>OY390716.1:62152796-62752796 GCA_959613365.1 Balanococcus diminutus | reverse complement strand
TTCAACTTTCAATTTGATATTACCTATCTATACTACCTACCTACCTGATAAGCTCCGGTAGATACTCGTGTATTCGTTTACCGAATACCGATACAATTACTTATACAACAATAATATTATACATTATTTAGGTAAGATGTTCTTTCGTAATTGTAAGTTGTAAGTAAGCAAGTACAAACATAACACCTACTCGTACCTACCTACCTAGCCGTAGCCATAGTGTAGGTATAATATTTACTTATACTTACGATTAGTTATATTGTGTGTTTACACTCGAATGTAAGTGGTACGGGTATATCTACTTGTGTAGATTAGATACTCGTACCGGGTGCCCAGTTATATGTGGCCCACTTCATAACATTTTTTTAATAAGTTGGTAACATTGATAACAAATGCGTTTGTTTTCTTTTATCAATGTTACCAACTTATTAAAAAAATGTAATGAAGTGGGCCACATATAACTGGGCACCCGGTATCTGCGTTATACTCGTAGTGATGATGTGATGCGATGTGATGTATCGTATGTATGTATACCTACCTACCTTCCAACGCAACGTTGGTGTTGGTGACAAACGATTAAATGGACCGAATTACTTGTAGGTGGTTTAATAACGCCTAGCGTATCTGCAGTACAAAAATTAAAGGGTAAATCGTTGATTAGTTGATAATATTTTATTGCCTGTACCTAGATATTATGTTTTTTTTTTTTTTTTTTTTTTTTAAATTTATTTTATCGATCATATTTCTCTTTTTTAATCGCACTAAGTAGATGTCTAGATATTACTTATTCGTTTTAAGCTAGTTGGTACTTACCAACTACTACTTATTTTCGTTTTTTAAGATTATTTTTTTGCACGGTACGCGTTTTTAATTTTTGTCGCGACGACGAGATGATGGAGAACGTCGAGTAAAGCGCTTGAAATTCGATTCGATCGCGATACACTGTATTTGATCGAACGAAGTTCGAACTCGAATAAATGTGATTTTTTTTCTTAATCGGCGTATTATGTGATTATTTAATTAGTTTTGACAATCGTGCGATGAGAGGATGAGACCCTGGCCCATTTATAATATTGTTATAAATGTTGCTTTTCTACTCGTAAATTTCTTTTTTAGAAAAAAAAAATCTTTATTTTTGAAAATATAACAATGTTTTTTTTTTTTTTTTTTTTTTTTTTTTTTTTTTTTTTTTTTGAAAAATTCATTTTTTCTCGATTTTATTTTGGAATAACAAGTCTTTTGATTGAATAAAGAATTTCACACAGGTACCTACGCCTAGAGCTACCCAGACCCAGATACTTACGAGTTATATATATGTAAGTACTCGTACATACGAGCAGGTACTTGACACGCTAGCGTAACAGTAGGTATACACCTACCTTGGCGTACCTGCCTACTAGTGTATGTATATAAGCACTTAGGTAATACGTAGGTACCCTGCTTGAGATGCACCTATGCTGTACGCACGTATAGGTAGGTGTGGATAGGTACCATATACATTTGGGAAAGAGAAGCTGGGAAGCTGGCGACGCTACGCGACTAGCGAAGCGAAATCGACACTGCGGATTTGTTACGCGGTTTGTTGACTAGCAAAAGCGTGAATTATGGTTTCCAAATGGGCGCGTTTTGATTTGAAGAGCAGCATTCGGCCGTATAACAGGACGGTCTGAGCCATAAATTCGTCGATCAGCGGCTTATACGCATCGTGAAGAGTTGGCACTAGGATGGACAAATTTTCGCTGAAAATGGCGCTAACCTCTCGGTCATCCAACAGATTATCCACGTTGACGAGTACGTTGCCGTTGAGCGTTTGGTTCCAGACGATTCCATTCAATACGGTATCTCCTTGCGCCGTTTTCTCTAGTGTTACGTTTAACCGAACGCTAAGATTATTCAATTGGACGGCGAAGCTACCGTTACCGTAGATACTGACATTGTGACGATCCAAGTTAAAGGTCATGTTGTACCAGCCGGCGACCTTTAACAGCGGAAACGTTAGGTTCAGTGCCGCGCAAGACGTGTCGTTATTCGAGAAATAAACTACATCGTTTAAGGTGGCGTTTTTCAAATAACGAACGCTCAGATTTTCCACGAATCCTTCGCTTCTGTAAATCAAGGCATATACATTATACACATACGATCAAAATACGTACCTACAAATAATTGGGTACCTACTCGGATCTACTTATTATATGTACCTAGGTAGGTCTAGGTACGTATAAAAAATTATATCTACATATACAGGGTGTCCCAGTTAAGGAATAACATCCTACAACCTGGTAAGAGGGCAACTCATTTCAACAACGTGTAAGTATATTTGCATACCCTTACTATTGAAGGGGCTGAGATACTGCATGGTGAAAAAAATTAGGTATTTTTCATTTTTTCACTTGAAATTGAAAATTTATTTTTTCTTATTGGAGAGAGATAGAAAGATGAACCTTGCGGGAAATGAAGTAGGATAGTTGCAGTAATGTCTGAAAAAATTTTCATCAAAATCGATGCAATACCAGGGTGTTCGACAAATTATTTTTACCAAAAAAATTGGGTAAAAAAATTTGAAATTTTGCATTTTAAAAAAAATTTTGCATTATTAATCTAGTTATTTTTTGTCAGCAGAAGATTCTCCTCTACTTCCTCTACAAAATGTTCCTCAGCATCATCTTCCTATCTCTTTTAGTTTTTGAGTTGGAATTTTTCTAATGAGTACAAATTCATAAAAATTTGACTTTGAAAATTTGAAAAAATTTTAACCTACATGTCGACTCATAAATAAATTTTTCGCTCAAAAACTAAAAGAGATAGGACGATGATTGCAAAATTTCGAAAGTTTTTACCCAATTTTTTTGGTAAAAATAATTTGTCGAACACCCTGGTATTGCATCGATTTTGATGAAAATTTTTTTCAGATATTACCGCAACTATCCTACTTTATTTCCCACAACTTTCATCTTTCTATCGGTCTCCACTTGGAAAAAATAATTTTTCAGTTTCAAGTGAAAAAATGAAAAATACTTAATTTATTTCACCATGCAGTATCTCAGCCCGTTCAATAGTAAGGGTACGCAAACATATCTACACGTTGTTGTAATGAGTTGCCCTCTTACCAGGTTGAAGGATGTTATTTTTAACCGAGACACCCTGTATGCACCGAAGGTTGATAAGTATGTTTTTGTAGCGAAGTGAAAATGAAACCCCATCAATCGGACGTTAGCCACGTACGCGTACGTAGGTATGTCATTTCCAATTTCCATGCGTACTCTTTAGCACCTACACGTACGTAGTACGTACTACGTACGAGTGTGGCATCGTTTCGCAGTTGCCCAATTGGTAGGTAGAGGTACTAGGTAGCTAGGTGTAGGCAGAGGTACCACCTGTATACTGGTAGTTGCAGCACTCACCTTACGACATCGGGTATGTTGTAGTTCATAGTCGATCGTTTTATTTCCATCGGATCGTCGACGATTTTTAGAAATCCTTTGAAAGCCGACATAATCGTATCGTCACTCACTTTAAACGATTCGTAACCAGCGATCGACGTCGATCCATCTACGTTGGTCAAATTCTGAATGAATTCTGAAAAACGCACGCCAATATGAATCCGAGTTGCCGGGTAACGATTGATTCATAATTTATTATATGTATAGGTAGGTATTCCGTACTCGTATATGTAGGTACTGGTACTTACACTTAGGTAGGTACAACTGTCACAACTGAAATGAAATAGGTAGGTACCAATAATACGAGTAATTTCATTTCAACAACGTGTTTTGTTAAATAAATTAATTGTTAGTTAGAAAATGAAAAGCGTCGATGGTACGATACCTAAAGGTAGGTACTTACTTCCCAAATTTGTTTCTAATAGAAAACCGTTGCAATCGCGAATTAGAATTACACTTAAAAACACAAATACGAAACGGATATTTGCAGCGTTCATCGTGATACAAATATGCGATATGCGAATCTTGGTAAATTAATGCACACGTACATCTAGCACCTGTAACTATAAGGTACGCGAGTAAAATCCAAGTTCCAATTTTTTCGAAAGCTGCGTCGCATCGCACGACGCGCCGCGCCGCGCTACCGTCATCTCTGGCCATGCCGGCCGCGCTGAGAACTTTGGAACGTTTACCTATAGCAGTAATAACTATAGATACGATATTACGTAGATCTAGGTACCTATGGACTACGATTATCACACATCTTAATCGCATTTCTCACGCAAGTACATTTATGTAATTTATTCGTCCTATCGACAATATTTACTTAAATTAAAATATCAGCGCTAAAATTTAAAAATGGAACGAATTTTTTTTTTCAAGTTTCCTACCCATGTTGAAAAAGTCATCGTATTTACGAGAATCACCCGTTCCCATTTCTATACTTTTACTTACCAAGTGAAGACTGCTGTTTTATAGGAAATCTTATTTCCAATCAACAAGGTTCTCTTCCCTTTTCTACCTACCCGTATACAAAAAAACTAATAGTTACTATATAATACCATTAGTTACTATAAGTAACTATTTAAATTTTAGTGGTAACTAATGGTAACCATTACAAGGCCTTGGGTGATTAATAGTAACCATGAAACATCATATGGTTACTATTGGTAATTAATAGTAACTATTAGTAACTAATAGTAACTAGCATCTTTTGGTACTCGCAGATAAGATGTGTTGTAAATTAGTACATATAGTCCATGGAAAACATAATACAGTTGGCTAGACGTGTGCGTCAAGCTTTGAGAGGGATGTCCACAACTAGACAGGGTTTTAATCAGCCTGCCAGGATGTGCATAAAGACCTCCAATTTATGAATCAAACATGGTGTAAATAGCCAACTACTAATAACTAATAGTTTTACCCTTAAAAAAAAACCAATGGTTTTTTTGCCACTATCAATCTCTAATGGTACTGGTAATAGTAGTGGTAACATTTGCAACTAAAATTACCACTACTAATGGTGGCGAAAAAACCAACTAACGTCTAGATTGATTGTTTTGTTTACAGTCATGGGGTGCACCTTCGATAAATTTTTACCAAGTCCAGTGCTACATAATACTTTATAGTCAAAATTGGAAGGGAGGAAGGGGTCTAATCTAAATTTTTGTAATAACTAAAAGTATTTGTACAACTTCAAGCTACAACTTTTGTTTGAAAATTTTTTCAATCGGGCCCCTTACCCTCCCCCTGTTTTCAATAATGTATTTGAATGAGTTGGATTATCCAAAATTGGAGTGAAGGAAGGGTCCAATCGCAATTTTTGTCATGGACAAAATTTTTCCTAAAACTTTGAGCTACAAGTTTGTTGCAAAAATTTTTCAATTGGACCCATTTCCCCTTCCCCCTTCCATTTTTAATTAGTATTTTGGGAGTGTTATGCAAAATAAGTGGAGAGAGAGGGGCTCAATTGAAAAAGTTTTCAAGAAAAAGTTGTAGCTTGAAGTTTCGCTAATACTTTTGGTTATCACAAAAATTGCGATTGGACCCCTCCCTCCCCTCCAATTTTGGATAATCCAACTCATTCAAATACATTATTGAAAACAGTGGGAGGGTAAGGGGCCCGATTGAAAAAATTTTCAAACAAAAGTTGTAGCTTGAAGTACTAGGAATAATTTTGGTGATAACAAAAATTTCAATCGGATCCCTCCCTCCCCACCAATTTTGGACAATCCAACTCCTTCAAATACATTTTTAAAAACAGGGGGGAGGTAAGGGGCCCGATTGAAAAAATTTTCAAACAAAAGTTGTAGCTTGAAGTTGTACAAATACTTTTAGTTATTACAAAAATTTAGATTAGACCCCTTCCTCCCTTCCAATTTTGACTGTAAAGTATTATGTAGCACTGGAATTGGTAAAAATTTATCGAAGTTGCACCCCATGAATGTAAACAAAACAATCAATCTAGACGTTAGTAAAAAACCATTAGTTTTTTTTTATACGGGTATCCTTCAACACGTTTGCGGCTATACGAAAAAAACGAAAAATTTGTCAATTTTTTGGATTCGGAGGCGCTCGAGTGTACCTAATTTTAAATGAGCCAACGAAGTGAATTTTCCTTTCAAAAAGGTCCCCTTTTCTTTTTGTCTATCTTCAATAATTCAGACGCTATGCGAGGAAAGAGAATAATGTAGATACCTACTACCTGTAGTAAGTCGCGCCCTGGGTGGGAGGAGGAACGAGGAAGATGAACGGCCGACATCGATGATCAGTCAACGATCATCTACGTACATCACCATCGGTATCGTCGATATCATCGGTCATCAGTCAGTCAGAGTCAGTCACTAGGTACAGTAATTGGTTCTGCTCATGTAGTATGTATGTACTCGTCTCGCGTTCACGTTCTGGTCTGGCCTCTGGGACTGGGCAGTTGGCGTTGCCCCGCCGATCGGTAGAACGAGCCTGTGGAGGCTAACAATCATTCAGTTCGTCTTCATCCAAGTCGATCTCTTGGTCGGTAGTAGTGTAATAGGTGTCTTGACGTGCACTCTCACTCTGTGTCTGTAGCTGAACCCACAGGCAACAGATTGTAGCTGCGTTGTTTCGTCATCGTCGCGTGTCGAGATGATTCATATCTCATTACTGCCGGTACTCGATCGATCTTTTATACCTAATTTCATTTTTTTACTTTAAATATTCCGTTAGTAAGTTGTCGTTGTCGATATTTGAAACGTTGGTCGATGACGCCGTGATTCGTCATCACTCTCACTCGCTTACTCACTTTTTCGGTTCGACTTTGAGCGAGTGAAGTTGGAATTTTTGTTTGCCTGACAATCTGATCCTTTTCCTTATCCTACAGTAACCGTTGTCGCGTCGTAACAAAAAGTTTGGTACCTAAGAGTAGACATCTATACTTTTCGAGGTTCGGAGTTCGGACCATGCTTCGCTACAGTGTGTTCGGATTTGTGTGCGTCGTTGTAAAGTTGTTGTTACGCTGCAGTTCCTCCGTCGTACTTTGCGATAATTTTTGTTCGGAAAGTGCGTTGTCGAATTCGTACTCAGATTTGCCAGACGACCGAACGACGAACAGGAAAGAATATGGTATCGGTGGTCACGCAAAAAGTTTGCATTGCTGCGCCCAGAATTATGAATATATTTCGTGGTAAGTGCGACCGGCTAGATTATGTCAGGGGTAGTCGTGAGCCTGTAATGTATATGTAGGTAGGTAGATAGATAGATAGATAGGAAGATAGGTATACACATCTACATGTACGTATAGGAAAGGAACACGTTACATACAAAATATACGAATCTTGGGGAGTGAGAACTGGAAAGACAGTAGTCAACCTACCAGCACTAATACAGGTGACCATCAGATGACGTATACTTAGCATTGATAGATAGATAGGTGAGTGGGTGCCTCGGTGGGTAGGTAGTAGGTAGTAGGTAGCACGGTACGTGCGTATCAACGTTGCACGAGTCGCGATTGTGATCGTGAACAAAATTTAATCTGATTTGCGTTATCTGTTATCAGATTACTTACGTAATTAGCTCGATTGCTGAAAATAGCGAAGCACGAATACCTAGTAATTAATTAATTATATACGAGTGTAGAGATTTCGGCATATTCTACGAATAGAGTGGTACTTGGAAGTTGAAAGACTTGGATGCTCGTACACAGTACACACCCACATACACGTACTACCTAGTTACCTACCTAGGTAGTTTAGGTATATGTAGGTCTGAGTATACATGCCTTGCGATTTATTCGTCGTTGTTATTGTAAACAGTAATAAGACAGTATTTTTATTATTGCATATTACAATTAGGTCGCAAATAGGAATACCTACAGCCTACCGCCTACCAGTACCGGTGTCGGTGTCGGTGTCATGGCGATGGCTGCATCCCATATCATTAAATACGCACATCTACATAGTACATATACATATTATGTACGTTTTAATAATAATATACCTCTACTGTATACGAGACAAGTAGTTCGCTAGTTACATTACGTACGTTAGCGTCATCCAC
Source organism: Balanococcus diminutus (assembly GCA_959613365.1). Lineage (NCBI taxonomy): Eukaryota > Metazoa > Arthropoda > Insecta > Hemiptera > Pseudococcidae > Balanococcus > Balanococcus diminutus. The sequence goes on along the minus strand of OY390716.1, from coordinate 62,744,823 downwards.
GGGGTGAGGCGAGACGCGTCGCGTTACTCGGTCAAAAATTACCAAAGTTGAAGAATTTCACCGTTAGTCACGTCACGCGGCGCAGTGGCGCGATTACTCACTCACTCGCGCGAAATAATGATAAATTCTTCATCGTCAGTTCTGTCCTGGATTGTGGTTTGGCTACATTGTAGCAGGTATGTTTGGTAGTCTGGTCATTAGGACCAGATCCAGATATACCTACGTTACCTACTATTCAAACAAAAGTTGTAGAATGAGATCTTAGGAAATAATTTTGGTCATTTTAAAAATTTCGATTGGACCCCTCTCTTCTAATTTTTAATTTTCACAATCACAATACTACATAAATACGTATTATTCGAAATTGGAAGGGTGTGAGGGGTGCAATCAAAATTTTTGTAATGATCAAAAATATTCTCAAAATCTTAATTTACAACTTTTGTTTGAAAATTTTTTCAATTGACCCTCTTCCTCTCCTCCAATTTCAAATAATATAAGTATTTACGTAGTATTATTCAAAATTAGACGAGAGGGAGGAGTCCAATCAAAATTTTTATTATGACCAAAGTTATTCTTCAAATCTCAATCTACAAGTTTTGTTTCAAACATTTTTCAATTGGACCTCTCTCTTTCCTTTAAATCACATCGCTTTCATTTTTGTAGAACCAAATTGTACACATAATATGCAGAGGCGTGCTCATGCATATCTCATTCCACAAAATGTGGAGGTCCAAAATTTTGGGGGCCCAAAATTAGAGAGCCAAAAAAAAGTAAAGTAAAAAAATACAAATAAAAAAAAAATAATTTTTACACAAAGAAGTGAAAGTATTTGAAGATGTTGAAACAAGAAAATAATTATACTAAAAAGATTTTACTCATGTAGATGATGTATCAAGATTCAGTAGGTATTTTATTTTATTTTTAAAAATAAATTTTGATTTTTTTACTCATTTTTCTTGGTTTAAAGAACCTAATTTTTCATGTTAATGAAAACAAAGTACTTTTTAACTTTAATTTTTTTTATTAAAAATCGTGAAATTATTAATTTGCCCAACTTTGAAAATTTATTCAAATTTCAAAACCAAAAATTATTGCATTTTTCCCGATTTTCGTGCGGTGAATGTGTCTTTTTTAATTTAAAACTTCAAATTTAAAAAAAATAACATTACTTTTTTCTTGTTTCAAATCCAAAAATAATCGCATTTTTCCAATTTTAGTGCAAAAAATGCGCAATTTTTTCTTCAAAAGTACTATTTTTTCAAAAATTTTCGACCTCGCTACGCTCGGGCAACATTTTTTCTGTTGCTTTTTGATATTGATTGTATGATAAAAATGCATTTTTTTTTTCAAGAATCGAATATTTTTGAAAATTTTTGCCCTCGCTTCGCTCGGGCAGTATTTTCTTTTTGCATTTTTTTAAAAATGTATAGTGCGAATGAAAAAAAAGCATATTTTCCCTATAAGAATCGTATATTTCTTCAAAATTTTCTCCCTCGCTTCGCCCGGGCAATACTTTCTTTGGCACTTTTCAATATCGATAGTATGAATTGGAAAATTTCAGTGATTAAGTTGACATTTTCAAATATTTTGCCCCCCCCCCACCCCAGAAGAATAGCTTTGGTTCGTCTCTGGACTTACAAATGCAAGGGGGCCAAAATTACAAATGCGAGGGGGCCCGAATTGAAAATATGTGGAGGCCCTAAAAAGTGTAAGCACGCCACTGATAATATGCGTACGTTCGTTCAAGTGTATTCGTACATACCGCATATAGTGCACAGGCACTATACCTACATACATCGCATCGTTGGTGCTTATACTACTTATATTACGTTAATACTTAGTCATTTTTCTTGGTAACCGCCGCATTGCGTTTCAAGTCATCGCCTGTTCGCACCAAGTTGGGTTAGGAATTTTTCGGCTGATTCGTTGCTCGTACGTTTTCCGCGAATTCGCCGCCATTCTGCTAAATAATTTTTCATTCCGCTATTTGCTGTCCGGCGCGGCGTACAGTACAATAGAAAGAAAGAGAGAGAGAGAGAGAGAGAGAGAGTGAGGGAGAGAGAGAGAGCGCAGACCGCAGAGCAAAGAGGATACGCGATAGCCTATGGCAATCTATCTACTACTAGCTTCACCTATGGTATGGTAAGTACGATGAAATAGCCTGCGGTAGAATTTGAATTGCAGCCGACACGTTGGGTCAAATATGGCTAACAGAGTAGGTAATAGTAAGTAGCTATGTGCACTACACACATAGGTTAGGCAATAGGCACTTACAATGTTGGATGAATGGATGCATGCATTATAGTGGTGTATGGCATTGCATGACATTTTCATATAGATGCTATTTTTCCTGCCCAAGTGCCATCGCCATAGGTTCCTAACTACCTATAGGTATCATTTAAAATGACCAACGTACGCGTACGTAAGCGAAATTATAGGTTTCTCACATGAGATTTCTCACATGGTGCAGATTGCAGAGCACCACCTGAGAAATCCCGAACTGCGCAAAAAATTTAAACTCAATGTGTAAAAAATTTCAGTCAATAAAAAAATCATAATTTTTTTGGATTGGGACCATTTCGAATTTTTAAAAAAAATTTTAGAATGAAATAAGTAAGATTTTTCAATTTTTTAGCATAAAAAAAATCTAATTTTTTGGAATAAAATTTTTCATGCTCCTATTTTATTTATTTTTTAAATTTTTTTTTGGAATAAATAATTTTTCCGCATTTTTTTCAATATTATTTTTTTGGAAATAAAAAAATGATCTAACGAATTTTTCTAGAAAATTTGAAACATTAATATAAGGTCGGTCGTAGAGCGAAATTGAAGAGAAATCGGGCAATAAAAAATTAACCGATTTTTGTTTTGGGCATCGGATAAACGAGGTTCTACTTTTCTTTATAGTGTATACATATTATAAAAAATTCTCATGTAAAAAGCTCCGCTAAAAAAACAGTTCTTTTTACATGGCAAAAATGAATTTTTTCCAAAAATGTGAATAATTGAAAAATTTAGAATTTTTTCATCATAACCTCTCAGAGTGAACCCGAATGATGAGAAAAATTTTTTTTTGGAAATTTTTCCAATGAAATTGAATTTTGGGAAAATGTGAAATTCGCCATGTAATAAGTTATTACATGGGCAAAATGATTTTTGTCCGGAAATGCGAATAATTGAAAAATTCGGAATTTTTCCATCATTATCTCTCAGAATGGACCCGAGTATTGAGAAGAAAAAAAAAATTTCCAATAAAATTGAATTTTGGGAAAATGTGAAATTGCTCATCGCAAAATGAACTTTTTTCAAAAATAGGAATAATTAAAAAATCGTGAATTTTTTCGTCATAACCTCTCAGAATGGACTCGAATAATGAGAAAAAAAAATTTTTGGACAATTTTTTCAAAGAAATTAAATATGTGAAATTTCTCATGTAAAAAGCTCCGTGAAAAAATCGAATCTTTTTATATGGCAAAAATGAATTTTTTCCAAAAATGCGAATAATCGAAAAATTCAGAATTTGTTCATCATAACCTCCCAGGGTGGACTCAAATGATGAGAAATTTTTTTTCGCAATTTTTGCAATAAAATTGAATTTTGGGAAAAGGTGAACTGCCCATTGAAAAATGAACTTTTTTCAAAAATGCGAATAATTGAAAAATTCAGAAATTTTCCATCATAACCTCTTAGAATGGGCCCGAATAATGAGAAAAAAAATTTTTTGGACAATTTTTTCAACGAAAGTAAATATGTATATGAAATTTTAAATGTAAAAAGCTCCGCAAAAAAAACGATTCTTTTTACTTACATGGCAAAAATGAATTTTTTCCAAGAATGCGAATATTTGAAAAATTCAGAATTTTTCCATCATAATCTCTTAGAATGAATCCGAATAACGAGGAAAAAATCTTTGGACAATTTCTCCAACGAAATTAAATATGTGAAATTTCCCATGCAAAAAGCTCAGCGAAAAAACCGGTTCGTTTTACGTGGCAAAAATAATTGTTTTCCAAAAATGCGAATATTTGAAAAATTTAGAATTTTTTCATCATAACCTCTCAGAGTGAACCCGAATGGTGAGAAAATTTTTTTTGGCAATTTTTCCAATAAAGTTGAATTTTGGGAAAACGTAAAATTGCCCATTTCAAAATGAACTTTTTTCAAAAATATAAATAATTGAAAAATCGTGAATTTTTTCGTTATAACCTCTCAGAAGAAACCCGAATAATGAGAAAAAAAATTTGGGCAATTTTTTCAACGAAATGAAGTGAGCACCACTTGAGAAAATAATGATCCGACGGCTATGATGGGTACAGGTAGTTTTAGTTACTACCACTAGTGGCTCTGTCCCTGCTCTGTTCGACTGTTCTGCTTTGCTCCGATCGTATAACCTACCTACCTACCTATCTATCTATATATCTAACTGTCTATTTACCTAGCAACTAGCATTCTGAGGTAGGTTAGGTACGTGAATACTCTCAGCAGTCGCCACCCCTACCACGCTAAATACGAGTATACCTACATTTATGTATTATAAATGTAGATAGGTACCTAACAATTTTTCCATGTCAACAGGTTCAAAGAAGGGGTACCATATCCGTGGAAGGAAGACATTTCTAATTTTGTTATCGATGCGAAAAGCGAAAATCAAAGTATTCGAGTGCGAAGCTTATCCAGGGAAGATGGCGGGACTTATTCGTGCGTTATCAGCGCGCCAAATTCGCGCAGCGTCGTTCGTCAAATTTCGTTAAAAGTTTTCGGTTTGTAGATATAATTATCTTACTGTAGGTACCTAAACCTAGAGGTAGGTATACCTAACTTATGCGAGTGCCCGATGGCTACGCTACGTCTACGAGACGAGTACAATACCTACGGTGCGGTGCGTTGCCCTGTTGCCGTAGTCATTTAGTGTTAGTGTCAGTGCCAGATGATGAGTTGAAGATGATTAATGATCATAACTCGATTACGCTGCGACTGCCATGCCGCTGTCTTCGGTACCTATCTATTCACTTCGCGATCGCAAAGCTGATTTCATTGGTCTTTCAGATCAGTACGAGTACGATACGAGTACGAGTAGGTCTAGGTATTCGTTACTTTAAATACTTGCAAAGCGGCTTTAAACGAATCATTTTTCAATTGCGAATACACGATGATGTGGAGTGGCATGGCGTGGCGTGGCTGACGCGGTGCAGTCGGGTGCAACGGAACCAGAGGTCGTTTCCTTTACCACCAAAGTCGATTCGAACCACCTATTTATTTTACTGGCGTATTAGGTACCAACAGGCAGCTAGGCAGGCACCGCGGTTAGGTACAAACTACGAAATATGTAGGATGTGGGATGTGGGATGTGCATAGTACATAGGTACCTACTTTTCTTGCGCCGTCAGCGTCACTGGCGCGGGCACTTCGTACAGGGTGGGTGTATACTGTATAGCTTAATTTTCCCATCGTCATCATTCGATCGTTTTGATAAAACAACGAGCTTTGCTTTTCTTTTTTCTTTTTTATAGATAGCGGGTACTCTGGAATACCGATGCACACTTTCGTCGAAGCTCGAAACTTGGCAGTTCACGTCGGTTCCAGTCTTCGATTGTACTGCGAAGCTTTTGTTGGTAGGTAGCTATAATGTACATACATAGGTACATCGAATGCTTAACAGGCAGACTTATGTCTACACTACACCTGCCGTAACCGTAGGTTGATTGGTTGATGATACCTACTTTTGAAAAAGAACGATTTTGCAAAATTTTGCGACCACGATAAGTGACTCGGATAATTTTTCAGGAAAAATCGATTTGCCAGATGCCCAAAACAAAATTAGCTGGTTCAAATTGGACGCGAACGATACACTCGCGTCCCTGTCAAATAATTCTCGATGGCAGCTGAAGAAAATTGTCAAGTAAGTCACCTGTAGGTACCTATCACCGACCGTCTACGTAGTAGGTACATATACTTACCTACTCGAATCACGGATTACCTAAAATTCGAAATTAATGGACGTACGTACCGAACTCTTTTCAGAGACGATGGATTAACTTTGGGACTCTATTTGGTCACGGATGAGGTGAAAAATACCGATTTAGGAGAATTCGTATGCTCGGTTAGTAACGCTGCCGATCAGATTACTCGAGTATATACCAAACTCGTCGATGCCGGTATGTCGTACTCGTATAAGCCTTTACTTATCTTGCCATCTAGGTACATGGACTTGGGTGCAACTCTCGCCAATGGTATGCTTGAATTAGTACCAAGATTTCAGACATGTACATAGCGTCCTTTTCCTTTGTTTTACTTACAGATTCGACGAGCTTGGTTGTACTATTTTGCATGATTGGTGTACCGCTGCTAGTGGTATTAAGCGTTGTCGCTTATTTCGTTTATCGTAAATACGTGTATGAAATTCGAGCCTGTCTACGACAGTATACCGCGTTCGAAACGTACGGTAAGTCCCATCGTCCACGTAAGCGTAAGCATAAGTACCCCTGCTACATATTATTGCAATTAGCTACCTGGCATGGCATAGCGTACGCATCATTTTCTCAAGTGGTGATCACATTGTGGTGGCGGGAGGGGGGGGGGGTGAAAATGTTGTAAATTTTTTCATAAAAAAAAAAACTTTATTATTTAATTTTGTTGAAAAAATTGCCCAAAATTTGTTTTTCTCATTTTCGGGTTCATTCTGAGAGGTTATTACGAAAAAATTCATGATTTTTCAATTATTCCTATTTTTGAAAAAAGTTCATTTTGCAATGGGCAATTTTACGTTTTCCCAAAATTCAATTTCATTGGAAAAATTGCGAAAAAAAAAAATTTCTCATTATTCGGGTTCACTCTGAGAGGTTATGATGAAAATTTTCTGAATTTTTCAATTATTCACATTTTTGGAAAAAATTCATTTTTGCCATGTAAAAAGATTCGGTATTTTCGCGGAGCTTTTTAGATGGAAAATTTCACATATTTAATTTCTTTGAAAAAATTGCCCAAAAATTTTTTTCTCATTACTCGGGTCCATTTAGTCAGGTTATGACAAAAAAATTCATGATTTTTCAATTATTTTATTTTTGAAAAAAGTTTTTTTTTTTTTAATAGGCAATTTCACATTTTCCCAAAATTCATTTTTTTTTGGAAAAATTGCGAAAAAAATTTTTCTTATCATTCGGGTTTACTCTGAGAGGTTATGATGAAAAAATATTTATTTCAAAAAAAAAAAATTAGGAACATGAAAAATTTTAATACCAAAAAATTATACATACTCTTACAACAGAGATTCGAGATCCGTTATACGCAAGTTATATGCAACAGACAAACCGAGCTCCACTACTTGGAATCCTTGTAATTATACATAAATGTATGCTTCAAATGATTGAACAGAAATATGAGCTCCGTGAAACGTTGTCAGATTTATGGATCTCACATTACATTTCAACTTAAATTTTTACTAAGGAGCCCGAAATTCGGTTACATTAAATTAGTTTAGATGATTTGATTTAATAACACAATTCCTTTCAAATGAAAATTTTTATTACGGAGCTTGGATGTTTTGTTAGTCAAGGTTATGGCCTTTATTTTGGACATCTAAATTTTTTGGAATGTCTCACCCCTCAAAGTTATTTATTTTTATGAGAAAATAATTTCCTATTTTTTATTTTACCCTAATCGATTATCAAATGACCTTTGCTTACCCAATTTTTTTTAGAAAAATGAAAAAATCTAGGTATTGATTTACAAAATTTTGCCTTTTTTTTGGTTATTATAATCCACCAAAGTTGTTCTTTTGGTGGAACGGAACAATATTATGTTCGGAACGAATCAGTTTGAACAGAACCGAACAAAACGTTTGAAAAATGATTTGTTCCGTTCTGAACGGAACAATATAAATTTGTTTTGTTCCAATTGTTCCGTTCCAATCGTTCTGTTCCAAATTTTCATCAAATTTTATACTATATATCGCAACTTGCAAGCAGCATTTACTTTAGTTTTCCCTTCTGGCTTCTGGCCTTTTTGTTTTCAATTGAAAATTCAGAAGGCAATAAATTTCAATTTTTAATTTCATCAAATTTACATTTCACAATCACAATTATTGTGATTGTCAAATGTAAATTTGATGAAATTAAAAAAAAATAATATATTTTATTGTGACACAATAAAATAAAAAAATTTAATTATTAGAATTCAGATTGTTTTTTTCTCAATTTTATTTTTTTTTTTAAATTTTATTATCAAATTTCTGAAAGTTTTGCTTCTTGCTACTTGCGACTTTGCAGCCTGCAATGAAATTTTAAATTTAAAACAAAAAATTACATTCAAAAATTTGAAATTGGAACGAAACAAAACAAAACAAAAATCGAACGGAACAGAACAAAACCGAAATGGAACGGAACAAAACCAAAGTGGAACTTTTACTACAAAACCAGAACGGAACAATTCATCGTTTCGTTCCACCAGCCCTGAGTATAACTAATATTTTCGTTTCCTTCTATACAGACGACAGCAAAGATTACGACTACGACATCTTCATTCTGTACGATGCGAAAGCAATGGACTTCGTTAAAACCACGTTGATACCTACCCTGAACAACGTTGACGAATTCGCGTTAAGCGTGCAACTTTTGCGAAATGATACCGGTTAGTAGGTATACCTACGTTTTACGTGTCTATCTGTTTCTGTAGCAGTATCCCAAGGCTATAAGAGTAGAATGCACGATACACGTCTGCTTGCTCTTTTACCCAGCCAGGTAACGCTTAACCTAATTATTTCAGACGCGGCAGATATGGAATGTAAAGCGAGAATCGCAGCGAGCAGAACTCTTTTGCTGGTCTTGTCCAATCCGTGTCGCGATCAAGATGAGAAGCGTTTTTCTCAAAAATTGCGACTAGCTTCTCATTTGCATTCCAAAGTCGTTTGTCTTCTTAAGCAGGTAAATTTCAAGTTTAAAAGAGGTACATCCTACATGTACATACGATACCTACCGACATCGAGTTTACTGTAGTGTTTTAGCAAGAGGTAGCTGTACTGTACTCGGTTAGATAGGAAGTAGATGTACGTACTTACGTAGGTACATATTTACTGCGAGTGATTTTCTTTTGTGCTTTATAGGAAAGCGATACAAAGAAATTACGCGACACCGAATTGAGAAAATTCACGAATCGACTGACCTTGGTCCAAGTGCCTGCCAACCATACAGAAGACTGGAGAAAGTTATGGCATTTGTTAAAACTGCATTTACCTACTCGTACCAAACGTAGAGTTTTCACTAGCATTAATTCTAAGCGTTATTCCACCGTTCATGATAAACATTCAGAAGGCTTATGTACCCTCTGAAATGTTTTCTATTCGCAATATTCACGATGTCGATATTAAGTAGAGTGTTTTATTTGCTCTTACGCTGTTGTATTGTAACTGTAACTAGATATAGTGCCGCCATGTTGTACCTCGCTGCACTCTTATAATAAGGCAGGCGATTATTTTACCATAATGTACGTTTAATATAAGTAATGATATATTATTTGTAGGCCTAAGTACATGATTATGTGCACGTAGCCACGTACTACGTACCTATCGTACATCATGCGTGGGTAATGTGTATATTATGTCATTAGGGTAAAGTGAAAAAAAAAAAACATATCTCGGATTTCGACCAAACTCGCTGAAGTGATTTAATTCAAGTTGAGAACCTCCAAAAATTTTTTGAGCCCCCTACATTTCAGGGGAGTGAAGCTGGAGTCCCTCAAAACAGGGTCACTTTTGAAAAAAACGCAAGTTTTTTGCCACCTTTGGATAATGGCAACTACATGGTACCTAGAAAACACCACTAGAAAGTTGCAATTTAAGTTTCTACACCTCCCCAGACCATTGAACTTCAAATTTGATATAATTTTATATCGATTTTTTCACCCTACCAGGGAGTTGAAAAGTTGCACATCGTTCATAAAACTATCAATTTTTACCAAAAAAAAAATGAGTTGATGTTTCATGAAAATTGGAATTTGGCAACCCTGCTATGAAAATTTTTCAACTTTTTTTATCGAAATAATTTTTTTTTGCATCAACAGGAGCCATTTGAATCCAGTTTTGGTACCAAGCAGATGTTATTTCCGTTTTTTGTAATTCCAAATTCTCGATTTTTTAGCAATCTGCTACTTTTCAACCAAATTTCAAGGTTAATGGTATGAGATGGTGTAGAAACTCAAATCGCACTTTTCTAGGGGTGTGTAGGTGGTACTACCTACCCAAATGTGGCAAAAATGCGTTTTTTTCAAAAGTGACCCTGTTTTGAGGGCCTCAGCTCCACTACACTAAAAGATAGGGGGCTCAAAAATTTTTTGGGAGGTTCTCAACTTGAAGTAAACCACCTCTACGAGTTGGGTCGAAATCCGAGACTTGTTTTTTTTTTTCATTCCACCCTAATGTACCTACCTACATGCGGGTCGTGCGAAATTTCTTTACCTACCTAATTATTTTGAGACTGAATTTTTTTACGATAAGTGTCTACCTGAACCTACCACTATACCTATTAGTATTACTATATAGAATTTTTTCAATTTTGTCATTTTTGTGATATTTTTTGTTTTGTTTACGTATGTACATACATAAATGTACTTGTATCAACAGTTTTTCATACTCTATAATTTATCTTATGTAATTGCCTTTATTTAAAAAAAAGTTGCTTTGAAAAAAAATAAATTTGTTCTAGTCTAAGCAACAAGGAATTTTCGAGTGTTTCTTGGAAAAAATCTATTCTAGGAGCTGAAAAAGATGGTAAGTGATGCCTATGTATAATTTCGCAGGCATTTTTTTCATCATCAAAAAAACGTACCTGCATGAAATTTTAAAAGCATATTAATGAGATTCTGCTCGCTAAGGAAGACCAAGTGATATCTATATGTTGAAGGGATTGCATACCTAATATTTTCGCAGGCAGATTTTATCAAAGATACATGCCTGCATGAAATTTTGAATATGAGTAAGATTCGGCTCACCTAGCGGGTGGCATATTGAAAGGATTGCATATCCAACGTTTTTTCATGCATAATGTTACCATAAAAAACACAGTTTGTCAAAGATATTCATTCCAGTATGATTTATTGATTTTATTATGGCATTATCAGAGAAGTAGCATGCCTAACACATTTTACGGTTTAAAATACGACATCTTGCAACTAGGATCGTTCTTAGGTTATTAAAAGGCAGTTCTGACTTGCCTACAGTCTTTCGTTATGTAGAAATGTTCCGTAAGACATGAGCTGTACATTTGCAGGGATAATTATTTTAGACCTGAAACGTGACATTTTTCGAAAATTGTTGTGCCTCTGTTTGACCAAAGTCCGTTATTATGAATTCGCTGGCGCAATTACTACGATTGTGTTAATTTTGAGAATTAGTACCACGCCCCCTCCAAATAGGAGTTTTTTAAGTAATCACTTATTCAAAGAGAGAACTTGATGGCCAATTCAGGAGATTAAATTGAAAATTGAACACATATTTGTGATCAGCGACCTTGACTTAGTAATAAACCTCATTAAAAATACGATAATTTTTGAAAAAAGCGCAGTACTTTGAAAATATCCCTCGAATCTGCCTGCAAATGCATCGAGTATGCAACTCAATTAACACCACGTACTAAAAAATTTTAAATGAGCTTTAAAGCTTTGAGGAAGTCTTCGAAATCGGTTGAAGAGTCATTTATTACGAAGTCGAGGCCGCAGAATTCAAATTTTGTAATTGTTTCAAACAATGCTGCCAACATAGCGAAAGAAAAAAATTTATTTCCCAATGTTGGCAATCCTGGAAGGTGTAAATGATAAATTAGAATTCTACGACCTCGAAATAATACTATTAGACGATACCAAAAACAATTTTATAGCTATTCTGGAAGCTGCAATAATTTAAAGAAGTACCAAGTTACCGGGTATGGTCGGATTCTATGAGTCATATCCGACCAAAAACTTTGAACACTTATATCTCCGCGAATAATGGTCAGATTTTGAAAATGAAAGCAGATTTGCAATCGTCGGTCTAGACTCCTAGATGCCCAATTTTCGATAATTTTATTCAAATTTTGCCAAAAATCGCAAATCCACCATTTTCTAGGCTTTGATTTTAATGAATTTTTAAAAAACGTTATTTATGGTTCGATCGAGCTAAAATTCGGTTTATGGGCTAATCCGAGGTCGCTGAACCCAAATCTGCCGTCGGTTTTCAGATCTGAAGTTTAGTTCCTGAGATACGAAAAATGGTCCATATCTCAACAAATTCGCATCCGATCCGGAAACTGATCGCGCCATTCGATTCGCCTGGTCCGATTACCCCCTCCTAGACACCTCACACGTCGATCTGGAACAAAAAGTTTTTTTTTCAAAAAAAGTAATGAAGGTTAACCCAATTCTTCAGAGCACTGGAACTGGAATGACACCTGTAAAGAGTTGAGAAATAACACCCCCCACCACGCATATTTACTTCAACAAACAGAATGCATGAAAAAAAATTACAAAAATTACGCTAACACGATAAAATACTAAAGCTATGAACATCGCATCATACATTACACATACACGATTAGAACAAAAAGTAGAGTTTAAAAGGTCACAATACGTATTAGGTACAATCAATGTCTTCAAAAGTTCAAAACTTATTTAAAAATATTGTGGTAGGACAGGAGTGTGGACTTGTAAAGTTAATGGAAATTCGAGCGAATATTTTTCAAAGACTTGAAAACAAAAAACAAAAGGTACCTATCAAATACGTTTAAAAATTTCATAGGTATTTTTTTTTCAACAGAGTACAAATAAAAAATAAAAAACCGGACAAACATAAGGTAGGTACTTTTTTTCAAAATATTACCCACTTGTACAGAAAATCGTTATTTTTGAAATCAAAATTCAAGTGGAGAGAATAAAAAACGACCCAAAAAAGAAGTCGAAATGAAAATCAAATCGAACGCGAAGGTAAATGCTGAAAATTTACACGAATATGTTTCGTCAAAATAAACACTGTATTAAAAACGAAAAAAATTGCCATGCTAGAGTAAAAGACTGACAATTATTTTTATCAAGCCAAGGAGTGAATTTATTTTCTTTCACCTTATCAAGAAAAAAAGTGGGGAAGAATTTATTCCCAATCAGAAAAAAATTCATAATGGGATTTGGGAAGCATGTTGAAAAAAATCAAGCTGAACATCAAACAAAATTTTTTTTATGGATAGTTTTGCAAAAAAAAAATAATAATAATAATAAGTAAGTATTTTTAAAAAGAATTATGAGAAATCAGTGCTCGTTAATAATTTCAATGATATCAAATATAACCAAGTACAAATGACTTATTTTGAAAATTTCCTCCACATTTAAATTACTTTTTTTAAAACAACCGGTAATTTTTTCAAATAAATAAATTTTTAAAAAACGCTCGAAAATTTCTTATATTTTTACTTGATTAGAACGAATTTTTAGATTTTTCATGAGAATACGGAATTTTTCATTTCCATTTAAAAAGTAAGTCTACTCCAAAGATTTGTATTGCAACTTTTTTTTTAAATAATTTTTTTGGACAGTTTAAAAAGAATTTCGTTTTCGAAATTGGCCCAAATTTTCTATTTAAAAACAAAAACAAAATCGAAATGGCAGATTTTTGCAATTCAAATTTTTTTTTGCCATTTTAACAAATCAAAATATTCGACATTAACCCTAAAAGAGAAAAAATAATCATGGCAAAAGGGGTTGAAAAAAATTACCTCCGAGCACTGGAATGGCACCTACAAAGAGTTGAAATAACACCCCCGCCACACATATTTACTTCAAAAATTACAAAAATTATGCTCAAGTTAAAATACTTAAATTATGAACATCATACACTTACACAATACATTTATATAAGATAAGAACAGAAGAGATAGTTTATAATTTTACAATACGTACTATCAATAGATATCTTCAAAAGTTCAAAACTAATTTAAAAAATAATGTGGTTGAACAGAGGTGTGGTGTGACTGGAAATTCGAGCAAATATTTTTCAAAGATTTAAAAACAAAAAACAAACCTTGGTATCAAATACGTTTAGAAATTTCATCAAAAATTCCATACTTAGGTAGGTAAGCAGTGTTGTGAAAGTTCCCGGGAACGAAGTGTTGTTCCCGGGAATTCCCGGGAATTCTCAAAATTTTCCCACTGAAATTTGATTTTTTCTTCTTAAACGTTTATTTCGTTTTATTACTCATTTTTTAATTGAATTTGAAAGTTGGAAACTACAAAAACAAAAATACTACTAAATAAAAACGGATTAGATACGAATATTGTGTATATTTTTGAAAAATATTAAAAAAAATCACGTGGTAATAACCTGAAGAATTACCTTGAAATTACCATCTAAAAAAATAAAATATGGGATATCGATATCCCTGAATAATTTTATTAATTTCAAGTATTTCTAGGGTATCAATACCAATTTTCATTCAAATTGACATTTCTAAACATCATTACATCACTTAAATCTCGTTTTTGCTTCAAAAAAATAATTTATTTGAAAACGGGAATTCCCGGTTTTGATGAAGGTGGGAACGTTCCCGGGAATTCCCGGGAACAATTCCCATTCCCGCAAAATGGGAATTCCCGTTTCACAACACTGTAGGTAAGGTAAGCATTTTTTTTCAACATGGTACAAGTAAAAAATACAAATCGGACAAGTAGGTAAATTTTTCAAATTATTACCTACTTCTACAGAAAATCGATATTTTTGAATTTCGAGATTCGAGTGGAAATGATTAAATCGATCGAACCAAAAAATGCCAAAATAAAAATCAAATGAAACGTGAAGGTAACTAGAAAATTTTGAATGTAAAGTGAAAAATTGAAACGATCGATGGTAGGTATTTTCACTACGCCAAAAATAATATCGAAAAACGAAAAAGGATTAAATTATTAGGAGGAGGGGGGGAGGGTGCAACAATATCTACTTAGAAAATAAACTTAAATTAAAAATATACAGAACGACCTACAACATCGACTAGACGGTTACGAGAAAAATGGGTTGGGAGGAGGATAAAATCTGATAAAAAATCTATTCTCGAGTTTTCGCAGCCAAAAAATATGCTTCCAATAAACGTATAGGTCGGTTCGCACACCTCCACTCTCATCTGCACTCGGGGTAATGCGCCCAAAAGCCAGGATGCGGGCAACATTACGGATAGAAGACAGCCAAAATTGTTCGACAACACTTGGGCCGAAGCATGTGACATAGAGCCGATGCCAAGCGGTTGTACATGCGACCAGACGGACCTGGTCGACTCGAACTGTTGTTCCCACAATGTACACCTAGAACGTTTTAGCGCTCCTTCGAAGCCCGTCTACCCTATGCCCCACTTCCGACCGAAGGTGCCGTAGGGAACGCTTTTCTCGGAATCGAACATGCAGACACTGGAAGGTCCACCCGCTAGGAAAAGTAAATCATCTGTATATCCGTAGTATATCAATGTCCATACAAAATCAAAAAACTGCTGTTAAGGTGTAAAATATATGATACAGGGACGCATATCATATTTGTACGTCGGATTGATATCATATCAATGACTATTTCTGATATGATATTCATGTCTGTAATTACATAACACTCTGACATAGCTAACATACCTTGGAACTAGAATATCTGAAATGATATCAAATACGCGTTTAATTTTATACCTACTTCGCTCATTTCAAAGTGAAACGTGCTAAAGTGAACAACAATTAATCGAAAGTAATTAGTGTTTTACTGTTTTTACATTTGAAAAGTAACTAAAAACAACATGAAACTATTAAACGGGAAATTGGTAACGAATCGTCATTACAGAAGAGTAAAAAGTGCAAGTAGGCGCGAAGTGATAAAGAAGGTAAGCTATTTTTGATTGTTCTCTAGACGCGCTTCTAAAAACGCCTCGTGAAAACCCGTTATTAGGGAATAAAAGTGGTGACGTCACACTTTTATTCCCTATAAGGCAGATAAATAATTGTTAAAAAATTCAAATATAATTACTTCATTACGTATAAATTTTACAAAAATGGTGAAACTTAGCCCATCATCATTTTAAACTACGATTTATTTCGTGATTTTAGATGATAACATCGCGAAAACTTCTCCCCAATGTTCCTGGAATAGTCGATACAAATGTAAGTACAAAATACCTATCTATACGTATTACACAATGAACTCGTAATGAAAAAATTTTTATCGGGCACAAAATTAAATTAAAAAGCGTCTGTTTTCGAAAACTTTCAAGGAGCTATCTTGGACAACATCATCTTTTACATCAGAGATTGGTTGAGGAAAACAGCATCCGGGTCATCTGCAGTACAATCGTCGACAGGCTCAAAAAAATCGTAAATTTTTCAATTTTTTCCCTCTAGTTTATCGTTTTGTATTCGTTCATTCGTTGTAACTTGTAACTCGTTTCGTTAATTCGTTGTAACTAGTTTTGTTCGTTCGTTTTAACTCGTTTTGTTTATTCCTTGTATCTCGTCCTTAGTATTAAAAAATTATTCTATTTTTCCCCTCCTCCATTTATCATTATTCATTGTCTCGTCATAGATGTAAAAAATGATTTTTGATTATTCTTCTCAGTGAAAGAATTTCTTTTTCCATAATATATCTGTAGTTTTACGTATTTTTTTCTCCCATTAATAATTTATTGTTTCGTTTTACTCATTAATTTTTTCCCCTCCGCGATTTATCAATATCATTATTCGTTGTATATTCTCGTGGTTGATGTAAAAAATGATTTTTGATTATTCTCGGTGGAAGAATTTTTTCCCTTTAATATATTATATCTGTAATTAGTTTTACATATTTTTTTCTCCCATTAATTTACAGTTTCCTCGTCTTCAATTTAAAAAATAATTCGATTATTTATTTTTCTCAAAGAATTTTTTTCCAAATTAATCGTTTTGTCGCGTCTCGTTATACTAATTATTTTTAATTTTTTTCCTAATTATCTTTCGTCGCGTAAAACATTAGAAATACTTGTAACATTATAATAAATAAATGAAATAAACGTTTCTTGAAGGTTATTTGAGTAGTTTTTACATATCGCCATGAGATATCGTTGTAATATTTCCTGATGTATATCCTATAGATATAAAACTAATCTTCATGTGATATTCCCCCCCATATCATATGAGTAGCATCTTGTATATCACCTCGATGTACCAAAGAATATTTAGTGAATGTTAAAAGGTAGGACATTTTTACATTACAATGTATATACCGTAATTCAAGTGATATAGATATACTTTTCCTAGCGGGCAGTGACTACAGCCCGAAACGACGATGTAAGAACTATCGGCGAAATTAATACAGCAACGACACGACCAACACCTTGCGCCCCGACCAAGCGTCACCTCCTACGGTTTCGCGGACTACTTCTCGTCCGCAAAACGCCTACCAGGCGGGGAAATTTGAAAAAAAAAAAATAAGAAAACAAATTACGGGTTCGAGGGGAGTTTAAAATTTTTTTTTTAAAATACGGGTCAACGACGATGAGTCGATGAGTTGTCCCATCATTCGACACCCATTCCACCGAAGAAGAACGATGCCGACGAGAGGAGACAGAACGGCTAAAAGACAGCTGGAGAAACTTATGGACAACGCATGCATACCAGCTACATGCGGCTAGACGCCAATTGTTCCTATCACAGTTTTCACAGCTCGTCATTATGGGGAATACGACGACGTATCGCCCACAGCAAGCCTGTACCCCGGCGAGCTACCCTCCGGATGACCGCGCTCGATTAATAATCGAGGGGGCCGGTTGTACCCGGAAGAAACCCAAGTAAACTGCATAACAATCACCCGGTAGGGGCTGGGAATACGTGGGATTGAAGAATACAGAAATTGTCGACGTATTTCCCATTTAAGCGAGCACCCCAAACTGACGTCGGCGGGATATGGGGAAATTAAAAAAAATGATAAAAAAATAACGAGGACGAGTAAGGTGGGGAGACCAGCAGGACAACTTACTCTTGGGCGTTATCAGGGCCGAACAGATACGGCCATCGATAACGAAGGGACCTAAAAATCATTACACCTATCAAAAAAAAAAAATCATCGAAAAAAATACATAAAAAAAAAAAAAAAAACGCGAACGCTCGTACATCACTCTCACACTTGTGTGATCGCGACCCTCATCGCCTCGTCAATACCTGTTGGTTAATATCGTATTTTAAAAAAAATATAATCTAGAAGTTGCTGCAAAAATAAAATAAATCGCCTGTAGAAATACGAATGCTATTGTCGTTTCACCAACGTACTGTCGCTGGTCGACCAGACGACAAAAAAACCCATCATCAACAAAGATGTATCGGGTACGCGATCTGCAAAAAAATCCAAGCAGTTGTGCGGTTGCTTATGCTTGCTAATGTCAAATGGCTAATCTCGTCGCTTCCTAACACATAAAAATCGTATTCGTCGCATCGCGAATGCTCAAATTTTGGCAAACGTTTTAAAAATAGCCAACGCTAGAGTACTTCAAGTCTGCGAGAAAAATAATTCGGCATAATACGTCGTATTTTCATCATCACTGCAGAAAAATTGTACCTAGTAATGGTTTAGCCATCAATGCTAAATAGCTCGCCGCTAAATTAAAAATGAAATCATCTTCGACACATGTAGGGAGAGGGGGGGGGGGAGGTGATAGAAATAGATCACGTACCTGAAGGACACCCGGTATGATATCAACACGTAAGAGATGCTTGTGGTAGAAATATTTTCGATGGTGTTTTGTTGAAGGTAGATATTATAGATGCTGGAGACTGGAGCAGTCTGGATAATATGGATGCTGGAACAATGCGATGATGGTAAAGATGCTCGTACCGATGAACGTTGCTTCTGGGAAAATCTCCTCTCTGGTGTGTTGGTTATACGTTGATCGTTGTATTTTGAATACCTTTTTTCTCCAAGGCGTAGTTGGTAATTCATTCGCCATAGATCCGCAGCACCTGAAGGAAAAAAATGAAAAATAATCGATTAGAAAAATAATACGAAGTATTGTGAAAAATTAGATCTACTAATGTGCAAAATTTTTAAAAATTGGGAACTAAAAAAAATGAATAATTTGGAAAACTGGACGATTTTAACAGTGATGCATTTTTTCAAGAATTCATAAATTTTAATATCAGCAAATTTTATAAAATTCACAAGCTCGGAGAAATTGAAAAATTTTCAAAAAATTGACATTTCGAAAATAAATTCTACAGAACTACAAATTTTTTAAATTAAAAATTTAGATTACTGTAAATTTTTAGAATTGGCCAATTTCAAAATCGGGAAAAAACGATAAATTGAAAAAAATTAAAAAAAAAACCAAGTGAATCTTGAAAATTAGGACAATTTTGAAAAATTGGTAGGTATAGGTATACACTGCACAGGTACAAGAAATTATACGTAAAGAGGACATCAGGTACTAGCCATTTCCAAAAAAATTCTTGTATCAATTTGTCAGAATACACGTCGATTTTTACACTAATTTTCCTGGACTAATACTTTCAATACATAGGTAGGTACGAGAAATGACATGTGAAAATCAAATTTTTGGAAAACTCGTGAACGTTTGAAACATTTACTATTTATTTTAAAAACGAGAAAAGAGAAAATGAAAAAAGTAAAATTATGCACAATAGGCAGGTAGGTATAGGTACCTATGTGAGAGAATTTTGCAAAATTGTATAATTTCAAAAGAATTGGTAAAATAGATTTTTTTAAATAAAATATACCTACCTACCAATTTAGAAACACCATAGATCTATGAGAAACACTTACGAACACCTAATAACATTATTTGAAAAAATAGGAAAATATCGAGTCTGAGTAACCAGAAAATTTTAGAAAAACAGTAAGTACCTACTTGTTCAAAAATTTAAAAAAGGTGAACTTTCATTTCAAAACAATAAAAATTTGTTCAAAAATTTTGAATGGCCGATTTGTAAAATTGATCAATATTTAAAAAAATAAATAAAACCCTTTCATATAAAAAATTCCGAGCAATCTTTTTTTTCCAGTAAATTTCAAAAAAAAGGAAATTTTCATCAACTAATTTTCAAAGGCTACAGTTTCGTCTAATGCAAAATCCAACTCTTACTGAAAATGAGAAAATTTTCATTTTCAGTAAATTTCAAAAAATGTCGATTTAAATTAATTTTCAAAGCCTATACCATTTGCTCCTTTGCAAAATCCTACCCTTACTGAGACTGAGAAAGTTTTTATTTTCAGTAAATTTCAAAAAAATGGTAATTTTAAGTAGACAAATTTTCAAAGGCTACCATTTGGTCCAATGCAAAATCCTACCATTACTGAAAATGAGAAAATTTTTATTATGTGTAAATTTAAAAAAATTGAAAAATTGCATTGAATCAATGAAAAAAGCTAGTAGGTACCTAAGAATCAATGCAAAATCCTCCTCTGGCTGAATTCAAGAAAATCTTCAGTTTCTGTAAATTTCAAAAAAATTCCAATATTTGCATTTAATTAATTACAAAGGCTACCATTTGGTCCAGTGCAAAATCCTACCCTTACCGATATTTAGAAAATTTTTATTTCACAGTAAATTTCAACAAATGAGAAATTGCATTTTTTCAATTACAAAATATAATACCAATTGCTCCAATGCAAAATCATACCCTAAGCGAATTTGTGGAAAGTTTAATTTTTAGTAAATTTCAAAAAATTAGAAATTACATTTAATCAATTATTAAAATCAACAATTTATTTTTATGAAAAATGTTGAATTTCAGTAATTTTTGAAAAAATAAGAGCTTTTGCCAAAATGCTTTCAATCAGTGAAAAAAGCTACTGTTGTTTCAATATAAAGTTCTCCTCTGAAGGAATTTAAAAAAATTAAAATCGATAAATTTATAAAAATTTTAAGTAAATTTCAATAATTTTTGAAAAAATAAGAGCTTTTGCCAAAATACATTTGATCAATGAAAAAAGCTACTGTCGTTTAAATACAAAAATCTTACATGAGGGAATTTTTAAAAATTATTAAAATCTATAAATTTACAAAAATTTTAAATTTAAGTAATTTTTGAAAAATAAGAGCTTGCCAAAATGCATTCAATCAATGAAAAAAGCTACTGTGGTTTCAATACAAAATTTTCCAAGTCGACTAATTATGTCAAAAATAATACCTACGAATGAGAGCAAATTTTCAAAACGTTATTCACTTGTACATACAAAATATGTACACCTAGGGTAAATCCAAGTTCGAAAGTAAATTACTTTTTAAATATGAAAAATAAACAATTATTATTTTTAAATAAAAATATGAAAACTTTCTATTCAAATTTAAAACAAAATTGCAAATTTTTGAGAAGTTGACATTTTTTTTTTTTTTTTACGATCAAGAGCAATTTTTCAAAACGTTGTCCATTGATCACGTCTTTTAATTACAAAATGTTTTAACTTGAAAAGTAACACATTTTTCACGAATACAAAAAAAAAAAAAAAAAAAAAAAAAAAAAGAGAGAAACACTAATTAGATAATAAATTTTCAAGTTGCAAATGGAACACGAAAAAAGGATTTAAAATTTTCAAAATGAATAGTAAACACAATGAAATTTTGAAGAAAAAAAAAAGTAAAAATGGGACAACAAGTACCTAATACTAAAACGAGCATAAACATCGAAAAATAATACAAATGTGGAATAACATTTGAATGAATTGATCAGAAAGTACTCTAACTGAAAAATTCCCAAAAAGAAATAGATTCAAATTTAAAAGAAGAAAAAAAAACACATTGAAATGAGAAATTGTACTCACGTAGTCATTTCATTAAATCAACTTGCAACGTCGAATCTTTCCAAAGCGCCATTTGTATAACTTCGCTTCAAAAGTACGAGTATTCTGAAAAAAAAGAAAACAAAAACATTAAAAATTACGCATAAAACTAAAAACAATAAAATAAATTTGACACATCTTTAAAAACAAAACGAATGAAAAAAATATAGTTTCAACTCTCTTTTAAAATATGAAAAAAGTATTTGAAAAATTCCAAATGAAGAACTGAATAGCTTTGATAAGTTTAGGAAAAAATGGTCTAATTTTAAAAAAACAATAAATTCCACGAAATTGGAAATTTTTTAATGGTTGCAAAACTTGATAATTTTTTTTAAAAGAAGGTAACATTCAAACTTACAAAATCGTCGAATTCTGAAAAACTGTTGACTTTGAAAGGTTGAAAATTTGCGCCATCGAATTAAAATCGAAGAAAATAGGTACAAAAAATTGTAAATTTTAGAAAAACAAGAGAATTGAAAACTTCGTACTTGACGTTGACTGGCAAATTTCGAAAAACAAAACAATTACCTACTCAAATGAAAAAATCGAAAATAGAGAAAGAATAATGTACTAAATCTTAAGAAAGCAACATTTAAAAGTGATGAATTTTTCTCGAAATCATTACTCGAGAAACCTTACAGTTGTACAGTCAAATCATACGATTAAGTTACAAAATCTGCCATTCAAATTTCCTCAAAAATGGTGCCTCCCCCCTGAAATTATCACCCAAAAAGTTGCAAAATCTTCCGGAATTGAACGAAATCTGTTCAAAAAAAATTCCAAATTTCAAAATCTTGTAAAGTCAAGTTTCTTTAAAAATGAAAAATTTC
Organism: Balanococcus diminutus; assembly: GCA_959613365.1. Lineage (NCBI taxonomy): Eukaryota > Metazoa > Arthropoda > Insecta > Hemiptera > Pseudococcidae > Balanococcus > Balanococcus diminutus. Next base: position 62,722,200 of record OY390716.1, on the reverse strand, counting down.
ATCTCGAAATCATTACTCGAGAAGTCCTACAATTTGTATAGTGGCGAAGTGTAGAAAAAATTCTCGAAAAGTGCCAGAATTGAAAAAAAAATCGATTAAAAAAAATTTCAAATTAATTCAATTCATAAATTCAAGTTTCCTTAAAATTGATGAATTTTCTCTCGAAACTATTACTAGAGAATCCTACGATTAAAAGGTTACGAACATAAACATTTAACACACAAAAAAGAAGAAAAATGTCGAATCAAAAATTTGCACAAATTAATACCTACCTACTACCTAGATAGGTATAAAAATCGTTCGATAATATTTAAAGATTATAAATTCGTAAAACAGAATTAAAACGAAAACCAGATAAACAGTAAAATCGAATTTAAAAAAAGAACTGAAATAAAAAATCAAACTCACGTTGTTGTGATTTCCGAATCGATTTGTAATTTGGAATGTTGAATATCTTTGAAGTTCGAGGCACTAGTATTTTCTAATCAGCTTCACCGAAGATGGCTTCCATCTGAATAGGGGCGAAGACCTGCACCTTGAATTTTTCTCGTCGTCTGTGCGAAGAATAAGTTGACAAAATATTCTGCTGAACTGCCCAACAAGATCTGGAATATCTGCAGAAAAAAATACGATTAGAAACTCAACAATAACCTTGTAAATCCGAAATTTTCATAAAATTAACCAACAGCTGCATGATGATTGGTGAATTCCAATAAACGAAAAAAGTCGAATTTTGTAGCGTTATCCAAAGCTTGTTGAGTTTTTCTGACCGTTTTCGAAAACTTTGTTCTTTTTTCTCTCCAAAGAATTGGATTCGTTCAATTCATAATCTGAAACACAAAACATACCTACGTAAGATGTATTGTAATATTAAGAAACTCGAATCACATTTCTTTTACAGAACTCCCGCTACTAACCAAGATGAATAATGCGTATGTAATTATCAAGTTAGACGATAAACCGTTGGGTTAATTGTACTCGAAATGAAACAAACAAATTTTCAAAAACGTAAAAATTCAATGCAATTCCGTTGGCACGAAAATAATGTTACAGAAAACACCGGGAAAGAAACAAACAGCAACAGACAACGCACACCTATAAAAATGGAGGGAACGGCGTCACTAATACAATATCAACAAAAGACGACGATGTCATGTGTTGATTTGTAGTATGTATGTGTGTGAAGAATGAAAAAATGCAACATGCAACAACCGCACAATATCTATTCATCTTTCACACTTTCAGCATTTTACTTGACCTATCTTTGATTTGATTTTTGTTCATGATTCATTATTTCACTTAGCCCACAAAAATAAATTATTGTATTCGGCGGCTATTCGCAAATAAATTACGCCCCGGCCCTGAGTACGAGTATACGAGAAGTTACTATACTAATTATTCTACATACCAGCTAGCAGCTAATACTTACAGAAGATTTCAAGTAGCACATCTGAGCACATCAGTCATCACCAAACAGATGAAGATAATTATTCGATAAAAATATATAAAACTAAAAAACCAAATTAAATGGAACGAATTCAAATTCGTAAAATAACTCGAAAACGATGAAGGAAGCACGTTCGCTCGAATTAGTCAAATTGGAGAAATGCAAATGTCTGCCGGCTACGAAAAACTGAAAAATTTCAAAAAATTCCTCACGTGGTCACGTGATCACAAGTTCAACGTCTTTGAAGCCGATTTGTGAATTGTGATTGGACGACTTGGTTTTTTTACAGAAAGGGGATTTTTCGAAGTTTTGTCGTTTTGTCGGTTTTGTGTGTTGGTGAGTACTGCATCAATTTATTCACATTACAATCCAAAAAAAAAACTTGTTGTGAATGATTGTTATCATCACCACTGATAACACTGCGACTATTTTATTAGTTTCCTTCTTGAATTTTCTTTTTCAATGTAATTAATTAATTTATAATTCGATTATTCGATATAAATTTCATTTATTTTAATCAAAATTTAATGCTTTGTCGTATGGAAGTCTCTTTCTTACTCGATTCTTGGAAAAAGCCTTTAAATCTATGGCAAGTTTCGTGTACTTAGTACGTACTTTCCTTTCTCATGTCATACGCAGCAACTTGAACGAGCAGAGTGTGTAAACATCTATCTGTAGATATTCGTATACCTTGGAAGTCATACCTCGCAAGAACGAAATGAATTCAGCGAGAAATGATGTGGTTGATAAACTGATACACTTGTCTTTCGAAACCCACGAACTTATCGAGAACAGCGAAAAAGCGTCCGAGGAAACTGAACTTTACAAATCTAAATGCGAAATCTTGGAGGAAGAAGTACGTCGTGCGAACTGCGAAAATGAAGCGCTCAGGCGTGAAAACGAGAATCTGCGTGATGAACTGAAAAACGACGCGCCTGCAGAGGAATTCTGGATACCTGTGGTGAAAAGTGCCAACGTAGTATTGAATAATATCGCTCCCAACGTAACGAAAATTGTGGAAAAGTTGCGTTCTAGCGAAAACGCTCGAATTAACTTGGAACGAGAACTGGTCGCATTGAAAGCAGAAAATGCCAACTTACGCGTCGAAATGAAGGAAAAGAATTTACTCGCGAGCAAACAGAATGCAGATTTTCTCGACCTTAAAAAAACCGTTGACGATTATCAAGCGGAAATTTTGAGGCTAGATGCCGAACTGAAGGATTGCCATTCGCGTGTTTCGGCGTTAAACGAGAATCTCGAGATTATAAACGCCGAGAATTTGGATCTAGCCGAATACACTAGTTTTAAAAGTTTGTCGAAGAAATTGGGAACCATGGAGGACGCGAGCCAGGTCATGTTGAAGTTACAAGCTTTACACGAAATCGAAGAGTTATTCGATAAGAATTTGTCGCCTCGCTTGAATAGTTTGGTGGCGGATGAAGCGGTTCAAAGTTGGCTCGTGTCCGATGAAAATTCCGACGTTGCGAGTAAAGTGAAAGATTATTTGGAAAAAGCGTTGCACGTTATCGAGAAATTGAACGAAAACAACGTTCGCTCGAGCGCCGAATACGAAAACGCGATTCGAACCAAAGACGACGAAATCGCCAAGCTGAAAGAATTGTCGTACCACATGGGTTTGTACAACGAAATTTTGGAGAAAACTCTGAAGCAATGTCGCGATAACGCTAAAATGGATACGTTTGTGGAAGAAAGCACCGACCGATTAATGATGGCTAATAAAGCTTTGCGCGATAATTTCGAGCAACTGCGACGCATCTACGCCCATTCTTGTCGCTACAACGATCAGCTGTTCGCCAAGTTTAGTCAGCTGCGTTTGTGGCTTAGAATTTTCAAGATTCGCTTCGACAAATCAACAACGCCTGCGCCGCCGAAAGACGCGCGTAATTTTTTCGCTTTGATTGACGAGCTATTGGACGAAGTAGCCGAAAAGAAGGTAGATTTCGATCGGCGAATTCGAGACTCGAACCAAGTATTGGCCAACTGCGAGAGCAGTCTGGCCGTCGACGACAGTTTGAAAAATACCGTCGACAACATGACGCGCGAAGTGAAACGCCTGACTTGTCAAGTCGAACAACGGATGAACGAAAAGATACGCGAAATCGAATCGCTCAAGGGCGAAGTGGATTCGGTCAAGACCGATAATCGCCAGCTGGCCAACAAAGTGAAGAACTGCAACCGCGAAATCATTACGCTATCCACCGAGAACTACGATTTGAACGAAAAGCTGTCGATATTTTCGCGAATCGGAGACGACTGCGAAGCGTTGAAAAACGAACTACGATCGACCAAGAGTAAACTCGATCGATACGAAAATTGGCGTAACGTGGTCGCCGAAGGAGTCGACAAATTCGCGCGATTACAGCGCGCGTGTATCGAATTGAAACGGCAGAACGTTGACTTGAAGCAACACGTTTGCGTTTATAGATCCACCTGCGACCAGCTGCTGCAACGAACCATTCAACTCGTCGGTAGTAGTACGAAATATACCAGCGCCGACGATCGCGATCGCCGCTCCGATGCCGATGCCGATGCCGATGCCGGCCAAACCGCCCACGTATCCGCGCTACAAACCAAGTGCGCTCAATTCAAGCTGGAAAACCAAAATTTGAAAGTTACCGTTCAAAATATTCGCGATCAAATGCGCCAAGAGATTTCGTCCTTGGCAAATACATTGGTGGGCGACGCGTTAATTTCGCCTGCACGGCTGGACGTAGCTCGTTCCGACGTCGTTAATTTATTGCACCGTTGTCGAGATTTGAAACAACTCCACCGAAGCGTCAAGCAGACGGATTTTGTTTCGCCGTTGAACGATACGATTGAAAAGGCACGCGGTACTTTATCGAGCAAGTTGCAGAACGTGTCTGGAGACTTGCAACAGTTGCAGGGTGACTTGAATACCGCTATCGATGCTAAAAACCAACATACCGAGCTAGTTTCCGCGCATCTGCTAGATGTTTTGAAAACTACGCAAACCTTGAAGTCGTCGCGACAATCGCTATCGAGTTTGGTTGAAACGTCGAGCAGCGAATTCGCTCGATTCGGTTCGACGATACGACAAAACATCCAGGTAAATCTAGCGCCGTCCGTCGTCGTGTTCTTCGTCTAGATTATATATTTCTATTTTTTTTTTCTCCCGTAGGAAGCGGTAACGCACACTTTCGACCATATGAAAAACTCGCTCGCCCTGAGCAACGAAGAAATGATTAAAGAAATGCAAGAAGTAAATTCGGTACGTAAGCTATTGACAATTCTATTATCTTGTAGTAAGTACACGATCATTTACGCACGTATGCGCATTTTTCTCTGTATATTTTTATCGCAGGAGCTGAAAAATCGCAGCGAGACTATTTTCGTATTGAATCAACGCGTCGACGAATTAATAAAAGAGAAGCACCATTTATCGCAATTATTGGCGCAACAGCAAACATTGGCGAACGATTTGAGCGATCAAGTTTCTCGTCAGCGAGAAATAATCGCCAACGCAGAATCGAGTATAAATACCCTAAACGACGATCTACTAAATCTCAAATCACGTTCGGACGGCGAGATAGAGAAACGTAACGCCGAGTTATCCAGTTTAACGGAGCTTTTAGAGAAAACCAAAGCCGCTTTACGCTCTAAAGAAGATACGATCACGGCTTTGGAAAGTGAACTTTCCAAAGCCAAGGATATTCAAGCCGGTACGATCGCGTGTCTGTTTTGTACCTTAATCTTAAAACTCTTTCTTTGTACGATATAAAATTCAATAACGCTAACCAAGTTTTTTTTTTTTTTTTTTTTTCTGTAGCCGATGGAGACGTTTCGAGCATGGGAAATATCAGTCGAACCGAAGAAGTTTCTCGATTACGCGACGTAGAAGACAGTTTCGAAGAACGTTATATGAAAGTAAGAAATTTCCCAACGAATTTTAGAATAGAAAAAGCGCCGTTATTACTTTAGTTTTGTATAATTATTCGTTTGTAATGAATGTTCATCAGTTACGATGTATCGCTGTAAAGATGAAGAAGACTATCGCCGAATTGAATCAGCAATTGAAAAACGAAAAATCCGAGAACAACGCTATCCAAAGTAAACTCGCCGTGGCTACGGAACAAGCCAAAAGAAATCAGGTTCGTCAGCCGGTTTTCAGTTTGCTTACAGCTAGGTACCTATCAAGTGTTGGCTACTTTTTTCTAATCGCGTCGAGTTGAACAGGCTCTACAAGAAGAGTGCGATCGAATCACGGACGAATTGGAATTGAATACGAACGAAATAAAAGAATTGAAAAAAATTATCGTCGAAGCGGATAGAAAAAGCGAGAAATACGAATCGTTAACGACGCAATATCACCTATTATCGACGCAGAAAAACGAGTAAAATTTAGTCGTTTCACTACGCGTATCATCCTGTCCATTCGATTCTAAAAAAATATAATCGTGTTTACAGTTTGGAAATGGAAAAAAATAATCTGGCCTCGTTGGTGGAACAACTCAAGATGGAAAAATTCGCCGAAGAAACGCTGAAAAAAGAAATGGAAAAAGAAACGCAACGACTAAAGCAGAAAGTCAAGGACTATGAAGATTCGATGAAAAGAATTCAACTCGATTTGGAGCAAGCCAACTTTGAAGCGAGAAAACGTAGTACATTAACGCTGGAGATGCGAGATTACGAGGTAACTACTAAATAGGTTCAAAAACTCGTACCTATGTAGTATGTACATATAGGTAGGTTTTTTTTTTAGCCAAACTGGCTCGGTATGTATAGTAATTTGGAGCGTATTACAATACAGATAGTCGTACTCTTAGGTATAAACAGCTAATTTACCACGTGTCGCGTTACAGAAAACAATTTCGGACCTAACGGAAAAATTGAAAACGAAAACTGCGGCCGTTGACGAATTGAATGAGAAAATGAAAATCAGCGCCGAATCGAACGTGTCTCTGGTTGAACGCATTAAAGAATTAGAAGAACAGATTTCTTCGTTTGGCGCTAGCAGCAAAATTGCAGACGTAAGAAAACCTCGCCATAAGCGATGATTGGAAAATATTTCAATTTTTTTGTATCGGTATCAAGTATGTTTTTACTCTTGTTTTCTTTCAGGAGCAAACGTTGAACTTGAATAAAATGATATCCGCGCTTGAAAAGGATCTAGAAATTAAAGACGCGTTATTAAAAAAATTCAAACAAGACGTTGAAACGGAGAAATCGCAGAACGAACGCCTTAAACTTCAATTTTCCGAATCTGTTAGCGAAATAGATTCGTTGAGAGAACATCTCAAAAGCGTGCAAGAGTCGTCAAACAGTCGTGTAAGAGTTATCTCATTAACCAGCCAGCGAATCGAATCGCGATCGCTTATATTTTTGTATGTGTAATTTCATTACGTTATTTTCGTGTTTCGCAGTTAAAACTGGCGCAAAACAAAGTGAAGACTTTGGAAGATCAATTGTCGAAAAAAGTAAGCGAATTCGACAAACTGAAAGGAGATTTCGAAGCGTATAAAATCCGGGCCCATAACGTCCTTCAAAAGCACAAAAATGAAAACAACTTGAAAAATAACGAAGAAAAACTTAAAATAAAAATCGAGGATTTGAGCCAAACCGTCAAAGAATTGCGGAAACGCTTGGATGACGCGCTGTACGTTTAAATTTGAAACGAGTCGCGCATTACAGCTTCGTTTATAATCGTCCGTAACTGCCCGTTTGAAAGTTATCATACATTTTGACTTTCTGATGCTATTAATCGTTAATTTTTTAGTCAGCGGTACAACTTGAAATCAAAAATTTTTAATTTTTACCGGACGAGTTACGGACGAGAGTATAAACGCAGCCGCAGCTCTACTCGTTTCGTTTCCTGTCAAATTCCTTTAGTTGAATATTGATTAATAATGCGCGATGTTACGATTTATTTTTCAGTCTGGACTTGGATAACCGTAAGACCGAACTGAAATTGCTCGAAGCTTCCAAGGAAAAGCTGCATTCGAGGATGAAGGAAATTCAAGAAGCCTGCGCAGAAAAAACTAGGGAACTCGAAAATACGAGCGTAGAATATAAATCTTACCGATTGAATAACGAGACTTTGATTAAATGTTATAAAGTACGTTCGACACCGCATTTGGGACCAGTGTCAAATGAAAACTTACGCGTTTAAATCGAATCGTTTATCCGTAGGACGAAATTGAAGATTTACGCGCTTCTTGTCAAAAACTCGACGCACAGTTGAAAGAGCTGAGATCGTCGAAAGAACGTGAAACCATACCCGAACGAATCAGCGACGATGTTAATCAAGTCGAAAGAAAAGAAGACGTTTCAACTGAAAATGACGATATTAATCACTCGTGTTCCAAAAATAATGTCAAGGTAATTTTTGCGTGAATTTCTGAAGTTCTTGAGCGTTAATAGATACATATCATTTTGATTCAATTTTTGTCATTTAGTTACCTATTACCAAAGAAGAAAATTCGGTTCGCGTCAAATTCCAAAATCACGAGCTGGTTTCGTTAGAGAAGTTATTAAAAGCCGATGTAATTGAAGAAAAACAAGGTACCCGTTTGTAATCTCGAATTGAAATTAAAACCACCTCTCTCTATATTTTAATGCGAGGCGACGTCGAGCGTCGCTTGTTTCAATCTCCTACATTTCGAATCGCTATTAATTTCAGATGATGAGACGACGACAGCGGAATTGAAAATACAAATCGAAATGTTGGAAAAGCAAGTCGCCTATCTCAACGGAATGCTAAACGAATCGGAAAAGAACGCAGCTCGTAGCGAACAACACGCAGCTTGGCTAAAGGACGTGAACAGGCGCTTACAAAAAACCATCGACAGAGCTCCTCATTTACAAAACGGCGAATACTTGAAAAATGTTTTGTTCAACGTGAGTATTTTGAAACCTACCTGTTTGTTTATTATTTGTGTTGGACAGACGACGTTCAATATTTTTCTGTACCTACGCTAACGTGTGAAATAACTCGCTTGAAATTTTATGCAGTTTTTCACGTTCCCCGATGGCGAAGAAAAATGTAAATTGATAACTATACTGGAAACTTTGTTACAACTCACGCCAGAAGAAAAATCCATTTTGTCTGCCATCGCGAAAGGTATTTGGAGCAATTCTATTATGTTTTATTACGTTGTTATGCGACTTTCAATGTAATAGGTACCTATCGTTTTTAAAACCGCTGAAAATACGAATCAATTTTCAGGTGATCGTAGTGAGCAAAAACGTTCCACCGGATTCGCTTCTTTTTTCAAGTTGAGCTAATGATTATTAATTGAACTTATTACGAGCATGCGGGTGCAATCATTCGATTTCACCCTCTAACTTTAAATCAGAGTTTCTTTCATTCGTACGTTCCAAATAAGTACGAAAGGTTTCCGTCTCTTTTTCTCCTTTTTTTTTGTATGTTTCAAAATATCCGATATGGAATAGTATAGAATGTTAATAATTACTGTTTATGCTAAGTAATAATGATTCTGTGATTCTAGTATGTACGATAGGTTCTACCTACGCGTAATAATAATACATTTTTCGTTTATTTGATTTTTGTAATCGCATTTATTTTCAAGACTCATTCAGACGGGAAAGTAGTGATTTGAAAAATGTACCTATGCATTTTGTATGACAGCTTTAATTTTTTTTTGTTGCTAAAATTCGAAAATAGGCATTATAATTATGTAGTCATATAGGAAGAAGATTGACTCGACTTCGACGACTTCAAATTTCAAATTCACAAAAAGGTATCTACCTGATGTTATGTGAAATCGGAGGGGAGGGAGAGATCCAATCTAAATTTTTGTGATAAGCAAAAGTATTCCTAGGACTTCAAGCTACAACTTTTATCTGAAAAATTTTTCAAACTAGTCCCTTCCTCCTGCACTATTTTCATTTTTTAATTGGTAAATTCGGAGTGTAATCATGTTATGCAAAATCCTTGGAGAGGGCGGGGTCCAATTGAAAAAAATTTCATACAAAAGTTGTAGCTTGAAGTCTTAGGAATAAGTTTGGTTATTATAAAAATTTTGGTTGGAGCCCTCCCTGACCTCCAATTTTGAATTTACGTATCTACGAAGTATTGGACTTGGCAAATTTTCGATGGTGCCAAAAAATCAGGGCTGTAGGCCCCGGGCAAGACCCAACCCAAATCCTGGGAATTTTGGAAAAAAATGCTGTCCCAGGCCCAGGCCCAGAACCCAACCCAGCTGAAATCCTGACCCAAGCCCAAGCCCAGAACCCAACCCAGCTGAAAATCCTGACCCAGGCCCAGGCCCCAGACCCGCTTCGATTTGAATTGGGACTTGGGATTTTGAATTTTTTTTTTTTTTAAATTTCATCATGAAGTGGTTGGTATTTACACGACCGGCTAATTTACCCAAAATCACTTTCAACATCGAACATTGAACATTTCATTTTTTTTCAAGTCCTTATCAGTAGGACGTGTCCTTGGTGGAAACGTAATTACTTTATATTCAAAATTGGAGGGGAGGGAAGGGTCCAACCGAAATTTTTGTCATAACCAAAAGTATTCGTAGAATTTCAAGCTTCAATTTTTGTTTGAAAATTTTTTCAATTGAGCCCTTCTCTCGCCGCTGATTTCGTATAAAACTCCCAAGATACTAATTGAAAATTGAAGGGGGAGGGGGAAGGGGCCAATTGACAAATTTTTGCAACAAAGTTGTAGCGTGAAGTTCTAGGAATACTTTTGGTTGTGACAAAAATTTTGATTGAACCCCTCTCTCCCCTCCAATTTTGAATAATACAACTTATTCAATTTCAAAACACATTAAAAACAGATGAGAGGTGAGGTAAGCGGCCAGATTGAAAAAAATTTCAAACAAAGTTGTAGCTCCAATTTTGAATCCAAAGTATTTATGTCGCCACCAAGGACAGAGTCTTACTCTTACTGATAAGGAATTGAATTAATAACACCGAAAAACAGCGATAACAGGGATCAGAACCAAGTCAGACCCGGGTCAAATTTGGGCCAGACTTGGGCCAGACCCGGGTCTGGCCCAGGCCCAAGACCCAACTGTTCAAAAAAAAATTTCCCAGGCCCAGACCCAGACCCAAGAAAGTTTCTGTCCCAGGGACTTGTCCCTGGTTCCAATTGCAAAAATCAATTGGACCTACAGCCCTGCAAAAAATCAGTACTGCGGGGATCCAATCGTAATTTACATTAACATTACTGACCAATCAAAATCCGTAGTCACGGTGCATTGAGGGGCACATTTTTGCAATTATTAATAAATTAATAATAGAAAAAAGAAAACTAATTGAAAAATTTTGGTTTTAGAGGTTCTTATAAAAATGTGTGCCGTGTTTAGGTTGTAAAAATACTCCTGCAAAAGTACAGCATACAATTTATTTGAAACAATCGTTGTTTCGTACATGAAAGTTGTGAAATACTATTACGTTTGGATTCTCGCTTTCCGAAATTATCAGTAATTCTTATCAGAAGTTTGAAGTTTTTTTCGATTTTCATTTCCATTGATTCAATTTCCTCTCAACGAATTGTGTTCAAAATTATTTTGTACAAGTATTTCACGATGTCGACAATATTGCTGCGTTGAACTTGAAATAAATAATATTTGAAAATTTCCCGAGCATCGGTCGAATGAAAGATGGCCGTGGTGTGTTATATGCTACGAAATTGTTTGAATTCGGTGGAGTCGCAGGTTAGTAACAACTACCAACACTTAGGTAAACCTTCGTAACATTTTGAATAATTCTCTTTACTTGGAATGTAACAATTTTCAAATTTCTTAGCTTACCAAGTGTATTTTTGCAACGCCCATAAGAAACAAACACTATCAGGTTCCTTACCACGGAGCGAAAAATAACTGGCCCCAATGGAGTATGATAAAAGATCAACGGAAACGAATGACATTGAAAGATTACGGCCGTTTTAAACTCAGGCTTAATGCGATACGAAAAGCAGACATTTTGCCACCAGAATTAAAAGTACGTTTTTACTTGGTTACGTTTACGTAGAGTAACAATTGTCGCGCGGATACCCGCGTACTCGATCAAGTTTCATCAATTTTTTCTACAAACAATGCGCCAATCATTTCGAAGATATTTATTGTTAATCCGCTAAATCAACTTTCTCAACTGTATAGGAAATCGCCAGCCATGAAATTGCAACTGTGCCGAGAGACGCGTCCATCACTCGTATAGTTCCTCGGTGTTCGGTGACTTCGAGACCCAGAGGAACGGTATATCGCTGGCGTGTGAGTAGAATGATTTTCAAACAATTGGCAGACTACAATAAGCTTACGGGAGTAATGCGAGCGAGATGGTGAACGTTGAATGGCACCGTTTATACAGTTGATTATAGTTTTGTTTTGTTCTTAAAGTAATTCATATGTACCATTCGATATTTATATTATAAATTATTGATATACCTATTCGAATTTTTGAAGTTTATCCTAGCCTAACACGTTTGTGTTTCGCTTACGCTGCAGTTCATTTTCTGCGAATTTCCGGTTTAGAGACGAGGAGCAGTGAAATATTTACACATTTCGAATAATCATTTTTACTCGTATTCTCACGTAACGGAACTTTATTACAGCAAATCACAACAAAATTGACACTGGTTTAATGCGAATACAAAAGTACATCTTACCGCGGTTGTACAACGTCAACGAGTAACGAGTGAAATATCAATATCGATTTAAATTAATCGATACGCGAGAAAAAACAAAAAAGTGTGTTGTATTCTTCGGTAAAGTGCCCGGCCGTCACTAAAGGGAACGTTGAAGAGTTACGTACGGTAACTGCGCGAGTCTATCGAACGCCTTAAGAGTATTACAAATCTTTTTTCAAATCCAAATAAACGTCTGGTAGGTCTTCGTCTATGTGAGGAATGATGCTATTCGCAAGCTTCGTATAACTCTGGGAAAATGAAAGAAAAACATAATACACGTATTAGAATTTACAACGAAACTACCAACATGTACTTCCTAATCTCTAATAGTCACGAGCAGCCAAATGCATCTAATGCCTTCGGACAAGCGGATGTAACTTACTCTTTTCGCGATATCGTGCAGCAAGTCGGATGTTCCTCTTTCGGTATTTTCTACCATTCTACTTAGATATCCTTCCTTATTTTTCAACAACAAATAAGGATGATCGAACTCCTGCAAAAAAAAAACCAATGAATATAAAATATTCGATAAAATTACTAGGTAACGACCGCGTCGCATGTAATAAAAAATCGTCATCTTACCACGCAAGTTCCGGCATCCATGACTAAAACTTTATCAGAGTCCATAACAGTGTTCAGCCGATGAGCTATGGTCAAAACGGTACAATTTTTGAACTTTTCTCTAATAGTTGTCTGAATTAGAGCGTCAGTCCTGAACAGAAAAAAATAATCAGTTCAGTACCCGCGGCGAATGAGCGATGCGGCAGAAAGGTAGAAAGGAGGAAATGGTCTTACTGGGGATCAACATTGGCAGTGGCTTCGTCCAGTACCAAGATCTTATTGTTTCGTACGATGGCTCTCGCCAAACACACCAACTGTCGTTGTCCGACGCTGAAATTCGACCCGCCTTCCGACATTTTGGAGTTCAGTCCGCCGGCGAGATCGTTAACGGCTTCCTTCAGTTCGACCTACCCATACGAGGACACGAATCAAATTGCATATTCGGTATTATCGCATTCGTATTAACGCGAGAACGCGCGCGAGTGGAGATAGAGATCGATTATTCTTACTTTTTCCAAAGCACTCCATAAAACGTGATCCGGGTATTCGTCGAACGGATCTAAATTTTTACGCATCGTGCCCGAAAACAACACCGGTTCTTGAGGTATGATGGAGATTTTCGAACGAACTTCGTGCAATCCTAGCGTGTTTATATCGACACCGTCTATTTTGATTTCACCGTGATTTTCTGCCAATCTGAACAGTGCCGCGATCAACGTTGATTTGCCCGCGCCAGTACGACCGACGATTCCTACCTGCGAAAAACAAACGGTTAACAACGCAACGCTAGCTAGGTACGACGCTGGCAAAGCGCCACGCCGAATAAAATTCGCAATCGGCTACCTACCTTTTCTTCGGGTTTAATTGTAAAGTTGAGGTTTTTAAGTATGAAAGCACCGTTTGGTTCGTACTTCAAATACATCTTGCTAAATATTATTTCTCCTTTGCTCGGCCACGAAGGCGGCGGTTTTTTACCTGCAAGAAAATACGAAGGAGTACATTAGATAAGTAGACGATTTTTTTTATTTTCATTTTTTTTTAATACGTGTGCGTCGTTGTTGTTGAATTAATTTTTTTTCAATTTTACCAAGTCCGATACTGCATAGATAGTTGATATTCAAAATGGGAGGCGAGGGAGGGGTATAATCGAAATTTTTCTAATGACCAAAATTATTCCAGACATTTAGAGCTATAACTTTTGTTTGAAAATTTTTTCGATTGGACTCCTATCTCCGCCATTTTTTGATAATATACGTATCTAAGTCATATTATGCGAAATTGGTGGAGAGGGAAGGGTCTAATCGAAAATTTTATAATAACCAAAAAATTATTTATAGGATTTCGATCTACATACAATATTTTTGTTTGAAAATTTTCTCAATTGGACCTCCCCCTCAATTTTGAAAAAAGTATCTACCTGATGTTATGTGAAATAGGAAAAGAGGAATGGATCCAATCGAAATTTTTATAATAGGTAACCCAAATTATTTTTATTACCTTTCATCTTAATCTACAATTTTATTTTCATTGGAAAAAATTGGCCCCTTCCACCTTCAGTCCTATAACTTTGAATTGGTATTTATTTTCGGAACGTTGTATTGGACTTGGTAAAATTCAACAACAACCGAAGGATCCACATCACATCCGTGTAAACAATTTAAAGTAAACTAGGCTTTAGTTACACGTACCGGGAGGCGATTCTAAAGCGGGTTCGGGCGATACATTTCCATATTCTAGTACTCTTTCTACCGAAGTCATCTGATTCTCCAATTCGGCCGACTGTCTCATACCCCACTGAAACATGCCCGTCAGCCCGATGGCTTGGGTAATGGCGAGACCTACGTTTCCTCCGCTGGTATCTGCATTTTAAACGAATCGTATGAGACACAGAACGTAACAAATTGACAGTTGTAATGTGAAAATCAAATCCGCTGCCGGCTACGTAAACTTACTGGTGAGAATGAGAAGAAAGCTGAACGTTACCAAGGCTATGTACAGCACGCAAAACATATCCAGCCAAAAACCGAACGCTCTGCTGGTCGCTAAAAATAAGTACCACGCCGACGAATGTAAATCCTGCGAAAAAGAGAACACGAAAATTAGGCGTAATTTCCCAAAAATCTCGACTTGGCGCCATCGCTCTCGAAGTTTTAATCGAATTTCACGAAGAGTACGCGTAGGTAGGTACCGGTGGTAAGGTAACTTTCGACTCGACGAGGCCAAATATGACTAAACGCCGAAAGTTTTGAAATCCTTTCGCTAATGTCGTTAATACATTTTCTCTCTACCGCACTCTCTCTCTCTCGCTCGCTCCTTCAAAAAAGTCGATACGTCAAGTGACGAACTAATAGTACGTTCGCAGTTACCTGGTGATTGTCGAATTCTTTTTCTAAAATAGTTTGAGCTCCGAAAGCCCGTATCGTTGTCAAGCCTTGAAGAGATGCGTTCAAATGCGAAAATACCGGACTGCGTGCTGCGGAACAAAATAAATAACGAATTCGTATTAAAACGACTTTTCCACGTACTCGAATATCGCAGACGCAGGTTGTAAACGAGTCAATTTACCTATGCCTTCCAAACGCTTGACGCTGCGAGAAGTTGTCAAATAGAACTGTCGTAATTTATAAAATATAAATCCGATAATGCAGGTTGGAATGAGCAGGTAAGGATTTACGTACGCAACTACCACAATAATACCTAACAAGGTGAATCCGATCTGAAATGAGCATTTTTATTTTTATTTTATCCAGTTAAAATCGTAATTCGGTAAGGAATCAAATCGAATCGCGCATTACCTGCACGCAGTCTATCAACGCCGAAGGTAACATTTCGTCGATGGAGCCCATATCTTTGGAAAATCTATTTAAAATTCTTCCTAAGAAATGAAGAAGAACAAAATAATAATAAGCGACTCGATAGTAAGATGATTGACGTCGAATTGGGTTTACATACCCGACGGATTTGTATTGAAGAAATACATAGTGGCTCTGGTGATGCCGTCGAACATGGCGTTGTGTAAATTCATCGATATATTCATACACATTGTGACGAAAGTAACCGATCTGATTAACGTGACTATAATCATGCTGAAGGTCAAGCCGGCGAAAATATAAATGCACCACTCTCGAGACAAATAAAACAAAGGCTTTTCGCTGCAGTTCATGTTTTTGGCTTTTTCCGGATCCTCGCACGGATAGTAACGATCCTCTAAATTGACCCTGGAAATTTTCCACGCAAAGAATGTCTCATTTTCGTTCGGTTACGTCGCGTCGCGTCCACGGCAAAACAGAAAGAAATAGTTTACCAATAGGTTATCCAAGAATCGCTTCCCGACGCTAAAACTTGCGCGAAGAAGCACGAAAGGAATACGGAAAATACGAAACACCAATGTCCGCCGGCCGCGAAATAAGCACGATATACGTACAGACCGACGGAACCTTGCGTTAGCGTTTCTTCGACCGGCTTTGGTTCTCTATCGCTGGCCGGTCCGTCGTCCATGGACGATGCTACGCTCTGCGAATTGCGAAAATATTAGTCAAACTTATCAACTACAGCACAGCACAGCGCAGCGCAGCGCAGCGTTTAGGAATATGCAAACTCCGCCTACCAGCACAGAAATTTGTCGAGTATGCAAAGGTTTCAAGTTTTCTTCGGGTACTTCTTCGGCGATATCTTTGACATCTTCTTCCAACGGCTTGGGCGAAGCTAACAATTTGGTGAAATCTAATCCTGTTTCCTGCAACTGTTGGAACGAGCCTTCTGCCGTAATCGATCCCTGTTGACAACGACCAGTACGAATAATTAATCAAAAAATTGACAGGACGATGGTTAGTCCGATCGAGGATCGAATCGAAAATGTCACTTCGATAGAAGCCGAGACGCGAAGCGACGTAACGGCTCGAATCGGTCCCGTCCCGACTGCGTAGCGCTCGATGGGTGTTGTTATTGGATCCCCGCAGTAGTGATCTTTTGGCACCATCGAAAATTTGCCAAGTCCAATACTTTGTACATACGTAAATTTAAAATTGGAGGTCAGGGAGGGGTCCAACCAAAATTTTTATAATAACCAAAATTATTCCTAAGACTTCAATCTACAACTTTTGTTTGAAATTTTTTTCAATTGAACCCCGCCCTCTCCGAGGATTTTGCATAACATGATTACACTCCGAATATACCAATTAAAAAATGAAACCGTGTGGAAGGAAGAGACTAGTTTGAAAAATTTTTCAGATAAAAGTTGTAGCTTGAAGTCCTAGGAATAATTTTGCTTATTACAAAAATTTGGATTGGATCTCTCCCTCCCCTCCGGTTTCATATAACATCAGGTAGATACCTTTTCAAAATTTTTCAGACTAAAGTTGTATAGATTAAGGTCCTAACAGTAATTTCAGTTATTATAAAATTTTCAGTCAGGCCCTCCCCTCCCCTCAAATTTAGCGTAATATGACACAAAAAAAAAAAAAAATGAGTGTTGTTATTTCCACCCACCTGGGTGAGTAGTTGCTCGGATTTGTAGTGAACATGAACGAAATTGTGCTCACACTTCCTACTTCCATCAGTTCAGATTCGGGACTTGGAAATTTCTTTCAATTAATATGTAATTTATTCGAAATTGAAGGGGAGGGATGGCTCCAATCGAAATTTTTGTAATAACTAAAATTGTTTTCAAGACTTCAAGCTACAAGTTTTGTTTGAAAATTTTTTCAATCGGACCTCTACCTTCGCAATTTTTTAATAATGATAAGTGTCCAAGCCGTTATGCGGAGTTGGAGGGGAGAGAAGGGTCTAATCGAAAATTTTATAATAACAAAAATTATTTCTTGGACCTCAATCTACAACTTTTGTTTGAAAAAATTTTCTATTGGACCCCATCGAGAAATTTTGAAAAAGTATCTACCTGATATTATGTGAAATTTGAGGAAAGGGAGAGATCCAATCGAAATTTTTATAATGACCAAAATTATTTTTAGGATCTTGCTCTACAACTTTTATTTGAAAATTTTTTCAATCGGTACCTTCCTCGCTTATTTATCTGGGATTTTTAATTAATATCTTCGAAGTGTTGTGCAAATCAGTGGGGAGGGGGTCCAATTTAAAAAAACTTCAAACAAAAGTTATAGCTTGAAGACTTGGGAATAATTTTGGATATTACAAAAATTTTGATTTAACCCTTCCTTCCCCTCCAATTTTAAAATAAAATAAATGTCAATCGAAACTTGAAAAAAATATTCCAAGTTCAGAGATTCAGTTGATTCATTTCTATGAACTACTCACCCAGGCGGGTGGAAATAACAACACCCGCGCTGGATACGCGAATACAAATTATATCTACGTATAATTACTTGTTCCAGTAGTACAATATGATGGGTATTTGCCAGGTATTGCAATTGATGAGTAATTAAAATACGCGTCTTATCGTGTAAATAATCTGTAACAGACCGAGACGATTAAATAAATAACTCGTCGCTTCGCGTCGGCGCGGCATTTTTAACATATTGAACGTGTACGAACTTGAAATGCATTCTTCGAACAAATGTTTGCCGACGCGAGTATCAACCGCCGATAATGGATCGTCGAATAAGTATATGTCGGCTTTTTTATACACGGCTCTGAAATGAGAAAAACAAAAGGAACATGGCTGGAAATTGTTGAAATTCCGCATACGAGTAGGCAGGTACGATTACGAATGACATCGACATACCTGGCAAGATTGACTCTGGCTCTCTGGCCTCCACTGAGCGATACTCCGCGTTCACCAACCACCGTTTTATCGCCGTATGGTAACTGTTCGAAATCTGTTTTCAAGGCGCACGCTTCGATCACCTGAAATGTGCAGATGAGTGAGTCTTGAGTATCGTATCGCAATTGTAGGCGTTGATTTACAACGCAGTTGCGGCTGAGTAAGCAATACGTAGGCATGTACGTTCGAGGGTTACTCGTCGTCATCGTTCACTCACCTGTCGATAGCGTTCTTTGTCCATAGGTAAACCGAAAAGTATATTTTGTCGAACGGATCCGGCAAACAACCAAGGTTCTTGCGAAGCGTACGAAATGGTGCCGGAAATTTTAATTTCGCCGCTTTTCAATGGAAGTTCTCTCAATATAGCTTGAAGAATCGAAGACTGTGCGCGATAAAAATTTGAAAAAAAAATTACGATTATAATAATGAACGGTAAAAACCGTAAGCTCGGTAAGCTGTAAATTAAAACTCTAAAACTAGCCGCTCGATGTAGTGGATACGTACCTTACCGGCGCCGACAGGCCCTATGATGGCTAGTAAACCTCGTTTCTCTACGTCAAAGGACACGTCGTTGAGACTGTTTTCGGCCGAATTTTCACTCCATTTGGCGGTAGCGTTCTTCAACTGGACGGCTTGATTTTCGTCGATCGTGGTCGAGGCGACGCTTTCTCGTTTAACGTCGTTCGCCGCGTTAACATTGAGCGGTTTCATTTCGACTTCTCTTTCATCGTTAGCTGTTGTGGTTGCGGTCGCCGCAGATTTGGCTTCTCCGTTCTTTTTGGGCGATTTTACTCCGTTCATCGCGAACGAATGTTTCGAATACACTTCGTTCTCTTCGTACATCAAGAAGGTCTGTTGGAGAAAAAAAATTATTAAAAAAGATGTAACAGGCGGATGATAAAAGACGTTGCCCACGATTTGCTCGGGCATTGAACGGAGGCAAATTCTCACCTGCAATCTTTTTATCGATATTAAAGCTTCGGCCACTTGTCCAATACCTTGCGGAAAGAATACCGTCATCGTCTGACGTAAAATATTGAAATAGGAAGTAATTACAAATACCTGTAAGTAAACGATGCAATTAGAAATTTCGAACGGAAAACGACTGCTTTTTCTTTTCAACCGCCATTATTAGGGGGAGGGGCTTTTTAGCGGAGCAAGCTCACCTTTTGTGCTGAAATCTTGTTGCCAACGACGACGTATGAAAAAATGCTAAAAAACAAAGCTATTCTCGTATGAAAGATGATGAACGATAATAATATTCCTCGAATGTGCGACGTTCCTCTTATTTCTTTAACTTCTTTTCTAGAAAACAACGCGAAACCATAATATTAACAATGCGAAACTGAAATGGTAGATACTAGGTAGGTAGGTACTAGGTAGGTGCTTACTTTCTAGCTTTGGCAACTAAGGCGGCGAATGGTTTTTCCCAAGTATACATTTTAATTACTTGTATGCCGGAAATGATTTCGTTCATTAGACGAACTCTTTCGTCTGTTCTAATGGCGGTTCTCAATCTGAGAGCGGACGTTTTTTTGCCTAAATAACCTGAAAACGAGAGCGAGCGAGAAAACGCGTAAGTAGGTACTATTACAAATAGGTACCTAGTACGGAGTACGTACACCACGTAGCCATAACCAATAACCAAAGTATAGGTACGGATACGTGAACTGAAGTGATACAGCCGAAATAGTGGACAGCGGTATCCAATTCGAGAGAGATGGAATTCAGGAATTGGAATCGAGTGATAAGTACACTGCTTACCTTGTAACGGTATGAAAAGCAAAAGCACGGCGACTCCGATGCAAGAAGCCCAATCGATTTCTTGCCATAGAAAATAGGTAACGATGATTGTTTCTAGTGGACCTAACCACAAGTAATGCAAAAATATCACAGCTATATCGAATCTATTAACGTCGTTGGACAACAAATTAACTACCTGGCCCACGGTCGTTTCACCTAAAGCAGTTTTACTTAATTTTAAAGCCTGCAAATATTCAACAAAACAAAGCATTATTCGACGAATTGGAATTATACAAGTAAAACGATAGGGGTAATTTAGACATACGTAAATACGTAATGTAGGTGGCTAATAACATTAAATACATAATTATACTAGATGTAAGTAAATTACAATTTACAGCACAAGCAGATAGGTAGTATAGAGATATGGCACAAGACACAAGTACACACAGGCATACCGCATACCTACCTACCTACCTACCTACCTACCAGTTACGTGGTGGCCCATACGTATAAAACGTAGATGAAGGTATAGGAGACTGACTACCTACTACAAAGACGAGGTAAAAGAGGTAACTAGGTACCAGGTACAAGTATATCAGTCATCTTTGTAGTCGTAATCCTTCCTACTCGTATTCCCAGACTCGTCAGGCTCTTCTCTACTTGTTTTTGCCTACATTATGTATGCCAACAAATCATAAAATTTATTGATGCGGATAGTTGTTTAATTGAAACGAAGACGTTACGTTATTAAAATAAAAAGTTGACGACGATCTGGCATAGCATTCGCCTGTCGCTATTCAATTAAAAAAAATAATAATAATGAACAGCTAAAATCAAGTACGTAAACGTATCGTACTTAATCAAAAAGTTGAAACTTTTCAATTGAAAACTAACAAGGTTACTTACTACTCGACGACTGCACTAGTTCGCGACGTGTACCGTACACTAAACAATCACACATACACGCGTATGATCATAAACGCATCATTCTCAGTACAAGGTACTGTAGGTTCAAGTATACAGTAGGTACAGATTGCAGGACTACGACAGAGACAATCACCGCAAGTACATACCTAGTCAGCCCTCTGCATATAGCAAGTGTAAGTAAGTAAGTAAGTAAGTAAGTAAGTAAGTAAGTAAGTAAGTAAGTAAGTAAGTAAGTAAGTAAGTAAGTAAGTAAGTAAGTAAGTAAGTAAGTAAGTAAGTAAGTAAGTAAGTAAGTAAGTAAGTAAGTAGGTAGGTAGGTAGGTAGGTAGGTAGGTAGGTAGGTAGGTAGGTAGGTAGGTAGGTAGGTAGGTAGGTAGGTAGGTAGGTAGGTAGGTAGGTAGGTAGGTAGGTAGGTAGGTAGGTCTCGGTACTAGGCGGGTAGGTAGGTAGGTAGGAATAATCGAACATAACATAGGTGTACGACTATACGCGTATAGGTAAGTACAGAAATGCGAAATTTCAGGCGAGGGTCCAATCGAAATTTTTATAATAACCAATCCAATTTTTAGGATCCTAATCTACAACTTTTGTTCGAAAATTTTTCTAATTCAACCCCTCCCTCCCCCCTCCATTTTTTAATATCGAGTGACTTCGTACTAACATGCGAAATTCGAAGGGAGGGAAGGGTCCAATCGAAATTTTTATAATGACTAAACTTATTTTTTAAATCTTAATCTGTAACTTTTGTTCGAAAATTTTTCTGATTCAACGCCTTCCTCCTCCAATTTTTCAATACATATTGAGTGACTTCGTACTAACATGCGAAATTCGAGGGGAGAAAAGGGTTCAATCGAAATTTTTATGATGACCAAACTTATACTTATTTCTAAAATCTTAACCTACATCATTCTTTTGATTGAACATTTTTTCAATACAACCCTTACCTTTCTCCACTTTTTAATAATGAGTATCCATGCATATTAATATGAAAATTTGGAGAGCAGGAGCAGGGAGGGTTTCAATTGAAAATTTTTCAAACAAAAGTTGTAGATTAGGATCCTAGAAATAATTTTGGTTATTATAAGAATTTCGATTGGACCCTTCTTTCCCCTCTAATTTCGCATAGTAGTACCAAGACACTCATTATTGAAAAATGGGAGGGAGGGAAGAGTTGAATTAGAAAAATTTTCAAACAAAAGTTGTAGATTAGGATCCTAAAAATAAGTTTGGTTATTATGGAATTTTCGATTGGACCCTTCGCTCTCCTCTAATTCTGTATATTGGGTGTTTATATAATTTTAAACTTGAAAAAATGCAGCTCAATCACAACTGCCGCAGTGCAAACTAGGGGCTTGTGTAGGTGTACGTATCGCTAGTGCAATAGTTTGTACGTAGAGGTAAGAGGTAAGAGGTATACTGTATGCCTATATTGCCTGGTACGTTACGTATACGTAAATGTGACCAAGTTATGACTTAAATGTAGGTGGTAGGTACGTAGATCTAAATATGTAGTTATACATAGATAAGACGAAAGCGGTGAAATTGAAAATAAAACAAGGCATTAAGAAAAAAATAGGAAATTAGAAGCTAGGTACATAACTCACTACATAAGCATAGGTAGTAAAATATATGGCGCATAGCATACCGCCTAAAAAAGAAACAAAACAAGGCTGAAAGAAATACAGAAGACGAAAGAAAGGCAACTGGCAACGCGTAAGCGATTTATAAAAGCCGAAATGCGAGAGAGCATGCTGCAGGTATTAGGAGGTACTCGGTGTTGTTAGGGCAAAAAAAACAACCAAAAAAAACGAAAACTTGAAAACTTTGTTGCTTATACCTACCAACTGTACAACAGATATAAGTACAATAGAAATTGGCGTTGAGATGAACTTATAAGAGTAGCGAATTCGCTAGTGAAAAATCTCGGAGAAAAATTGAAAACAAACAATTAGTACCTACGTAAGATTCGCCGATTTAAAAAATAATTATATTGTAAGGCGGGGGACGTGGCGACGCGGCAGCGTTGATTTAGAGTTGGTAAAGGTAAAGGTAGGACTCCAGCAGAAGTAGAGTAGAGGGTACCGAGAACCTATTCGTATATACGTGAACGTAGAGAAAACCCAATCAATCCAGTTCGAGTGTACAAAATTTTGATTTATAGGTAAACATTTTAAAATTCGTAAAATATACCTACGTAAGACGGATTCGGATTTTTGGACATAGTATTCTACCTAAACATATTTTAACGAAATCGTTGCTAGGTGCGTCTACAGGTGTAAGTGTGTGTGTGTGTGTGTGTGTGTGTGTGTGTGTGTGTGTGTGTGTGTGTGTGTGTGTGTGTGTGTGGTGACCGTAGGGAGAGTGGTAAGGGGTGTATTAACCGATATCGAATATTGATTCTAACGTTGGGCGATTTGTATCGCATCAAGTGTACATAATATAACCTACTTGAGTACATAGGTATTACACGAAAAAAAAAAAATAATGGTAAAAATTACTAAAAAAAAATAGTAGATGTGAAATAGTCTCAAAAGTGGTAAAAATTACCATGTACATGGTAAAAATTTACTAAGTACATGGTATTTTTTTACTATATGTACATAGTAAATTTTCACCATGTACATAGTAATTTTTACCACTTTTGAGACTGTTTCACAACTACCATTCTATTTTGTAATTTCAACTATGGCATATAGCATTTCGTTAGGTACTAAATGCAATTTATAAAATTTAAAAAAATAAGGTTGGGATTCTCGAAATGGATTTTAGTTTCAAAATGTTTCATTTATCCTCAACTATTTGCATACCTGAAGTTCTTAATATTACACTAAAAATCCCTACCTAATTTACCTAACTGGGATTCGAACCTGGGACCCTATAACCCTAATGTTCCTAACTACCTAAACTTAATCACATGGCCACAAGTACACAATGTAAATTGGGGCATCCAAAAATATATAAATGAATTTGTAAACCACAGTAGATACATACTTGAAATAATCAACGTCACTTTCTTATCCGCGGGAGTACAATTTTTTCACTTTCACTACAACCTTTTTTTTTAAATTCTCTTTTACATTACCGCATTTTATTATTTTATTTCAAGGATTCACCAAATTGCACAAAAATATTTTTTGATGGTTAAGCATAAACTTGAAACAAACTTTCTGATACATATCGAAGCTTAATTCTGCAGAAATAAAACACATTATGTTACATTGTTAACCAAGAAAGAAAACTTGAAGAAATTAAAAATTTGTATCGTAATATCACAAATCAAGTTTACTCCTTTTAAAATGTGATAATAACTACAAAGTACTACATTGATGGTGAATTTTACCACAGTCAATAGTTAAATGTACCTTATTGATGGTGAAATTTACCATGTTCATGGTATTAGAAACTACTTTAAATAGTATTTTCGACTACTAAACATGGTATATTTCACACATGGTACTTTTTACTACTTTAAATAGTAAAAAAAAATGGTCAAAAATACCTTTTTCAATGGTAATTTGAAAAAATGACCACAATTGTGGTACAAATAGCTATTTTTATGGTAAAAATTACCATTCCTTTTTTTCAATGTAGGTACACAGTTACACACACACACACACACACATAGATATAGGATACTAAGAAGGTATATGGATATACTACTCGTATATACCTATACTACGTACGGAAATATCTTTTCAGCCCCATGTCGATGGTTCGAGTTGACCTCAAATTGCAAAAATCCTGATAACGAAACCTTCGCAATAACTCTCACCTCTCGGTACGTTTTGTCTTGTTTTCATAACTAAATACACTTCGGTATAAGCCTAGGTAGTAGGTACTAGGTACAGGTAGGTACCTATAACTACACACCAGTATAATACGTATGAAATATATTCGTATACAGTCTACGTATTAAACGAAATGAAGTAAATTTCAAAATGGAATACGTATAGGTAGATATAGACTATAGGGCAGAGTACCCGTTTATGGTCACCTGTTCATCTTTGGCCACCTTTAGCATTAAACTTATATTTGAAAAGAACAAATGGATGAAATCAGTTGGGGTTTTTTTTAAATTGAAAGTGAATGCCCTTCTTCAACCAATATTATATAATTTGGAAAGAAAATATGTGGTTAAGTATTTTTAACTTTAATTTCTTGTGCCAAAAATGAATGGAGTTAAAGTTTGCTTGCAAAAAATATCGTTTGATGGGGTCTGTGTAATGATGGAATAGCAGTCCTAATAATCAAAAAGTAGAAGCAAGTAAGTAATTTTTTAAAGATCAGTGATTTATCTATCAGAAATGAATATAAAATTGGTAAATAAATGATTTTTTCTCGCATTTATTTAAATGGCCGAGTTAGGAACTCTGAAAATTGCAATTTTCCATTTTTGGTCACCTTAATTATTTGTTATTCTATTCATAATCCCATCAATATTTTGATAGTTTTTATTCAGGGATGGGTCAAATCGCAATTTTTGTTATAACCAAAATTATTTCTCAAATTTTGTTTGAAATTTTTTTTAATTGGACATCTCCCTCAATTTTGAAGTAATATAAATATTTACCTGTATGCTATGTGAAATTAGAGGAGAGGGAGGGATCCTATAGAAATTTTTATAATAACAAAATTTTATTTAGGATCTTGATCTACAACTTTAATTTGAAAACAAAAATACCCCAGCAAAGAAAAAAAAGTCACGAGTTCTTGTGAAACCTAAAAAACGAATTTCGCTCGCCTTACGTGAATTATGCAATGGTTCACAAAATTCAACAACTACTTGAAAAAGGAAGAAGATTCCTTTGCCATCGGTTATCATTCACGGTCAAGCAATGGGTAGTTCAAAAACAAACTGTTTTAGATTTTAAAAAGTTGTCTAGCGCTAAAAAAGCGCCATCTATTAAAGCTAATGTAGTATCTGCAATTCTGCAAGTTCTACCAAGACTCCTAAAGCATCTAAAACCACTGAAAATAGGCCTACTCCATCTGGAAATAAAAAATCAAAACTACATTCTGAGAAAGATGGTGAAAAACTAGACATAAAATGTAGTCTACATGTTATTTCGAGTACCCACTGTAAGTACATAAACTTGCAGCATTTTTCGTTTACAAGAACCTTGTCTACATTGTGGTAGCTTTTTTTTTTCGAAGATAAAAATGTGATAAATGCATTGTTGGTGGAAAATGGACCCAGAAACAATGGCACAGTGAAAACAAAAGGTTCTTTAAATGCGAATATACCTTTTTGAAATAGTGTCCTTTTTGCCACTAGGTATGGTTAAAAACTTGAGGGAGATTTTTGAATTGAATAAGTGTTAAAGTTTGCAAAAAACTGTTTTATTATTATTATTATTATTATTATTTTATTTTATTAAAAAGAGTATTAATATATCAAAAATTACTCGGAATAGAGTTATTTTACGAAAGCATTCACAATTTCATTGGATGGCCAAAAATGGTAACAGCCGTGGCCATTGCTGGAAGCATGGTGGCTACTTTAGGGGATTTTTGACCTTTTTTTTTTTTTTGAATTTAAATAAATAATTATTATGATGACTTTACGAATATACTAACTATTCAGATCGAAAATAGAATGTTCAATTATACAGAAAACATCATCAAAGTTCAAATAACTTCATTTTACAACTCGCCATGAGAATGAGAAAATGAAAAATGTCTTAAGGTGGCCATAAACGGGTACTCTACCCTATAGAGTAAATAAATACGGTAATAGAAAGGAAAACGTTCGTTCAAAGAAAGATACACATACGTGAGAGAGAGAACAATAACAACATCAACAACAACAAAGAAGAAGAAGAAGAAGAAGAAGATAATGATGAGATAGTAGTAGAGAAAAAGAAAAAAAGAAAAAATTCACCAACCTTACGAAAAATTAACGCGCAACAGGAAACCCTTATTTTCATTCCTAGCTGAAACATGGATATCTGATACGGATGAAAAATCAGCAAAGCAGTCGCTAATACAAGTATTAAGAGACCTCCGAATGCAAACGACTGTTCTTTAGTAGCATCGCTATCTTTTTCAAAATAAGCCAAAAATCCCTTAATAATTCTCGGTATTGATAATCTGAATAATTAAAGCGCATTCGTGAGTATAGGTATTTCTTAAAATAGCATTAGGTCTAGGTACCTAACAACTACCTACGTATCTTGTATGTTGTAGATATAATATATTTGTACCTATTTATTTACCTAGATTACCAGCGAAGTAATCGAACGAATACACGGTATCGTTCATTCCCTACGCGCCTGTAATTTCTACTGGGAAACGTGAGGGATGGAGGGAGGAAGGGAGGAGGTAAGTACTGGATTTAGGTACCTATTTGTACATAGTTTACTTACTAGACCCTGAGGTCTGAAATAGGGCATCAACGTAGGTAATATAATCAGCAGCACCACCACATCTTATAACAAACGATCAATCAGTAAGTACCAAATACTAGATACAAATCACTCTAGTCTAGTCAGATGAACAATTACGCACCAACGCGACAATCAGAAGACACTCGCAGTACGTTAACAAATTTTCGCAATCACCAGTCGCCATTCTCCAGCAAACTGTCGTACCCCATTCAACGTAAGTACAACGTATATCTCTCAATTACTCTACATCCGCGTTCATTTATAAGACCTAAGTGTACCTACGTACAAAGGGTAGAGGAGATACCGAATTAAATAGGCACTAGGCAGGTAGAAAGCTAGATAGGTAGCAGATTACTGATAGATGCATCGGTGCGGTGCGGTGCGGTGCGGTGCGGTATAGGAAGAAATTGTATCGTATCGCAAGAACATAACCATAGTACCCACTCGTATAATATTATGCGAGTTACCTATCACTTATCAGCAATGATAAGATGAAATACGATACTCGCATAATTAAGTACTAATTAGGTATAGGCACGAGAAGTACGAGACCATAACGGTAGGTACTAAATTTGCGTATACGACTAGGTAGTAGGATTAGGATATCAAACGGCAACAATTGCATCTTCTTTCGTCGCCAAAATTATTAGATTACTCGAAAGTCGAATCAAAACAAAATTTGGTACAACAGAACGAGACGATGAAAGATGAAAAATTCTATAATGAAATCAAAGGTAAGGAGAAGAAACTTTAAAACAAAACAAAACCA
Organism: Balanococcus diminutus; assembly: GCA_959613365.1. Taxonomy (NCBI): domain Eukaryota; kingdom Metazoa; phylum Arthropoda; class Insecta; order Hemiptera; family Pseudococcidae; genus Balanococcus; species Balanococcus diminutus. The sequence continues at coordinate 62,693,979 of OY390716.1, read as the reverse complement.
AATTAAACGATAATAGATTACAATACAAGAGGTAGGTATCCTTCGACCATGGGTATGTAGGTAAAGTATACGGGGTGTCCAAGAATATGTGGCTGCACCCCACGCACTCCAGTGATATTTTGTTCATAAACTGGTAACATTGGATACAAACTCCTACTTACCGGATCGTGCTAAATGCAGAGATGGCTTCAGCAAGATGACGTCATCTTACTGCATGAAGGGCTTAGAATAATCTTCTACAAAAATGAAACTGATGTGACTTAAAGGAAAGGAAGGGTCAAATTTTCATTTTTCACAATCACAATACTACATAAATACTTATTATTCGAAATTGGAGGGGGTGTGAGGGGTGCAATCAAAATTTTTGCGATGATCAAAATTATTCTCAAAATTTTTATCTACAACTTTTGTTTGAAAAAAATTTCAATTGACCCTCTCCCTCACCTCCAATTTCGAATGATATGAGTATTTACGTAATGTTAAAATTAGACGAGAGGGAGGGGTCCGATCAAAATGTTTATAATGACCAATATTATTCTTCACGTCTCAATCTACAACTTTTGTTTCAAACATTTTTCAATTGGGCCCTTCCCTTTCCTTTCCTTTAAATCGCATTGCTTTCATTTTTGTAGAAAATTATTCCAAGTCCTTCATGCAGTAAGAGTAAGATGACGTCATGTTGCTGAAGCCATCTGCATTTAGCACGATCCCTTCTTACCTACCTCAACCATCAACTGGCTTAACTACCTAGGTCGATAGGTGTCGTGTTTATTTGGTAGGTAGTAGGTACATACTAATATGTACAAATCATCGTAATATAAATACGTAGATTTTGGTAGATTAGATTATCGTAAGTAGACAGTAAAGATAAACGTGAAGGTAATGGTATATACATTTGATACTTTTGCCATGCTATGCCACTGTCTGTGTCTACGGGCATTGTATAATTCTCATAGATAGGTTTTAAAAATGATGCGAGCAAAGAATACAGAGCAGCACAGATATTTACATAGTATTACATGCACACGCACACGCACACACAGGTTGCAGTCTACACTCTACAGGCTTGCAATTTGCGAAAACGCGAATGTCTAAATTAGCTACTACAAGATGACATGACGTGTTACTATATCATTATAAATCATACGAGTAGCTCTACAATTCTACATAGATAGGTGTCGCTATCGCTTGCGTAAGGTTTACCTTTTTATAAAGGACGGAACTTAAGGCGACTCTGACTTGCATACCGGCCACCGTCATTCCTTCGAATTCCCAATGAACAATCGTATTTCTAACCAGGGTGCTAGCCACTAACCCTACTCCGTATAATAACGCATTTCCGCGACTATTAGCAAGATTGAAATACTCTATTATCTGCTTGATGCACTGGGCTTGGTATACACTAAACATATAGGTACGAACGAGCACATTATTTACACTTTACTGCACCATCGACAAAATCATGGTCAATAACTACATACGAGTATATCCTAATTCCTAATTCTATGCTATATATGCTATGGTATGGTATGGTATGGTATGGTATGGTATGGAATCGAATCGAATCGAATCGAATGGTGGTTAATTCGGCTTTTCTCGCAATATCAAGCAGAATATACAAAATAGATAGGTCAGTATACGAGTAAATGTCTATTTTCTAAACTTATACGTTACACCAGGTTAGGTATACAATTCGTATTTATCGAGTATAGTACAATCAACGTGTCTAAAAGGCCCATATTTTAAAAAATTTCCTTATTCGAATATAAGTAATAAGGTATCCTTAAGACGTTCCTTAAGATTTTTTAGTATTTTAAAACGTTCCTTTTTCGAAATGAGGTAAATGGAATAAGGAAATGAATAAGGTACCTCGCGAGGTACCTTAAGGACACCTTATTGTATTTCGATAATTCTTATCAGAATTGAATCAACTTTTGAATGATTTTTTTTTTTAAGTTTTGTGAAGTTTTTTATTTTTTTTGTAATATGGATGATATAATGAACAACATAATGCTTAATGAAATTGCAAAATTCCCAACCCGGGTTCTGCTAGATCGCAGCAACCCATTGAAACATTACAATGATAATGATTTCCTCACTCGGTTTCGGTAAAAGACGCTTATGAACGTGAATAATTGTATGTACATACTTATTGAGTAATTTCAAATTATTTACGCAGTTGAGATGTTCATTTGAAGGAAAAGCAACAGGTTTTTTTTTATTTTAAAAATTGGAGAAATAGGTATAAAATATTTCTACTCCAAAAAATTAGGAATCCGAGCTTCTTTTGAGGTATTTCTGCGGAGAAATTATGTTCACTTATAGACCTTTACAGCAAAAATTCACGCAAAAAAGAAATTTGAATTTCACCATCAGTTATCACAAAACGCGCGCAAAACCAGCAATATGCCAATGCTAGAAAAATACAGCATTTCTATTGGTTGTAATATCCGAAACTCGGATGAAACTGTTTGGCAACAATGCACCTTCACAAACCTTATGAATAAGATAAGGATAGTTTTAAAATACCATTTTAAGGAACCTTATTATAAGATCGTTTTTAAAATACCGATTTTCCTTATTCCTTACCTTAAGGAATAAGAATAAGGAAATCTTAAGGAAATTTTTAAAATACGGGCCTAAATGTGTGGATCACCGCAGTAGGTATGTACTATGTTACTGGGTTTTTTTTTGCACCATTGTAAAAATTGAAGGGGAAGGAGGAGTCAGATCGAGATTTTTGTAACAACTAAAATTATTTCTGAGACTTCGAGCTACAACTTTTGTTTGAAACTTTTTCCAATTGGACCCCTACCCTACCTAGACGGGGACCAGCTTTTAATAATATAAAAGTACCCGAGTCGTATCTACATAAGCAAAGGGTTATCAGGTACGCTCAATCGCATGCCAGTGTACCTAGTGGTGAGCTCGATGTGAGTGACGTCACAAGTGTAAAAGTTGATAACGCCTTTCAATTTCGAAGTTTTCTTCCCTTCTTTTTTATGTATTCACTTGTCCATGTAGTGGTGAGCTGTCGAATGGTGGGTGGGTGGGTAGAGGTGCAATGTCTATATACACTTTTGACATCTTGCAGACATATTCTTGCCTCGCTTTAAATCGCTTCTTCCTACTAAAAATACATACGGAATGAGCGTACCTGATATACGGTCTATTTATATACTAATCTCGAATAGTATTATGCGAAACTGGAGTGGAGGGAAGGGAAGGGGAGGGGAGGGGAGAGGAGGGTTTAATCGAAGATTTTTAATAACCAAAATAATTATTTCTAGGACCTCGATCTACAACTTTTGTTTGAAACAATTTTCAATTACACTTCCCTTCAATTTTCAAAAACGTACCTATCTGCCTGGTGTTACGTGAAATCCGAGGAGAGAGAGGGATTCGATCGAACCAAAATTAGTTTTAGGATCTTAATCTAGTTCAATTTTTTTATTTTGAAAATTTTTTCAATTGGCCCCTTCCTCGCCCACTCCTCTGATTTTTAATTATAATATTTTCAGAGTGTTATGGAAAATGGGTGGGGAGGGAGGGGTTCGATATTGAAAAAAATTTCAAACAAAAATTGAAGCTCGAAGTGCTAAGCATAATTTTTGCTATCGCCAAAATTTCGATTTGGCCCCTCCCTCCACTTCAATTTTGAAGTTTCAATTATCTACGAAGCATTGGACTTTCTTTAGTACCAGTACGTAAATTTTACAACGGTGCAAAAAAAAAGAAGTCTACTTTCCTACCGGATTTTCGAACATCGTGCATCGGTTCTTCGCCAGGAATTTTGGCGTCAGAATATCGTCAACGATGGTGGTACCTAATCGTTGTCGATATTCTTGCTTCGCCTGTAAGGCGCTTGGCGGTTGGCGCCGGCCGGCGCCGGCGCCGGCGCCGGCGTACGCACTACAGATACCAGGTAATCAGATACAAACGAGTAAGTGTAGGCATTTATATCGGGCGAATATCGAATCAAGACTTGAAATTTCACGGTAGGTACTAGGTAGGTAGTAGGTACTGCGTACACTATCGCCGATACTAATCGTAAGTAGGTAAAATTAGGACACGCTGAGGCTGTATAAACCATCGTATTATTTATTAAGTTGTCGCCCATCTAGATTGTACAAATGCTACAAATAAAAACGTAACCCTAGTGCTGGGGTAGGGGCCGGGGTCAATGAAAACGTGGCGAGAAAGCTCTCGCAATTCTTTAGCTAGGCGACGCGACCTGACAAGCGTATAGCAACCGTAACATGCAAACAAACTCGCATGCGGCGGCGGCGGCGGCGACGACGACGACGACGACGACGACGACGACGACGTCGACGTCGGGTATTGCAAAGCGAAAAATGAATAAATAAATGCGAAATACCTAAATGAATAAAAATTGGAGAAAAAAATTGGTCGGATTTACCTTATGGTAAACGAGAGAACAGACTGCGACTCTAATACGTAAACCAGTTTGCAGAACATTATCGGCGTACCAATGCGCTACGAAGCTGAAGACCAAGGTCGGCAAAATAATACCGCAAGCGTATAAAAAGGGCATCGGAGGAAGCGTCGTATTCGTTTCGGGTTCGGGATTGAGGTTCACGTTCACGTCAACGCTCGCGTTGGTCGCGATCGTCGCCGCTGCTGCAGCGGCCGAGCCAAAATATTCGATCAGCTTTCGAGTATAGTACGGTTGTACGTAGCTAATCAAAATCTCAAAGTCAATTAACATCGTAAGTACTGAGTAGTGCAGGACGAGCGGATCGGGAGCACAACGGAGCCTTGCCATTTACATACGTTTACGCTATCTTACATGACGTCGCGAATCTCTCTGGACTTGAAATATTTCCAGGGTTGTAAATAACGAAACTTTTTTTCGTTATTTCAGTAACGTTATTATTTCGGTACTGAATTCATGTGATTTTTCGTTATCGTTTCGTTACGGTATTTTGTTATTTTCAATTTTTCGTTACGTTCCGTTATAATGTTACTCAGATCACCAAAATTTCGTTAATTCGTCAGTTTTGTAATTTTGTTACCTTATAACGAAACTTTTTCGTTATTTCGTTACTATATACGTGGGTACTCAAAATTTGAGAAATTTCACTCCAAATACACTTTTCTAGCTTGTTGGGAAATTGAACCGATACCAATAGCAAAAATAACGAAATTAACAATAAAATAAAGTAAAAACTTTGTATGAAATCAATTCTACTGCATATCAACTGGCTTCAACATGAATATCAATAGGTTTTGTACCGAAATAATAACGTTACTGAAATAACGAAAAAAAGTTTCGTTATTTACAACCCTGGTAGGTAGTATTAGTGATCATGTTTTTTTTGAATAGAACAATCTACATACATAAATTGCAATGCTAAAAAAATAACGAAAAAAACGAAATTTGTTCGTTATTTTGTTATGTTATTTTTGAAATTTTAATGTTACGTTTTCATTTCGTTTTCTTCAAACATTTCGTTCCGTTATTTCATTTCGTTACAATTTTTCCTCTAGTCAGATTTCGATATTTCGATACGTTTCGTTACAGTCAAATTTTTCGTCAAGTTTCGTTATTTCGTTATTTCGTTACGTTACGTTCCGTTCCAGCAACCCTGAATATTTCTTTCAATTAACATTCATTTAATTTATTTTATTGAAATTGGAGGGGAGGGAGGGGTCCAATCGAAATTTTTATAATAACCAAAATCATCCCTTCCCTTTGGATTTCCCATATTACTGTTATAAATGGGAAATAAGAGAGGAGAGAGTGGTCTAATTGAAAAAATTTTCAAACAAGAAATGTAGACTGAAATATTAGAAAAAATGTTTGTCATTACAAGAATTTCGATTGGGGGGACCCTCTCTCCTCTCAATTTTTATGTATTGTCATTGTCTACAACGATACATCGTATTTCGTATAGTATTATGCAAAATAAGAGAAGAGGGAGGTGTCCAATCGAAATTTTGGAATAACGTAAAATATTCCTTATATTTCAGTCTACAACTTTTGTTTGAAACTTTTTTCAATTGGAACCTTCTCTCCTCTCTTATTTTCCATTTATAACAGTAATATGCGAAATCGGAAGGGAAGAGATGATCAAATTGAAAAAAATTTCAAACAAAAGTTATAGAGTAATACTCCGGGAATAATTTTCCAATTTCAATAAAATGAATCAAATGAATGTTGATTGAAAGAAATCCAGAGATTCGTGACGTCATATACATTGCGTAAACGTACGTAAATGGCAGGGCTTCGTTGTGCTCCCGATCCGCTCGTCTATTTATAACTAAGCAGATAGATGCGTAGATAGGTAGGTAGGTAGGTAGGTATAGGGAATTAGGATGAGGATTGGTCCTCGGCACATGGGTGTTTGAGACATGTGAAACAATCTACTTTTTACCCTCTACAACCTCCTTTCCATTACAAAATTTTCACACCAACTAATAAAAATTCAAAGTTGAAAAAATTACAAGTTTAAATTTCAAATTAGAATTGCGCAAAATTTTGAGCGAGCACACGAGTGTTTGAGACACGAAATACGATCTAATCTAATTTCCATCCTCTAAAACCTCGTGTGTTTTTCAAAATTCTAGCTCCAACCAATAAAAAGATATGAAAAGCGCTCAACTTTAAGCTTTCATTACATTCGAAGTTTCGACTGATCGGTGCTAGAGGTTTGAAAAACAATTGAAGTTGTAGAGGGTGAAAAATAGACATACCTACCTATCCAATTCTGGAACCGATGCGGAACAAAGTTACATACCTAGTAGCTCCACCGCCTCCACCACACCTGCGTTTTCGAACCAGAAGGTTTACGTAACGTACGGTAGGCGACGCGACGCGACGCGACGCGAAGTTTTCATTAAAAACCTCCGAATGTTTTACTCGTACAATTTCGATCGTTATTTTATCGCCTGGTTACCCGAATACCTATAGAACTAGTGGTTAGTAGGTACAGGTAGGTAGGTAGATAGTTAGAATAATACATGTAAAGTTCGGTACTTGATACTCGTACATTCGAAGTCGAACGCACGCGACACCGCACGCACGTAGGACACGATAGATGCGTACAATCATTGTACCGGTATCAGTAATAGGTAATTGTATACATTACATAGGCAGTTGTATCGTTTTGATAGATACGTAAATGCCTATTGTACTGTACGGTATTGTAATGTGAAGAAATGCAACACATGCTGCAAGCGCACAGCGCGTACATAATAAATAATGGAATAATGCCGATACAAATACCTAATACCTATATCTAGTACCTATTTGTTCGTCGAATTCGAACAATACCTAAGCGAGAATAAATCGATTACGTTAACTCGTTGATAAGGTAAAACCCGTAGATTATTCTAAGAAATTTTTACAGCTGCCGCAATTACCACTTTTGTTTTGAACTACCTAAACAAACCGCAACTGAACTGAACTGAACTGAACTGAACGTCAGAATAACCCAGGTATAGGTAAAAAAATAGTGAAAAACACCAAAGCCCTATCAAAAAAAAAAAAAAAAAAAGGCTAAAAATCTCAATTTCATTTTCCCTTGACCCTTCAATTTTTGAGATAGACATCGTGTGTGTAAGACTATAACATTTTTTATTAGTGGTACCCGATTGTATCTAAATTTTAAATTTTGTACAGTGCTACCCGGACACCCGAAATAGGTAGGTAATAGAATTATTTAAAAAATGAATGAAATTCTCCGAAGAAAGGGGTAAAGTAAGGCGTAGGTTACGTAGGTACTAGGTAGGAATACTGGAATAATGTTGGTGGTGACTGGTTAGTATGTACGTATGTACTATGTACTTAGTAGCGTAGGGTCGCGACTTTGAAAAAGTAACCAGACACCTAGACGCCATTTAAAAGGGGAAAACTAGGGCAGATAGTGGATAAGAGATGCGGCGCGCTGTGTACCACGACGACGAGTATGAAAAATCGAAAATAATAAATTATTAATGCAACGCAACGCAACGCAACGCAACGTGTAAACGCAGAGTCCTACGGCATGACAATAGACAATATTTATCGCCCTAATCTGCGAGCCGGAGCAAGCGTAAGGGAAAACGTAAGACACGCGTCAGTGGCACTAACGTCTAGTTTGATAGTTTTGTTTACATGCATGCGGAGGACTTTCGATGAATTTTTTACCAAGTCCAGTGCTAGATAATACTTTATATTCAAAATTGGAAGGGGGGAAGGGGTCTAATCGAAATTTTTGTAATAACTAAAAGTATTTGTAAGACTTCAAGCTACAACTTTTGTTTGAAAATTTTTTTAATTGGGCCCCTTACCTTCGCCTGTTTTCCATAATGTATTCGAATGAGTTGGATTATCCGAAATTGGAGGGGAGGAGGGGTCCAATCGCAATTTTTGTCATAACTAAAAGTATTAGTGAAACTTCAAGGTACAACTTTTGTTTGAAAAACTTTTCAATTGAGCCCCTCTCCCTCCACTTATTTTGCATAACACGCCCAAAATACTCACTAAAAATTGAAGGGGGAAGGGGAAAGGGTCCAATTGAAAAAATTTTCAAACAAAAGTTGCAGCTTGAAGTCTTACAAATGCTTTTAGTTATTACAAAAATTTCGATTAGACCCCTTCCTCCCTTCCAATTTTGAATATAAAGTATTATGTAGCACTGGACTTGGTAAAAAATTCATCGAAGGTCCTCCTCCTCCGCATGGATGTAAACAAACCTATCAAACTAGACGTTAGTGTCAGAGGCGTATTTATGGGGTCGAGAGGGTCCAGACCCCCCTTGACGAATAAAAAGTTGAAAAAATGACGAAATTTCAGCTTTTTAATGGTCTTCTTTACAAAAATGCCATATTTTTTTGGGCCAGGCCAGACCAGACCCCCCCCCCCCCCAAATGCCTGTCTGGCTATACGCTACTGGCACGCGTAGTCCTACCCTCATCAGTTGCATTCACGTATGATACACGTACAGATTCGCAGTAACTTGTTCTTAGGTCTCTATACGTACATATAATATGTACCTTAGGGTAGATCGTCAAGATTTTTTTTTTCCTATTTTTCCGCGAGATCCTGGTAAAAAGTCACGTTTGGTGGTACTAAAAACATTTTAAAAAATTCCAAAATTTTCCTCAAAGGATTCCATCTTGAAATTATACAATATGCCCTACACAAAGCGAAAAAAAAAATCAGAATTTTGGGGTGGATATGATTGAGCTAAATTTGTTTCTCCACTCGTAAAACATTGATTTATGAAATTTGAGCTCAACCGAATAATAGTAAGCAGCAGTGCCACCGGTCCTAATGACGGTTTTCCATGTCCCATGAAAACGACGTCAAAATACCTATCTACCTAATGATCATTTTTCTCAATTTTTTTAAAACTGGAGGCCAGCGACATGGCTCAAAATGCATTGAGTTGAGGGGAAAAAATGAAAAATAAGGAATTATTTCCTCCATGTCACCAATTATTGACGCCCGATATTGAAAAAATTTCTAAAATTTTCAAAATAAGAGCCACCCTAACCTACAGATACTTAAATTAGCAAATTTAGACGAGCTTAGCCCGCTGCCCGTCAACGTAAACGTGTACCAAACAAGAGCGAGTGCAAGTATCAACAAATCAACGTGTAAGTGTAACTTACGCATTTACGTGTAAAATAAATAAATACAAGCACTAGCGAAAGAAATTTCCCTCCGTACGACCATCGCAAAAAATAAATAGGTAAAGAATAAAACATAGTCTTGAAAGCCAAAATGAAAAGCGGACAAATTCGTAAAACGCCGCTACAGTTATGGACAAAATTCATGGGGAGGAAAACAAAACATAAAAAAAAAAAAAACTCGACAAAAAGCGAAATAATGAAGAAAAGATGAGAGAACAAGAAAATATAACAAGTGCAATTGCGAGGTACGTCCATGTACATACCTAGATGCATTTGTAAATAGGTAGTATAAATAAGCTAACGTAAGAGGTAGTAAGAGTTAAGGTACCTAATCTAACACCAATGGTATGTTATGTTATGGTATGGTATGGTATACGATACGTATAATGTTAACGTAGTAAGTACTTATGTAGGTAAAACCTGAAAAAGTGAAGACTACCTTTCTATATACAGCTGAACAAATGGACACCCTGATCTGCATGCCACATTGCGAAGTGCCCATATCGTACAGGGTAAAGAAAAGCGACCTTAACCCGCTGCAAAGGAATACACCGCACGATGATACGTAAAGGTCGCTTCGGCTCAAAGTCGAACCATTCATGAAATACTGTACAGTCCGGCCGATACATATAGTTTGCAGCACACTGCGAAGTTAGAATAATTACAGGAAAACGATAAGTTCAAGTAAGAGTACCTACCTATAAGCAATGCATTTGTAGCACAAGATATGGTAGGGTAGGGTAGGGTAGGGTAGGGTAGGGTGGCGGCCGCCGGTTGCATAGTGTAGTACCTAACCTGTACCTACGAGTATTACCTACTACCTACATAATTACGATACGTTCTGAAGACAGACGTAATCTATCGTAAACGGGACAAATTTTTTACAAGACCACGACGTCGCGTCGTATACGTTTACGTTACGATAAGTTTCTTTACTTAGGTACTTGTACTTACAGGTAGAGGTACGTCGAACAACGCTCGTAGATGGATACAAATTAAAGTGGATCGCCAAAAAAAAAAAATCATTCAAGTAGTTAAGTGGTTCATTTCGAGTTGAAGATTGTAGTACGTACAAAATTACGCATCTATAAGTACGTAAAATTATCGTAAATATATTTTTTTATTCGAGTAAAATATCATCGTTGTACGAAACATGTATTTCCAACTGAATAGGTATCTATTTTTGGAATAAAAATATAATGAAATGTTCGATTAAAATAAACCTCGATGGTTTGATACCTATTTTGTTGAAAATACTGTGTTCTTCTACGATCATGTATATTTTGCTCGTCTTATCGAGTCTTTATGGGTATGGTTTACTTAGAAATATATTCACTGTCGAGAATTGAAATCTTTTATTATCTCTTCATCGAAACTCGAGTCAACTGGTTTGTCTAGGTACCTATCTTGGTGGGTAGACAAAGGTAGGTAGGTACCTAGCCAACGTAAATTCGTTAATTTTCGTACGAATCTCTCTCGATGGTATGTGGGTACAATGGGTTTTGGCTAATCTCAAAATTATGGTAGGGTGGGTTATCTTTTGGACTCGGAAATGCAGCCATCGAGAGTGGTAATTTTTCTAACGGTATTCATTCGATCTTCAATCCTTATAAACTCATCTTATTATTATTTTTCTCAACCTGTCTTTAATCATTCTATATTCTTTCATGTCCTATATGAGTTAGTATGCTTCTTTTAATAATTTATGTTCTTTTTTATGAAATGTGTTTTTTGTTCTATATGCCTTTCTATCGATTTATTCAACGAGTTGGTTGAACTAATTTTAAAATTGGAAAATTCCGAACGTATTTTTTGTCAGTGTTCTAGCAAACATTTTTGAGTGTGTCTTTTTATTCTCGATCGTTCAACGAGTTATTAAAAATAATTCTTAGTCGGAAATAAACTGATGTCATTCTTTTTTGTCTTAAAAAGTGCATATTTTGTAAACTGTAATTTTCGGTGCCCACGCTGGGAATGTTTTTTCTTTACTGTCCGACGTATTATTTCGAATGATTTTTTTTTTTTTTTTTTGAGATATACATCATGCATTTTTTTTTAATTTAAAAATTGCGCTTTCGCGAATTTTTAATCGATTCTTCGGAGCTGTCATCTATCACCCAAGGAATTGAAGAAATTTGACCTGGAGACTTTGGATGGATCGTCGAGTATCGTAAATTTGCTATTCTTCAACCTAGAAAATTTGTATGGCTCGTCGGGTATTGTAAATTTTCGCTGTATTTGTAGAAAATTGGTTGTATTATTTATAACTAGATATGGCCCCCCATCATTCCCAATTGGTATAAGGACATAATTATGGTTTTTCTTTGCCTTATTTAATATATCGTCTTTTTTGCCACAAGAGTTGGTATCTGCTAATTTTTGTTTATTTTTCTTATTTCATACCTTTTTTGGATTGAGATTAATTGATAAACAATTTTTTATGATGCGTATCGAGACATTTTCCCCTTCGGGAAAATTAGGCCTAACAAGATCCACCAGCTGATTTTTTAGGAAAATCGAAATTTGCTAACCCTCTAATGAAAAACTTGGGATATCTTTTATTAAAATCAATTTTTTACACCAATAGGAGCCATTTAAGCTCGATTTTGGTATACCAAACAGATGACATTTCCTTTTTTTTTTTTTTTTTTTTTTTTTTTTTTTAATTTCAAAAATCTCGATTTTTCAGCGATCTGTAATTTTTCAGCCCCAACATACTAGGTAAGTATTACTCAAAACTGGCAGAGGTAGGGTGACAATCGAAAAAAATTTCAAACGAAAGTTGTAGCTTAAAGTTTGCGAAATTATTTTGATTCTTATAAGAATTGCGATTGGACCTCTTCCTCCCCTCCAATTTTGAATATCAAGTATTTACTTCCACGTAGTATTAGACTTGATAGATTTTCGATGATGCCAAAAAAAAAAACAGTACTGACAAAAACCACGTTTTTTTCTTTTTCCAAAAGTGTTCTCCTCCACATTTGGCACTCACAGCTCCGTCTCCTTTCGAGCTAGCGATCTAAAATTTTCTAATGATGGAGCTCCATCTTAAAATGAAGTATGTTTTTGTATGTACGAAAGAACGATCGCAAGACCTATAACCAACACCACAAAAAAATCCCAGAAAACAAAGTTACCCATTGACAGAGACAACATGGCGCGTAAAAGGTACGCGGGGTACGAGTATCAATATCGGTTATATTACGTATGGGTTTGGCTACCATTCGCCGAAATAAAGATCCGTATAACCATATCAAATAGGTAGATGTTCTTATGTACAAGAGAATACAGGCAATAGGGATGCGACGTTCCGAAAATTAAATATCGACCATATTTTTCGAGAATTTTTGGACGCCCTTTTCGATAGTGATATCCCTGAGAAGCAGTCAGTTGGGCGAGGTATGTATGTACTTGTAAAGAGAATGGCGCGGCAAGACAGAACTTACTACCTATAGTACCTACACCTACTACCTACGAACCTATAAGAGTAGCAAAAAAATCTATATACGAAAATGTCGTTCGAGTGATGTACGAGCCGAGCCAAGTCTATGAAACAGTTTTGAAATGAAAAGGAGGGAGGTTCGATCTAAGCAATCGATATTGTATACCATACCTAATTTACCTATAACCTATACCTACACTTCCCTCGTGCTAACGAACTAGAGGTTAATAAACAAGTCGTAAACGTGTAGTTCTAACGATGAAATTACTACGCTGTAATGAAATTGAAAATTTACCCTCCTCACCGCCCCGCCGTCGCGGGAGGTATTAAAAATGAGTCGTTAAAAAGCTCGATAGTTACACCATAAGTCTCCAAGTTTACGGAATTCGATACGAAATAACAGTGCTAGGAATAAAAAAAAAAAAATGTAACGATTTGCGAGCCGATACCAGTAATAGGTACCTACCATATGTACGTGTATACGTAATATAGGTAAACGTAGGTGAAGGACTGCAAGAAGATCGTGACGTTTGAATTTAGACCGAACTACATATTCGTCGATTTATTTTTGGCAATATGGCACCGAATGGCGACGAGTTTCAATTTTCAACGATGGCTAATCGAGACAAAACGAAACGACGAAAGACAATATTAATACCTACGAGTATTACCTACGGTGCCTATTTCGTTTCTCGGTTTTGTTTTCCTCAACTTTTCCCACATTTCAAACAAATTCCACAAACGCTGAAGTGACTTTTACATTCCAACAATAATTGTCCAAGTAAAACTGCCGCTGAACAATTATCAGGCATGACCACATGGGTGGGGAGGGGCGGTGGGGGGGGGGGGACGAACTATACGTATACCGGGTGTAGATTTAATGTTAAAGCGCTGATGTTACCAACTTACAAAAAGTATCTTTGCAAAAATTTGTAATTTCGCGAATTTTAATCATGCAAACTTCGTTTTGATGTTAAATGAAAGAGCTTGAAAGTAATAATCGTTTTCAGTTGTATTTTTTTACATTTCAATGAGTATTTTCCATGAAAAAAGAGTTTTTGTGAGACACTTCCCAACTTTTTTGTATGTTGGTAACATTAACATTAAATCTACACCCGGTACAGCTATACGTACCGTACGTACGTAAGAAGGTGTACCCCAATGCCAATTACGTTTACGTATAATCTTTTTTTGGATTCGGCTTACGAAAAATACGAAAAATAAGGTTAATGGTCCCTGCCGTCGCAGGTCAAGTTCAGGCACAGGTATCTATGTCCGGTCGCGTCGCGTCGCGTCGCGTCACGTCACGTCGCATCGTATCTTATCTGATATACATAGTAGGTATACTATACACTACATATATGTACAGATACAGATACACCTACCTACAGGCTAAGCTACGGCATGAGCTTCGATAAAATTACGCTTCGTATCGTCATTGTTTATACGCTCGAAAGGCGTTCGTAAGTTGAATAAATGTAATACGATACACTCGTATTACCCGGCTAAATGTAAGTTAGGCATGGTAGGTAGGTACTCTACTCGCGGACTCGTACTTGACACCACTCGCTGTTTCACTTTGCCAACCCAACCCAACCCAACCCAAGTTTACTCGATCGTATGTCCTTTTTCAACATAAGTATATACGCGTCCACCACTTTAAATACCTACCTACTACTAATACTCTTACCTTCGCGTCGCGTCGCCATGCGCCTTCGCTACATAAATCAACTTTACACCCTTCATTTAAGTTTTTTCCGCCCCCTACCACCATAATAATCGATTATTTTTACACGTTTTTCCAACATTATAGACGATACACCTACTCGAATAATGCGAATAAGTGTTGCATTTCGGCGGTTCGTACTTCGTACCGCGCTCACCACACACCCTACCATCGAAAACGGGAACGTACTTACACCAAATTGGACACTCGAAAGAAAATCGAACCGAAACGAGCAACGAGCAAAAAAAATACATAAAAGGAAAAACTAATCGGCCAATCGACGGGTGAATTTTCCAAAGACGAAGATAACAAATAGATAGGTACCTATTTCTAGCAATACGTACGTAACGTACACGGTCGCGTTTTGTCCAACAACAAATTGTCTTACCTTAGAACAATTTCGACGACGGCTAGCACCATGCCGTACATCATCATCCGAGCACCAAACATCTTGACCAAAGCTCGTAACAGGCTAGGATCGCGTTCACCTTTGACGGCGTTATCCAGTTCATTGTTCCAGTGCCTAAAAACCAGACGCAGACAGACACGTGTTAAGTAGGTACTAGGTAGGTTAGGTATAGGTACCTATTATAACATCGTATTACGAACACGTCGGACGTTTCGGCGTTGGATAATTTTACAAATGTACAAATACTTAGTATGAGCAGCACTCGCATTACGTTGCGTTGCACTTGCGTCGCGTCACGTCGCATCGCGTAATTATACGTAAAATCTACATTCGTTAATTTCGAAGAAATTATCGACTAGCTAAATTACAACATACAAGGTATGCGTGACGAATTATTTCTTTAAAAATAACTCGGACTAAACTTACTCGTATTTTGTATTGAAACACGAAATGAACGAATATTCGAAAACGAAAGAGGGAGGAAAATAAGTAGAATAAAATGCTATCCAATCAACGAAAAGTGCGAATTTTACAAATTACGACATCGCATACGGTATCAAACGACGAGTCCCGATAAAGGAAGAAAAAAGGGAGAGAAAAAAGAGTAGGTAAAAAACTCATCTGGCGAGCTGAATTTTACGCAAATACTTACCTTAGAAGTTAGAAGTACGTACGGTATGTTATCTAAATAAATAAACCAGTACGAGTATCTATTTAAACACACGACGTGACTGTCAAGGTAAGGTAAACTAAAAACGGCAGACACGTCGTTATTCGTCCGCTTCAATATTCTTTCATCTACGATATACGTATTTTTCTAGACGATATTTTTCATAAAAAATGACCATCGCCGAAATCGTCGTATCGTAATTCGCGAATTCGTTCGTAACTATCTAAACTAAAACAACGCAACGTAGCCGGAGACCCGGCGCGGCATATATGGTATCGGCGAGCGGAGCGGCTGCGACGTCGAAACTTACTTCTCCAAAGTGCTGCCCAAGGCTGACGACGAATGATCTTTCAACGTTTCGTAGAGATCGCCCAGTCCAAGATCGCGTTTACGTCCTTTAAAAAATAAATCCAATGTCCAACTGCAAAAAAAAAAAAAAAAAAATGAAAACAAAAAACGAATGAAATAATTGAACAACCTTTACACGTCGTATCAAACCAACATTGACGAGGAAATGAAAATCGCAACACCCTCGCAGATGGGAACCTTACGGACTGAAATTCTACATGGTGTCCGGCGAGTGGTCTACCAAAGCTTGAAATTTTAATTAGTCTGAGACTAGTGTCTAATTTACTCAATTTATGTAAAAAAAAATACATAGATGAGGATCGTTGCTGTTGACTTTTACTAAATCTAATACTACATAGATAATCGATATTCAAAATTGGGTGATGGGAGGGGGGGGGGGGGTGGTGGTGGTGGTGGTGGTGGTGGTGGTGGTGGAGGGAAGAGTTCGATCGAAATTTTTGTAATAACCAAAATTATTTCTAAGACTATGAGCTACAATTTTTGTTTGAAAATATTTTCAATCGGACTCCTAATACCTCCACCAGCTTTTAATAATCACAAAAATTATTTCTAGGACCTCAATCTACAACTTTTGTTTGAAAATTTTTTCAATTGGCCTCTTCCTCCGTCGTTCCTCCAATTTTTTCGGAATGTTATGCGATATCTGTAGGGAAGAATGAGGTAAAATTGAAAAAAATTTCAACCAAAAGTAGTAACTAGCTCCAAATGCTAGAAATAATTTAACAAAAATTTCAATTGTATCCCTCCCTCCCCTCCAATTTTGAATATCAAGTATTTATGTAATATTGGACTTGGTAAAATTCAACAAAAACCATCCACAACTGTGTAAATAAATTGAGTAAACCAGACACTGGAAAAAACTTCATGTTACGCAGGGTGCATATCTCAATTTTGAAAGGACGGGGAGGGGGTCTACAAAAATTTAAAAAATTCGCCAAGACAATGCATGAAACAGGTGTAATTTTTTGAAAGGAACAAGAATAATTGGATGAAAAATTTGTATATCTTGTAAAATAAAGGCGATTCAAAGCCCTGAAAATTGATATTTTCAAAGTTGAAGGTTCCATAGCGCCCCAATTTTGAAACTTACTAAGCTTGGCGAATACTTTTAGCAGCTAACGTAGTAAGTAGCCTAAGTACTACGTAAGATACCTAGCGAGTGCGAGTATAGTAGCGAAACCGATACCATTCGTATCAATGACGAGTGGAAACGAACCTGAACGTAGCTATTGAAAAGATGTTGGCTTTGGCACGAGGATGCGGTGGTCTTTTGGGGACTGCTTTTTCGCTTTCCATTTTGCTTCCATTCAGCGAGCTGGGCTATTTTCGATTACGTTGTGCTGTCAAGCAAACAAACACATAGATAGTTAGTTAGTTAGTTATTTAGTATAGGTATGCGAATATGCAAAAAATACTCCTACTGATAGACAGGTAAGTGTAAGTGCATATAAGTACGTAAGTTTGGATTAGATAAATCGACAAACGAGGAGGAGAAGATCACGCGACGTCGATTTTTTTCTTTCTTTAAAAACTGCTAACAGCGAGCGCTGAAAGGCAAAAAATATGACGCAATACCGTTAACGACGATACCGTACGAATTCATCGGTCAATACGAATCATACGAGTACTTAGGTATCTCGAGACACTTGGGCGTAGACAGCTGCCAGCTGTAGTCGCGACGCGACGCGACGCGACGCGACAGAACTTGCGTCGATGTCGCGCCTTTTTGTTTGACGTGACGAGAAATTTTTCGTTCTGAAAGCTTATCGCTGACCAAACGTCGTTCGAGTCGCATCTTACTGGTACCGTACTCGTAGTCGTAATGTCGCGTCGCGTCGCCTCAACGCTATTAATAAACGCTGCGCTGTAATGTTGGTGATTGGTAAACGACTGTACGATTCTAAATTACTAGTACGTAATACAATGTACAGCTACAGTACGTACAATGTCGATGTATACGAATTACGAACTCGTACCGTTGTACGAGCCGCCGGTGGCCGCAACTTGGCTCTGGCACAGGGACCTGAGCTACTATACTAGAAGAATTCGAACATAACGACAAAACAGTAGGTAGTGTACTACCAACAAATTTTGCATTCAATTTTCACCTTTGAACCTTTTCACACACACACACACACACACGCCCCCCCCCCCCTACACCAATCAGTAAGTACCTACATATTACATGTGCAAGCCATACTCGTGAAATTTTGCATACAATTTTCAGCTTTGATCCTCGCCACTGGTATCTACAGGGTGCTCGGAGAGAGGTGCGCCAAATTTGAAATTTTGATAAATAACCAAGTACCACTAACAAAAACTTGTATGTACGCAAGGTGCCTATCTTAATTTTGAAGGGGCAGTGGTCTATGAAAGTTTCCAAATTTCGTCAAGACAATGCACGAAACAGGTAAATAACTTTTCGAAAGGAACAAAAATGGTTATATGAAAAATTTGTCTATCTTCAAAAATGAAGGGGCTACAAAGCTTTGAAAATTGGTATTTTCGAAGTTTGGGGCTCCGTAGCCAGCGCCTTAATTTTCAAAGATAGGTGAATTCTTCACATAACTCTTTTTGTCCCTCTCGGAAAGTTACACCTTTGAGGAAATTTTGTATTACCAGTGTACCGTTTATTTTTGACAGGAATTTCACGTTTCTATAACTCCTTCAATTTCAAAGATAGTCATCCCAATTGGATTACCACTATTTTTACTTTTTCAAAGTGCTCTGCACTGCCGGTGTCGGAAATTGTTTGAAAGCAGTATTGTCAACTGATTTTGCTTGGAAAATGCAGATTTTCGAAATTTTGTAGCTCCTCCATTTTCAAAGCTAGGCAATATGAGTACATAAAGTTTTTTGTTTGCCGTACTCGGTTATATCCAAATTTCAAGTTTGGCAGTCCACTCCCGGGCAGTGTTGAGCAGCTCCTAAGCTCTTAGCTCAGAGCTTGAGCTTAGCTCTTTTTTTGTGATGAGCTTAAAAAGAGCTAGCTCTATACGAGCTAAGAGCTAAGCTCTAAAATGAAAATTTTTGATTAAGGTCCAGCTCTTTTCTGCTTTTAGGTTTTTATGAAGGTTTTTAAAAAGTTCGATTTCCTAAACTGCGATTACCTGTAATTACATCAATTACCAAAGTATTTTATAGAGTTTGGTACTTTGTTTTGCTGAAAAAATGTAATCGTGTTGAATGATGTTCAGTGCCGACAAAACCATTTCAAATTTCATTATTTTTACACTGGTAAATTTCACATTTTGAAGAGCTTTATTGAAGAAAGAGCTTTTTGAAGGAGCTTTGAGCTATTTATAAATAGCTGAAGCTCTTGAGCTAAGCTCCAAAAAACAAAGAGCTTGCTCAACACTGCTCCCCAGACACCCTGTATAGTATTAAACGAGCTGTATTTGGGAAAATCCCAGGTGTTCCGCCTGCGTACCACTAGACTGTTCATTTTGTTTCTTGTTTTTTTTTTTTTCAAGCAATTTGATTTTGTTTAGTGTTTACTAAGCGATGTCGAAACAAAAATAATGCACGGTGTCCACTCGGAGAATTTTGAAGAAAAAAAAAACACAATACTTGGAATATACGAGTAGTTATATTAATCGCGAACCGAGACTCATTATGCAACTATAAGAGAGGGTAGATTCAACGAAAATTAATCACTTCGCTTTTTTCAATTATATTCATTTTTTCCTTCGCAAATGATCATTAAATTTGCTAATTTACGAGTAAAAAAAAAATAGTACACCGAACACTAACATGGGACACAACGGGTGGGGCGGGGCGGGCGCTTGTCGAGAAAAAGAATACGCGTAGACCGAGTAAATTTTTACATAAACCTTGAGCATGGCCGTGACGGCCGCGCATAGCGCGATGGCCGGATCAGTAGCAGCGCTGTTTTACTCTGCTTTATCAACGTTCGGCACTCGTAATTATTACGTATGTTACGTACATAACGCGTATGTACGCTGTACAACGTACATACATAAATGCACCTAGACCTAAATCAGTAAATCTTCATTACCTACTACACTACATTGTACACGTATGATGTACTACATGTACATATATTATATACGCCGGCATCGCGTACATACAAAGTGAGCATAAGAGCATACGTAGACGCACATATCTCAAGACGTGTAATAAACGATATACGATAATTGAAAAGTAATAATACGTACCAACGGTATAAGTCAAAAGCAAAATCATCTCGAGTGTTTGCACCATATTTGGATCTCACTGAATTTTTTCAAGTACAAAACTTTCAAAGACGCCTAATACACTAAATTAGAGCGGAGGGGGGAGTGCAATCGAAATTTTTATAATAACCAAAATTATTTCTAGGATCCCAATCTACATTTTTTATTTGAAATTTTTTTCAATTCAACCCCTCCCTCTGTCCCATTTTTCAGTTGAGAGTGTCTTTGTACTAATATGCGAAATCAGAGGGGAAGGAAAGCCCCAAATCCAAATTCTTATAATAACCAAAATTATTTTTACGATCTTAATCTACAACTTTTGTTTGAAAATTTTTTCAATTCTACCCCTCCCTCTATCCCTCTCATTTCTCAGTTGCGAGTGTTTTTGTATGTACTAATATGCGAAATTAGAGGGGAGGGAAAGGCCCAATCGAAATTCTTATAATAACCAAAATTATTTCTACGGTCTTAATCTACATTTTTTGTTTGGAAATTTTTTCATTTGGAACTCCCCCCCCCCCCCCACACACTGATTTTTCATATTAGTACATGGATATAGGTACTCATTGAAAATTGGAGAAAGGTAGGGATTGAATTGAAAAAATTTTCAAACAAAAGATGTAGATTAAGATCGTAGAAATAATTTAGGTTATTATAAGAATTTCGATTGGGCCTTTCCCTCCCCTCTAATTTCGCATATTAGTACATACAAAAACACTCGCAACTGAGAAATGAGAGGGATAGAGGGAGGGGTTGAATTGAAAAAATTTTCAAACAAAAGTTGTAGATTAAGATCGTAAAAATAATTTTGGTTATTATAAGAATTTCGATAGGACCTTTCTCTCCCCTCTAATTTCGCATATTAGTACAAAGACACTCGCAACTGAAAAATGGGAAGGAGGGGTTGAATTTAAAAAATTTTCAAACAAAAGTTGTAGATCAAGATCGTAGAAATAATTTTGGTTATTATAAGAATTTCGATTGCACTCCTCCCTCCTCTCTAATTTCGTTTGTTTGGCGTGTACTTGGGAAAATTCAAAGTGATACCGACTTTGGCAGTGCAAACTAGGAGCTAGTATTTTGCACACTGAAACACATTGCTCAAACCTTGGTCATTTACTTCCCTGCCTTCGATCTCTAACAGATTAAGTCAAGAGACCGAAGGCAAGGAAAGGAATAACAGGGTACGAGCAATGTACTTGTTTCAGTGTGCAAAGAGACAAGCTGATTTTGACTTACGCTGTAAATACTTATTACTGTTCAATTCTTAACGTCTTTACGAATCGATGTCCCAATCCACATCGACAAGAAGATCCTATGTAGATGCCAGAATGAGCTGTCAAGTATGGACAATTTTTGGACGTGGAGTGCGGAGTGGCAAAGAATGGTGTTCGTTGAGTCAGAATGAGATACAGATTTCCTATTTAATTTTTTTTATTTTATCGGAGCTCGTTTCCCTATTAGCTAGATAAGAGTCGACTATCGTCGTAAATACACGTACGATTACGCGTATCGTATAATACGATAGTCGACATCTGCAATTCTCGCAGCATGTCTTTGTCTATGTACTGTACGAGTATTCGATACACCGCACCCCGTCTTTAGGTACAAGTAAGATGTCAGATACTAGTAACCCTTGTGGAGTGAGCAATGGCAATGTGCACTCCTTGTCTACGAGTAAATACGATGCCGTACGACTAGGAAAATTAAAATCATGTGATCGCCGAACCGATGTCAAGTACAAATGGTCGAAATACCTACTAAAAACACGTACTAATTATGTATAGGTATAAATAATATACAATATAATTACGTTTATGTACGTCCAACGCGCTAGCGTCGAGTATATTTCACGATTGTATTTTCTTTCGGAAAAATCACGATGGTTTGATTCTCATTAAAAAACTGATTTTTTGGCATATTTCAGTTTTCTCGTTCGTGTATATTATTATATTGTACGAGTATCCATCTATCTGCAGTGTTGTAGGTAGAGGTACCAGGAGCAGGTAGTAGTACCACAACTTACACGTGTACGTAGACGTTCCTTCGAACGTCAACGTAAAATGTATTTACGACAAATCAGGTGACGACGACGACGATGACGACGATGACGACGACGACGACGGACGTATCAACTCATTCGATAAATATTATTCGTCTATTGGACGTTACAAAGATCATTTTTTTATATGTACATAACGAACGTTCGAAGAACGAGAATGCATACATGTTGGCTTGTTAATGTCTTTGTCTCTCGAGTTATAGATAATTAACAGACGATCGCATCACAAAGAACATGACATCATATCGAGCTAACTGATTAGTATAACTGATCGTTATCGTTACGAATTGTCGAGTACGCGTTTTTTCTTCTTTTTTTCCGCTTACTTAATAGGCAGCCAATTTATCAACTATTACGCGGGTAGTTCATTTTGTTTTGTTTCTTCGTATTTTCTCCAAGTTGATACAAATACGAGTATCTACCTCTACGTAAGTACGTAACGCAGGCAGCAGAAAACTTACTAGGCACTATTAGCAGGCATGTAGTACATCTACCCATACAAGTGCAGATTTGTACGTTTTACGTACGTAGGTATAGGTAGGTAATCGTACATGCTTAGCTGGCTAGTGGGTAGTGGCTACTGGCTTGGCTACGTAGTCACCCTTTTAAACTTTACGATCGGATCCCCGCAGTACTGATTTTTTGGCACCATGGAAAATTTGCCAAGTCCAATACTTCGTACATACGTAAAATTCAAAATTGGAGGGTAGGGAGGCGTCCAACTAAAATTTTTATAATAACCAAAATTATTTCTAGGAATTCAAGCTACAACTTTCGTCTGAAATTTTTTTAACTGAACCCCTCCCTCCCAAACGATTTTGCATAAAACTCCGAAGTTACTAATTAAAAAATGAAATGGTGAGAGAGGATGAGGCTAATTTGAAAAAATTTTCAAATAAAAGTTATAGCTTTAAATCCTAAGAATAATTTTGCTCATTACGAAAATTTCGATTGGATCTCTCCCTCTCCTCCGAGTTCACATAATGTCAGGCAGATGCTTTTTCAAAACTACGGAAGACGTCCAATTGAAAAATTTTTCAGACAAGAGTTGTAGATTGAGGTCCTACAAGTAATTTCAGTTATTATAAAATTTTCAATTAGACCCTCCCCTCCCCTAAAATTTAGCATAATATGACTTGGATCTCTTTAGATATTTATATTATTAAAAACTGACGAAGGTAGGGGTCCCATTGAAAAAAATTTCAAACAAAAGTTGTAGTTTGAAGTCTTAAAAATTATTACAAAAATTGTGATTGGGCCCCTCCCCGCCCTACAATTTTGAATTTACGCATCTATACAGTATTGAATTTGGCAAATTTTCGATGGTGCCAAAAAATCAGTACTGCGGGGATCTAATCGTAAAACGTTTTGTTACACCTTCACGTACATAATAATAATAAATTAATAATAATTATGTAAATGAGATTTAGATAACACAAGCGACAGTGAGAGAGTGTTTTTGTTCCGCTATCCGTTTCCCCACACTCATATATACTCCCATTATCGACGTACATAAATATGCAGTCGTTATTAATTATTATTATTGCTAATCGTCGATCGATTTGGCTTCGGCCACGACACGATACCATTCCATACGATAGCAGACGTGATGATAACGATATCGACCAGACGAAAATATGTATTCGTCCAACTCAAAATGAGTACAGTTCTACAATTACAGTTAGACTTGTGCGTGCACTGTGCGGTAGCACGTTAGCACTTAGCAGTACGTTGCGTTAATTCAAAACAAAAAACACGACGAATAAAGGAATAAAGGAACAAATATTATGAAAAATTCAAAATCTAATCCTCCTATTATAAGCATATAAATCGAGTCGAGTCAACATATAATATAGTACTGGTACATGTTTACGATGTTTGCATAAATGTAATACATTATGTACAGGTCGATTAAGTAGGTACACAGGTACACTCTTTATTACAGGCGATAGGTGTGAAATGTGAAGCACTCGCGCTGTGTTTGCTCGCGGATTTCAGAGATAAAGATACGCGCTCGAATTTGAGTTTACTTACACGTACACTAAATGCTTACGCAATACCTCAGTCTCATTATATATCATATCGGCTTACGAACACGTCATTCTGAAGACTAGCTCTAATACCACATCTGACAGTGCGAGTGTATATGACTATAATAATATACTCATCAACCATAATTATTATTCTTTTAGGCGATATAAAATTATTTCGACAACAGAACACTGTCCATTGTGGTTTGAGGAGATTAAACGTATGCACATTGTACATAAAATTTGTAAGAAGACATAGACAGTTGAAGGGACAGTAAAAATTTCAAATTGGGTCTAAATACTCAACACGCTCGATAGTTTTGTTGGTAATCGCGAACGTTGATTTAAGCGATAATTACACATCCAAAATGGGTGTTGTTGTTACTTCCAACAGCCTGGGTGAGTAGTTGCTCGGATTTGTAGTGAACATGAACGAAATTGTGCTCACACTTCCTACTTCCATCAGTTCAGATTCGGGACTTGGAAATTTCTTTCAATTAATATGTAATTTATTCGAAATTGAAGGGGAGGGATGGCTCCAATCGAAATTTTTGTAATAATTAAAATTGTTTTCAAGACTTCAAGCTACAAGTTTTGTTTGAAAATTTTTCCAATTGGATCTCTACCTTCGCAATTTTTTAATAATATAAGTGTCCAAGCCATTATGCGAAGTTGGAGGGGAGGGAAGGGTCTAATCGAAAATTTTATAATAACAAAAATTATTTCTTGAACCTCAATCTACAACTTTTGTTTGAAAATTTTTTCAATTGGACCCCTTCGTTAAATTTTGAAAAAGTATTTACCTCATATTATGTGAAATTTGAGGAAAGGGAGAGATCCAAACAAAATTTTTATAATGACCAAAATTATTTTTAGGATCTTGCTCTACAACTTTTATTTGAAATTTTTTTTAATCGGTTCCTTCCTCGCTCATTCATCTGGGATTTTTAATTAATATCTTCGAAGTGTTGTGCAAAATCAGTGGGGAGGGGGATCCAGTTAAAAAAAACTTCAAACAAAAGTTATATGTACATAGCTTGAAGACTTGGGAATAATTTTGGATATTATAAAAATTTTGATTGGACCCCTCCTTCCACTCCAATTTTGAATAAAATAAATGGCAATCGAAATTCTTGAAAGAAATAATCCAAGTCCAGAGATTCAGTTGATTCACTTCTATGAAGTACTCACCCAGGCTGGTGGAAATAACAACACCCGCTCGATAGTTGTTGGTAATCTCGAACGTCGATTTAAGCGAAAATTATTATTACTTATTAAAAATGACTTTTTTTTCTTTATCAACGACCAACGACGAATGACGAAATTATGAATAAGTTTTACAACCCAGGATACTTCCTTCATTTGTTATCGATTTGCTTTGATGCCGCACATTTATCAAAATTTGCTGCGACCGTAACATCTACACCTGCACTCTATTTCTTCATTACACTACAAATAGATCGAGTAAGCAGTACCTAGCTAGCGAAATTTTCATTTCTACCATCAACGGCTCGTTACTTGTTTGACGAACGTTCAACTTCAACTCGATGCTTGAAATTAGATAAATTAGGTATAGATCCTGCGATTCGAATTGGAGACAAAGGAAGGGCGAGAGTCGCAAAAAATCAGCTGGGATCGATTTCTCCACTTTCAAGCAGTAAAATTTGCTTAAACTGAATATAGTATCATGGATTAGAGTAGAGAATACATTAAGATAACTAACCTACGCCAACACAGAAAGAAAACTAGACACAAAACACATGCTCTTTTATACACCGTGGATGCGGTAGACAATCAATTCAATCTTGACCCAAGTTATTCGACGAGGAATGGATGGATATCCAGTAGGAACTTTGGTACAGTGACTAGGGAATTAAGAACAAGTTAAGTACGAAATTCGCAATTCAACGGTCGGTGGGTTTGATCTTAATTATGTACATAAATAGATTATAGAATACGTACTCACACCCATCTGTTGCGTTACGCGCATTTCAGTAAGAAGTGAAAAATCAACCCCAGTTGAAAGTCGGATGTCGGAGAAAGAAATATAGGAACACGAAACGACGAATAAATAAAACGAAAGAAGCATGGTGTTTATCCTATCAACATGCTTCGAATTGGACGCGTGGTCGTGGTCGATGATATTATTCTTATTTCTTACTATTCGGCTACCATAATCATAAACTACGTAAATATACTAGTACTTGTATTAACGAATGACGAATAATTTACAAATACTAACCAGACTGATCGATCAATGAGGTGTAATCCAAATAACTGTCATCACTATTCGAAAATATATAACGCCGGCGATTCGATAAAACTTTAACCGTAAACCCAACCGTTACGTCCTCCACGGCAAATGAATCGAAATACACTATTCTACTGGCAACTGGCAAGTCTGGCAGTCTGGCACAACACAATGCGGCACTACCACTACGCGACTTCGCTAACACGTGAAATACAACTGCGCGAAATGCGAAACACGAATGACGAACGTTGAAGTTGAAGTCGATGAAGGTCACTTGACTGATTAATACTTCACCGATTAGGAATATTTAGGAATTTCGAATTTCAGATAATTATTCTTTTACCATCATCTGTTTTATTTACCCAAGATCTTATCCTTTTCAATCTACTTTGCTAATTGTTTTGTTTACGTCTTATTTTACAGTACGATTTTAAGAAAGAATCAGACTGAGACTGAGACTGAGACAGGATCTACAGGGATCTAGGGATAATCAAGGGGATAATACAAAATGACAGGGAAAGGAAAAGCATAGATAATTATGGGAAAAGGAAAAGAAAAGCGACAGCAACAAGCGTCAACCAGGAAAATTGGACTGGCCAATGAACGTGAACGATGCAATTATTATTATTATATCCATGTTCTCCATTGTTTTTCGAATAATTATTTTCAATTTCTTATTTGTTTTTATGACGCGATAGTACCTGCGGGGTTTTTCCTAGTTTTTCCATTATTTTTTAATTTTTAGCAAATACTTTTAATTTAAAGTATTTGTTTTTAGTTTATTTTTAAAAATTTTATTTTTTTTATTTTTACTTACTTACAGTTTACATTTTGTGTAGAACTATGGCGCTACACTGTAATCACACAGATAAAAACAAAATGGGATTGACCTACAACCAATGTCATTTAACTAGAACCTACAACGACGTATAGGTATGATAGGTAGGCGGTGATTTTTTTTTTTTTTTTTTTTTTTACGTAAAGGCTAATACTTAATTACTCATTTTCTTGTACTCACTCGAATTCGAAAAATAATAAAAAAGAAAAAACACTCCTTAAGGGGAATATTTTCAATTTCCAAACTTTCTATTTCTATTTTTCAGGGAAGAAAACCAATTGAAACCAAAACCGGGTAAAACCACCACCACCAGATATTTCAATTGGTTTTCAAAACCATTTGGAACCATTACAATGAACTTCAAAAATTCATTCAAGAACCACCACCAAAAAGAACCAATTCCTTTCGAAAAGGCAGGGAAGAGAACCGTTTGGAACCACAACGAAAAATCATTTGCTGAAATAACCACAACCACAACCAACCACAAGAAAATGGTTTGAAAATAAAAAACCACCATCACCACCACCAATTAATGGAATTGGTTCTTTTTGGTTCTAAAAAGAGAAATAGTGGATTTGAAAGGGAAGGAAGGGTTCAATCAAAATTTTTGTTATGACCAAATTTATTCCTAGAACTTCAAGCAACAACTTTGATTTGAAATTTTTTTTAATTGGGCCCCTTACCTACCCCCTGTGGCCTGTTTTCTTCATTTTTCTGATTTTTCATCGCTCTGGAAAGTGGAAACATTATTATTTTTTGTTTTTTATTTGAATGTATATTATTTAATTTAAATTTATTGCAATATTGTGTTTGTAACTTGTAGGCAAAATTCATTTTTTATTTTTTATTCTTTGTAGTTTTTTTTTATTTTATTTTTTTACTTTTTGAATTTGAATTTTTTATTTAAATTTCAAAGATCTGATCTTTTTTTAGTTCTTTTGTGGTATAATACTTAATAGGAAGCACGAAAATGGTTCCATCTGGTTCGGATGGTTAATGCCATAGATAAATGGTTTGAATGTTGGGAAATATTTTTCATACTACGAAATGGAAGCAATTCGATGAAAACCAATTGAAAAACCAAAACGGAACCACCGCCACCACCATCACAACCAATTAATCAAGCAAAACCAAAAACCCAGAACCAGAACCAATCAAAAAAAAAAAAAATTAAATGGAACCACTTTAGCACCAAAACCTTTTGAAAATTTTTAAAAACCAAAAACCAATTGGAACCACCAGTAATTTCAAAATTTTCTCAAAACCACCATCACCATAACCAATTGGGTCTCAATTGGTTTTCTCCCCTGCTATTTTTCCAACTCTTTTGGTCAAAAATAATATGAAAAATTATAGAAGTATCGTTCCTTTTTTTTTCTGGTTGTGCGCGCGATTATGGTAGAACAATTTTAGCTCGTTTCAAATTCAATTTTGGTTTTAAGAAAACAAGAAAAGAAACCAGTTTGTTTTGATTTTTAACAAAGATTTCGATAGTTTTTGGCTTTTTGGAAATTAAATAGAAGATCCGCCTAATTTCCTCTAAATAAAAATAAATCGTCATAATTTGACTCCCCAATGACTGAAATTCTCGCTCAAAGGTTTTGCTGTTTACGCATATGAAGCCTGATAGGTAGTTGATACATAACAATACCTATTTCCTTTTCCATATTGTATATGTATATGTATATACCTATTCTTTTTTTGAACTCTCTCGTAGAAGTTTGTTTTTAACCGCGATTGCTCTTTAAACCATTTTAAACTAAGCCTTTACAGTTCACGCAATGCTACACCATATAATTACATTCATCTTGTTGAACACGGATTAAAACAAAAATAACAACTTTCATTTTCGTATTCGTAAATTTCATTCGGAATAAAAACTGTTGATCAGTTCCAGAGGAAAAAAGAAAAAAGTTTCGTTTTTATGTATCTATTTACGATTTTTTACGAACTCTAATCAAGTTTGTAATCAACTGTCAATCTAAGTTGCTCAACTATCTCTAAATACGAGTAAATGCAATTATGTCGATGTATCTTCCTACTTGATATGATTTTTTAAAAGAATGAATTCGCAGCTCGGAAAAGGTTGTTTTGAGAAAAATGAACAATCCTAGGTAGCGTAGATTCAATTCTATCGAAAAATTTGCCAACTTAGAATCCAAAATTACCAAAGTTCAAATTTCAAATTTTACCAACGTAATAGAGGGGAAACGTCCCTCAATCCGCCCGTTTTCCAAAGCTTCAGCTTTCAGCTAAGGTTAATAAATTTAATCGGCGATCACTCGGATCTGGCCATGTGGCTGCTTCATTTCGACGATTCTTGAAAAAACAACAGATAATCAACAGCCAACTAAATTATTTCAAAATATGAAGGACACGACACTCTCTGGAAAACTGTCCTTAGGCAGGTAATGATGTAAAAGCAACGCTGAATTTTCGGGACGAAGGTAAGGTACCTAGATAAATATCTGCAAATCTGCATGCATGCTTGCAGCTTGTGATTCGTTCAACTGAAAGTTGAAAAAAGTATGTAGTTCGATGCCTGCAAACGTACTGAACGCAACCTTATTAACATCGGTGTAAATGAAGATGCGCAATCATTTAAAAGTTAAAACTCGGGAACGAAGTACCTACTTCTACCTACAGAAATAATAATATCCCAACTTCCCAATATCTACTGCCGAAGTCTCGGTAGCCTAATAATGAACGTTTCATTTAATTATTATAAATTAATCCACCTACCTACCTGAATTCGCGGAATAATGTAAATTATGTTCTAACTAACGTACGATAGGTGATACGTTTCATCGCAGAAATTGGTAATTAAATGAAGTAAGTAGATATTTATTTTGATGGATTTCAACAGAATTTATAGGCAAGAACATCCGAGTAATTTGTCTCAAATTCAAATTGTTGGATGAATACTGCTTTACTGCAAACATAAAAATGGAAAATGGAACCTTGTTGGCAAATTTCATCGAAAGAATTTCTCGTTTAGCATACAGTACAGCTCACTAGCTCGATTTACTTACGCATACTTTTCAGTTTAGGAACCTACTTGTAGTGGAGAAAAAAATCAAGCGACAAAATGTTGGAGGTTCTACCCACTATTTGCAATAGTCCGTGTAGATATGAGTATAAATAAACAGAGAATCAAAAAAAAAAAAAAAAAAAAAAAAAAACAGCGCTGGAAATCTGAAAAATTGCAATAACGAATAACATACGTAGGTATTACGCCAGCATCCTGTGATTCCTGTCACATTAGCCATTGGTCACTTACAAAGATGATATTCTATTGGGCCGACGCGACGTCGACGATGGTGCTATACAGAGGAATGAGAAGCTCTTTCGGAAAGAGGAAAGAATGAAAAAAGAACCGAGCAGGAGCAGGTGTCCTGCGCCCTGTCCTCCCCTTACTTATAGATACTAGAACTAGAAATTGCTGTAATCACCAACGTCATTATCATCATCACCATCGCTTTAATCATCGTCGCATCGTTTATACATATACACGTAATGGAATGCAAGGTAACCTTGGACGTAGTCGACCACCTACCCTCCTATCCGAGTAGAGTGTGTTCACCCTCGCTCGTTTATCCTAGTCTATGTTCAAAAGACCGCGAACTCGTCGTCTTTCCGATTCCAGTCCTACACACTTACACAGTAACATATCAAAGTAGGCGTATCTGTATCTACGCTACAACCGGTAACAATTACATAGGTAAACCGCCGCGCCGAGCCGAACCTAGGCACTGAACGTGAACTGCAAAATGCGAATCTGCATTTGCACCAGCACCGCTAAATCTGTACCTAACGAAGACAAGACCTGGTATTGGTAACAACAACAACAACAACAACAACAACAACAACAACAACAACAACAACAACCACCACAACCAGATACCAGCATCATTGCGAACGTTTTAATTAAACTTTCATCTTGTCGTCATTTTGATGCAAGCGAGCCCGAGTATATCCAATTTCTTCTCAAGCTGTTTAAAGTTGTAACATTTATCGTACAACGTACATACGTCGAAAGACCTCTAAGCTAAGTAGGTAGGTAAGGTACTAGGTAGTTGGTTTGAAAAATTCCAGCTACGTGCTAAATAAATAAGTAGGTAAATTGGTAACTGACAATGAGTGGTAAACGAAAGTGGCCGTTTGAGGCAAAGCGAAACGCCAAAAAAGCTAACAGAAGCTCGAAGATTTTGCAAATTGAAAACGATTCGTATCGAGTTCGCAATAACATGAAATTGTTTCAACGCTGATCTTTTTTTTTTTTTTTTTTGTGGTATCCACGTCCGACTTGGACAAAACCAAAAATGTTACAGTAAAATTCGAAACTCGAGCTTCGATACAAGTAGGATAGAAGCCTTGTTCGAAGTAGAATACGACTTCGATTATCAACATCTGTGAAAATCAATAAATTTAAATAAACAAATATAGTTGGATTTTGGATTAGAAGCGTAAGAAGAACGCATCGCGGCCATCGTGATCGAATTTTAAATCATCGGACTCGAGAAGACTACCAGTACAGCCTAGTACAGCTTACCTACACCAGCAGTGATACGTTCATTTCTCGGCTATTTACCCTTCTCGTGGGAGACTAACCTTTATTTACTCGTCTTCGTCTTCGTCTTCGTCTTCGTCTCATCTCACTCTTTTCCAAACGAACGCTGTGATTTTTGTTCTCTTTCAACTTCTTTCTTAAACTTACCTACGGCTACAGATAGGTAGAAATAGCACATACACACATACACACATACAAATACCTACGAGTAAGTACACGCATAACACACTCGCACACATTCACACCCTCGCCGATGACCGATGTTTCGTGCCATTATAATTTCTATCCTCTTCTGCGTCTGCGGGACGCCATCGCCAGGTAGGTAAGGTATAGGTAAAGAGCATCGTTTGTTGGAAACTGGTTCTTTTCTTCTTTATTTTTTGTCGATCGTACGGCCGGGTATGGGTATGCGCGTATAAACTGTTCTGTTCTGTTCGTCTAGTCGTCTAGTCTCGTCCCGGTCCCGATCTCCAGACTTGGCCACAACTGAGTCTGAAGCAGGCAGAGCTGAAGCTGAAGGCTGAAACTGAAAATGACCACACGAACTACGAACTCGAATATTAATTAGGTATTAAAAGAACGCTGTTTCTAACCCGAACGTTGATATCGTATTCGTATTTGCAATGTTCTGTGCAACCCTGATAGATCATTTAAGTAGATACGATCGATCCTCATCTGCTTTTCACTTCCACGTAATTCAACCTACCGACAAGCATCCCATACCTATATTCACATCGTTGTTGCGCCGAAAATAAACTAAAAATCTATCGACGAAGAAGTAGGTAGGTAGCAGGTAATCGAGTACTAATATAAATCTATCTACCACTGCCTATAGCCTACGTTCTCGAATATCGTCCGATAATACGCGACGACGCGTTAGCATACGTATTTCACATAAGAACGTAAAATATCGTGCGAACTGTACTGTACAGTTTATAGTATTATCTACAAGTCTCATTTTATTATCGAAGAAGTACAAACACAGCAGAATACACTAAGTAGGCATAGTGCTTACTAAGCGATATTATCGTCAAATGGTGAGTCAGTATTTTGTATAAAACTGCACCGAGCGCATAGGCGATTTTCCATAACTTACTTACATGGTAAAGGTAAGCTAGTAAGTAGGTACAGAGTTGAATAGGTAGGTCCAGACGGTAAATAAAATAATGTAATATGTACATTCATTTCTTCTACAAGTAGGTATACTTCATTCGGATTTCAGACAGATACAGAATACACTTACATGAATAACCAACGAGTGGATCGCTGCTTTATTACTGTTTGTCTGGCACCGTAAAATTTACACAGGTCCAAATGGAGGGGAGAGAGAAGTCCGATCGAAATTTTTGTAATAACCTAAATTATTTACAAGACTCTGAGCTTCAAATTTTGTTTGAAAATTTTTTCAATTGGACTCCTACTCCCTTATCACCGCCAGTTTTTAATAATATAATATAGGTACACGTATCCAAGTCATACCTATTATGTAGAATTTGGAGGGGTGAGAGGGGTCTAATCGAAAATTTTATAATAATCAAAATTATTTCTAGAACTTCGATCTACAACTTTTGTTTGAAAAAATTTTTAATTGGACCTTTACCGTATTTTTGAAAAGCATCTGCTTGATGTTATGTGAAATAAGAGGAGAGGGAGAGATCCAATCGAAATTTTTGTGATGACCAAAATTATTTCCAAGACTTTAAGGTACAACTTTTATTTGAAATTTTTTTCAATTAGACCCCTACTTCCGACAGTTATATTAATAATATAAATATTTAAGTCATATTATGCGAAATTGGAAGGGAAAGGAGGGTATAATCGAAAATTTTATAATAACCAAAATTATTTCTAGAACCTCGATCTACAGCTTTTGTTTGAAAAAATTTTCAATTGAACCTTATCCCCCATTTTTGAAATGTATCTACCTGATGTTATGTGAAATTGGAGGAGAGAGAGGGATCCAATCGAAATTTTTACAATAACCAAAATTATTTTTCGGATCCTAATCTACAACTTTTATTTGAAAAAATTTTCAATTTGACCCTTCCTCCCACACTCCTATAATTTTCAATTGGCATCTTCAAAGTGTTATGCGAAATCGGTAGGAAAGGAGGGGTCAAATTGAAAAATTTTTCAAGCGAAAGTTCTATCATGAAGTCCCCGGAATAATTTTGGTCATTACAAAAATTTTAATTACACCACTCTCTTCCTCCCTTCATGTATTTGTGTAGTACGGATAGTATATTGTACTTGGTAAATGTTACGACGATTCAAATAAAAAAAAAAAAACAGTTCTTGGGCGCTTCACTCGCCATGAACAACCACAGGGCACATTGGCACAGGGCATATTTCAAAGAGAAACTTCGATCAGTAATTTGTATGTCCTAATGGTACCTACACCTACCACTACCTAGCTTCATATTTATACGCTATGGACTAGGTATGTACATTCTTAAATTCTTAATAGATACTAGATAGGTAGTTTATGTACCTTACCTACTGAATTGTAAGACATGCATGCTCCCTAACTAATTTATTGACAATGACCTAATCCGATGAGCAGTAGCCTGTGTCGTGTGTACTGTGCTGTGTAGTCTGTGTAGCTGTTGCGTGTACATTGGCCGCGTTAATTCCACGTAACCAACCAAGTACCTACTACCTAGGTGTAGGTAGAGGTACTAGGTATGTAGATGTACTAGCACTAGAAGACTGGCACTCGTACGTCGTACGTAACACGAGTACTTAAAAGCACTTACGTATGTAGCTGTAGCATCATGCTGGAATACTCGTAGAATAATAATTGATAGCGAGTATATTCGCGATTTGAATACCAGCATCGCTTACACACGTTTACGTACGCGTACGCTCGCTTATTACGAGTAGTTGACCAACTAAATAGGTCAGCAACCTTGCCTTGTGGTGGCTTCAATGACGCTAAATTAAACGACGACAGCCGCCGCCGCCGTCGGTCGGCGGCATGGCATAGCATGGCAAGGCGCTGCGTTGTGTGCTTAAAAAAAAAAAAAAAAAAAAAAACTACGTACGGGATGCGGGCAATGGGTCGGGTGCAGATCGCATCGTGAAAATTAGTCATTTCATTTTTACGAACTCGTCATGCTTTTTACAATGTACATTAGATACGTTAACGTAGGTACCTAATACCTACATATATCGTCGTGTCAAGCAAAGGTTTGTACCTAGACCTAAAGTACGTGTACTTATAGGCAGAGGCACAACGATAGACGGCACAGCAAAGCAAGTATTAGATAGGTATGCGTATGTACGGAGCGGCGACGCGACGCAGCGCTGCATCTCGAACGTTACGTCAACTCATAAATATTAATACTCGTACGTACGATAAATGCGCTCACTCGCTCTCTCGCTGGCGTATTTGTACTCGTACATATTGTTACACATTTACATCAATTAAACGAGCAGCGCAGCTACTCGCGAAGAGTGACCATTTTAATTTTTGGAACGTTTACGTTGCGTCGCCGTCGCCATCACCTTCGTCATACGTGAGATCGATGCGATATGCGAAGATTGCGAACCAATGTTCATTTCGCGGACCACAACTGACGGTTGAGCGATGAGCGACCCCATACGATGCGATTGTGTAGATCATCGGACGCGTGGTAACAATGCCAAGAGAAAGGTGGCAGCTGCGGTGCGGTGCGGTGCGGTGCGACGATCCCAGAGTTCGAGACGATAGCGCGACAACAACGGTAACGGTTGGTAGAACTATCGTTGGGTGGAGGACTCGAGGTGCCAATGCCAATAGAGGGTAGAAATTAGAAAAAGAAACCAGGTGAACGGTGCACGGTGCCGAGTACCGTGTACGGAAGACGCGATGCAGAGGAGCAGAACAGTTCCCTCATAGGTAACAGTTTTCTGGGGTGAAAACCGGTCAAAGTATACGCGAGAAGGTATAAGTGCTATACGAATCCACAGGTAGAGGTTAGAACTGGGCGGAGGTTCGATACCTACGAGCTACGAGTAAGTAGGTACTGTACTTCGCCTTCGGTACGGTCGCAGTAGAACGTAGGTAAGGTATCCACTTCTCGCAGCAATCTGTTAACGTAGGTAACTTTCAAGTCTCAACCCCTCTTGTCTGCACCATTTCGCGAGCATGTGAAAATAAATCTCACTTCTTGCTTCTCACATCTCGCACCCTATGTCGATTGGGGTTAATCTGATACCTGCGGTGCGACGATGGGATGGGACGCGAGTCGCAGTTTTCGCAATCGCAAATCGACGCCGACGAGTCTAGTCGTGCTGTCGCTACCAGCATAAAAATACACTTCTCCCACACGACACGAATAACAAACCACGGGTACTGGATGGCCGGATGGGTATTGGATTGGGTACCTAGTACTGTAGGTACCTACGACTCAAGAGGCTAGAGCCATAATCACAATTTCATTTCACAATTAGCCCGTAGCGTAGCTGTTGCGTGCGTCGCTTCGCTTCTCCTAATCGTCGACTGTGTGCTGACGCTGACGCTGGCGACGACGACGACGAAGTACGCGAGACACGCTTCGCCCGCATCTCTACGTCGCGTCGCATCGTTTTTTCTCATCAATTCGCTTCTTTTTCCCGCATCGAAGCGACAGTTTGTTTATCGCGTTGCGCTGATTTAATTAAACTAACGTATTCGTCGAGTATGTACGTAAGTAAGCACATAAGTACATACAGTACGCAAGTAGGTAGGTAGCTCTTGGCGTACTTGACTCGGTAACTGCTGAGCTGATGTATCGCTGTCGTCGTGGTTGTCGTTTCGACGATTATGCATTTCAGCATTTTCAGCACTCGACAGTACTGCTTCTGCTTCTTTATGAAAACGCTAAACAAGAAGCAAACGTGGATTAGTAATGCGTAAGTAATTCGTAATCCTCGGTCCAAATATCACGGTTTACGTTTGATCGAACCTCGAACTGGGAACTGCGAAGCCATAACCAAGGCACCACGATTACAGCTAGGTAGTAGGTACAACCTGTAAACATACAGCCATAACGTAAAATACGAAAATCAACGTCATTTAGGTAGATACCCAGATAGGTAGTAGGTAAAAGGGTAGTGGCTATAGGTTAGCGCCATGTAGATCTACTCGTGCATGTACGATGTAGGTATAAGTATATGTACCTTTTTCTACATCTACAGAGACGCATACCTGACTACGAGTCTGGAACTCTTCAGTTTATTGAGAGTAATGTAAATCAAATCCCGCCCACACGTACGACTTGCACTCGTAATCGTATTCGTATGCTTTCGTAACTTAACAATCAACTTCTTGTTCTTCGACAAAGAAGATTTTTCAAACCTTTTTCTTTTTTTTTTTTTTTTTTTTTTTTAAACAAGCTAACGTACACGGTGTACTCTCCACGACTCGCATTGAAAACGAACGTATATTTTTCGTCGTCTCGCTCGGTAAAACCAGTTTATTCTCCATTAAATATAATATAAGAGTTCGACATTTATAGCGGAATGGGAGAGACGGGCGAGTAGAGGGAGAGGAATCGAGAGAGAAAAACCAGTTTTTAGACGACGCATACCTGAGCCGACGATCGGGAACTGGTTTTTCATTTTTTTTTTCTTTCGTTCGTTCATTCCTTCGTTCTTCCTTTCTTTCTCCATTTTAATTTTTTTCCTTCATATTTTCATATTATTTTTATTTTCATCGAATCGGCCACTTACTCAAAAAAATGTTATTACCTAACATTGATGGGTACTTTGGAAAAATAAAAGAATTAGAAATTATTCGAATATCTACTACCTTAACAGCTTTTATAAAATGATTAGTCGGTGTATCTGATAATTACGTCTACGTCGACGGATCGAATCAAATTTCTCGACTTTTATCAAGTCAAAACGAAAAGATGACATGACGCGCGAAAAAGATCAGTCATTTTACAGTTAAAAGGATAAAGCGAAGCTTCTATTAAGAAAGGAGGAACTCTCTTAAAAGCGATTAGAACGTTGCAGAATGCACGAGTAAGTCTAAGTACCTCGAAAACATTACGTATTATCGATACCTACGAACGCGGTATTAAATTTCCATTCTAGGTAGGTATGTATGAAGAAATTTTCGATAGGACAAATTTCGCAAGCGAGACTTTTAAATAGAAACTAGAGACTAAAAGATGGAAGAAAGGCGATGCCGACGAATGAATTTTAAAACGACCAAAAGAAAATGATGAAAAAAATCCCCACGAGTGCGTTATCGACTAATTACTTTGGCGCGTGACGTAGCTTCAGATAATCCGGGTCTAAGGTTGCTTTTAAATTGATAATAACGAAAGTTCGTTGATTCGCCTCTTTTTCCCTAATTCCTAGAGACAGATAAATAATAGGTAGGCGAAATACATTTCTCGTTGGTACCTTCGGCGAAAGTTTTCTACGTTCGATTAAAGCAAATACAGATTACGAGAAAAGTTGGGTACGAATACTCAAAAATACCAATCAACAAATATGTAGCAAGTTCAATAGAAAAACGAAAACCACAACCAGTCCTATCGTAGGTACAATAAAATACATACGTACGAATATAATCGACATTTTCCGATATAACGTACCCAGACGATAAATTATTTACGAATTTAAAATCTATGAAATTAAAAATAAGTGGAAAAGGTGTATTTTTAGCGCTGGTGGTAATTCGAAAAATTTTCCCACACGATTCGAGCGTAACCGAATTTCAGAAAAATTAAAAGCAAACAGGAATTAAAAGAGATAGAAATAGAAAGTTTATACGATAATGTAACCTTGGTAGAAAACCGCATTCGAATCATCACTCTTAAGAGTCTTAAGATTACTTAGCATACCGTACGATTTCGTATAATGCAGAATTTCAATCGTCGGTTTCGTAATCATAGAAACTTCAACAAAATTTGATACACTCGAACCTTAGCTACGTTGTGGATGGCTTCATGTCCGTTCGATCAGCAGCTTCGATGGTCATCGCGTGTCATCAAACGTAAATCAGCTAGCTTAGGAAAAGTAGTTACGTAAATCGAAGAACAAGAAGACAAAAATAAAATTAACACATTGCGAGTATAGTGTCACAGGCAATGGATGAGTGTGGATCTAGTCATGACTGGCGAAAGATCGTAATAACATGCACGAGAAACACACGCATCCATGGTAGCTAGTGACTGTTTTCTTTCTAATTAGCTGAAAATTGCGACAAAATACGATTAACTGCTAAACGAACGAAGGTTGAGTTTGAATTACTTTCAAAAATAATACCTCTAGATTACATCTGCAACAAAAAACTACCATTTGGGAGCATTCGCAATAATGCGAAGGAAAAAAACTAGACATTGTAGATACCTACTAGGTAAAGGAAATCTGAAAAAAGTCTACAGGTAGGTAGGCACAGACGATTTGAAGCGAGTAAGTACATAATATAACAAAAAAAAAAAAAAAAAAAAAAAAAAAAAAATACAAAGGTACCTAATTAATCAACATTCTGATTTCGATGTAAGTAAGTAACCAAAAAGTAAGATAATACTATAAATAATAATAATTAAATAAACGAATGGCAACTTAAAACTTTATCACTATGTCGAGTTGAAGTTTGGCGAGTAAATAAAAATTAAAAAAGAAAATAATGACGTATAAGTTATAACAAAAGTTCTGTAGCAAAATAGTTGAAAAAATATCTACCGTTAATTACCTAGCTCGAAATACAAAATCATATTGTTTGGGTACGCGAAACTTGAAAATTTTCCAAAACGAAGAAAAAACATTCGAAAATTGAATCGATGAGAAATCGTGGTAAATATTGAACACGTAAAAGTTAGTAGGTGGGTTTAGAGGTTAGATATTCGAAGACGCGGTATACTTACGTCGAATTTATTAAAATTGAGATGCCGGTACCTCGCACGAAAAATAAGAAGAGAAGATTTTTAGACGCGCCGGAAAGTTGCACAGGGCGAGTACGCGTACGTTTTGAATAGGTGACGGTTAGAAACAAGAAACAACCAACAACTGAGAATAAACGATTAAATAACAACAAGAACAAGAGCTACACACCGGAGACACCGGAGTCGTCGGACCTCGGACGTCGGAGAACACACCGAAAGACATGATACGAACAAGCAACAAGCCAACGAAGAACGAAGAACCGCACGAGCAATGAGCGCAGGCACTAGGCAAGCAGGCAGGCAGGCAGCAATGAGAGAGACGAGAGAGTACGGAAATTGCTACCGCGACCGTGGCTGACGCTAATGAAGAAATTCAAACTTATAACTTCCCCTCCAACGATGAAACTCCGAAATCGTTGTGTAACGTTGATAGCAAAGCAATGGTTAAAGCTAACATAATATTACAAAGAACTCGGCCTTATACAAATGCGAGAGGGGAAAAAATCAACGTAAGGAGGGAATCATTCATCTCATCCAATGGGAAAGAGTACATAATATATAATTACTTACATATCGCTACGCTGCATTCTATACTTCAAGGCACATAATCCAATTTTCTGGCTATATGCTGCTATACCAACGCCGGTTACATATATTATATCTACGAAGATTACACGCAGAGGCCAAGGCACGTAATACTCTACTCTACTCCAAACTTTTTACGTTGATTTCTGCTTCGCTAACCTGAAACAGGTGTGACTCAATATCACCTCAGAAAACCTCAACACTCTTAAATTATTATTGCTTCGAGTCTTGATACTCGATTCGATTTTACGTTTGGGTATTTCATCACTCCTCCGGGTACATACGAGATATCTATGAATTTACGAAAATTTAAGCGTACTCGGTCGACGAAAACAATTGGACACTGGATGAAATGAACTTTCACAGCTTCGACGATGATAATCCGTTTATCGCAGTTACTGTTTTTCAAACACAGCGCGTTAATGGTTAAAAAATGATTAGTAATACAACCGTATTTATGATTACATGATTTATGACTTACGAATGGAAATTCAATTTTCATCCTCTTTCAGAGTGGAATCTAAGGAAGACCGGATTGGAACAGCTACTGAGTCGACAGCATACAGATTACAACATATTTTACGCAAATTTCACAAAATATAATACTGAATTACCATGTGCGAGTAAAAAATTCACGATTCACTAATTCACAATTAGATCACATTTCTAACACAAATGCGATCGGTAAACGGTAAGTACTTCAGGTAATCGAGTTAAAGCGAATTAATATCGATGAATTTAGTAATTAATTACTGCTGATCACTGCTAGAAAATAAAAAAGAGAGACATGTGTAAAAACTAACAACCATTATCAGAATCGCAATCAACAGGCGGTTCTCATTATCGTAGTGATGTAAAACTATCGAGACTATCGATAGTCTATCGATAGTTCGTTTGTCGATAGTATATCGATATATAAATTTCACTATCGATATATCAAAAATTTCGGAATTTTTTAGCCAAAATTTTGGTTTTAAGCTTCTAAAACGAAAAAGGAATTGAGTCCAAGTCACAAATAAATTGATCTATTAATTATTATCATTTTCCCTCATTAAATTCAGTCTTTTTGTATGACTTAGAAAATTTCACTGAGTTTTTTTTTATCTCATTTTTATAAGGAAACCGAGTAAAATGTGGAAAAAATGACTGCTTTTTATTCGGTTCCTAGGGGAATTTTCAAATTTTGCATCAAATCTCTATAAAATAAAATTTTTCAAAGTTTGAACCCATCCTCTGAGTTTGAACTGCCCAGTCGATGGCCCATTTAGAAAAGGTGCTATCTCCATTTCAAAATTCTCACTTTTTACGAGAGTTTTTTCCTCCTGTAGAACACAACACTGCTGATAGAACGTTCCGCGACCAATCATTGCATTCTCTGATAGTTCGACTTGAAGTGCGGGACATTCGTTTGCAGGTTGGCTCGTTCATCGGAGAAAAAATTCTCTTCAAAGTAGAGAACTCCAAAAATGGAGATTGATAGCACTTTTTCTAAATGGACTATCGCAGTGGGCTTTCGTTTTTTCAACGATAGTACATCGATAGTTGGTTTTAAAAATATCGATACTATCGATATGTGAAAAGTCGATAATTTTACATCACTACATTATCGCAATGCATCAGTGTAACCACAAACAGAAACATGTGACCGGGCATAGCGAAAGGGTATTAGTGTCCATTCGAGAATTCCAAATCGCAGACATTGCAAGAAATCAATTTTAATTATAATTAAATCGATTTCCAATGTGAATTATAATTGAAGTTACGTTTAATGAAATAAAGTAATGAACAAATCAATATAATTTTATTACTTTGATTCGGAAACCATTTAAATCAAAGAAAACCAAGTTGTTTTTGCGTAAAAATCAGTTTGGACACTAATACCCTTTCCCTATGCCCGGTCACACATGAATTGGTTACATGTGTACTGATCATTGAAATTTTGACTTGAGTTGAGATCAACCGATCAACTTTGGAGATCAATCAGCCAAGAAATCAGCTTGGATCCAGATCATCCTTCAATTTATTTTATTATTATTATTATTCGGAAAAAATTGATGTTCTGAATTTTTAATTTCAGTAGGGACATCTTCATATTTTCGTCATACACTTCTTCAGCTTCGCCCCTTTCAGTCCTTTCGAAAAAAACCGATGACTTTTTTTTTTACTAAAGCGTAATGATTCAATTTTATTATTGATTGAAATAATTATAATTTTAAATTATTCATAATTCAATCAGACCAAGACCTACCAAAGTACCAAACGAGAACGAGGAGGAACGAGGTACGTATTTATATAGATTATTATCAACGGATATTAAATAAAAACGGAAAATCATAGTATTCATTAATTAATTAAATTATTTTGTTGATTTTATATTTTTATAAAAATAATACAAATAACAATAGAAAAATGATCACAATTCCATCGAGATTTAATAATAACGAAAACTATTGGTAAAAATTGCAATAAATTAATGTTATAATCGATATTTAATTTTTGCATTTTGACGTGTAAGGTCTAAATCAGCATTTTTGTGTTCTTTTTTTATCCACCTATATGTACGTACTTTCACAATTATTGTTTCGTATCACAGAATGAAATAGTAGTATAGGTAGACTAGGTACCAGGCAGATACCGCATGGATTATTAAACAGGATCGACAGCTCATGAAGTAATAATTATTGAAAAAAATAGTCGCTTGGGATTAGCTATAAAACTAAAGAGTTGAAATATGGGTGATTGCAGATAGGTAATACAAAATTAAATGTAAATATGAGTTTTTGACAAAACTTTAGCTCTATCACTTTGTGATGCACGCGTGCTCCAATTTGAAACATTATTCCTTTCTATATAAATTTTAAAACACGTCGAGAATACTGATTCTTGCTGCAGATTTTCATGGAAGTTAGGTACCATTATAAATGGGAGCTTTAGATCCTGTTTAATAATGACTTTCTTATTTATAGTTAATTGAACTGCAAAAAAACTGCACAGTTAAAGGTTTTCGATGAAAAGATGGTTTAAAACTATGAAATGTTGAAAATTATAAATATTGGAATGTCAAATATTTCATTTCGAGGTAAAAATATAATTTACTAAAATATTTTCTGCCTTCTGCGTAGTACGTCTTCCTTATTCGATTTATACTTTGATAAAACGTTTTCGTGCTGCAGATCGGTCTCAACACTATATCCAAACAACTACTAACGAATCCGAGAATAAATTTAGACTGAGAGATTGAAAAAATGGGAAAACCATCTCCGTGTCCTTTAATTTTATGAAATTTTAGTAAAAGGCACCGAAAGACAAAAATCGATTCTCTGCTGACTTGGGATCGTTTCTCGTTTGAACCATTTCAGTTCATCGTGATTTTAAATTCGATAGACTTAGCAAAGCTCTAAAATTGTAGAATAATAATTGTAAAAATTTGAAAATTATTGAATAAATACATTACAGAATCGCGGAATGAAGATCTACGATTATCTTCATTATATTTTTAAATAAAATGAATGTTAAAACTGAATAAAGTATTTTGAATTTCAACTTTTTTGAAAGTTACATTATATTCATCTGTTTTAGAATTGATTTTGATTTAAATTCGAGCCCATTACCAAAACCTACGATGCTTAGGAAACTTCCTTACGTGCACAGATATCAATGCACAAAAATACGATTTTTCGAAAAATTTACGAATATCTTTGATTTAAAAATAAATAAATTTCGGTTTGAAAAAAAAATGATGCTATTCTTGGAGTGTTTACGTGTAATAGCCTGGAAAAGTTATCTCAAATACATTATCACCAACACCATGACAATCAAAGTTAATATCACACCACCAATTAATACGTATTTATCTTCTCTGGCTCTCCTTTCTATCAAACGTATCGTAGTATTGGACAATCCCAAAGTATTACCCAAGTCGAGAACTCTACGATGAGCTCCTTTCAGCTTATTCTTTTGCGCTTTCAAATTATCCAAGATGCTCGATCCTGAACTGATTAGATCATCAACACCTCTATTTGCTGACTGAAAAATAATCAAACAAAAAAATTAAAATGTGCTTCGTTTCATCGACGCATACGTATGATACGTAACATATGCCGCAATTATAATCTTAGTTTGTAACCTTCAACGAATCTTGATGTTGAACAGAGTAATCGATATA
Organism: Balanococcus diminutus; assembly: GCA_959613365.1. NCBI lineage: Eukaryota > Metazoa > Arthropoda > Insecta > Hemiptera > Pseudococcidae > Balanococcus > Balanococcus diminutus. The sequence continues at coordinate 62,649,159 of OY390716.1, read as the reverse complement.
AATTGACGTGTCGCCTGAAGTTTTATTTTCGGTGAATCTTCTACTCAGTAACTCCTCTCTTTCTTTCTGTTCCATTATTTTACGATTTTTTTCTGCTTTATATCTTGTTAATGCATTCTGTAGACATGACAAATTTGAAATTTTCGGGATACACAAAAAATAAGTGCATAATGATGTTAAATGAGACCTTGAAGTGTGTATTGTCATATTTCAACTGATCTACTTTCAATTTCGAATTCTGCCTTCTTAATACTGGTTCTTTTTGAACAAGAATATCTAAACGGTCGCAATTTCTGAAAAGAAAACATTTTATTCAATAGGCAAATACATGGAGGAACATAAAGTGAAATATTCGTTACTTTTCGACGAGGTCTATTTTTTCTTTAATTTCATTTTCTAGATCGGTAGTATCGGTATTAGACTGCTTGAACAGACTTAATTTTTGGAAACATTCGCCTATTTCCAACACTATCTGATTGGTCTTATGATATAATAATTCCATGGCTACGAAACGGCGGAAGTTTTAAACCTCAAGACTAACTTCATTCGCGATAATGATGAAATAATTTATGACAACGAAGACGAACAAAATTCAGTTATCAGTTATCTTATCAATTATTAGGGTTTTTCATAGCCAATCAACGATCTGCGTTTTGTAACTAGCCAATGCGCGTTCGGTGGCACGCGTATTTTTTTATTGCACGTAGGATGCGTAACAAACACGATTGGACTTATAATGTTATTTTTTCTTTCATTTGATTCATTTTATTCAAATTGAAGGAGAGGGAGGTGTCCAATCGAAATTTTTGTAATAACATAAAATATACGCTATATTTTAGTCTACAACTTTTGTTTGAAAATTTTTTCAATTCGACCTCTTTCTCCTCTCTTATTTCACATTTATAACAGTAATATGCGAGCACAGAAGGGAAGGGGGGATCAAATTGAAAAAAATTTCAAACAAAATCGTGTTTGTTACGCATCCTACGTGCAATAAAAAAATACGCACACAGGACTTTAAGAGTGTGCTCTGGGTAATTTCCACACTACCTTTGAGAGTAAGAAACATAGTATATGCTTTTACTCTGTGACAAAATGTCTAAAAGTCACGAATATTATTTTTATAATTTCCATGGAAATTTAAAAATCTCAAAAGTATAATTATTAAAATTTTTTTCAAATTTCATAAAAAGCCTAAAAGCCATAAATTTTTTTTAAAAAATTTCAAGTTTCAGAATGTCTTCGTTAGACGCAAGAAGTTGAAAGTGTTGAAACAGGTTCAACTTCTTGCTTCTAACGAAAACCCATCGTTCTCTAGACGCGCTTCTAAAAAGAAGCCAGCTTCTAGCTTCTAAAAACGCCTCGTGAAAACCCCGTTAATGACAAGTTCGAAAAGCCAAAGCGAACGCGAACCATACGAACGCGGCTCAAGTCACGTGACAGCTTTGGAATGATTGAATTTTATTCATAACGTTACTACAGTAGGCGGTTCGAAATTTCTCATCGCACACTATTGCTCACATTTCTTCGGTCTTTATGTGTGAACTGTTCTTTGAACACGGAATCAAGTTGTAAGTGCCGAGTTTAATAATTTTTTAAATTTTTCTACCGATTTGTTAGTTATTATTTGTCAGGTAATTTAATGTTCTGTAATATTTTAAATCATTCTTTTTGATAGTTAATTCGATTATTCGTAACCAAGTTTTATAGTTTAACGTAATTTTCATTTCGTCGCTTCTCGCCTCCACACTATTTTTGATAGTCGCCGGCTGCCGATACTAGTAATTGTGTTAACTTGCGATTTCGGGAGTTTTAAAGTTACGCGTGTAATTATTCGATCGCGAAAATCTGAAAAAATTCCTCTTGTTAAAATTGCACTTCCCGGAAGTTCTCTGCTGTCTCGTTGATTGTGAATATTGGTAAACTGTGTGCCACGTTTTGAAAGCATGGTCGCCATGTTTTATGCCGATTCTGATTAATCTCGAGTGTTATGCATCTCTGATTACTCGAGTCATACTTTCAAAAGTTAGCTTTCGCGATATCTCGCTGCTCTCGGTCTTGAAATTATCGCGTCTAATTTCGTATCTAGTAGTACTTTCTTACGCGAAAGTAGGTGTGTGATCGCAGTAGTTGGCTAAATTTGTTATCAAACTTCTGTAACGTGGTACTTATGGTGACGCAATTTAGTCTTTTCATGTGTATAATTTTGGTGTTTTTTTGTTCTAGAATTTTGTGATCTTGTTTCTACAACTTGAATACTCAAAATGGGTAAAGAAAAGGTACATATTAACATCGTTGTTATCGGTCACGTCGATTCCGGTAAATCTACCACCACCGGTCATTTAATCTACAAATGCGGTGGTATCGATAAAAGAACCATTGAGAAGTTCGAAAAAGAAGCCCAAGAAGTGAGTTTTTCATTGCCTTTAAGTAACTGTTGCTATTTTTTTCGTTACTATTCACGGACTTTTGTGTTGTCAGATGGGAAAAGGTTCGTTCAAATACGCTTGGGTATTGGATAAGCTGAAAGCTGAAAGAGAACGTGGTATCACTATCGACATTGCTCTGTGGAAATTCGAAACTGCCAAGTATTACGTGACCATTATCGATGCCCCCGGACACAGAGATTTCATCAAAAACATGATTACGGGAACCTCTCAAGTAAGTTATGAATTCCATATTCGTCGGTAAATGATTCCTTCGTGGTACCGTACTTCATGTATAACACGTGTTTATTTTTATAGGCTGATTGCGCTGTATTGATCGTGGCAGCTGGTACTGGTGAATTCGAAGCTGGTATTTCGAAGAACGGACAAACTCGTGAACACGCTTTATTAGCTTTTACGTTGGGTGTGAAACAGTTGATCGTCGGTGTTAACAAAATGGATTCCACGGAACCACCATACAGCGAAGTAAGCGTTTATCCTTTTTGATCTGCACTGTGCGACGTCTTTCAGGTTATTTTACTATATTTTGTTCGATACTTTTAGGCTCGTTTCGAAGAAATTAAGAAAGAGGTTAGCAACTACATCAAAAAGATCGGTTACAATCCTGCTGCTGTCGCCTTTGTACCAATTTCTGGCTGGAACGGTGACAACATGTTGGAACCATCCGACAAGATGCCGTGGTTCAAGGGATGGGCTGTCGAACGTAAAGAAGGTAAAGCCGATGGTAAATGCTTGATCGAAGCTTTGGACGCTATCTTACCTCCCAGCCGACCAACTGATAAGCCTTTGAGACTTCCACTCCAGGTTCGTTACCTTTTGATTACACATTTTGTTGTTGCGTATTTGTGGCGTGTATCGTTCACGTGTTTTTCTTACTTCTGTTTTAGGACGTTTACAAAATCGGTGGTATCGGTACAGTACCCGTAGGTCGAGTCGAAACTGGTGTTTTGAAACCCGGTATGGTCGTTACATTCGCCCCAGCCAACTTGACCACTGAAGTCAAGTCCGTTGAAATGCACCACGAAGCTCTCCAAGAAGCTCATCCCGGAGATAACGTTGGTTTCAACGTCAAGAACGTTTCCGTTAAAGAATTACGTAGAGGTTACGTGGCTGGCGATTCTAAAAATAATCCACCAAAAGCGGCTGCCGATTTCACCGCTCAGGTACTTATCCTAATTAATTAGAATCGCGTATTTGTTTCGTGTATATTTATTCCTTTCAACGTTTCACGCAGGTCATCGTTTTGAACCATCCTGGTCAAATCTCCAATGGATATACCCCCGTGTTGGATTGCCACACCGCTCACATAGCTTGTAAATTCGCCACGATTAAAGAGAAATGTGACCGTCGTACTGGTAATTATTTTGTTTTCTTTATAATTTCAACTTCACCTATGCATGCGATCGGTTTATTTTATGTACTTTGCACCCTTCTTATCTGCTGCTTTCGTTCGAACGTTAATCATAACTTCTACTATTTCTTTATTCAGGAAAAACCACCGAAGAAAACCCGAAAGCTATTAAATCCGGAGATGCCGCTATCATCAATTTAATACCAACGAAACCGTTGTGTGTTGAATCTTTCCAGGAATTTCCTCCGTTAGGTCGTTTCGCTGTGCGTGATATGAGGCAAACTGTCGCCGTAGGAGTAATCAAGGTAAGCGTCGAGTTAACGAGTCATTTTATTTTATTTTGACGTATTGGCAATATTTTAATTTTTAATAACGTATTTTCCAACAGAGCGTTGTTCAGAAAGACCTTAGCGCGGGTAAAGTGACGAAAGCCGCAGAAAAAGCACAGAAAAAGAAATAACTAGGCCTGGGCGCGTGTAACGGTACCTCGCAGGGTCCGATATTAGTGCCTAAGAAGATACCATCATTAACCGCTCCCTACATATTATCAAAATGGCTACTATTACCATTGTTCCACCGGAAAGTATTTCGAAGGATAGAAAAACTATAATTTTCTCGTTTTTAATTTATTTATCGTTTTTGTATCGTTTTTAACGTGTGTACTTCTCAACTATCATTTACTTTCAGTAATTAAGTTCGGAAAAGAAGTAGATTTAAACGCTAAATTCGTACTTTCAACTTAGTGGAGAACCGTGCGCGCGTTTTGCCCGTTAACAGTTTATTTTCTTCCACTTTTCATTAATATTTCTTTCCCCTCTGATATTTTTTTTAAAAAAAGTTTCCCGTTTCGTTTAATTATTATTTTTAAACTCCGTTTAAAAAGTTGAATCTTCACATCCAAACAACGCGCTTCGTAATGTTGGCTTGACAAATTTATTTTATTATTTAGTTAATTGTTAATTTGTGCATTTTTTTTATTTTTATTTTTCATTTATGGTGGTACTACAAAGGCCAATAAAAATGCTTAAACGATCGTGTCTGTTTTCTTTTCTATCCTTTTTGTTCGAAGGCAGTGATTACATTGTACCAACTTCTCTAATTTGGATTGCAGCATGAATTATTGTTCTTTCGTCATATTGAAGTATATTGAACTGCGACGAAATAAAAGAAAGAAAAAAATTTTATTTACTCAACAGTTACCTAAGAAATTTAGTAAAAAATTTGATACAAATGCCCTATGGTTACGACAGAAGAACGGAGGTGGAAGCACAATTGGGGCAGTTACCTTGGCCTTGGAGATTACAAGTACACTGGAGTCGTCGGGGGTTATTCCAATATCATACAGCATGATTTAATTGAAAATAAATTTTGAAATTTGAATGAATAAAAAATTACCAACAGCATTTTCATCTTGGTGATTGTTACGAGCCTCTCATCACATCACATCGCTTTCGTTCCTCTTGTAGCTAAGATCTGATAATCAGACATTATTAGAGTATTTCTTATAAAACTGGAAAATATACAATTTCTGAAATTTCACTTCGCATTTTTGATTTTTTTTGAAAGCACCATTCGCCGGCGCCACCTGGCGCCACGCCGCTTCTTTGAATTCCACCACCCCTACACCATCATCATGCGCTTTACATGATGCGCAGACGTAGTAGAAGCTGTTAAGAGTTGAGACGTTATCATAATTAATTTAAAATTTTGACTCGGCGTTAATACTTAATAGTTGAAAATGATGAAAATGAGAAAACGTTCTAATGTTAATCCACGAGGTGTCTTCGACGAAATGGATTTTCGTGAAGTATTAGTGAATTGAAGGTTCGTAATGAAGTGTTATTAGATCGTATCGTTGTTTACTTACCTACATCGCAAAACACCGGTACTAATCTATAAAATTTCCTTTTTTCTTGTTAAAGTTTTACAGGTTTTGGTGCTGCGATGTGATTTCTTTCCTGTACATCGAAAGATGAATTTTTATTCATTCACCATGTGAGTTCCGATAATGTGAAGCTCTCGTTTTGATCTTCGATCGCTGGGAAGAACTCGATGATACGATGAGCCAGAAGAAGAGCAACTTTGAGATATGGGATTCCGTAGTTCCTATGCCAAGTAACCTATTATTATTATTACTATAATATTATATTTCTTTCCTAAATTATCTATACTGTTCATTTGCTTCATGAAAATTGAATTTTCAAACTACAGAGTTGAACAGTTTATCAGCAGTTGTTGTGATTAGCATCGCCGCATTTGTTTCATTTTCGAATTCGTTGAACGGAGCGTTCGTTTTCGATGACCACGAAGCCGTGATAAATAACAAAGATGTCACTTCTCCAGACGTAAAATGGCACGAAGTATTTTTTCACGATTTTTGGGGAACTTCGATTACTCATACTGCTAGTCATAAATCGTACAGACCGCTTACAATTCTGTCCTTTCGGTAATGATTTTTTTTAAACAATTAATTGAAAATGTAACGCATCTTCTTCGACTTCTAATTGTACACTCTGTGCTTCTGCATCAAATTTGTTTCCAGATTCTTACACAGTATCAGTGGCTATAAATTGAATCCATACGTATTTCATTGTTTCAACCTAATTTTGCATACAGTTATATCGTGTTTGACTTTTGCGGTGTATAATATTTTGTTCGAAATGAAGTGCCCCAAAAGTTCGTTTTTCTGCGCTTTACTATTCGCCATTCATCCAGTTCATACAGAATCGGTAAGGCAATGAAGCTGTTGCAACCTTATTCATCTAGACTCTTTAGTAAACGTCGAATTATTTTCGTTTGCTTATTTTTTTTTTTTATTATTTTGTTTCAGGTAGTTGGAATTGTGGGTCAAGCTGAGCTACTCAGCGCTTTTTTCGCATTTTTGTCTTTCATTATTTATTATTACGGTTGTGCATTCGAACGATCTCTATTTTCCACTGTTGTATATACGCTAACGAGTTGTATATCGAGTATCATCGCAATGTTGTGCAAAGAACAAGGCATCACTATTATTGTAAGTATTCTCGTAGGCAAAAATCAATTCGTATCCTAAATTTAATTACGAACGCGTGTTGCGTGTAGGTATTAAATATCCGTTGATTTGTGACGTTTTTTTTTTACGCAGGGCGTGATTAGTATCTACGATATTGTAGTTGTGAACAAATTGACGATAAGAAAAATTCGAGATATCGTTACCTCGGTGTGGAAATCGTCAGTTTTTAAAAATTTATCATATTTAATTCGATCCAAGTTACTGAACAACAATAATTGTAAAGTCGCTCCAAAATTTTTTAACAAAACCAGCAACGCCGGAACGTCGTTGAGTACGTATTCTTTAGCTGCCTTAATCATTAGACATATCGTTATAGCAACAATGACAGGAGCGGCACTGTATACCAGATGGTGGCTGATGGGATCTACGTTACCCAAGTTTCAAAAAATTGATAATCCCGCTTCTTTCGAAGAAAATTTTTTCATCAGAGTAAGCGAATATTATGTTATTATTTTCCTTTTACACTTTATATACAACTGACCGGTTTTTTTTTTCACTGTTTGTAGGTTCTGAATTACAATTACATATATCTAATTAACATTTGGATTTTAATGTGTCCGGAATGGCTGTGTTTCGACTGGTCGATGGGCTGTATACCCTTAATTAATTTGAGCGCGTCAGTTTTAGATTATCGGATAATTTACATCGTCATATTTTGGATGGTTTTAGGCGCGCTGTTATTCGGCGTGTATAAAAGTGAAGGAATCACTCAAAGGTATTGCCATCCGTTCCAAAACTAATACTTATTAAATTGTCCCCCGAAAATGAATTTTACATAAATGTAATGACTAATAAATATTTTTCATTTCAGGACTTTGATTACTGGAATTTCCTCGATGTGCATTTTATTCTCGCCCGCGTCCAATATCTTTTTCAAGGTTGGCTTCGTAATCGCCGAAAGAGTCCTATATTTGCCGTCGTTTGGTTATTTTTTAATTATCGTCGCAGGATTGCAAAGACTCTCCTTTATATTTCGTAACTTGAATAAGGTATGTTTGGTGGGACGCGACGCGTCCTCAGTACTACTCGTCATTTTTCAGTATCCACATACGAGTCTGGAAACGATTCCTTTCGACTTTCAGATTATACGCGCGTCGACTCTGTTCATGCTGACTGTGTTCATGTTACGTTCCATTCACAGAACAAACGATTGGTTAAACGAAAGAAAACTCTTTGAAAGTGCGCTATCAGTTTGTCCCTTGAACGCCAAAGTGCATTATAATTTGGCGAAAAATGCCGCCGACAGAGGATTCAAAAAGTTTGCTATTCATCACTACGAAGAAGCGCTGAAGTAAGCAAGATTTTTCCACTTAATCTAGAAACGTACGTAACCATTTTAACTCGGTTTTTTTCTCGTTCATTCGCGTAGTTTACATCCGCGCTACGATTTAGCCATGAATAACTTGGCGAATATTTATCGAGACGAAGGTAACTTTGACGCGGCTGAAAGGTTATTAAACAACGCATTAGAAATCCGTCCTGATTTTTCGACAGCTTGGATGAACTTGGGAATAGTGTATTCTAGCATGGGATCGTTGAATAAATCCGAGTATTGTTATTTGGAAGCTTTGAAATATCGCAAAAAATATCCCGACTGTTATTATAATCTGGGAAATTTGGTATGCATTCGTAGTTTCGTTTACTAGTGATTTACAACGAAAAAATTAAATAAAAATTTTAACGCTTTAATTATATTTGAATTACAGTACCTGGAACTGGGAAGAAATTGCGAAGCTCTTGCTGCTTGGCGAAATGCTACAAAATTGAAGCCGACTCATAAGATTGCGTGGAGTAATTTAATCGTAATGTTGGATTCTTTAGGCAAGTGTTTTCCTCGCACAAGGATTATTAAAATCAAAAATTAGCACCATGTAAATGCGACCTTCCCATTGCAACGTGCGCGAATTTAATTTCACTCAATTTTTTCTTAGGTCGTTTGAAAGAAGCGGTGAGTGAATCGTATAACGCGCTGTTACACTTACCTTTCGAGCCGAATATTCATTTCAACTTGGCCAACGTGTTGGGTAAATTGAACGAATATGAAAAATCGGAAAAACATTTTCTAAAAGCAATTCATTTGAATCCGCAGCAGTCGACGTATCTTTACAATTTGGGTAAGTCTATAGTGGCGAGTTTTGAGACGATAAAATGTACATTATTTTGTGAATTCTGATTTGTTTAATATTTACGGATAATTTCTCTCTCGAAGGTGTGCTATATCATCGATGGAATAAATTTTGCAAGGCCAAATATTATTATTTAGAAGCATACCGGCTCGATCCCTCATCCAAAGCAAAGCAACAGCTAGAGTCGTTGAATAAACTTGGAAAATTTGTCGAGTGCACGGCAAATCATTCGAATTAGGTTGTGAAGTTCGAGTTAAGACTTATCTATTTTTAATACTATTTATTTTGTACCAAGTTTTACCATTTTCGTTGATTTATCCTTCGCAATTTCTGTAATTATTTTGTAAATTGACAGTTTTCTACTTTGTACGTACTTTTATAGCCTAGGTAAATTTTAGAAAAATCGAAAATTTCAATTTTTATTATTGGTATTTTCCAGAATTTATTTTTTGTCACCGCGAGTCGCGATTTTGGCGAAAATAATTTCAAATTTCCATGTCCTAGTATGTATAATGTACATGTACGTAGATAGGTATGTACTTGATGGAGTCGTATCTATCTGTTTAGTATCGTTTTACTTTTTGAAAGTTCCTTTCATGTGTGTATTTGAAGCTGACGTTTATTACCCGTGTCTACGTATGTATTTTTTATTTTTTTATTTATTTATTGTTTCGTTTTCTCAGTGTTTGTTGTTTGATGGTCTTATAAAAATAGGAATAAGTATGTATCTTTTGTAATTGATCTTTAAAGAATTAATTAATTGCTTTCAAATGATCAGTTTCTCGTGATTTTTTTGTTGTTACATAATAGTTATTATTATTATGTAGTATTACGTTAAGTAGGTAAGTATTTAATTGAAAGATCTTATATATTCGTATATAATTTGCTTCGATTCGTTTTCATTGAAGCAAGAAAAGTTGGTAAAAAAAATATCAGTTATACTCCTACGAGAAACTTTTTTTTTCTTCCTTCGATTTGACCCATTTAATGCTTATTTTTATTGGTGAGTTACGCGCTATCTAGGAATTTTGCGAATCTTGAAAATTTCTGAAACAACACAATATGTCACGTTCAAACTTGAACGATGGCAAAATAAAAGTCGACTCTTTTCGCATCGCCGATGCGTGAGAAATTTGAAGGAAAAAAAAAACACGAAAAAATAGACCTTCCATTTTTAACGTCGTTCACGTTTTTTGATATGTTTCATTTGACCTTGTGAAAATGACTTGAAACATTCATGTCGATCGGAATGAGTTAGAAATCAGTACGGTATCAGTATTAATCAATTCTTAATCAGTTAGGTAGACTCGTATTCGTAATGGATAGAATATTTCGCGGTATTTTAAAGTACATAAGAACGGATCGTGAAAAAATGGTCGAGCAGTTTGTCACCGTAAGAAACAATCCCGAAGTAAGTGTCTGTGCAAAATTCAATGAACCTAGCGTGTATCACTCTATTTTTATATAATTTTAACCGTACGTTTATTTCAAAATAGTCACACCTGTTGACTTTGTAGCCAATGTTACCAAAACGTCTTCATCTTTTCATTCGACATTGATGAGTTAAGAGTTGAAAGTACTGTGATCGCGAAAACATGGCAGATTAAATACGTTATGTTATCGTATTGTTTTCCGTAAATGACGAAAAAATGATAATCACGAAATCCACTTGGGCACATGCCTATTGCCTACTCGTCTAACTTACAATTTTAGTCGTAAGATTCAACTCCACTGTGTGTATGATAATGTCTACATAAATAGGCAACATCAACATTCCTACATTCAATTTTTATTCGTATTCGAAGTTTAATGCAAATATTGAACGCGAACAGAAGAGCTCGATTTTAATATGGCGCTGTTTAAATATTTCTCGACTAATTATTCGATAGGTATAACATTAGCAATTGACATTATTTCGTTTCCCCAATTCCTATTTTCATTTTTGAAACTTGAAAGACAAAATTTCACAAAACACGAAAATACGAAAGTTATTCCTGTTTTTTCGTGTCGAGAGAATTCGTCATATTGTATTGCCCCGACACTTGAAATGACGTAACATTCATGAAAATTGTTAGTTTTAATTTTTTTAATTTTTTTTTTTTCAGCCCAAAGCTATATTTTTTACCTGCATGGACAGCAGAATGATCCCTACAAGATTTACCGAAACTAACGTTGGCGATATGTTCATAGGTACGTCCACTATTTAATGATAGGTACGCAGAAAATGAAAATAAATATGTTAGGTACCTAATACGACGGTATGACTAGTGAAATATGATTATGTTAATGATTTATTCGAGTAAGACTATCCTGAGAAGGAATAAGTTGAAACATTTTTTTTTTTCTTTTTTTTTTTCTTACTGATAACTATGAGTTTGCGTTTTAAAAATTCAATAATATTTTTTACATTGAATATCAAGTGTTAATCTATCTACCTACACCTACTATAGGCTACCTCATTCCGATTGAAATTATTCACTTAACCACCAACTTTTTTCATTTTCGTTTTAGTAAGAAACGCCGGAAACATTATTCCACATTCTCAACATTTTCTAGACGAATTGACGACTAATGAGCCGGCTGCTTTGGAATTAGGCTGCGTCGTTAACGATATCCGACACATAATTGTATGCGGGCACTCGGATTGCAAGGTAAGAATATGGAATAGGGATTCGGTTTTGGCGAGGTATAATTTGTAGACTACTTATTCGAGTACCTACTTTATCGTCAATCTCTCAGACTTGCAGATTAATTTTAATTTTTAATTGGGTATCTATAATTCTGATTTACAGGCGATGAATTTACTTTATCGTTTGAGAGACGTTGAATTTGCGAGCAAAGATAATAGACGAATTTCTCCTCTACGTGCGTGGTTGTGCACTCATGCCATGTCGTCTCTGGACAAATATCGTCAATTGGAAATTGCCGGATTTGAATCGCCGTTAATATTTCAATCTGAAACGCCGATGAGAAAAGTAATCGCCTATATTGATCCGGAAAATAAATTCACGATAGAAGATAAACTGTCGCAGGTACGTGCTGATTTCAATTATTTACCTATCTTTAGTCATCAGGGCCTATTCTAATGTGCAGTTCCGCCCATTTTGTGGAACTTCAAAACAAAAGGTGTGCAGCTAAAAATTTATTTTTGGCAAAAACATCTTCAAAAAATGTCTTTCAAACAAAAAATCTCTAATTTTTTTTTCGACAAAGTCTTGTAGCCTGTAGGTATGAATTCTTTTTTGACAGAAAAGAAAATCATCAAAAAATCGTAAAAGAGAATTTTTTTGACCAAAAATCGTCAAAAAAAATTTTTGGTAAGAAATTGAAAAAAAATGTCCAAAAAAATTTCTGATAAAAAAATAATTCAAAAAATCTTTAAAAAATCTTCAAAAAAATTTTTTTGATAAGAAACCTCCAAAAAATGGCCAAAAAATTTTTTGACAAGAAATTGAAAAAAAAAATTCTGATAAATAAATCTTCAAAAAATATTTTTTTGAAAATAAATCTTTAAAAAATCTTCAAAGAATATTTTTTGACAGAAATTTTTGATAAGAAACCTCCAAAAAATGGGCAAAAAATTGGAAAAAAAATTCTGATAAATAAATCTTTAAAAAATATTTTTTTGAAAATAAATCTTTGAAAAATCTTCAAAGAATATTTTTTGACAGAAAAATGTTTTTTTGACAAAAAATGTCCAAAAAATGTTTGAATAAGAAATAAAAAAAAAAATGTCCAAAAAAATTTCTGATAAAAAAATAATTCAAAAAATCTTTTAAAAATCTTCAAAAAAATTTTTTTGATAAGAAACCTCCAAAAAATGGCCAAAAAATTTTTTTGACAAGAAATTGAAAAAAAAAAATCTGATAAATAAATCTTCAAAAAATATTTTTTTGAAAATAAATCTTTAAAAAATCTTCAAAGATTCTTTGACAGAAATTTTTGATAAGAAACCTCCAAAAAATGGGCAAAAAATTTTTTTGACAAGAAATTGAAAAAAAAAATTCTGATAAATAAATCTTCAAAAAATATTTTTTTGAAAATAAATCTTTGAAAAATCATCAAAGAATATTTTTTGACAGAAAAATGTTTTTTTGACAAAAAATCTCCAAAAAATGTTTGAATAAGAAATTAAAAAAAAAATTGACCAAAAATATCCAAAAAATTTTTTGACAAGAAATTAAAAAAAAAATTTGATAGAAAAATCTTCAAAAAATCTTCAATAAGGAATATTTTTTTGACAAAAAATCTCTAAAAAATATTTTTTTGGCAAAAAATCTTTGAAAAATCTCTAAAAAATATTTTTTTGGCAAAAAATCTTTAAAAAATATTTTTTTGACAAGAAATTGAAAAAAATTGACCAAAAAAATTTCTGATAAAGAAATCTCAAAAAAAATTATTTTGGCAAAAAATCGTTTAAAAATTTTTTGACAAGAGATTTAAAAAAAATTTATAAAATAAAATCTTCAAGACAATTTTTTTTGACAAAAAATCTTTTAAACATTTTCAAAAATATTTTTTCGACAAAGAAATATTTATTTCACAAAAAATCTTCAAAAAAAATTTTCTTGACAAAAAATCCTATCATAAATTTATTCTCCAAAGAAATCTCAATTTTTTTTTTTAAAAATAACTTTGTCTAATGTTCAGTACATCTTTTAGAAAAAAATTTATCGTCAAAAAATCTAATAAGAATCTATTGGCAAACATTTTTTTCATGAAAATTTATTCTTACATATAAATCATAAGTACATTTAAATATTTCTGTGGTTCTGTGTTTGATAGTTTGGGATCGAGGAATTTGTAACTCGCGAAGAAAAAATTCTAAATAGCCGGAAAAAACGAAAATAGCAAGAATTTTTTTTTTTTTTTTTGAAATTCAGTAAAAACTATCTACCTCTACCTAAATAAAACACACGAACAATTTTCATGTTTTTCCCTCGAGGATTTTTTTTGGTGATGATTTCAACGTGTTTGTCAGAATTTTCTGAAAATCCATCAAAATTTCACAACGCCCCCCCCCCTCCCCGCCACACACCCATATTACCTATATGGAATATGACTCTGGTAATGGAGCTAAACGTGCAGCTCCAAATTTTCCTTAGAATAGACCCTGAGTCATACGAGTATAGGTAAGAGTAGGTATGAGTGCTTGTATCATCGTATGTACTGTATTAATTTGTAAGATAGGCGTAGGATAGGCGTAGTTATGACCGAATTGCGTTAGATTTTTAATAGTTATTTATTTCGAATAGGTCAACTGTTTGCAGCAAATGCAGAATATAGCAAGTTACGGTTTTTTGAAAAAAAGGCTAGAGACGCACGACTTACACATTCACGCTTTATGGTTCGATATTTATACCGGCGATATATATTATTTTAGCAGACAACACAAAAGATTTGTAGAAATTAACGAACGTACCCTTACAACGCTGACAGAAGAAGTACTAAAATATTATTCGTGATTTTCGAGAAATCTATATTTTTTCCATTTTCCTATTTTTTTTAAAAACAGAAGATTTTCCTACAAAATTGATTATTTGCCTGCCATTACAAATTATCAAGTCGTACTGGTGTGTAAATGCCAGTATCTTCTATTTTTTTTTTTTTTTTTTTTTTTTTTTTTTATGGAAAAGAGAACGTACTTACTGAAAACCCAAACTAAGAATATTATTTTTTGAACATTACTCATCAGTCATGAAACTAGTCATTGAAAAATACCTACTTGAAAGAGCTTTAGCTCTAGCATCGAAAAATGCGAGGATTTGTAAACATTACGCCAAGTTTGAATATAAACAATGAAATTCAAATAGCATGCTTCGTGCATTAAGTATAAATATTTTTGTACTTCATTGATTGTGCCAAGTTAGTCAATAATATGGTGGGCACGAAACGTGCAGCAGTTTTTGATGGAAAATATGGGTTGGTTGGTTCCTTTTTATGATTTTTCAAAATGTGATAAATGATGTCCGAATCGAAACAACGTTACCATTCCAATTTTCTATTCTCGCTTGTCGAAGGTATCTGCTCAAGTAGAAGTAGGTACCTACCTACGTAGATATACACTTGTGTTTTACTTTTGTTAAGTAAATATAATATTTGTTTTTCAAAGCTCTAGTATCTGTACGTGTACTTACAGTTCGTCGTATAAAAATGATACGAATGACTGCGTTATTACGCATTGCGCTTGTAAACCCCTTCAAAAAGTTGATTCGATACCAATCTAACATTCATGTTGAAATAGTCACATATCGCAGATTGATGCTCGCGCAGCTGGCTCGAGGTGGATAATTTGGTTCGTAAAAATTATAATGGACGAATTTATTTTCTGTCGTATGATGTATGATACGACACTAGAACGCAAATCTCGAATGATGATTCAAAAAAAAAAAAAATCAAAATCTACACCGAAACAATACCGCTATGCTATGGTTAGGTATAGGTAGATTTCTTCAACTAGCAACAATAGGTAGGTCAAGTACCTACCTAAATACAAGTGAAGTAAGGTATCTGAGTGGTAATTGCCTACGGATACAGTCGACGATCTCGAGAGTAACGCTCGGGTTTTCAAGTGTTGATAGGTTACAGATTATTCGCGAATAGGAAAGTGATGAAAGTACAAGTACAAAGTATCGAGATACGAGTAAATCTGCTAAAATTTGCAATTAGTTCCGGCAGGAACGGCAGAAGCAAGCGATTCTGTATTTAACCTTTTCGTAGGTATATTTGGAACAATTAAAGAGGCTACCGCGTGACGTTTCGGTCGTTAGAGTTGTGATACGATACGAACGAAAAAGAAAAAAGTAGAAAGGAAAGAGCAGCAGATATATGTATATACCTAGATATTGTTTCGTTGCCTAGGCGGCTGCGGAGTAAAAAAAAAAAAGAAAAAAGGAGCATCTCGAACCTTGATGGCGCATAAGCAGCCAATGAGAAAACAAATTCATAGAAACGATTGTTAATTGTTATAAGTAGAGCATGATATGGATAAATAATATAAACCAATGTCACGTGATGAATCTTCGTCATCCAATCGTGTTACCTACTGAAAGAGAAAGCGTTCCCGCATACTCTCTTTTTCTTAGTCTTTTTTTAAACTCTATTTTTATTTTATTTTATTTTTTTATTACCTACGTATATGTAGGTAGTACATTACATACGTAACGTACCTACCTACGTACGAATTGCTATCATATAAAATAAGTAGGTATATACCCCAATATCATTAATCGAAGATAGGTAGCCAGGTGAGCACCTACTGTAGAATACTATACTTAGGTACCGGTACCTGCCTTCCTTTCATCTCAATTTTTTCAAAAAAATAAATGTCAACTAAGTAGTTGTTTGACTAACTTGAATAAAGCGAAACAACATAATTTACGTTACGAAGCTTTTTTTTGTGTTGCATAAATTAATTGAGTGTTTGAAAAAAATTTGAAATTCACCATGTAATCACCATGGCCAAATAAATTTTTTTCAAATATGGGAATAATTGAAAAATTCAAAATTTTTGCATCAGAATCTCTCAGAATAGACTTAAAAATGAAAAAAAAAAATTGAGCAATTTTTTCAAAGAAATTAAATTTAAGGAAAATTTGAAATTCACCATAATAATCATGGCAGAAATGAATTTCTCCCAAAAATGCGAATGATTGAGAAATTCAAAATTTTTTCATGAAACCTCTCAGAATTGACCCAAATAATGAGAAAAAAATTATTTGAGGAATTTTTTCAGAGAAATTCAATTTAGGGTAGATTTGAAATTCACCATGGGCAAAATGAATTTTTTCAAAAATAAAAAATAAATTTTTTTTCGTGAAAACCTCTCAGAGTAAACCCGAATAATGAGGAAAAAAATTTTTTGAGCAATTTTTTTGAAAATTTTAAATTTATGGGAAATGTAAAGTTCACCAAAAAAAATTATTTTTCAAAATGGAAATAATTGAAAAATTTTGAATTTTTTCATCAGAACCACTCAGAATGGACCCGAATAATAAGAAAAAAATTTTTGAGCAATTTTTTCAAAGGAATTAAGAATGTGAAATTTCCCATGAAAAAGGTCCGCGAAAAACCCGGATTTTTTTACATGGCAAAAATGCGGATAATTGAAAAATTTAGAATTTTTTCATCATAACCTCTCAGAGTGAACCCGAATGATGAGAAAAAAAAAATTTTTTGGCAGTTTTTCCAATAAAATTGCAAAATGAACTTTTTTCAAAAATAGGAATAATTAAAAAATCATGAATTTTTGCATTCGAACCACTCAGAATGGACTCGAATAATGAGGAAAAAAAATTTGAGCAATTTTTTCAAAGAAATTCAATTTAAGGAAAATTTGAAAAACACCATGTAATCATGGCAAAATCATTTTTTTTTCAAAAATAGGAATAACTGATATATGCCAAATTTTTTCATCAGAACCTCTCAGAATGGATCCGAATAACGAGAAAAAAAATGCTGTGTGTCATTTTTTCAAAGAAATAAAATTTAATATGGTGGCCTTAATTTCATCCGTTAACTGGTGACACATGTGAAGAAAATAATTCCCTATTTTTTTAATCGCCCTCCACAGTTAAATTTTGAGCCCTAGGGCCTCCAATTTTGAAAAAATTGAAAAAAATGAAAATTCTTTACTCCTGTTTTCATGGGATAGGCAAATTGCAAATTTTTGAAATTTACTGAAAACGAAAATTTTCACAAATTCACCCAGAGGAGGATTTCGCATGGGAACTTAAGGTAGCTTTTTCCATTGAATAAATACAATTTTGCAAAAACTCACATTTTTTGAAATTTACTGAAAATAAAATTTTTGACAAATTCGCTTAGGGTAGGATTTTGCATTGGTAGCCTTTGTCATTAATTAAATGCAAATTTCCATTTTTTGAAATTTACTGAAAATAAATTTTTTTACAAATTCAGCCAGAGGAGGATTTTATGTTGGAACTTGGGTAGCTTTTTCCATTGAATAAATGCAATTTCGCAAAAATCACTCATTTTTTGAATATAAAAAAATTCACGTGATTTAGGTTTTTCAAAAAAAAAATTTGATAAAAACTTTTTTTTTAATAAAATGGTTTTCACATAGGTACACATTATCAATAAAAACGACCATTTGCGACAATTTTCATCATTGTCGTATCATTGGGAATTTTTCAAAAACTACCAAAAAAAGAAGAAAACAATAAAGGAGAAATCATAAATACAATGACAGTTCCCGAAAATGAAGGTGAAGATGAAAAATTTCCGTAAACTGTATTTTTAGGTGATAATGAGTATCGTATGTTAAAACCATTTTATTCATAAAACCTTTTTTTTTTTTCAAAAAAAAATTTAAAAAACAACAGTTTTCCAGGTCTCATGAAAACGGGGGTATAAAGATGAAGAATCTGCGAAAATGGTTTTGTTTCATAAGTGTACTTACCACCGCACAGCCTTGTTTGTGAGAATAAGAAAAGGTATAGGTATTCTACAAATGAGTGATTCGACGCCGAATGAGGGGGTGTGGGTGGGTGGGGTGATGGTGCAAAGACGAACTAAAACATTACAACGAAAAGTGCAGAATCGTTTTAATTTATATGGCATTTTTTAAGAGCAGACAACGATGTCCTATATTTTGGATACAGCACGAAACCGGTTATAGTGGGTTAGTAGGATAGATGGTTCGTCTCGTCTTTCGCATTAAAATCGAATCGCGAGAAATGACAATGCGACTTGTTCTCTTTCGTTTCTCTCTTTCTCTCTCTCTCTTCTTTCTTTCTTTCTTTCTATGTATATGTATAATATGTATCTATGCATATTACTTACTCGACCTTAAGTTGCTGCAGCGCACGTACAACATTGTCGTTACTAGTTGCTAGTTGGTTGCATGTAATTCACTGTCCGAATTAATTGATGATTATAAATTAAATAAGTAATCGTATTGGTACAAACAACAACGAATAGAAATAATCGTAATAGGTACCTACCTATTACAAAAAAATATATTCTATAAAAAGTTTTGGCAATCTAAAAAAAAAAAATTGAACCTTTGGTAAGTTTCATTATAGGTACCTGCAAGTTGGAAAAAATTCGTTTTTTCACAATTTTTCCAATAAAATTGAATTTTGGGATAATGTGAAATTGCCCATTGCAAAATGAACTTTTTTAAAAAATGGGTATAATTGAAAAATCATGAATTTTTTTGTGACAAACTCTCAGAGTGAACCCGAATGATGAGAAAAAAATTTTTTTTGACAATTTTTCCAATGAAATTAAATTTTGGGAAAATGTGAAATTGCCCATTGAAAAATGAACTTTTTTTCAAAAATAGGAATAATTGAAAAATCATAAATTTTTTAATCATAACCACTCAGAATGGATCCGAATAATGAGAAAAAAAAATTTTGGGCAATTTTTTCAAAGAAATTAAATAAGTAATTAGGTATGTGAAATTTCCCATGTAAAAAGCTCCGCGAAAAAACCGAATCTTTTTACATGGCAAAAAAGAATTTTTTTCCAAAAATGCGAATAATTTAAAAATTTAGAATTTTTTCGTCATAATCTCTCAGAATGGACCCGAATAATGAGAAAAAAAAATTTGGACAATTTTAGCTGATCTTTTTCTTCGAAAAAATCAGCTATAAAATTTGACCCGTTGGTAGCAGTGGGGGGTGGGAGTGATATTTCTCGACGTTTTATGACAAAATATGACGATTGGCACTAATTTCGCATTTTGGTATTTCTTTATATATAACTATATGTATGTATGTATAGACCAAAATTTGTTGGTGCGATAACTCGAGTTATAATTGATGGAATTAGTTGAAATTTATGTCAATGGTAGAGGGTCATTGGGAATAGAAGTCTATTGAATTTGAGCGAAAACGGTTCGCGGGTTCGCGAGATCTTCGCGATCAAAATTTTCAAAGCTCATTAGCTCCTCAAATATGGCAGATGGGTGAAATTTGTTCATAACTTTTTCTGTAGTAGTGATTGAGATTTAACCAAAAACGTAACAATAACGTTACAGTAACGTTATTTTAACGTTATTAATCTGGTATTAATGTTGTTATGACGTATCTATCATTTGTGTGAAAAAACATCATTATAACGCTTCAATAACGTTATTATAATAACGTTACTATCAATAGCATTGTAAAATGTAACAATAACGTTACAGTTACGTTATTGTAACGTTATTAATCTGGTATTAATGTTGTTATAACGTATCTATTATTGTGTGAAAAAACATCATTATAACGTTTCAATAACGTTATTATAGTAACGTTACTGTAACGTTATTTTTGCATTTTTCGTTATATTCCATCAATAGCATCGCTACAATACGTTTCTATAAAGTTATTATAACGTTATTGTTTCGTTTTCGGTTGAAAAAAATTTGTTCATAACTTTTTCTGTAGTAGTGATTGAGATTCAATAAAAAACGCAACAATAACGTTACAGTAACGATATTTTAATGTTTTTGAACTTATGTTATTGTTGTTATGACGTATCCACTATTTGTGTGAGATTTCCATCATTATAACGCTTCATTGACGAAATGTGTTCGATTATTCATTTCTCACAATTTTCTTATGTCCAATAACCTTTATCAATTTATGGGAGTAGGTAATTAGATATTGAAGAAAGGAAATGAATTCCATCATAATTCAGGATCAGGTAATTTTATAATTGAATGAAAGCTACAATGATATGACAGGAGTGAGAGACATTCATAAGAACAAGAAAAATAGAAAAAAAATCAGCTTGTCTACCGCAGATGCTGCGGTAGAGTTTTTTCCAATAAAGTTGAATTTTGAGAAAATGTAAAATTGCCCATTGCAAAATAAAGTTTTTTCAAAAGTAGGAATAATTGAAAAATCATGGATTTTTTCGTCATAACCTCTCAGAATGGACCCGAAAAATGAGGAAGAAATTTTTTGGACATTTTTTTTCAACGAAATTAAATAATATGAAGTCTTTTTTTTGTGAAAAAATTTACAACACCCCCCCCCCCCCCCCCCCGCCCTGACACCACAATGTGAGCACCACTTGAGAAAAGAATGAGGATTTTTCCGAGTTACCTGGAAACTCTTTTTGAATTCGTCACTGCTTGGAAGAATATGACAATTATTTTACAGTCATCGGTTACAGTCGTATAGCTCTGTTCTCTATCTCTATTAGTCATTAGGACTTACGAGGGTTCACCTATAGACCTGTAGTGGGTGACGGTAACGGCGGCGCGGCCGATGAACATGAAAACAAAGTAGTTTACAAATTCGAGCTAATGTTGGTATTATTTTGCCTGGCCTAAATAACACATCTATACACATAAATATATTCTCACATGTATTGAATGAGCTAGCAAGGCCACACTATAGGAAGAAAGCATTCATTATGTCTACAGAAGATGGATTTTTTTTTTCAGACAAACTGAAAAAAAAAGGATGCAAATTGGTGGAGGAAAAAAAAGTAGTATTCACGTTAACCATTAATTTCGAGATTTTTGTGAAAAGATCGAGACGCCCTGTAGTTCAGAAACACAAAAGCGTCGGATAGTACCAGTAACAGCTTGAAAACGATATTATTTTGTGTGTAGAGTGCGGTTGAGAAATTGGGTCAAACAAAACCAATGTAAACATTTTACACCCGACCCAAGCGCAGAGTAAATGGCGGATATTTTTAAACCAAAACTGGAATTTTAGAAGAGAAAAGAAGAGCCAAAAATCACCGCGTCCGTTTAGTGAACGATCGATGCTATCGCTTAAAGCCTTTATTACACCTGCTGCATCTTCGTATACTACACATCTCACGGCCCGTGGCCCATATCGAATTGATAAACCGTTTGTCTCATTTTGAATTTCCTAGTTCCTTACGAGGGCATTTTAGTCCGGGTTCTTTTCTTTTTATCAGATAGATAGTACATACCAAACGGTCAATGTTGTTTTTTTTTTCGCCTACCCTCAACTCGAGGAACTGTTACCTTAGAAAACAGTTCTTTTTTAACGTTAACGTTTAGGTTTTTTTGATTTTTTTGTTGTTCTTTTATTCTTTTTACGACTGTAACCCATACAATTAGGTATATCGAGTGTTGCGCATCTTTTTCCGCAAACAAAACTCAAAAGATAAAGGTCGATAAAAAACAAAATAACGGCCTTTATATACTCGTAAATAGGTACGCTATAAATTCTTCACTCGCTTTTGTCCACAAAACCAAAACATTTATTTTTTACGCTTAAAATCCGAAGCGGTGTTGTTTTTTTCCATCCATCAGATAGGCACCTAAATATATCATTATTATTTTGGAATCGAGGAGTAGGAAATGAAAAGAGTATTTCAAAAAACTGTGGACATTTCTTTCTTTCATTCGTTCTTTCTTTCTTTCTTTCTTTCGTTTTTCCTCTCTCAACGCGTGAAGTGTGGTACGTCTACGTATGTATATGTATAAACATAGCGACAGATAGGACCATCATCTATTGTTGAAAATTGAGAAAGGACAACCATTTCGATATTCTTCCTGAACAGTTACAAATATATCAACATGTACCTACACCTAACCTATCTATCTAAAACTGGATGTGGATACGTTCTTGACATCTTGACTCCCTACGTAACTTGTTCATTTGCGACGTGCGGTCAGAAAATGTTAGGTACGTACCTAGCTTTTTATTTCAAATTTATTTCACGGAAAATTGCGACGAATTCGTACCTAATCGAAAAAGTACGAATACAATAGTACGTACTTAGGAAGAGTAAGTAGGTAAGTACATTGTGCATTTGCGTTGCCAAGCCAAACATAGTGTAAGAGAAGAGGCGAAAATAGTGAACCACACCGAACCGAACCGAACCGAACCGAACCGAACCGGTTCCATTCATCTGTTTGGGTGTGTATGTACTATGTATAGGTGTGTGTAAACGTACGCGTACCTTGATATTACTCGGCGTTTGGCCTCAACATTGAACGTAGGCCAAGTGTAATGTACACAACGCAACGTAAAACATAAACACGCACAGAAAAAAGAAAGTTGTTATCGCCACAGAATAAAGCCAAGTTCAAGTATAACACCCATAGGTACCTGCTTAGTGCCTTCTGCCTACAAGTAATATATGTTGATATAGTGGATTCATACATATACGTATATCTTGTTGTACTACCTACCCGTACATAGACACTTACCTACTTATGAACCGCAAAAGAAAAAAAAATCAAAAATGGACCCACATCACATTGGCAAAAACGTAGATACCATAGATCGTTTTTGGTTTCATTAATCTAGCTCAGGTTCACAAATCTACTCTCACTTACATACCCATTATTTAAACCTATCAATCCCTGACTGGTGATTTCAAACGTACGAACGTACGAACAACTTTGAGAAAAATTTTATAAATATTTTGAAATCAGAATTTTGGAGTCAAAAAATTTTATTCAATCAATTTTGGTTCAAATGCAGCGAATTTGGCATTTTTTTTCAATACCAGCATTTTTGGAAATTATTTCGTTTTTTTTTTCAACCCAACAAGTGTAGGGTTTCTCGAATGATAATTTCGAAAAAAATCATCAATTTGTTGAAATTTGAATTTATGAGTCGAAAATTTTTTATTCAATCAATTTTTGTTCAATTCCAGCGGATTTGGCAATTTTTTCATTTTATCGAACCCGACAACTGTAAGGTTTCTCGAGTAATAATTTTGAGAAACATTTTATCAATTTTTTGAAATCAGAGTTTATGGGTCGAAAAATTTTATTCAATCACTTTTGGCTAAATTGCAACAGATTTGACAATTTTTTCCCAATTCCAGAATTTTTGGCATTAAAAAAAAAAGATTATCAACCTTAACCTTAAGTACAACTGTAGAATTTCTCGAGTAATGATTTCTATTAAGATTTCATCATATTGTTGAAATAAGAATTTATGAAACGAAAAATTTTATTTAATCAATTTTGGTTCAATTTCTACGAATTTGGCCATGTTTTCAATGCCAGCATTTTTGGAAACTTCTTCGTTTTTTTCAATCCTTTAACTTTGGGGATTCTCGAGTAATAACTTTGGAAAAAATTTAACCAATTTTGTAGAAATTTGATTTTATGTGTGGAAATATTTTATTTTATCTATTTTTGTTCAATTCCCTCAGATTTGGTAATTTCTTTAAAATTTCATAAGTTTTGGCAATTTTTTCGATTTTTTTCAACCCTACAACTGTAGGGTTTCTCAAGTAATGATTTTTGGAAAAATTTCATCAATTTTGTGGAAAGTTGGATTTATGAGTCGAAATTTTTTCTCTAATTAATTTTTGGTTGATTCAAGCTAATTTTGAAATTTTTTTCAATTTCAGTAAATTTTGCCATTTTTTTAATCCTACAACTGCAGGGTTTCTCGAGTAATGATTTCTAGAAAAATTTCATAAATTTAGTGGAAAGTTGAATTTATGAGTCGAAATATTTTATTTTATGTATTCATGTTCAATTCCAGCAGATTTGTCAATTTTTTAAAAATTGCATCAGTCTTGGAAATTTTGTTGAAATCCGAATTTACTCGTAAAAGTCGAAAAATTTTATTTCATCAATATTGGTTCAATTTCAGTACATTTGGCAACTTTTTTCAATGCCAGCATTTTTGGCAATTTGTTGGTTTTTGTTCAACCCTAAAACTGTAGGATTTCTCGAGTAATCATTTCGAGAAAAAAAAATCATCAATTTCTGAAAATTTGAATTTATGAGTGAAAAAAATTTTAGAAACAACAAATAAAATATTTTTTCAGTTTTTTTTCAACGCTACAAATTTAGGGTTTCTCGAGTAATTATTTCGGATAAAATTATCAATTTTGTAAAAATTAGAAATTTATGGGTCGAAATTTTTTTTTCAATCAATTTTTTATTTAATTCTATCAGACTTGGGCAAAATTTTTCAACTTGAGCAGTTTTGACAATTTTTTAGGGTTTTTTGTTTCTCGAGTAAGTAATAATTTTGTAAAAAAATTATCAATTTTGATGCGAAGAATTGAAATTTATGAGTCGACATTCAATCTGGCATTTTTTTCAACTCTCCAACTGTAGGATTTCTTGAGTAATAATTTTGAGTAAAATTTGAATTTTTCACTGTAAAAACTTTATTTATCAATTTTTGTTCAATTACAGCAGATTTGGCATTTTTCTCAATTTCAGCATTTTTGGCAAATTTTTTGATTTTATTCAACCCTACAACTGCAGGTTTCTCGAGTAATGATTTCTGGAAAAATTTCATCAATTTGTCGAAATCATAATTTATGAGTTGAAAAATGTTACCTATTTAATCAATTTCTATATTCCAGCGGATTTGTCATTTTTTTTCAATGCTAGTATTTTTGACAATTTTTTTCGATTTTTCAAACCTACAACTGTAGAGTTTCTCGAGTAATAATTTTGAGTAAAATTTCATCAATTTTGTATCAATTTAATCTTATGAGTGGAAATATTTTATTTTATCTATTTTTGTTCAATTCTCGCAGATTTGACAATTCTTTTTTAATTTCATCAATTTTGGCAATTTTTTCGTTTTTTTCAACCCTACAACTGTAGGGTTTCTCGAGCAATAATATCGAAAAAAAAATATTATCAGTTTTGTTAAGATTAAATAATTTTTAAAAAAATTCATCAGTTTTGGAAAAATTTGAATTTGTGAGTCGATTTTTTTTTTCAATCAATCTTTGTTGAATTCCAGCAGATTTGTCTATTTCGTCTATTTTTGCAACCCTGCAACTGTAGGGTTTCTTGAGTAATGATTTCGAAAAAAATTTCAGCAATTTTCTAGACATTTGAATTTATGAATTGAAAAATTTTGTATTGTCAGGTTTGGTTCAATTCCAGCAGATTTGTAATTTTTATTCAATTTGTTCGCTTTTTTCAACATTACAACGGCAGGTTTTCTCGAGTAATAATTTTGAAAAAAAGTTCATCAGTTTTGTGGAAATTTGATTGGAAATTTTTTCATGAGTTGTCTCTGAGAAACGTTGATGAAAATAATCACTTTTTGAGCTTTTGCTGGGTTTAAAGGCAGCAGTTGTGAACGGGAAGATTGGTGATTTTCAGTACACTGGATTATTTTTGAAACCGGTTCAAGCATTCAGTTCTTTAGGTAAATTTGGTTCTCTAACTTTAAGTTCAGCTACGAAAAACTATAAAGACGACAAAGACGTGGTCTTAGTATAGGTGTAGGTTTGGTAGGTACGTCTAGTTGCTATAGGACAAGGGGATTCCGATGGAAAACGAACGTGGTTCATTTATCTTCGACGGTCGTTCCCTATTCGCGATTATAATGAGCGGTGCGGTGCGGTGCGGTGCGGTGCGGTGCGGTGAGTTGCAGTTACCGACGAATTCTTAAGCGCCGAGCCAAATAATGAGAAAATCCGTGAGCGTCGCGCTGCATCGTGCTGCGCCGCACTCCACTGCATCACCCACGTCCAAGGCGCACATACTGCGAGCGTAACGATCAACTCTTTGGCGTTGCATTTTTGCTGGAAGACCGAGGCGAGGATGCGAGATCGAAAGTGTTGGGTACTTTTAAGTTGATGTTGAACTCTTTCAGTCTTTCGCCTTCGTCATCGAAGATCGAACGCCGCGCTGGCTTCATTTCATAGAGAACGCGTTGTCTAAGCGGAGCAGGTAAAATACTCAACTGGAACCTATCTTCGTGGGTAGGATAAGAAACGAAAGAGATATTTTTTTGAAGCGTCCAGTCTGGTGCTGGTTATGGTTACGCATACGGGCATCAGACGCTGCGCTATAAGAGCGACGGCCACGACGCCCAGGCTTACTAGGGACCCGCTCGTTGCAGTCACTAGTCAGAATCTCACATTGCCTTTGTGGGTATGTACAATTGTACACGCGCAACAACGAAAACCCAGAACGCGTGTACAGACGCGGTGGACGTCGCGTTCAAAGAAAGAAATTCAATGTACCCATCGCATCGCTCGTGTAGGACGCAAGCTATACGTACCTAGACCTACGTAGGTCTATCTACGTGAACATGCGAGTACACGCTATACCTATCGAGATTAGAGATAGACCTAGATGTAGACTCGCTGTCGATGCGATGTCGGCTTGAACCTGCGGACCAGCAAGCCATGGACCGAACGAGGCGCTCCCGGAAGTAGGTCAACAACTCTGCGAACCGGATCCGGATATCTTGAGAAGTGGTGGCGATGATGCTGTTGCCGTCGCGTCGCGTCGCGTCGCGTCGTTGCTGCAATTGTGAACGAATGCCGAACGCAACGCGTAACGATTCCAAACCCAAGACGAAGAAGATGCGACGTCTCGCAACGAACAAGTTCCATCTTCTTTTTTCTCCAACACTCGTCGACTGATCGACTGATTCTTTTTTCCTTTCTCCTGCATCTTTCTGCTGATTCACTTTTCTTCCTGTCAGTTTCTTTCAAAAGTGTGCCCAAAAATCGGCGAGATCATTTTCAATGTCATCAATCATTTAAAAAATGTGAAGTTCTCTAGGTGTAGGAATTGTATCCCAGAATTTTGGTGGCCCGAACTGGAAATCGGGAGGATTGTAATTTTTTGTGAGTACAGAAGAAGCCCAAACTGATAAAATTTTTCAAGATTCACATCACCGATAAAAACCTTCATTTTCTCAGGCAGGTCCAAATTTCAGCTTCCTAGCTCAATCCCACCCATTTTTAGACTCCAAAAAGTGCATCTTGAGATCAATTTTTTCACACCGATCTAGGCGCAGATCCTCAAATCGGCGTAGGAGTCTCAAATTTCATCGTATGGATTCAGTATCAGTACTTACCCCTGGGGTGCCTTTGGCAAATTTCAACCTTTGAACTTTTGGTAACCATTAAATATGAAACCAAGAGATTTGCAATTTTTTGAAAAATTTCAAATTCCTGATAAAGTCGAAATTTTCGAATCAGAAAAAGAAACAAAACCTGGCTTCAATGGCTATTATTGGAGCAAAAAAAAATTATTTCGATAGAAAAAATTGAAAGATTTTTATTTCACGATTAGGTGCCAATTCTCGATTTTAATGAACATTCAAAATTTCCCTATTTTTTCTGGTAAAGATCGAATTTTTAGGAAAATAGAAATTTGGTCACCTTGCATTGAAAAATTTTCAATTTTTTTCTGTCAAAATATTTTTTTTGCGTCAATAGGAGGTATTCGAGCCCGGTGAAAGTGAATTTGGCAAAGACTTTTGTAAAAACTTGAAAACTGGAAAGAGCAGGAACTCGACTGAAAACTCATTTCAGAACTTAGCTCTTGGACAAAAGCTTACCAATATTTCAGAGCCATGGCTCTTCGCTCTCGGAGCGAACTCTTTGTAAGCTTCACGAATTTAAAGAGCTTAGTACGGAGCTTATCTCTGAGCTAATATCTTGGGAGCTGCTCAACACTGGCCCTTACTTTACCTCACCTATCCTATACCTTTACCTACCTCCACTGACCACTGTATCGAATCGATATATGTGTGAGTTGAGTAGGTAAGAATAATTCATCTGACAATGACATACGTATTATAAGACGTAGGTATATTGCATAAAGTGAATTGCGATACTACTTTAGGCTAACGAAACCCAAAGTGACGTCGTAAGTCGAACTATGAGCGGGGTGGGACGGCGGCGATGGCGAATATATGTAATTACCTTATTCTTTGAATTTCAACACTTTCTCTTGCCGGATGTTGTGTTGTGTTGTACGTTTGTATGTGTACTACACTACAACCTAGGTATTAGTTGTTGCGAGCTGCGGCTGCGACCAACGCGAAATACTCTTCTGTATTGCGAACATATATCTCGGTGGCTCGACTGCGCCGTCTTTGGATATGCGTGTCTGCACCGCGTGTACCACAAACAACAACATCGCCGACGCGACGCAACGCAACGCAACGCAACGCAACGCAACGCATTCGATCATTTTTATGTACTTACCGCGGTGGACGTGCGTGGTGCGTCTGCGTACTTATCTACAACTACAACCTAGTAGGCTGACCAGTCAATTTTCGATCGCAAATTTTGGCAATTTTTAAAAAAATGTCGAAAAGATTTGGCAAGATTTTGAGAGGATTTGGTAAAATTTTCACATTGTTATCAGAAAAAAAAAATGATATAATTTGGCATTTCTGAAGTTTTCATTCGACTTTTTCGTAATCTATGTCCTCCCCCTCCTCTTGACTCGGAAAATTTTCTCAAGCCATCTGTCGCCTTTTGGGTTCCTATTTTGTAAGGCGTGTAACGTGCGAGTAAAAGTTAGATTTGACCAAAAAATCCATCCTTCTTACGTACAACGTACTAGCATAGCCGGCGGATCATTATTTGCTCAAGTGATGCCCGCATCGTGGTGGAGGCAAGGGGGGGGGGGGGGTGGGGTGAAAATGTTGTAAATTTTTTCACCAAAAAAACAACAACATCATATTATTGAATTTCGTTGAAAAAATTGTCCAAAAATTTTTTTTTCTCATTATTCGGGTCCATTCTGAGAGGTTATGACAAAAAAATTCTGAATTTTTCAATTATTCGCATTTTTGGAAAAAATTCATTTTTGCCATGAAAAAAGAACCGGGGTTTTCGCGGAGCTTTTTAGATGAGAAATTTCACATATTTAATATCTTTGGAAAAATTGTTCAAAATTTTTTTTTCTCATTATTCGGGTCCATTCTGAGATATAATGATGGAAAAATCCTGGATTTTTCATTTTTTTTCATTTATTGTAAAAAATTCAATTTCGCCATAAAAATTTTGCGAGGCTTTTTAACTTACAATCATGAGAAATTTCACAAATTCAAGTTTATTGGAAAAATTGCCAAAAAAAATTTTTCTCATCATTCGGGTTCACTCTGAGAGCCTGAGAGGTTATGACGAAAAAATTCATGATTTTTCATTTACATATTCCTATGTTTGAAAAAAGTTCACTTTGCAATGTGCAATTTCACATTATCCCAAAATTCAATTTTATTGGAAAAATTGCTAAAAAAAATTTTTCTCATCATTCGGGTTCACTCTGAGAGGTTATGATGAAAAAATTCTGAATTTTTCAATTATTCGCCTTTTTGGAAAAAATCATTTTTGCCATGTAAAAAAAACACGACGTTTTCACGGAGCTTTTTACATGGGAAATTTCACATATTTATTTTCTTTGAAAAAATTGTCCAAAAATTTTTTCCTCATTATTCGGGTCCATTCTGAGAGGTTATGACGAAAAAATTCATGATTTTTCAATTATTCCAGTTTTTGAAAAAAGTTCATTTTGCAATGGGCAATTTCACATTTTCCCAAAATTCAATTTTATTGAAAAAATTGTCCAAAAATTTTTTTTCTCAATACTCGGGTCCATTCTGAGAGATAATGATGGAAAAATTCCGAATTTTTCAATTATTCGCATTTCTGGAAAAAATTCATTTTGCCCATGTAATTAGTACCTGCAGTGGTGCTTATTACATGGCGAATTTCACATTTTCCCAAAATTCAATTTTATTGGAAAAATTGCCAAAAAAAATTTATGATGAAAAATTTCGGAATTTTTCAATTATTCACATTTTTGGAAAAAATTCATTTTTGCCATGTAAAAAGATCCGGGGTTTTCACGGAGCTTTTAACATGGGAAATTTCACATATTTAATTTCTTTGAAAAAATTGTCCAAAATTTTTTTTTCTCAACACTCGGGTCCATTCTGAGAGATAATGATGGAAAAATTCTGAATTTTTCAATTATTTGCATTTCTGGAAAAAATAAAAATTCGAAAATCTTACTTCATTCTAAAAAAATTTTTAAAAAATTTAAAAAGGTCCCAATCCAAAAAAATTATAAGTTTTTTTATTGAGTGAAATTTTTTACACATTGAGTTTAAATTTTCTGCGCGGTTCGGGATTTCTCATGTGGTGCTCGAGCACGAGAGCAACTGTGGTAACGCCGGCCATGCGTACAAGTCGCAAAATGCGACTATACGCGTATGCGGAGATGGAGACTTGAACGCGGGTACAGAGTTCATGTCGCTTTTAGGTATAAAGAGACGGAGGTCAGTAGCTCTGTAAGGTTATCCTAATCCCTGATATCATTTCTTTACTATACTTACCTACGCAAATGTCACGCTTACAACATATTTGCCTGCCTGGTGCTTACCACCTTCTCCAGTACCTATCTACCTATCTACCTACCTATCTATTTACTTAATTGTGGAATGACTGACAACTTGAAAATTTTACATACGAGTATACATTTATGGGAACAAATGAACTCAGATCGCTCTTAAAATGGTACCAATAACCTCAGCGGTCGACTTTCGGTGGTAGGCGAAGGTTCAGATGGACAAAGCGCTGTTCCTAATAATACTCTGGAGAAATTGAATTTTTTGGAAATTTAAAAAAAATGCGAAATTTGTAAGTTGTTAAGAAAATATACGTGCCAACTCGTCACCTCGGATTTTGGATTCACCTATGCCAATCGGTAGATCATATCACACTAAGGCTAGGATCAAATTTTCAGCTGCCGAAGTTGATTACAGCGCGCCGTCTGGAAAGATTCCAGTGTGCTGGAGAAAAGTCAATTTTTTTCTGGAGGCTGCAGATCGCTTCGAAAATGGTCGCTATCGACTCCGGGGGTCGACTTTAGTAAAGTAACCAATTTTTAGAATTCTGTCTCGATAATTTATTGGGGGCTATTTTAGCCCTATTTTCAAAAATTGGTCAAAAATCGAAAAATAAACTTCGGCAGCTAAAAATTTGGTTCTGAGGTCTGGGTGACATGTTCTTTCAGTGAGCCACATCCCAGCTCAATCGGAGGAGACGAGTTGGCGAGGCTTCCTTGTGAGATGGAGAGATGGGATCCGTTCAGCAAACAGAGTTTCTTGAAAATCATTTGGATCCCGAATTTTCAGAAAAATATTTTGCACTAAAAAAAGATTAGTCGTCAACTCGTCATCGTCGTCGTGGGGACTAAAAGACCTCACAGCGTTGAGCGTTGAGAATCAAAGATCGAAGTTAAAGCCATAGCCAATGTTGAAGACCAAGAGTCATCAACTGCAAACCCGAGAACAGCGAATGAACTATGGGGTTGAGAAAATTGGTGGTGACTGCATTGGTGACGATTGATGACTGATGTGATGACGGACGATGGTTTTGTAGTAGGTAGCAGGATACTTTGCGGCGACGACCGCCAATGTAAATATTGGTGTATTTTTATCATACATCGTGGTGGTCGTACCTCTACCTACTACCTGCCCTATGTACTCGTACTCGTACTCGTACTCGTACTGGCTAGGTATTCGTATGTATGTACAACTAGTACACCGTACACTGTGCACTGTGTACAGTACAGTGTATGTATGTGCTACAGGACAGGAACCGGGCATCGGTCGCGCCGAGTGGCGATGACGATGGTGGCGGCGGTGGCGACGGTGGCGACGGTGGCGACGGTGGCGACGGTGGCCACGATGAAGTGGGTGCCGGTGTCGGGGTAAAGCGTGTATCTGTATAGTAGAGTAGAGTAGTGCGACGATGATAAAGCGAGCGCAGTTCGGGCAAGACGAAATGTAGGTTAGTATACCGGGCATTCCCCTACCTTGTAGCTCGGTGCGGAGCTCGACTCTGAACGTCTCGAGCGCGGAACGCGGTACGCGGGCACGTTGCGTCGCCGTAAGGGTATTGGTCTTCCAAACTTGCGAGCTGAGTATTATTTAGTTATGTAGTCGTTAGTCGTTGTCTGCTCGAGGTTCGCGGTTCGCATCTCCAGTGACGGACACGGACGTACACGTACGCGGCGTCCCATCCATACGTATTTTTCCAAATTCGAAATTTATTTCGACCACCCTCCGCTCTCGGCTTTCGGCTTTTTTATTTTCGCCCTCTCGCCACCCTCGTTTTTTCGGTTTTGATTTTCAGTTTCTCAACATCGTGTTTTGTGATTTTCATTTCGCGTTTTCGCTCCTTTTTCGTATTCGTTTTTTCATTTTTTTTCCCCCAGTTAATCGTGTCGACGAGTGATTCGCTCTATTTTGCAGATCTTATCGGGTTCCTTAGTGCGATGTGATAACCCAGTGAAGTACGAGTCAAGTGCTGTGGTGATCTAATGCGATCTTTTGAAAATCGATCAATTTTTTTCTCAACTTACAAATAATTATCTTTGCGCGAGTTGAGTTTTTCGCCAGCCAGTTACGTTGTGTGCGACAAACCTATCGTCATAGATCAGCGTTTTTTGTTTTTGTTTTACTTTCGTATCTACCTGCTTCATTGTGACCACTGACTTCCAGCGTACCTGTATTGCTGTTTTTGTTGCTTTTGAAAAGTCTCATCATTTTGTTTGATTTCTTCTTCGGTAAGTTATAGTGCGGATTGATCATTTACTTACACAAGGTACCTCGGTACGTACCTAAACCTACCTACCTACCTGCCTACCTGCCTACCTACCTTTCTATCTATCCAATTATTCTATTTTCGACGCTGCTAAAGTCGTATAGTGATCCTCGAAATAAGAGATAGTCGTATTTACAAACAGTACGTACCTACTACCTAGTTACTTAATCGATGTGCGAAAGTTTTCATTACTCGAACGAAAAGAGAACTGCTAGTTTGACATCGTTTCGTGTACTCCAAGTTTAGGCACTACAAAATCTAAACAAATTTTTAGTCGCTCACACTCGGTCAATGTGACAGAAAAAAAAAGAGTCGAACGTGCGCGAAAACCGGCATCGGTTTGTCACAGCAGGCAGCCGGACGAACGTGATAAGCTGATAAACGATAACAGTGTTCAATTCACTTTAGCTGTCCTGCGCTTCAATCACATCAATCACAACGTTACCTAGGTACAAAATATATATTTCATCTTCGCATCGACCAGTGTCGTATTGTCGTATGTAAATTTAATTAATAAGTTTCAGTCTGGTACGTCTGGTACCTACCTATTTACCTATCTTGCCAGCAACGATCGCATTCGTGCTCGTACGAGTTCGTTTATACATATTATTAAGTAGGAGAATCTTATCAATGTTACACCTGCAATAAGTGACGGTCCAGCCGCGCCGGCACCTACAATCGTACCTAGGGTAGCATATGAGTGCATATATACGACCTTATGTACCTACTAGATAACAGGTACCTACATACGTTGTTGTCGCGTTAAGTAGAACCGTAGGTAAAGTTCGTAGTTCGATCCAATTTGGCAACCAAGAATTGATTTTAATGTTTTAGTGTATAGTCTCGAAAAGACGTACTTTACTTACCCGCAGGGCAGTACATATTGCGAATATGAAAAATAACTCATCGCAGTCGGCTTACGTACGTTCGTACAAGTATGTACCTACAGCTACGTAGGTAGGTCTAAGTACATCGGCATCGTATTAATAGCGAAAGCGTCATTGCACGCTCGCAGTTCAGTTACCCTGCCTCACCTTGTCCCACCCTGCTCCTCTCTTTCTGGCTTTGATGACTGGTGAAAGTTTACCAGAGAATACATATCCTCAACTCCTGCTAAACATACTCGTACTGTCGAGTAAATACTAGGCGGTAAATAGATAGGTATACATAATTACATACGTATAGGTACGTTGAGTTGATTACCATTCTACACGATGAGCACTGGCCAAGTCCTGCCTACAGTTATTCTATACTTACTGAAGTACCTGCTACCTATCTACTTGAATTGACACGACTCTGTCATCTGTATCTCTTCTTGGAAGGAGGGCATGTTCTCCTAAATTTGGTTTTTCGAGTCGAGAAATTCACTCAGATTTTGCGAAAATCGAAAAACCAAGACTGTTACCTTGCAGGAAATTAAATTTCCAATCAAAAAGGTTATCTTCAATTTTTGCCTATCTTCAATACTGAAGGAGATTTGCGAGAAAATAAACATAAATTATAAGTACACTTTATTCCTTTCAAAAATGAAAAAGATTCTTCTTCAGTAGCGCCTGAAATATCGAAGGTAGGCAACATTATTGCTGAAATATTGAAGATGGGCAAACAGCGAAGTGAACTTCTTTGATGGGAAATTCAATTTTCTACAAGATAGGTAGTGGTCTTAGTTTTTCGATTTCCTGAAAAGTTGACTCTGAGCCAATTTCTCGACTCGAAAAACAAAACTTTATAGGTAAAAGTATCTTTTTTCAATTAAGTGATCGAGGGTCATGTCATGTGTGTAGTGCGTTGTGATCGCATCGGTCCGAGCTATAACGTTGGAACCTTGGGCGAGGTTTCCCTCGATGTTACCACTCGAGGGATAGCAAGCAGTGATGGGGCAAGATCCTCTTCAAGGCGAATCTAAGATCCAGAACATCAAGATCATTTGACAAAATTATCTTAGATCCCAAAAAATCCTCAAGATCCTTTTTTTCAAAAAAGAGATCTTTGATCACGATCCAAGATCACGACCTTTTCATGCAAAAAAAAAAAATCACTCAAAAAAGATCCTTTAAGACGTCGTGTGCTATTCATTTTATTCTATAAGTGTATTATTTTACATTTATTTCACTTTATTCCAACGTTGGTGTTTAAAATTTTTTTTTTTTTTGAAATTTTCTTTAAATTTTTAAAAAAATTTTAAACGTGATAGGTAAAACAACAACAAAAAAAATAGTCAAGAAAAGAGCGTTAAACTTTTTTTAACCACTTCTTCCAGTTGAGCTTTTTTCTCTCTTTTTCAGTGACTGAATTTTGAATCTAATAATGACAAACTAAAATTAGGGGCGTCCAATTTTTTTCGGAAATTTTTCGGAAATTAACTTCCTACAATAAATGAGAAAAACCACGAGAAATGAAAAAAAAATCAAGTTAGGTACACAGAAAACAAGTTTAAAAAAAAGTTTCAGGGGTTTTTGTTGGTTGCTTTACACCTGTTTTTTTTTACTGTTTTAAATTTTTAACACTTTTGTTCAAAAAAAAGACCAACCCT
This sequence comes from Balanococcus diminutus, assembly GCA_959613365.1. NCBI lineage: Eukaryota > Metazoa > Arthropoda > Insecta > Hemiptera > Pseudococcidae > Balanococcus > Balanococcus diminutus. Next base: position 62,613,335 of record OY390716.1, on the reverse strand, counting down.
GTGTAAAATGGTAAAATGTTGAGTTGAATTTTTTTCCAAGTTATCTGAAGGATCCGAATGATTTAAAAAATAAAATAAAATGAAGAAAGATCCAGCTTTAAAAAGATCCTAGGTTACCAAGCCAAGACCCTTCTTATGATTATCTCAGATCAGAATCTAAGATCATTATCTTGATTATTTTTTTTTTTCAAATTATCTTGCCCATCTCTGAGCGAAAATAACTTTGAAAATTTTGCAACCAAAAAATTTTTATAACATGCGATTCACCCTCGTCTGTGCGACTATCTACGAGTATCCAACATACCTTCCTATACGAATAGATAGATATTGAGAGAATAACGTATTGTCTGAAATACTAAAATAATGGTGCCTATAAGCTCTGTCGTGTGTGTCTGCCTACGTCTGCTATCTGTCTCTCCGTTTTTGAAACGAGATTATTTTAGTATTCGTTTGTATACGGAACATTTCTGATTTCCGTGAGAAAAATACGCAAAAGTCGACCTTTTTTTTTCAAGAAGAAAAAAAACTGTTACATTACTTCTTTTGAAAACGGTATCGTCGAGCTGATCCGTTTATTAAAATTTATTAGGTACGTGCGTAAAAAATTGCACAATATCCGTGTTCCCCGCTGAGTGGCGTGTATTTTGGTTTAGGTTTTTGGAGTGATCTGCTCTGTCACAAATACAAAACACTATTGTACGACTGCGGGTTTTGTTTTGACTCGATTTGGTTTGAAATGCGGTTCCGCTTTTATCAATCCGATCGGGTCGCGTTGTCGTCGAATTTTTGGTTTTTTTGTTCCGTGTTGTGTGTTTTACTGCTTTCTGCTTTCTGCTTTCTGCTTTCTTCTCTCCTTCTATTGGTTTTGGTATCGGTTAGTTTTTTCTATTTTACTTCCAGTATGGTTCTTTCTTTTCTTTTTTTTTTAAACCAATGTCAACTATTGTGCTTATTTTGAACTGCCGCATTGTTCTATAAAAAGATACATTCGCAGCGCGGAAAGGTGGCGAGGAAATCTCTCGAATCGAATGCATAGCTGACGTCCGCCATTTTCTTACAAATTTAAAATTATCGATAGGTAGATGCGACCGCGATCATGGAGCTATTTTTTTTGGTAGATCGCCGCATTATATCTAATTATGTACATCAGATAGGTACGTACATATTTAGTGACACATCGAGTATAGGTACCTTTTTGGTAAAAATAATTGCCCAATTTCGAAAAAATACGCGGTAGTACCTACTGGCTACTTGTGTGATTTCTGTGCGATGTCCGACAATACGATATATTCACCCTAAGTACTTTTACTCCTGACACATTTTTTTCCAATTTTTGAAATGGACAAAATTTAGGCAGGCGTTTTGAAAATTTGCGAACCAAAAAATGAGAGCTTTCTTTCTGCATAAAAAAGACTCATCGTCATCACAGAGACGCAAATTAACTTTTTGAAAATTCTCTGAAATTTTGCAAAAAATAATCTGTATTTTTTTTTGAAAATTTTGTAATTATTTAATTTTTTTCCATTTTAACAAAATTATTAAGTTTTTGGAGTAAAGAAATCTGTAAATTTTTAGAAATTCTTGGAAAATTTTAGAAAACTTTTTTTTTTCTTAGAAAAGAATTTTAGATTTTTTTTTACAGCCACGTTTTTCACTGAGTCTTCGGATTTCGTCCAAAAAAATTTTATGTGGGTTCTCCTAATCCCAAAAGTGAGAGATTCGCCATTCTTCTACTCAATGCCCTCGGAAGATTTTGGGGGCTCCTTTGTTTTTCAACTCCCCGTAATCTCTCAACTTTTGAAAATTATGGTGCGGCATATCGTATTCGAATATTCACTTACTTTCGAGATTGGGGTCCCTGAATGCCTTTTACTAGCCCTCAGGACTTGTCCTCGCCCACGTTTTTCAAAATTTGAGCGGTCGTGAGGGGCTCAAGGGGGGGGGTCTTATCAAAAAATTAACACGATATTCGAACTCGGTGCCATCAAAAACATGAAAAACGATATGCCACAAGAGTTTTTCTATTCGTGTCTAGTTTTATTCAAATTTGGGGAGTGGTAGGTGGCTTGGTAAGGGTCCTGTCAAAAAATTAAGACCATATTCGAATTCAAGGCTATCAAAAATGTTACAAATGATATGTCACTCGTTTTTTAAAAAAAAATTTGAATTTGTGTCAAAATTTTGGAGCACCATGCTCTTCCGAGGGCTTGAGATCCCACGACGAAAATTATTTCATTAAATGTAATATAAAAATGTCTGCTCGCAGGAATTTTTTTTAAATTTTAAATTAAATCTTCCAAATTTGGTATACCTTTAAAAGTTGAGCTTTTCACAAAAAAAGCTCCTCAACTTTCGATTTTTCGAACTTTTATTATCGATTCTGAATCTCGTTTCAGTGTTCTTCAAAACCCCGTTTACAGATTTTCGCTAACTATTACCAATCTCGAGTTATGCTTCGTCAAAGTTGAGTATCCACCGGAGACTTGAACGCTGGATAAAGGTTCAAGTCGAAAAGCTGCTCACCTCGCGAGTCGGAACTGAAAACAGTCGATATCGAAACGGTATCGGTGTCTTGGTGGGCAATTAGGCGATTTCACCTTATACTTAGTACCTACTTGGTATTTCGATAGAGCCCATATAGGCATAACTTGGGGAGGCAAGGGGGCATTTGCCCACCCAATAATTTTTTTTGAAAGATACCTACATAACTCCTATTAATAGCAACATATAGGAAAAAATTACCTTTTTTTTTGAGAAATGAGAATTTTTTTGCTTTCCAATATTTCTCCCAATTACTTACGACTTTGAATGATAGAGCCCTCTATTCGGGGGAGGGGGAGGGGGAGGGGAGGGTGAGAATTGACGATTTTTTTGTCTTCGTTGATATTTTATTTAATTTTTGCGATTTTTTCGACCACTTCGGTACCGACCTTGAGCTTCGTAGTAGGTACGAAGAGTTTAATACACCACGTAGACGCTGATAGGGATGAACGGACTTGGCCGGATGGCGTTGTGCTGGCGTTAGCGTTACACGGTGCACTTTGCATTCTCGATGCCATGCCACGAATCGTCCGAATAATCGATTAAATTTGGTAATTCGTCACCTAAATCGCATCTATCGTCCTTCAAAGTGTATTGCCGTCGCGTCGCGTCGCGTCACCAATTTCTTCGTTTTGGTTTGACGATAGGATAGGGCGTCGTGGCGTGGCAACAGCTGTGAAGAGGCGAGGCGAGGTGACGCGACGCGACGCCAATTTTGGGATTCACTGGCCCGTGTGATGCGCGTTTTTAATAGTTCCGGTACACCTACCAAGTAACGGGAACACTTAGCTATAACCTAGTAACGCACCTGAGGTCCGAATGCCGGCCACCTGATCTACCATGTGTACCTCGTACCCGTACCCGTACCCGTAGGCCTACCCGTAGACTTACGTATCGTATCGTGTGTGTATTGTGTGCTATGTTTTGTTTGCGTATGGCTTTACTCGCCAATGAGTATGTCCCATTCTACGTGTTAGTACAGTAGTCAGTAGGTATGGATGTACCAACACCTTATTATTAGGTACCTATACCAACTCTTTTACCGTCGACGTCGTACGTTGTCGTTATGTACAGATTACAGAACGCAGACAGAGACGGAGACAGACATGGAGGCAGAAGCAGGGGAAAAACTCTGCATTTATTACCATCATATACCTAAGGACGACGTATTCGTATTTGTATGTATTTTTGTTCGTTTGTCCTATTGGATTTTAGGTGTAGCCTGTAGCTGTAGGTAGGGTACTGTATCGTGTTTGTGAGTGTGTCTGTGTGCCTCCTGTATAGTATGGTAAGACGTACACGTACCAAGTTCGTTTCGCACGCTAGGTTATTGTGTTACTGTGTTATAAGCGTTTAACGATGGCGACGCGACGCGACGCGACGTCGATGGCGATGGCGAGCTTTATTTATATACCTACGTATTACTCGTCTAACTTTTCACAGATACCTGAAACACTAGTTCTAGCTCTACCTACACTTATAATACAAATACTTCAGCAAACTTTTACTAGAAAAAACTACAGTTATTTCGAAGTCGAATCTACCTAACTTGAGCATCCGTAAATTCGAGCATTCTGCTCATAAATGGGTGTACAATAGAAGTAAGGTAGGTATACCTAGTGACTTCTGTAAATACGAGTACACATAGGTAAAGGTCGTTTGATTATTTCCATTGAAGACTTTCTGGAGAGAACAGCCTTAGCATGGGCGCAAACTTGGGATTTTGATGTATAGGGAAAGAAAATTTGCCTGACTCTTGGAGAGGATGTTTCAATTCTGGGTTGTTCAATAGGGTGGAGCAAAAATCAAAAATTTTCGATTTTCAAAATTTGGTACCGCGGAAAAATTGCGTCTTGGGGATACCTTTTTTTTATTTCGAAGGACCCCAATCCCAAACGGGTAGGGCTAATTTATCCACACGTTTCAAGGACAATCTTATTAAGATAATACAACTTAGCCCCCAAACCTCTGGTGCCTAGTGGCTTATTCAGAGGAGTGGGGGAACTAAACATGTAAATGAATCGAATTATATTTAGGGACTAATTATATACACAGAGTTATAGTGATAATTTTGCGAGATATATGCTACATGAAAAAAAAATCAAATCAAATCAAATAATATCTTCCGATCACGCAAGAGCCCTCAAATTTTTAAAAATTTGCAAAAAATAAAAATTTGCAAAAAAATTAAAAAATGTTACAGAATGGGTTTTATGCCTTTGCTTGGCAAGTATTATCATCATTATAAATATTTTTTGAAAAAAAAACAAAACAGAATTCATCAGATCATCGCATTTATGAGACATTTAAAAAATGTCATATTTTATACGTTAAAAAAAAAAAATCGAAAAAATCGATTAAACATTGGGAAAATTTTTTTTGTAATTCAAATCGATTCAACATACACAGTTTTGCCCAAAAAGACAATTTACAGCAATTTTTCATCCTTTTTGTACACTTGAGAATTTTTCAAAAATTGCGAAAAAATAAGAAAAATTGAGGAAAATGATGGTTCCTGAAAATGACGGTAAAGATGGAAAATCCGCTGTAAATGTTTGGACTTGGGCTACATAATTTTACCTCGTCATGTTTCCCAATAAACGTCGTTTAATTAAATAAAATTCGCAAAAACCTACTCGTATAGGGTATAGGTATACACGAGTACACGACCTAGCCTTTTGATGTATCTAGGTGTAACTAATAGCTATCCTATCAGGCAACCGGTAACCTACGCGTAATTAAACAAGCGCGACGAAATGTCAACTGTACGAGATTTTCAGTAGGCCTGCCTATAGTTAGCCAAGGTTATGTAAGATGGTTCATTGGCCAGCAGTCATTGGTTTTTCGCTACGCGCACGATTCCTCGTCGCAATTACCAAACCGCAACGTCGGTCGCTCTTGCTTTGCGCCTTTACTAATCACATCAGTCCTAACTCATACGTACACAAAAATTGGTACAAAGACGAACCCTAGTTGCTGTAATATGGGACTTGACGTGATGCATGTGTGAGATACGAGTACTCGAAAGTACGTGGAAAATAAATTCTTGTTGACCATATATTATGCAATGGGTGGTTAATTTGGGGTTGAAAATCACAAACAAAAAATTTCAGCGTCCTACCTCAAAATTTTTTTTTGAACTACTCGAACGAATGAGAGTCTCATTTTAGAGTCCGAGTCGATTTTTCTCTTATGATTGGCTGAAATTTTGAGTAAATCAGAAAAGTAGGACTGCTATTTTATAAAAAAATTCAATTCCCGATCAAAAGGATTCTCTTCGTGTTCATTTTCTGCCTGTCTTCAATATTTTAAGCGCAACCTATTGCGCAAAAAATGAAAAATTTTGGACTTGTAGGAGACGAACTTTACTAATTTTGAGTTAATAAAAAAAATAATAAGTCTCGTATTTTGTAGGAAAGTCAGTAACCTTTCATAAAGGTTCTCATCACTTTTTCCCTACCGTCAATTTTTCAGGCACTACATGTAGTAGGTATGAGAACAGCGCGATAAGTAAATTTATCAAGATTTTCAACTTGGAGGAAATGAAATTGCGCTTTCAATATGTTTTTTCCCCTCAAGTGAAGAGAACATTTTTGAAAGAAAACTGATTTCCCTATAAGGCATGACTTTTACATTTTTGATTCATTCAAAATTAATCTTCTCTCAAGTCCAAAATTTGATAAATTGCTTGGGCATAACGCCAAAAACATTAAAGAAAGGCAAAAAGTGAAGAGAACTTTTTCTAATCAGAAATTAAATTTTCTATAAGATAGCAGTCTTACTTTTATGATTTCCTCAAAATTTCAGCCAATTTCTCAATATGAAAAAAAGAAAGAAAAGAATAGACCATTCTAAAATAGACTCGCATACAACTCGAAATCTCCATCGACTCCGAGTGTTCTTTCATGAAAGACTTGTTATAACTCGTGACTCTGACTCGGAGTCTTAATTTTTGAAGACTAGCGCCTGCCTGTTGACTCAATAAATAGTGGCCCACCTGCAGATTTGGGCAGATCCGTATCCTAAAAAACTTGAAAATTGGATCTAAAGATGCAAAGATCCTTCAATTTTGGAAAGGATCTGATCTGGACCTTTAGATCCTTAAATTTTTGAGGAGAAAAAAAAAACAGACCTAGAAAAAAATTTCTACTTTTCATTACATTTTTCTCAGTGAATGGAGCACTTTTCATGTGTTTTCAATTTTTCAATAGGTATTTAATCTATAAAATAATGAAATGTAAACCGTAAAGGAAGCCAAAAAACCCTAAAAATTTCTGACTGTCCCGCTTGATCCAGATCCTAAAATTTGGAAATTGGGTCTAAAGGTCCAAAAATCCAAAATTTTGGATCCGATCTAGACCAGGTCCCTTAACTTGGGAAAAGATCTGATCTGGATCTTTTGCAGATCCATCTTGACAAAAGATCAGGATCTAGATGCTTTTATTATTAGTGGATCTGTCCAACACTGGTTACGAATAAGTCTACATATATATGTATACTTGTACATAAGAGGTACTTTATTCTTATTGGAAATACAGTAGGTTTAAGGTACTTTTTGGCTGTGCCGACGATGACGACCAGGGCCGTTGATGGCTAATACCTATGTACTTAGGTCTACGTTGGTACCTAACTAATTACCTAAACGAAGCGCGCGTATAAGCGTTAAATTTTACATTTACTTTAGGTATACTCGGATCCGGATTTAAATGGGGGTACCTATTAATGTCCGCGTCCGCGTCCGCATTTACGTTCGCAATCACGTTCACACGTCCACTCGACGTCTTTCTCGTTGCCTGACGGTACTCGGTATACCTGCAGGTACCAGTAGTAGTAGGTAAGGTACTACCACAATGCTTTTGCTGGTGTATGCGTATTACTCATTGAATCATCGTTTCTTCGTACAAAAGTTTAAAAGATTCGATGGTAAATTTATTATATCTTTGATCTTATCTACATTCATTTACTAATCATGAACATCGAACATCGTCTTAGATGAACACTATTCGCTTCCGATGCCGTTGGTATGGCGTACTTGGTTCGGTGCAGGCGTACGTAGGTGAAGACGAAGCAACTCGCTGCAGACGCGACGCTTTATCAAAAGAGACAGTGAACTAGTTACAGAAGGTACACTGGTTGGTACGGCAGGTAGAGGTATGGTATAGTTGTACCAAACCGACATAATACGTACATACGTACTACGTTGGGACTTGGGAGTACGATGGTTGAACCCGTCTCGTCTCGTCTCGTCTCGTACCTACGCCATACGTACGTACAGTACGTACGTAGGTAAAAATACGAATATAAAATACCCACCACAAAACGCTGCTGTTTCATGCTTTGAGAACTGGGTCAGTGGGTTAGCGTTAAGAGTTAACTTCGTCGGCACAGTGCGACGCGCGGCATCGCCTCTTTGTGTAGCTAAGGAAAAACTGGTTGCTCTCTTTAACCGATCGCCGAAATTTGTGGCAATGGCGAAGGCGCAGGCGCCCCGCCACCGCAACTCGTCTTCTCTTTTTGTCGACGCGGTTTCCATATTATAGAATATACCTAGGTACCTACTATTTTTTTTTCATTCTGAATTTTCATTTCTTAAGTAGGTACTCGCTCAAATGTGGTTTTTACTCGCTGTGACTCTTCTTTCTACTTTTCATGATTACAGAAAAATTGAGCGGAATACACTCTCAGCCGGACATCAGCCTAAAGAAACGCTCCTTTGTTTTCATTTCGTCGAATTTGCAAACGTGTTCGTTGTTCAGGTAATGTTTTACGATTCACATTCTTAGCTACCTATACCTTAAATTACATGTACGTATTAAATACGCGTAGTCATACTTGCCTATCGTCTTTAATCGCAAGAATTAATTACCAGTACCGATAGATTATCTACTCATTTTTTACGTGTAATGTAAGGTTCGACATACTCGTAGTATGCCGAAAATTGGCATGCGAACATATGTACCTAAAGATAGGTCCGAGTAATAAGTACAAGTAGGTACCAATATGGGTACTGGTACTCACAATTTCTACATTACAATCAGCATAAATACGTACATAAATAGGCTACATGTAGACACCTAACTAAATAGTAAATACCAACATAAGATGTGTAAGTAAACACGTTTGCACTAATAATTATACTTGCCTTACTCATAAGAGAAACTGTCACTTCCTAACTAATCTGGTTGCCAATTACGCATTGGTTTTTTCTAAATTCAAATAAATCCTTCGAGAGAGCTCTAAATTTTTTTTTATCGCTGAAACATGTTCAGTACACTATTGGATACACTTCTATACCTTTTTGAGTGTCCCGACGTGATTCGTGTTTCCTCAGGATGACTTTCAACTGAGAGCAGCAGAAAAAAAAATCACGAAATTTGAGAAGTGAAAAAGTATCTTTTTTGAAAATCGAAATATAGTTGGTTCATAATAAGTTTTATGATTCATGTGCGTAATCAGACGTTATGTTAGATGTCTGATACAGGTACTAGGTATGCATTTTAAAAAGATTTTGGAAATTGTGAGGCGTTCTGTGAAAAGGTACCTAAACTCGGAAAAGCAAATTTTTCAGGAGAGCGAAAAAATCGATTTTTCACTTTTTGATTGGATTCTCAAAAAAAAAAAAAAAAAAAAAAAAATACTTCGGCGCAATTTCGGAGCGTTTTTCTCCAATCATGCGTTTTCCATGTAAGAACTTCAAAGTGGTATATCTCGGTCAATTTTCAAGAAATTTTCGATGTTTTTGTTTTATATTACGCAGGAAGGAATTCTCTTTCAGAAAAGCTAAAAAAATCAATTTCGATTTTTCCGAGTTGAGGTACCTTTTCACAGAGCGCCTCACAATTATTAGGTATAGTTCGCAACTGCTGATTTGAGGGCTACGAGAATTGGTTTTTAATACCTTTTTAAAACCTTCTGGTAAAAAAAAAAAATGATTGTTACTCTGCAAAGTACAATGATGATGATGTCTTTGTTCTATTTGATTTTCACTGCCATAAAATGTTCCTTGGAGAAAGGATACGATCCTTTCAAAAGAAGCAAATTAAGAATTGGCAGGGTTTTTTTTGCTACCTACATATATGCCTAACTTTTATTTCATCAACAAATTTACCTACTACGCGGTTCCCCAGTTCCCCACACCCATTGTATTAAATCTCTACATCATTTTCTTATACAGGGTGTCCCAGTTCTAAGTAACCAGACTTGAGATTTGGGTATAATCGACTTCCCGTAAAAAAAAATATATGCGCAGAGGCGTGAGGACCACAGGGTTGTGAGGGTATCTTACCCCTCATGCAGAAGAAATTTTGGGAAAAAAATTGGGGAAATTATTTAGAAAAATTCGAGATTCATTCCTTCAATTTCAGAGATAGAAAACTCAATTTACTTGCAATTTTTTAGGGTTGGCACTAAGAATATCTATTCTCATTGAGAATTTGCTCAACGAGCACGAGCATTTTCGAGAAAATTCTCAGCACATGAGAATACAGAATATTCATGCGCGAGAAAATGCTCCAACCCTGGATTTTTTTTATTTTTCGAAACGCTTTCCGCTGTCGGGGTTGGAAATAGGATTCAAATCTTTCAAGCAGCTAGCTCCTTCATTTTCAAATTTAGGCAATATGTGTACATAAAGTGTTTTGTTAGCGGTACTCGGTTGTATCTCTAAATCTCAAGTGTGGTTATTCATAACCAGAACACCCTGTATACTTATCCACATTTATCATTTCAGTAATCTGTGGTAGGTATTTACCTACTGAAGTGCATACATATATTCGCCAGTACTAAGACTTACTTACTTACTTAACTATTCATTTAAGAAATCGTAATTTACGGTTTCTTAAAATTAAAAATTAAAAAATGCAAACAACATTGATGAGTACTGAGCAAGTAAGTAAGAGCACGTTTAAATTACAATTTACCTAATTAAGTATCTAACATATTCATGGTCCATGGTACATATTATAAGTAGGTACTCGTATCTAAGGGTATGCGTAATGTTGCGTTGTGTTTTGTTTCCTTTCCTTTTTCAATTTTTTTTTTCAACGAGTAACGATCGGGAGGGTTTCAGGGTTTTAGATGTCTCACTCCTCGAGGAAATGAAATTTCGACAAAAAGTTGGGAATCGACGAAAAGCTGGGCGAATCACAAGTGAGAAAATGTTGGAGAAATTACTCGCGGTTGAGAAAATTTTTGGTTTCACCCTCCCATTAGACACCGCTTCATCAAACCACTATTGCAGAGAGGTTGTTGGAATTCGAAATTATAGTAAAATTTTGAATATGCATTTTTGCAAAAAGCCAAAAATGCAAAATTAACACTATGAAAATCGCAACCTATAGGTACTCAACTAATTTACAGAATGTACAGATAATATCTACAACATTATTTATGTCGTACCTATATTATAGGAGGTGCTTGGGTTTTCTCGAGTATAGCCTAGCTACCTACTACCTCCCTAACTAGACTGAACATTACCACAGATCAATATATTATTTACTGTATTGTATAGTATTTGGGACATCTAGTAGGCTGCTTATAATTTAGCTTTTTGCCTTTCGTCTTGTCTGATAGGTATATCCATACTTATCTACTCTGTTCTACTAAGCTTTTATTTGTGCGTTCAAGCGGAGTTCTAGGGACAAATAAAAGTTTCGCTCGATTGAAAGGTCGAAAGCACCATTTTATTACTGATTCGTAATCGCATTTTAAAGTTCTTTGAAAAAATTGTGTAGATATCCGCCCATTACTTCATCGAGTTTTCTGATCATCTAATGGAGTGTTTGCATAACCTATTTTTTCCCTCGTGATGATCGTACTGCTACTGCAAGCGAAAGTTTCCTAGAAGAGGCTCAGCGATTACAATCTGAACAATTGGATATCAAGGGTGACTTTCAAACGTGTTATGAAAATTGAAGGGAAAGGAAAAGTCGAACATTATTCTTAGTTTTCACGACAAATATTTTCTGGAGGGAGACGTATCTATGATTTTTGTCTGGATTTTTTTTTTCAACTGGAGCCTTATATAGGTACAGAGATGGGGTGATTTTTTTTTGAAAAGGGAAGGCTTCAAAAAGTGTAACCCTCGCTCAATTTTTTCCAATTAGATATACCTACTTACATCCAGGATTACGAATCAAACACAAAATCGCTTTCAAGTTTTAACCTTTCAATCGCACAAGCACATATTTAGATCTAAACGAGTATTCCAGTTACCAGTTAGTATAGCTGATGATAGGATAGCGGCTGCATGAGTACATTGTGCATGTACAATCTCATAGTAAGAGAGTATGATCAATGTAGTTTACTTACCCTTACCCCTACCGTGTACATAATTGTAAATAGTAGTGTATAAACGAACGCATTTTAAACGGACCTATTCTCGGGTTTGCTTTTTTTCTTCTGGTGTTACAGATAAGCCGAGATCGAGATCGAGATCGAGAAAATTTGACAATCAAACGAAGGGAAAATGTCGTCGAATGTACGCTGTTCTCCGGGCATTCGCGCGATATGGTATTCGTAAGAATTACGCTAGATCCGTTAAAATATCCCGAACACACTTGACGACGACGACCGCGACCACGACGACGTCCGCCATTATAAAAGAGTTTCGGAACAAGGAGTGGAAGAAGACGAAGAAGAAGAGAAAGAAGAGGAGAAAGAAGAAGAAACTGTCGACGACGGCGACGACGATTTGGGAAAAAGTTTGAGACTAATAAAAGAGCAACGTGCGCGTGTACCTACCTACTCGCTGAAAGGATAGCAGGAGTAGAGTTAACGAGAGCTCGAGCTACAAGCTACAGCCAGGGCCAGCGCTAAAGCGAAAGCGAACGCGAACGCGAAAGAAGCGACGTTTTCGCCGGGTTAGCGTCAGTCGGCGATACAATACCGTTTTCCAGAGTGGTTTACCATAGCGGGCCGGAGACCTTCACCGAACAAACTGGACGGGGTATCGAACCGCGTTTATTCACGAGCGTATTTGCTGGCTGCGCGGCCGCCAACCGTCCGCAAAACGAAAATTCCGAAACAGAAAAAGAAAAAGAAGAAACGGAAATCTTCACGACGATTCAGTTCGACGATCTAACGTTGGATCCTCCGTGGCTCAGTCCGCATCGAGCGCCGCCGGACGACTCCAAAGTCGCCCACAAAATGAAACTCTCCGGCGGTGACTCGGAAATACTGAGCATACCGGTGGATACGCTTCTCATGCATCCTTGGACGAACAACAACAATGGCAGCAACAACATTAGCAACAACAACAACAACAACAACAACAACAACAACAACAACAACAGCAGCAGCAGCAGCCACCACCACCATCACCATCATCACAACAACAACAACAACAACAACAGTAATAACAACAACAGCAGCAGCAACAACAACAACGACTTCACCAACGCCGACGTCAGGCACTTTTTAATAGGGGAAGATACGAAGCTAACGTTAGGCGCCGTCATCGATACCGACGACGAAGTCATCACCGATCAAAAGCCCACCATCGACGATCTGGATCTGCTTCTGACGGCGACGACGACGACGACGTCGGCGGCCGCGTCCCTGCACCACAACAACAACACGCTGGCCGAGTTAAAACCTCTGCCACCATTCACCGGCTACACGGGTCACCTCAGCATAAACGGTATCAGCGGCCACCATTACCACGCGATCGCTACCGCGCCCAATTCCACTCGCATCATGGTCGAGGCGAACAATAATTCGGTAGACACGACCAACCAGAACAACGTACCTTACTACTCTACCGATCACGTGGTCAGCTCGTCCACCATGGACAACACCATCGACAGCATCAAGTCCGAGCATCCGGGCCTGGACTACGGCCTGCATAACGACTGCATCGACGACGATTTCGCCGCCATCATCAGCTCGGCAATGGCAGATACCACCGTGCCCAATCACGCGGCCAGCGACGACAGTCGCGACAGCTGGCTCGACCTGGACGCTTGGATCGTGAGTCATTGCGGTCAAAGCACTTCGCCGACGTCCAGCAAAACCACCCTTACCGTTCACAGTAACAACCCCACGAACGGTATTGGTGGCGGTGGCGCACCCAACGTACTTTGCCAACCTTCGGATACGTTGGCGGACTTTGTAACCAATTCGCAATTCGCCGTTAACGCGACACCTTCGCAGGTCATGGGCTATACGCCGCCACCCCCGCCGTCGCAGCAGCAACAGCAGCAGCAGCAACAACAGCAACAGCTTAAAACGCAGTCCGGATTGCCGCAACCTTCTCACCATCACGGCCAGTCGCGAACGGGCCGCGGAGTCGGCGACATTAACGTCGCTGCAGCGGCAGCCGCCGCCGCCACGACCGCCGCCGCCGCTTCGACCACCTTTCCGCATATGCCGCTGCTGCAGAGCAGGCTACAGAACGGCCCTCCTAAGCAGGAATCCGCCCAGGACATCTCCGCCTACAGCATGGTGTCGGAATGTCCGTCGCCGTCGTCGTCGACACCGTACCTGGCGCACAGCCCGCCTTGTCACGTCGTCAGCACTACGGACATCGGCTACATACAGGTGCACAGTTCGACCGCGACCAGACCGTCGCCCGAGCTTCAGGTCAGCTTTCCGCACACCACGACGCCCAGCAAAAAGTCGCGCAATCGCGCCAAATCCAAAATAGCCTCCAGCATCGTATATAGCGACGGAAACCTGGGCAAAGAAAAAACCGTACACAGGTGTAACATTTGCAATCGAGGATTCCTCAACAAGTCCAATATCAAAGTCCACCTGCGCACTCATACCGGCGAAAAACCCTTCAGATGCGAAGTTTGCGGCAAAGCTTTCAGGCAAAAAGCTCACCTCATTAAACACGCGCAGATTCACAAACGAGTGGGCCGCGATTGACCTGACGCTGACGCTATGCGATCCTTTCGATGATACTTTCAATGTTAGTCATATTATTATACCTTACGTCGTGTTATTTTTCTTTATTGTTTGTTTCTTATTGTTTGTTTGTTTGTTTGTTCGTTCGTTCGTTCGTTCGTTCGTTCGTTTGTTTGTTTCCTTCCTTTTAATTTTTCATTATTTTCTTTTTGTACTATTTTATAAATAGTAGGCATCTCCTTTTTACATTTGTTTTTCTTTTTGTATAGTCGATATTATGTCATTTTTTTTCTTCTTTTTTTTTACATCATTTCTCTTTCATTAAAATTTTGTTACAAATTTTTGATGTGGTACAAAACTATTGTACCTACCTTTTTAGGTAGGTATTAAAAAATTCTGACCATGTTCGCTACGAAAACTTTCTACTTATGAGATAGTACCTAAGGACAGATATAAGTTATTAAATACGGTATTTTTCTGTCCTACCTAATTTATTATAATATTTTTCTTAATAAGTAGGTACTTGGGTAGGACTTGAGTAAGAGGTGAAGTGGTGAGAAAGATTCGAATAAGATAAGTATAGCTTTTGAAAACATTTCGAACAAAATTTTTTGATTATAAAATCGCGGGCACCCGGTATTATTCGCCATAAAAAAAAAATTTAGGCACATGTAGGCTCACCTACTAATATTGAGTAAAATTGGCAATAGCGATTTCGTATGTTAGGTACCAAGTATCTACCTACCTAGTACCTACTTCGTTAGTCTGTAAAATGTAAAATCGTTGTATATATAGCTAAGTTAAAAGAGAAACCCATTTAGTATGCACTGTTGTGCAAGATGTGTTGCGTTTTTTTGAATGCTCTACAGTACAGATTAATATATTTGTAGGTAGCTACCAAATGAAATTTCGTTTATCCCAAGATCTCAATCGGGCGTATACTGAAAATTTGCTAAAATTCAAAACCAAATTCTCACGTTGCGTCAAACAATCTCCTCGCTTTAGGAATTTCTATTACCTAGGAATGTAAGATAGATACCTACCAAAAAAAAAAAAAAAAAAAAAGTAGAAAAATCGCTATGATTTTTGTAAATTGTGTCTTGTGTCGCGGTACTCGGTAGGGATGAACGATGAAAATGATGTAATAAACGAATGTTTTTCTGTGCTGTATTATTTTGTAAATTTTTAAAATCCTACATAGGTGCTATGTGGATCAAATTGTTTTTTAAATGTATAATTTTTTTTTAGATTAAAATACCTATTCGCGTAGATTTCGTTTTTTTTTTTTTTTTCATCTCCCCCCCCCCCCCCTAGAAATTCAATAGTACAATTTTTTTTCATTTTTTCCCTTTTTTTCAAATTGCAGCTCTTCAACTAGGTGTATTTACTTTTGAATTTTGGCCAGTATAATATTTATTCTTGAAATACGTAAATACTACCTAGGTAAGTATGTAGGTATTCGCCTACTTGGAAAATCAAATACGTACGTAGGTCTAGGTATTCAATTTTTTTTTACCCTTACGACTTACGAGTATACTCATGTACGACACGACGACAATCTCGTTAACAAGTTACCTACCTACCTCGAAATGAAAATTATAAAATTACGTATCACCGCATTATAGAATAATTCTCAAAATAGGTACCTATCTATTGTAGATTCGTGTATTTCAGCTACTAAAATCGAACTGTAAACGTATGTATACGTAAGTACTGTACATATGTACGTATTTGCTTGTAATAGTTAAGATGCTATTCAACTTTCACTACCTATACTTTTTTTACGCGATAAAGTACTTTTTCGTCGTAAAAAATGTAACTTATTCGACTTTCGTTCGCAAAATACTTAATTAAGTACTATTTATCTATATCGGCGGATATATTAGTAAACGGGCTGTTTCAATGTGGTTTTTTTTTCTTTCCTAATAATTACATAGTTCGTATTTTAGAGTGTTTGGTCTTTGGTATGATTTTATTAATTGCTTGTTAAATATTTGTAAATTACCTATTACTTTTTTTTCCTTTTTTTAACAACCAAAGGGAGACACTTTTGTATATTTTCTTACAAATATGTGATCGCAAAATGTTTTCTTTGTGTATTTATAATAATTTTAATAAAATTTTTGTTAAATTTTGTCGCTTCGTTCTTTAATGATGGGTTTTGATTTTGATTTTGATTTTGATTTTTTTCAAACAACATACCCAGGTAGGTATATCGAAATGAGAGACGGTAGCCAACTACCAAGTCTATCGATGAACGTAATTGGCTGAAAATTAAATCATTAAGTAGGTAGGTAGGTAGGCAGGTAGCAGAGTAGATCAAATCGAACGCAGAGTAGGTTATAGGTAAACTACGTTGCTTGTACCTAAATAAACGATTTGGTTTCTAAATTGTACTTGTAGGTAGAAGCTAAGTACCTAATTTAATTACATTCGAAGTGGATAATATGTATATAGTAATGGTAATTAAAAAGTCGCAGCGTTAAGACCGCGGCGAAGATGCGGTGGCGGAGGCGTACAAATCTAATCCGAATCCGAATCCGAATGAGCACCGCTGTGGCTGCGGCTGCGGCATCGGCAATCGTCGGAATCGGAAAGAGAGAGGCGGTCGCGGGCGCGTCGATGAATAACTTGGAATAATCCAAAGAGATAAGAACCGCAGCAGAAGTCAATGACACAATTTAAAGCGGTGGTGATTTTGTAGGTCGCTTATTCTATGATTTCGGTACGGATGACTAGACACGAATCTTGTCACGCCGCGTCCGTGTCCGCGTCCTTTCAAAGTACGACATTGCTTATCTGTCACATTATACGTTTACGTACTACGTACTACGTACGTAGGTACTAGGTGGTACAAGTACCCACAGTACAGAACAGACTGCGCCGCATCGCCATCGACATCGCTTACATCCGGTTTCTTTACTTACTTTAGGTAATAATATCGATGAAAACGCGAAAACATTTCATTTTTACGTCCTCAAGTCGAAGAAACAGGCGTAGGGCATAGGGTAGCACGTAGGAAAATAAGGGCAGAAAAAAGAAGACGTAGGTTCCTATACCTACGTAGTTAATTTTCTCTACACAGGACATAGGTACATGGATTTTCAAAACAATACGTAGGAAACAAAAAAACCAGTTGTTTTTACATGGTAAAAAATGATTTTTTTCCAAAAATGCGAATAATTGAAAAATTCATAATTTTTTCATCATAACCTCTCAGAGTGAACCCGAATGATGAGAAAAATTTTTTTTTGGCAATTTTTCCAATAAAATTGAATTTTGGAAAAATGTGAAATTATTGCCCTTGCAAAATGAACTATTTTTTCAAAAATAAAATAATTGAAAAATCATGAATTTTTTCATCATAACTTCTCTGAGTGAACCCAAATGATGAAAAATTTTTTTTTGGCAATTTTTCCAATAAAATTGAATTTTGGGAAAATGTGAAATTGCCCATTGCAAAATGATTTTTTTCCAATAATGCGAATAATTGAAAAATTCAGAATTTTTTTGTGATAACCTCTCAGAGTGAACCCGAATGATGAGAAAACATTTTTTTGGCAATTTTTCCAATAAAATTGAATTTTGGAAAAATGTGAAATTATTGCACTTGCAAAATGAACTTTTTTTTCAAAAATAAAATAATTGAAAAATCATGAATTTTTTCATCATAACTTCTCTGAGTGAACCCAAATGATGAAAAAAATTTTTTTTGGCAATTTTTCCAATAAAATTGAATTTTGGGAAAATGTGAAATTGCCCATTGCAAAATGATTTTTTTCCAATAATGCGAATAATTGAAAAATTCAGAATTTTTTTGTGATAACCTCTCAGAGTGAACCCGAATGATGAGAAAAAATTTTTTTGGCAATTTTTCCAATGAAATTGAATTTTGGGAAAATGTGAAATATGCCATGTAATAAGTACCACTTGGTACTTATTACATGGGAAAAATGAATTTTTTCCAAAAATGCGAATAATTGAAAAATTCAGAATTTTTCCATCATTATCTCTCAGAATGGACTCGAGTATTGAGAAAATTTTTTTTTGGACAATTTGTCCAATAAAATTGAATTTTTGGAAAATGTGAAATTACAAATTGCAAAATGAACTTTTTTCAAAAATAGGAATAATTGAAAAATCATGAATTTTTTCATCATAATCTCTCAGAATGGACCCGAATAATGTGAAAAAAAATTTTTGGACAATTTTTTCAACAAAATAAAAATAAAAATATGTATTTTTTTTGGTGAAAAAATTTACAGAATTCCCCCCCCCCCCCCACCACAATGTGAGCACCACTTGAGAAAATATGCTCCTCAACTTAATTTTAAGCGGTACCTTGGGGAATCCCCAATTTATGAAAAAAAAAGGAAAATGAAAAAATAAGAGAAAAATTTTGCCCAACATTGTAAGTGTTACATATTTTTATTAGAAAATAATTCCTTACTTTTCATTTTTCCTTTGACTAAATTTTTAGTGATGTAGTTAGCCCTCCCCCCATTTTGAAAAAGTAAGAAAAAGGACCAAATTTTTGAGTTTTTGGTAATAGGGAATTATTGTCTAATGAAATGCGACAACTCAAAATATTATGAGTAAAAAAAAATTCACATTTCTTTCGTTTTTTTTTTCTTCAAAAATTGAGGATGCTCCAAGGTACCGCTTAAAATCAAGTTTGAGAAGAAAATGAAAAATTGGGAATTCATAAGATACGAGATGTATGTAAGATGAGGACGTCAATGCGCTGGTTGTTTACTATTGAAAAAGAAATACTTTCACTAATTGAGTCCGCCAAGTAGGTACAGACTGGTGCGGAGAAAGATACTTACAAATACGTCGAATACGGCGCGGCGACGGTATGGGTATTGGGTAAAAGCTGTTGGCAGGCG
Source organism: Balanococcus diminutus (assembly GCA_959613365.1). NCBI lineage: Eukaryota > Metazoa > Arthropoda > Insecta > Hemiptera > Pseudococcidae > Balanococcus > Balanococcus diminutus. The sequence goes on along the minus strand of OY390716.1, from coordinate 62,594,058 downwards.
CAGTCGACGTCGTGCGGGGCTACGAATACGTATAGTATAATATATATGCTGACACTGGGAGAACGGGGAACTGGGGAAGGATTCGTGGACCTACATTAACCGTGCTGACGGACTGACAGACAACTTGGTAGAAAACCGGTTTCGACTTTTGTTTCATTAACCCGGATACAATATTCAATAAAGCAAGATACGCGTGCTTCATGAATCTGGTATTGTCTACCTTGGTTTATTAAGTACTTATACTTATTCTCGTATCAGTGCTATCTGCTATGCTGTATGTACTATCTATGTACATGTACTACGAAGTGTAGGTACTTGCTCATACGCATACGAGCGTATTACTGTACTTGATGTAGAAACTCTGCCTCGAGAATCGATAGAGGAAAAACTATATTGTACCTAAATACAAATACAAAATGAGACCAGATTAACTGTCTACTCTGTTTTTCACCAATTTCCTACGTAGTTTGGTTCAAGTGCCTAGTTTGGGACAATGTAGACCTACGTGTATAATCGATCCGAAAATCCGAAGATCAAGATATCAAATCTACCAACTCCAATTTGAAAAAAAGGTACGAACGAACACGACGCAACAGGTAGGTACTAGGTAGTTGACACGTGTAAGCAGATTTCTTTTTTTTTTTTTTTTCGTTACAAGAATTTACAAGAATCGAGCCTCGCAGATGACTGATCAAGTCTTCAACTTATTCGTTTTGCGAATAAAAAAACTAAAAACTAAAAATTGATCGTTTTACTATACATTCGTATCGTACGCCATCTCAAAGAATTTTTCAAACGCAAACTCAAACTGATAATATTTTCAACGTAAATAATATGGTAGTTACGAGCATGAAGGTACTAAGGTTTAAGGTACCGCGAGCTGTATTTTTGTTTTACTTTTTATAAAATGATTTGGCAACGCGGCACGATTAACACATTTACACGAGACATAGAATAGAAAGTAAAGGGTAAATTGGAATCATTAATTCGATCAACGCGGATCGCGAACAACGACGGCGTCGGGAGTGAGATCGTAGCAGAACAACGCAACGTACGAAGATAAAACGAAGAGAAATAAAAAGAGAAAGAATTTGTTCGTGAGACCGAGAGTTGTAATGCTTCCTCGCGCCGATCTCTCTGACCTTATTATACTTTGACCTCAATCTTTGCCAAGGACGAGGCTTCGAAATTTTCTAGGTCAATACACCGCGCGCGTAAACATTCTCTTCGCTCAACGCAACATCCATCGCGTACAATCGAAGGCAGAAAATGCAAATTGAAGCTTCTATCGGACCCAAATTTATACCCTTGTGGCTTAAACAATAAAAAAAAAAAGGTCTGTTAGGGGACAAATGGAAATTATTTTCGCGCAATTCGGCTAAAGTTTTTTCTCCACTCGTCAAGACGTACAAATTAGTCTTTCGTCAATAAATAAACTCAAAATTCAAGTCAACAGTATTTCATCAAAAAAGTATAAAAATAGGAACACGAGTAAGCGAAAAAAAAAAAAAAAAGTAAACCAACAATAATTGTGGTTGGTCGGAAGGTATTTCGTTTTAGTTTTAGATCACGCCGCCGGAGCCGAACAGAACACGAAGTATCCAATTTTCTGAAATTTTACGAAAAACAAAAAAAGATGCCTAATTCTTCGAAGTAATAAAATGTTTTATTAATAAAAAGGTAGGTATAAATAATAACTTAGATTATTATAGCGTACGTCACCCATCGTACAGCTAATTTAAAAAGGAAAAAATTACGAAATCGTCGAACAAAATGAATCAAACCGACTTACTCCGTGTTGGGTTTAGATTTCTTGGAAGATTCTTCCGATGCTTCTGATTCTTCTTCGGGTTTACGTTTTTTATCGTTAACATCGGCAGACTCTTTTTTCTCGTCACTATCATCTTCTTCACTCAACGGCGAGTCATCTCCTTCTCCTTCGTCTTTAACATTCCTAGCGTTATTGCCCCTCTTGTTGAATTTTCTGCCGCCTTTTGATTTCTTTCCTACGAACATGACGAAATAACGCGTATTAAAATATTTTCCGCAACTACGAATTACAAACGAATAATAATACCGACAAAACGCGAAGATCTAACCTTTATATTTCGTTTTCATCATGTGCTGCATAACTCTAGTGTTTTTATCGTCTTCCATTTTTTTTAATAATTCGATTTCTTTTTCACCTTCCACGCATTCGGCACGCAAAACAACGTCGTTCACTTTGAAAGAATTATTTTCCAATTTCGAAACGGCCTGTAGAAAAAATTTGTAGTTGTTAAATTGAACGACAATACCCCTCATTTCAATAAATTATCGTACTGTATTATTACTTGTTTGGCGGAATCTTGAGTTTGAAGACGAATGTAAGCGGTCGGATCACCGGTGTTGTAGTCGACAAAGGCTACATCCCATCCTAATGCTTTGGCGCCATCTTTCAATTGGTTTCTGTCTATATCGCTCGTTAACCCAGTGACCAGAATTAAAGCTCCGGTAGGCAATTTTTTCAGTTCTTTCTTTTTCATTTCTTGTTGCTCTTTCAACAGCTCATCTTTCTATAAACACGATTAAAACTTAGTACTTACTCGCACGAAAATAAAATCAATGTAACGAGAAGCTACTCTCTTACCAATTTCTTCGTTTTCAACTTCTGTTCCATTCTTTCGTTTTTTTTCTCGTCGATATAAACCAATCTGAAATGATTTAAAATTATTAGAAAAAAATCGAATAGATATTTGGGACGAAAATGTGAAAAATCTTCAAAACTTACTGAAGTTTCCTAATGAGTTCATTGCCAGCGTACTTGACCGATTTAATGCTAACGAAACTTTCAGCTTCTTCTCGCGTTGGAAAAGCTGCATACACAGAACCTTTAAACTTCCACGTTTTGCTCGTCTTATCGAAGTAATTTCTTCTCTGTAACGATTTCGTTTAAAATTAATAACGAACAAAACACGAGAAAAACAACTTGGTAGGATAAACTTACAAAAACATTGTCTATTTTTCCAAATGTCTGCATAAATTTCAGTATATCGTCTAACGAGGCAGTATCAGTGGGAAATCCTTTAACGTACACCGTTCTTTGAGCCACACTATTTTTCCATACATCATCGTGTTCGGGTAACACACGGTCTGGATTACGCCGTACACATTTTCTGTTTTCGTCTACCTACAAACACGAATTCATAATAAATCACCCGGTTAACGGTTTCATCGGAGGCGGGATCAAATCAAATCATAAAATGCAAATAATACTTCTATCAGTTCGCTGGGATTTTCCTTGAAAGCCGATAAAATGACATCAACGTCTTTCGTTAATGCAGCCAGTCTATTGAAACGAAGAATAGTGCCGAGTGGAACCCAGCCTTCATCTTTGGCAATTTCGTTCTTCAAAAATTTATCCTTCATTAAATTGAAGTCTCCGAAGTAATACTACGCAACAAGAAAACACATGGTGGAGACGTTAAAACTATCAAGACAAAATGATGCAAGTTATGCTAAAGTTACACGTACCTCGATTTGTTCGGCTATCTTAATTTTCAACATCGGGGTAACAGGCGCTTCGTTGCTACCAGTTGAGGTTACAACTTCCGCTTCAGGCATGACTTTTAATTCTCTAAGATACGCAACAGTTTACAACATTAATAGCAGAAGTGATCAAAAGTTATAATAAATGGCACGATTGCTGTTTCGTGGTAAAACAGATGATCCAAAGAAAGTGTTTTCGGTACTTACTTAGAGTTGATGATTCGAAGAAATACACTAGTTATAACGATTGATACTTGCAGTATACAGATGAACCATTCATTATAATCATACAAACTAGAGAACGCGTATTTTTTTTTACAATTTTCCGTTCAAAAATCGCGAGCAAAAGCAAATTTTCAAATCAAAAAGCAAGTAAGTTGGCGCAGAAAAAGCATGTTTGAAATTTTCTTGTTGGTTGCCGAGGATTTTATTTTGTACGTTGACTTTTTGATTATGACAGCGATGCCAGCATAAATAGTTCCGTGATCTCACGTGAATCATGCGTTATAGCTCGTTGTGTTGTGAATACAGCGAAATCTCGACGAAAAAACTTATCACGGTGAAGGTTTTGGTGAAAATAGTTCAATCTGTAATTTGTTTTCCGATTCGCCATTTTGTGTTTTGGTGAAAAATTATCTTTAGAAAAGTTTTAATTAATTGAGCTGTATTAAAAAATTTACTCTCGAAGTTCAATTATTTAGTATTAATTATAAGTTGAAGTATCGTAATAGTAATATAGACAAAGTTTCTGTTCACTCTGCTAGATTAGTGTTGTATTTCGTCGACTTTTATTCATTCGTTTTAAATGTCTTGTTTCCTGTAAAAGTGTTTTTTGGACGGATAGAAGTTATCGCGAAATATGGCTAATAATATTCCTCGCACCCACGAAGGTAAGCGTATTTTTCGATACAAGTCGTACACTCTTCCCTTATTGTACGCCGGTAATAATAATTATATTGACGGACGAATCAACGGATACAAAATTACTTGTGGTCGGTACGATAATATCTTTTTTATGATTACAGAAATCGATGCCCAAATTAGAGAAATACAATCTCGTAAGAAAGAAGTGCATAATGGAAATTCCGAAAATGCGGGCATAGGATTAGGCGAAAGTGGATATTACGATCGTGACATTTACGAAGGTTCTGGTAAATTTGAAGGCTACGTTACTTCAATCGCCACCACAGACGATGCCGACGTAAGTGATGAATTTTGTATTTCGAAGAAAGCGATTTTTTCAACTTTTAATTCTCGACGTATATATTGCAGGAAGAAGAGAATGATGTCGGATATATGCCCAACAAACGTTCGTATACGGCGAGTGCAGCCCTTCTTAACGATGTCCCCAAAGTGAGTATATAAACTAATTTTGAAAGATTTGGTTCTTTAATAAGGTTTTTGCTCGTTTTTTAACGCCTTTTTTAAATTTCAAGTCCGATAACGCGTACGATCCCTTCGCGGAAAGAAGGCCGAAAACCATCGCGGAGAAAGAAGACGAGTATAGAGCGCACAGAAGACGTATGATAATTTCTCCCGAACGTGTTGACCCGTTCGCCGAAGGTTTGTACCGGTTCACGTTATTACATAGATATCTTGATGTAACTTTACTTACGTTAAGGGAGAACAAAACAAACAAATTATTGGAAATAACGAGCGTTTGTTTTGTTTTGTTTTGTTTTATTAATCGTAACCTAGTTCTACTGATCGTTATAGAATTTCTTTGTATCACATAAGATCGTATATGAACATGTTACTAATATTTTGCTGGGATTTAAAATTGTATGATTGAATGAATGTTTGCTAGAATGAATGCGTTGTGTTTACTCCTATCTATGTTCCTTTTTCCTCGTTTATTATCGTACGTATTTCAGATACAATCGCCATTTAGGGTACGGTAATTATTCGATTTGTTTTAAATGTTTTAAATCACGAATTCAAATCGTATTTAAACGATACAACGAACATATGAAATCTATCGGAAGGTTTTCGATATCGCCTGTATCTTCCTCTCTCTTTGCGCGGATATTTTATAGCGAGTTATCGAACTATTATATTTTGTTACCACCTTATTCGTAAAATCTCTATTGTAATTTATAGTAGTATTAATTTAGTACGTATTAATTTTAGTGCAAATTGGAGGAAAACACTAATTTTATTTATTTTTTCTTTTGAGCTGGAATAGCACCGTTTACGAAGTGCCACGGTAGTTTCATCGATGTTGTCTTCAGATTCCTAGTACCGTATTATTCGCGTTGTATTTTACGTAATCAGCTTTACGATGGTTTCACCAAATTATCATATTATCTCATTAACGATTTTTTTAAAAACCTATTTTTTTCTAGTAAAACAAAACAACGCGTCTACGTTGATCGATTATTTCATCGAACTACGTACGCGTACGCGTAGTTTTAAAAATGTACCTGAGAAAATTCACTTTTTCGTCGGCAGCATTTTCTGCACGTTGTCGGGTGTCAGGTTCGTTTCGGTTTATTAAGGGAAGATTCGTAACGTTTAATCGATCCATCTGGTATTTGCGGATTTTTTCATCGTATACAATGTATTTACTGTTTATGTTTTTAGATTTAATTTTTGTTTTACGAGTCGCATTTTGCTCACTTTTATTTTATTTTTTATTATTTTTTTTTTTTTGTTTTCATTTTACGTAAAAAGTTTTTCAATTTCGCGCGCAATAACGTAAAAATTTATCATCGTTCATTTCCGTCGGCGCGAAAAGAAAATATTCTTGCAAGGCTCCTTCGTATTCTAATTCTCCAGAATGTGTGAAATACGTATGTGTGTTGAATGGAACAAGTTAAAAAATTATTAATTAAAAACCCAGCTTAATTTCTAGGTCGTTTATATAAAAAAGGTTGACGCTGTATTCGTAGAATATGGGATGTCGCTGTAGAAGAAATGTGGAAGAACCAGTACGTACACGTTGGTAGCGTTATTTTAAAATTACCAAACGACATTATACGTTAAGAGGAAAAAATGCGAACTTGTTTTCGTATTTTTTCCTCTGCTAACGGCAAGAAGTATCGGATGTTGGGTGATGAATAAAAAAATGGTATGTCGAATAGCCAACGGATCTTTTTCGATCATTTGGTCGATTTACCACTAATCGGCTAGAAAAGAAAGAAAAAAAGAAAATAATATTATTTACTTATACGAAAATTGGATTATTTTTAAAACATTCCAATTGAATTTTGGCAATGTCAACGTCGTAAAAAGAAATTTCACCTCTAGTAATTTCTATTTTCTTAATGAAAAAGAAAGTTTATATTTATATTTAAGAATTTTTAATTTGGTTTTAAAGAAATGGCATTTTGTTTTGGTGTGTAGGTGGCAAAACTCCGGACATCGGCTCCAGAACGTATAGTGAGATTATGCGAGAGCAGCAAATTCGCGGAGAAGAATCAGACGTGAGTTGTACTAGGTTACAGTAGACTAGTTTGTTTTCAATTTGTACTAACTGGACCTTTTATTTAGGTGAGAAAAAAATTATTGGAAAAAGCGAAAGACGGAACGTTGAAACCGGTCGTAAGCGAAGAACCGACAGCAGTTGTTGGCAAGAAACGTGGCCGATGGGACAAAACAGCGGACGGTGTAGCCGCAGTGCCTGCCAAAAAGAAGGCGCTCGCAGTACCGGTCGAGTCGACTTGGGAAAAAGATGACGTACGTACATCGATTCGATTGTTTATCGTATCGCTATCCTAGAGATTTCGTATTCGTATTTATCGTTGTGTTTTGTTTTTTATACGCGTACGTAGGCAGTCACTCCGGCCACGCAGAGATGGGACGAGACACCGGCGTATGCGAAAGGCAGCGAAACCCCAGGTGCAACTCCCAGCGCACGAATATGGGATGCGACTCCGGCTCACGCTACTCCGGGTCGTGAAACACCGCTGACAAGCGGAGAAAAAGCTTCGGTCCGTCGTAACAGATGGGACGAAACTCCGAGAACGGAAAGAGGTTTGTTTCCTAAAAAGACTCTGGATCAGCGTTCGTTTGTTTTTATCGCTTCTGTTTTTCGGTCTAATTGGTAATTTCGTATTTTAGAAACACCGGCTCATAGCGGTTGGGCCGAAACACCGAGAACCGATCGAACGGGCGGCGATCTAATTCAAGAAACTCTTACTCCCGGTGCCAGTAAGAGGCGATCGCGATGGGACGAAACACCGTCGAACCAAATGGTCGGTACGCCGGGCACCATGACTCCGGGTGCCATGATGAGCTCGATGACTCCTGCCACGCCGGTCACTCCTCACTCATCCGCCACTCCGTTGCTAACTCCGGGCGGTATAACGCCGATGGGAACTAAAGCTATGGCCATGGCCACGCCGACTCCAGGTAAAAATTGTCGTTTGTTTTTTAATTTTTTCAATTTTTTGTCTTTTATTGGAATAACAATGAAAATTTACGGTTCGATTGTGTCGCAGGTCACTTGGGCTCGATGACGCCCGAACAGTTGCAACAATATCGTTGGGAAAGAGAAATCGACGAAAGGAACAGACCGCTGAGTGACGACGAACTGGAAGCTCTGTTTCCACCCGGCTATAAAATCCTACAACCTCCGTCTGGCTACATTCCTTTACGTACGCCTAGTAGGAAGTTGACTGCTACGCCTACGCCCATCGCCGGCACTCCGGCCGGCTTCTTTATTCAATCCGAAGATAAATCGGCCAAGTACATCGACGACCAGCCGAAAGGAAATTTGCCATTTTTAAAGCCGGAAGACGCGCAGTATTTCGATAAATTGTTGATCGACGTCGACGAAGAATTACTCAGTCCGGAAGAGCAGAAAGAACGTAAAATAATGAAACTGTTGTTGAAAATCAAAAATGGCACTCCACCTATGCGCAAAGCGGCTCTTCGGCAAATAACGGACAAAGCTCGCGAATTCGGAGCCGGACCTCTATTTAATCAGATTTTACCGTTGTTGATGTCGCCGACGTTAGAAGATCAAGAACGTCATTTATTAGTCAAAGTTATCGATCGAGTGTTGTATAAATTGGACGATCTAGTCAGACCCTACGTGCATAAGGTAAAAAAATTGCGTTCAATTTTCAAAGGTCGCCGTACTAGTTGCTTTAGTTTTGTTTTTTAATTTTCTAATTGTCATTCGCCTATTTTACAGATTTTGGTAGTAATCGAACCTTTATTGATCGACGAAGATTATTACGCTCGTGTAGAAGGCCGTGAAATTATTTCAAATTTAGCCAAAGCGGCCGGCTTAGCTACGATGATTTCCACCATGCGTCCCGACATAGATAATATCGACGAATACGTACGTAATACAACAGCCAGAGCATTCGCCGTAGTCGCATCTGCTTTAGGTATTCCATCGTTGCTTCCATTTTTAAAAGCCGTCTGTCGCAGTAAGAAATCGTGGCAGGCTCGACATACCGGTGAGTGGTCAAATATTCCCATCGTTCTCCTTCTGTTACTTACGAATGCGACTTGAACTATTCTGATTCTGAATTTTGTTTCAATTTAGGTATAAAAATCGTGCAACAGATCGCCATTCTAATGGGATGCGCCATTTTACCGCATTTGAAAGCTTTAGTCGAAATCATCGAACACGGTTTGGTAGACGAACAGCAAAAAGTGCGCACAATTACGGCTTTGGCCATCGCAGCTCTTGCTGAAGCGGCTACGCCGTACGGTATCGAAAGTTTCGACTCGGTCTTGAAGCCTTTATGGAAAGGTATTCGTACACACAGAGGAAAGGTACGCGAGTTGTTTTACGAATACGATTACGAATAAGACTGGAAAATTTTACATTTGTCGTGTTTGCCTTCTTACAGGGTTTGGCCGCCTTTTTGAAAGCCATCGGTTATTTGATTCCGTTGATGGACGCCGAATACGCTAATTACTATACGCGAGAAGTGATGTTAATATTGATTCGAGAGTTTCAATCTCCCGACGAAGAAATGAAAAAGATCGTATTGAAGGTACGTACGTCGGTAACTTTTCCTCAATTTTGGTACAAAATTTAGTAATTGCAACTTTATCGTCGATTCGCAGGTAGTCAAACAGTGTTGCGCGACCGATGGTGTCGAAGCGCAGTACATCAAAGATGAAATTTTACCTCATTTCTTCAAACACTTTTGGAATCATCGTATGGCGTTGGATCGACGAAATTATCGCCAGGTGGGTTGCCACCAACTAATCATTTCCCAAGTATTCTTTGGTTTGTGTATCTAATCCCTTCTTTCGTGTGTTTTGTTTCGCAGTTGGTCGACACGACGGTAGAAATCGCCAACAAAGTTGGATCTTCGGAAATCATAAATCGTATCGTCGACGATCTGAAAGACGAGAACGAACAGTATCGTAAAATGGTTATGGAAACCATCGAGAAAACCATGACAAATTTGGGAGCAGCCGCCGTCGATTCTCGGTTAGAAGAACAGCTTATCGACGGCATATTGTACGCATTCCAAGAACAAACCACCGAGGTAATATTAATACATTATTGTATCCAGTCGTCGTACTACGTGCGTAGTACGTGCGTAGTACGTGTAGTACGTGTGGACGAATTTTCAACTCAATTCTCGTTTGGAATATTGAATTTACGCTCTTGTTTTTTATTTTCAGGACGTGGTCATGTTGAACGGATTCGGTACGATTGTAAATCAACTCGGTCGACGAGTAAAACCGTATTTGCCTCAGATTTGCGGTACCATATTGTGGCGATTGAACAATAAATCGGCCAAAGTACGTCAACAGGCTGCCGATCTTATATCTAGAATAGCTGTTGTTATGAAAACTTGTCAAGAAGTACGTATCGTCGTATAGTATTGCGTATTTTGGTAACGTTCGCAATTTTATTAATTTCGTTTCTTCGCTTCGATTAGGAAAAGCTGATGGGACATTTAGGAGTCGTATTATACGAATATTTGGGCGAAGAATATCCGGAAGTGTTGGGTAGTATATTGGGTGCTTTGAAAGCCATCGTCAACGTTATCGGTATGACCAAAATGACGCCACCTATCAAAGATTTATTACCAAGATTAACGCCTATTCTAAAGAATCGACACGAAAAAGTAAGTACATACGAAAGGTGAGCAGACGGACAATTTTGCCACTTAATCGACGACTGTTTACGTTTCAGGTGCAAGAAAACTGTATAGATTTAGTTGGTCGTATCGCCGACAGAGGACCGGAATACGTATCGGCCAGAGAATGGATGCGAATCTGTTTCGAATTATTAGAATTGTTGAAAGCGCACAAAAAAGCAATTCGTAGAGCGACAGTAAACACTTTCGGTTATATCGCCAAAGCTATAGGGTAAGTCGAGCCAGCGAACGAATCGATTACCTACTTATTTTATACTTACGTCTTGAAAGCGTCCCTTATACTTTTTGATATTGTTCGTATACAGACCACACGACGTGCTAGCCACGTTATTGAATAATTTAAAAGTGCAAGAGCGTCAGAATCGTGTTTGCACGACCGTAGCAATCGCCATTGTTGCGGAAACTTGCTCGCCTTTTACCGTATTGCCGGCATTAATGAACGAATATCGTGTGCCCGAGTTGAACGTGCAAAATGGTGTGCTGAAATCGCTATCGTTTCTGTTCGAGTATATCGGCGAAATGGGTAAAGATTATATTTACGCCGTTACTCCTTTGCTGCAAGACGCCTTGATGGATAGGTTGGTATACTCGTACCTACACGAATTTATTCCCGGTTTGTTTGGGTTTCATTTCAATTTTTCGAATTTTTTCGCAGAGATTTGGTACACAGACAGACGGCGTGTTCGGCTATCAAACATATGGCTTTAGGAGTATACGGATTCGGTTGCGAAGACGCCCTCATACATTTATTAAACTACATGTGGCCCAATGTTTTTGAAACGTCGCCGCATTTAGTACAAGCATTCTTAGACGGTGTCGAAGGTTTGCGAGTAGCCTTAGGTCCTATTAAAATTCTTCAGTATACGCTTCAGGTGAGAGTTTTACATTGTTTTTTTTTTTTTTTTTACCATTTCAGACTGAAACGCTAACGTTGATTTTTTTCACTTTTTCTTAGGGTCTGTTTCATCCAGCCCGCAAAGTGAGAGACGTATATTGGAAGATTTACAACGCGTTGTATATCAGCAATCAAGATACGTTGGTTGCCGGATACCCTCGCATAGAAAATGACGCCAAAAACATGTACAATCGATACGAAGTCGATTACATCATCTAAAGCGTAACGAATTTCGAATTTTACGTGCACGTACGGTACCATCTCGCGGTAAATGCTTACCTTCATCCATACATCATTATTTTCGACTCGATAACGATTCCTACTACGCTACGTATGTACCTAAATTGAAATCGGGTCAGAATCAAAATGTCGCGTGTTATATTGTGTGAATAAATTTATTATTATTTTTCTTTTGTTTATCTCCGTAAGTCATATTATTTGTAGGTTTCCTACGTGTGTCTTTTTCTACTCAATTTGTTTTCGTGTAGCCAGTACTTTGGCGAATATTTTTCGTGTATAGCATTCTAGTTTATGATAAAATTACGGTAGGCTAGAAAATTTTGGAATTTCATCAGAAATAACAGCTTTCTTATCATACTCGTAAACTATGGTCTGTAGAGAGAAATTTGAAAAAATGTCGCTATTGAAAGTTTTTCATGTCGAAGCGTAATTTAATGGCGATCAATTTGGCATAAAAAGTTTTAATATTAAGTAATACGCGTCAGAAATAATAACGATTTTGTAAATGAAAACGTGAACTCGAAATTTGGAAGATATATGTGTTTAAATGATACAGATTCAAATTTTGAGCTAATCAGTAAAGTAAGACTGCTATCTTGTAGGAAATTTTATTTCCAATCGAAAAGGTTCTTTTCACTTTTTACCTACCTTCAATACTTTAGACGCTATACAAAAAAAAAACGAAAAAATTGATGAAATTTCCAAAAAATTGATAAATTTTTTGTTTTTTTCGTAAAGCGCGTTTAGCGCCTAAAGTATTGAAGGTAGGTAAAAGTTGAAAAGAACCTTTTTGATTGGAAATGAAATTTACTACAAGATGGCAGTCTTACTTTTTGGATTGACTTAAAATATGAGAAGATTTTTTTTGAGTGGCCGCTTCGCCCCACCACTGGGGTGAAGCGGGGCTCACTTCAAGTGCTTCTAAAAATTACACAAATGGACTGAAAATTCTCAAACTTGGTAAATACATTCTTGAGAGATATATCTATCGTTTGAGACCAAAATCACATTTTTATCTTCATTTGGGGCGGTGATTTTTAAAAAAACCGTCAAAAATTGGTCCGCTTCGCCCCACTTTACGGTACTACTTTTAGTTGAATTTTTTAAAAATTGGACCCCTCCCTCCGCACTGATAGTGATTTCGCATGCATAACACTCTGAAGATGGTACATAATTATATTAAATAGAGAGGTTTACGCTACTAGCCTTAGCTGCTGTATGTACATGGCGTTTAAAAAAATAGGGAAGTGAAGGAGGAAGTAGAGCCCTAGGAGGAAGAGGCCAACTGGAAATTTTTATCGAATATAAGTTGTTGATTTGAGATCTTAAAAATAATGATAATTATTTAGTTATTTTAAAAATTTCGATCGGATCCCTCTCTTTCCTCCGATTTCACGTAACATCGGATAGATTTTTTCAAAATTAAGGAGTGGTCCAATTGAAAAATTTTTCAAGTAAAAGTTGTAAGTTGAGACCCTAGAAATAATTTTGGATATTATAAAATTTTCGATTCGACCCTTCCCACCCCTCCAATTACACATAATACGACTTGGATACTATATTATTAAAAACTAGGAGAGGTAGGGGTTCAATTGAAAAGAATTTCGAACAAAAGTTATAGCTCGAGCCTAGAGGTCCTAGGAGTAATTTTGATGAGTCTCCTCCCTCCCCTCCCTTCCACTTTTGAATAATAGCTTTTGTAAAATGCAACAGAAACCGAATGATCCGCGTCCGTGTAAAACAAACTGAGTACGTAAACTAGACACTAGTGATTTACCTGCAAGTATTGAAATTCAATAAGTACGTACCTATCAGCTAATCTGCATCTTTTTAATCAATTTTCGATAACCGACTATGAATGAACTGATCACGAGTGATTCAAATTGGCGTCGTATTTTCGTTGCTGTGATTAGGTCTTAAGTTAGGTACTCGACTACGTCTAAGTACTACGTACACGAAATAAAATAAATCAAGTACAAATGAATCGATTGCATCGAAAGTTTTTATGGACGACGCAAGTACGTACACTGTACAGTATGTACGCCTAGGTGTGTATTTTAAAAATATGTTTATTAGGAACTCGATTGCCTATAATACTGATTTGAAAAAATGGAAATTACATCTCGTAAGTAGTAGCTAGGTAGGTAATAGGTACCTATTAAGTGAGGTAACGGATTAACATATTTCGGAATTCTGTTTGATCAAGTTTTTGCAACGGTTTGAAATCTACGTCGTTGGTCGAATCCGAATCATTTCTTTTGCGAATAGCGAAAGTAGGAAAAGATATTCTCGGTTTAATCGGTACTATCTGCGGTTTCAAGTAATACGCAGCGAGCACTGCGCTCGGACAAATCCACTGTCTAGTTTTACTCGAATTCGTATCGGTATTATTTACGGCGTTTGCTTCTAGCTTATTAATGGTTCTGATTTTTCGACTTTTAATTTTTCCCAAAACGTTGACGCGCCAGTCCTGAAACATATAGAGAAATTTCCTATGAATGGTTTTTGATTTCAATGTTTCTAACCGAAGGACCAGCGCGTACTTATTTTGATTTTTTGACTGTCGTCGTGTTGTTCGAAAAAAAATTTACTGGCTTACTAAATTTTGGTAAAGTACTTTGGAGTAGGTAGAATCACAGAACGAGAGAAGGGTAGAACGATTATAGAATTTAATGATTCGTGGTTCTCAAGTAGAAAGAATTTAAAAAAAAAAAATGAAGTAAGTTAAGCATACGTAATGTAAATAGACGTAGGAATTTAATGAAATTTTCAACATCAGATATACATATTACGTATTCACAATAAATAAACGTATATCTATTGGGTGCGTGCGTGCGTACATAGATAGGTAGATAGGTAGGTATTACGATACCAGAGGAATTTGCATTTTCGACACGTTTTCCCAAGAGACAAAGTATATTTTTCGAGTCAACTGTATCCTGGGATCGAAGACCATTTTCAACGCTTCCGGATCTTGTTGGAAATTGAATTCGTTACTCGTATCCATAGCATCGAGTCCTGAAATTAGCGCAATAACGAGAATAAATTGGCACCTTTGAAGGTATCTTTGGGTACCTAGACCTACTACCTACCTATCTATAATCATTACTCGTATACTTACTATAAACGCTTCCTCCTAAAATGTAAATTTGTCTTACATCGCGTACAAATTCAGGATATATTCTGATAGCTAATGCAATATTCGTCAAAGGTCCGGTGCAGAATATCGTTACTTCACCTGCAAAAAATTGTACAATGAAAAGACAGTACCTAGATGAATCCAGTGGCGTGCTCGGGGTTTTTAGGGCCATAGACATAAACCTAAAAAGGGCCCTTATGCGGCCAGTTCGGGCCCCTTGAACTTTTTTTATCTTCCTCAGCTCCTCAGCCCGCCCAATATTAGTAATATTGATAAGAAAAAAAATCTCCGAAAACGATAACAGCGTATGTAAACAAACGGGCAGCCATTTTTTAGGAGGTCCCTATTTAAGAAATTAAAAAAAAAAATACTTAAATTGTAAAATGTTGAAATTAATCATTTTGCAGAAAAAAAAATTTAAAAATTTAAATCGTAACGTTTTAAAAAAAATTAATTGTTTCAAAAAAAAAATGAGAATTAGAAACAAATTGAGAATTTTTCAAGGAAAATGATGAATTAAAAAGAATAAGAAGTTACAGAATTTTTTCAGAAAAAAGAATTGGAATTGAAAAAAATTAAGATTCCATATTTTTAAGAAAAACATTGAAAGTTACCGAACATAATCGAATTTGTGTTGTTCAGACGTTTTAGTACACGAAGTCACCGAGTAAAAAAATTCATCTTTTTGATTACGGTATACTTACTCCATATTATACCTATACAATTTTTTATTCGCTTTTTGAAATTTGAAATTCCTGTTTGAGATATGTAATTATTTAAAAAAATAAAATAATAAATGTAATATATTATACAAAAAATTATCTATAATTCGGGCCTTTTTCACATTTTAGGGCCCTCCCAAAATGTCCCTGTCGTTTACTCGTGAGCACGCCACTGGATGAATCATCACTGTAGCTGTACCTTCACCTAGTGTAGGCCTATTGTCTACCTACCTGATTGTACGATTAACGCTTACTTACCTGGATATTTTTTAACGGCGTCGATAATGGCTAATACTGCGTGGTATTTGGGCATATCATCGATAGAAGGTCCTTGGTAGCCAGTTTCGCCGTATCCTTCGTAACCGAAGTAATACTCGCGTTCTTCGTTAGCATCTGGGTATTTCAAAATACCAACCGTAGTGCCCATGTAAATAGGAATCTGCGAAAACACCGGCCACGTCGTTAAAAACTGCGGTAATCAAGGCCGGCGAGAGCCAGGTCGGGCCCCAGGACAAAAAAAAATTCGGGATGTCTTCTTTTTCACTAAAAAAATACCCATTTAATACCTATTTTTTTTATTTTATTGAACAAATAAAAAATTTCTCCACTTGGAAAAAATTTCAACTAGAAAAAAGTGAAAAAAATTACCAAAATTTCAAAAATGATTTTTTTAACTAGGTACTGAATTTAAAAAGAAATCGTTCTCAAAGGAATTCAAAAGTTTTTTAATATAAAGAACTGAATAAATTAAAAAAAAAAAAAAAAAAAAAAAAAACTTCAATAAAACTAATTGTTCTTGTACAAAACTTGAACAAATTAAAAGAAATTAGAAAATTTTTCATTTAAAAAAAAAATGAAAAAATCTTTCATTCAAAATTTAAAAAAAAAATGTTTTTCACTGAATTTTAAAAAAATGGTTCTCAAAGAAATTTGAAAAAATTTTGAATGCAAAGAAATTGCCTGAATTTCAAAAACCAACCGCTTTTCAAACATTTTTAAAAAATTTTTAAGGAAAGAAATTTTAAAAAATTGAAGGGAAATTTGAGAACTCTTCAAAAAATTATTCTTTGCTGAATTTACAAAAAAAAAAAAATCGTTCTCAAAAAAATTGGAAAATTTTTTAATAATAAAGGAATTGAATAAATTTAAAAAAAAATTCAATAAAACTTGTTTCTTTACAAAACTTGAACAAAGTAATTAAAAGATATTAGAAAATGTTTCAATTTAAAAAAGTGAAAAATTCTTTCATTCAAAATTCAAAAAAAACCTTTTCACTGAATTTAAAAAAAAATTGATTCTCAAAGAAATTTGAAAAAAGTTTAAAAATGCAAAAAAATTGCCTGAATTTAAAAAAAATGAAAGTTTTTTGAAGAAAATGAATTTTAAAAAATTGAAGGGGATTTTGAGAACTCTTCAAAAAATTCGTTGACGAATTTCTAAAAAAAAAAATCTCAAAGGAATTTGCAAATTTTTTAAATAAAAAGATGATGCAAAAAAAATCTTCAAAAATTTTTTTTGACGAAATTTGAAAAAACTCTTGCAGAAATTTAAAAAATCAAAAATTAAAAGAAAGGTTGTTGAAGAAAAACCGCATTGAGTTGAGACCACGTTCACTACTCGAATGATACAAAATTTAGAATTTTTCTTTTGAATTGTTCATTTTTTTAATGTTATGAAATCTCTTTGGGCCCAAAGAAATTTTTCCTTTTGCCTTGAGAACCCTATGAGGCGAGGGGGGAAATCCGGAGTCTCGGAAATTAATCCAGGCCATAAGAAAAACTCCGAGCCCAAGACTTGTGTTCCCCTTGTCCCTCCCTCTCGCCGGGCTTGACGGTAATATTAGATAGGTGCCTGCCTAAGTAGGTAGGTAGGCACTTATCAAATAGGTAATATTCGCGACTTACATCTCTGTCTTTTTCTAATACTTTCAAAGTTCTTAATATATTTTTTGTGGCGTTTTTCACATCGGTATGGCCGAATACTGTTGTAATAGCCAGAACTTGGGCCGGTCTCAAACGCTCCGACAATATCATAAATACGGCGATCGCGTCGTCTACTCCGCCGTCCGTGTCTATGATCAGTTTTCGAATTCTGTTTTTCGACATGTAATTCGACTCGACCGGTTTGGCCGAGTACACTCCAGCTTGTTGGTCTCTGCCTCCGAATACGGCGAATCCAAAAGCCCCGCTCAACATACCGCCGCCGTCATTTGATAAAGACAGCGCAGCTTGAATTCTGTTATCATACAGAAAACCAAAACAAATACGAAATTAATTATACGTATTTAATGGGAGCATAAGCGAGCATGTTCTACATCTAGATACCTTTATCTATACCTATACCTATACCTACGTATTTCTTAGTATGTGGTAGGTTAGGTACGTTACGTAAGTCCATATGTAGCTGGGACCGCGAGGAGAGCGAAAGAAATGAAAATAAAATAAAATGGGGTGATTAACTGATCAGCGATTATCGATCGTACACCGTGCACGAGTAAATATTCAATTTTACTTTTGAGAAAATTGATAAGATACCAAAGAAAATAATATCTCGTTCACGGTTCAATTAAAAAATCCAATCGATTTTCATGATAAAATTTAATTGATTTTTTTTTTTTTTTTTTTTTTTGAAGGAATTTACCCAGGCGTACGCGAGTGGACGTGTACCTCGACCAATACTAACGTTTTTCCGATTAGCGCTGAACTTGAACGTATAATATTTTTTCAAGTAAAAAGTGTATTGATGAAATTTGTACAAATAATCGAATGAAACAGCGAGTGTATCGAATTTCTATAACTGATCATTTCTCGAATTTATTTCAAAGAAATCGATTTACAGGTTCTATATTGTTTATTTTTTATTTCCGTCCTAACTAAATTTTAAAATGGTATGGTACCCCATTAAATTTTTTTTTTTTTTTTTTTTTTTTTTTTTTTTTTAGAATCGTAGAAAAAAAATCACCGATTTTTAAAACCTTGCTCTTTTTTAATTATAAACCGTCATAAAGTTGTTCTTTATGACGTTTTTTGTTACTGGCACTCAGTGTTATACCCAAATCTCAAATTCTCAATTCTGGTTACTCTGAACTCTCTGAACATACTCACTCTGAACGGGACACTCTGTAAACGATACCAACTAACTACTTAGGCTTAGGAGGTACCTTCTAAGATAAGTACGAGTATAGTTTAGACGATGAAAAAAATAAATAGCCTACATCTACATTTTTAGTAGGTACTTACGCGACACAGCCCCAAGTGATCACAAAGAAAAGGATAATGCAAAAAATGATAGCGCAACTGGCAACAATTAGACTTTTGACCTTCTCCAGATTACGAAAATAGTCGACCAGAAATGTTCTGAACCGTTTCAAGTGTACAAATATTCTGAACATTTCGACGGGCCAATGATGTAATTAATTATTTGGTATTTCGCTGGTATAATATCTGCGTAGGCAGTAGGTAGACTGGAGGACTGGACACTGCAATTGTCTACTCAAATCTATACGCGTTACAGGTATCTACCTACCTATAAGGTATTTGAATGCTTAGGTAGGTACTTCCGCACTTCAATACATTAGGTATCGTAAGTACGCCTATAGTACCTATTAGTAAGATTCGATACTATTAGCGAAAATCATCACGTTTTACAGTAAATTATGAATCGCGATCATAATATTTCAAACGAATCAAGAAAGAAGCGAAAAATTACTCCCGACTACGATAAATATACGCGAGAACGACCGAAAAACTTTTTAATCGATGTAACGACGCCGCAAATGTTTCAACACTTTGTCATTTAAAAATAAATAAAATCTTTACCAATAAAGGCACCTACCGTACAGGTAAGCGAATTAATTAGGTGAAGAAAATTTTCTCATCGCGCACCGATTAAAAATACCTAATCATTTATACGGCAAATTTAATTTCTCCTTTCTTGTAGCGTTGTAGCGATAAGTAAAAAATGTTAATTACTTCGAACGAGTTCACTGCGATGAATTCGAGGCTAACTAAAAAAGAAATTTTATGAATTTGAAATCTATTTCACGAAACTGTATGTCTTATTAAGCCTACCGACGAATTTTGAGAATGTTAGTTCGCACGTAATTATTTACCTAGGTTTAGAAGTCGTCGAGTGCCAACCTCCATCAAAATTTAAAAGGATCCTTCTCCAACCGATTTGATAATATTAGATACTAACCGACAGTACTAACTACTAACAATGGAAACTTGACGGTTCATCGACTAAGATTCAACCCAAAGTTTAGCTCAATTTTTAAGTGAAAAAAGCTAAGGGATGAGATACAATGCAAAATCCTCCAGTGATGAAATTTGGAAAAAAGTTTATTTTCAGTAAATTTTATAAAAACGACAATTTGCATATGTATTTTAATCAATGAAAAAAGCTACTCCAAGATCCAATGCGAAATCCACCTCTGACTGAATTTTGTAAACAATGATCCAATGCAAAATCCTACCCTAAGCGAATTTGTCAAAATTTTTACTTTTAGTAAGTTTCAAAAAATGAGAATTTTTGCGAAATCGAAATTGTATTTATTCAATGAAAAAAGCTATCCCAAGTTCCCATGCAAAATCCTCCTCTGGCTGAACTTTACAAACTTCAATATTTTTAATTTTTTAGCAAATTTCAAAAAATTGAAATTTATTTTGCATTTTTTGATGAGTTTTAAAAATGTAAATAAAAATTTTCACGTAAGGATAAGGTAAGTACACATAAATTTTCAAAAATGCCGAATTGCCGACACCCTACTTAGTAGCTTTTCTGTTATCAAAAATGCAGTCGACGAAGTACGTAAAAAATCCATATAAAAATTTAAAAAGTACCAAGTGGAAAGCTGGAAACTAAAAATATTATACACTCTTGAAAATTATTTAAAAAAACTAAAAATTATGGTTTTTAAAATAATTTAAAAAAAAAAAAAAAAAAAAAAAAATCGTTCAAATGTGGCGTCGCTAATCTGGCTAATCCGATCGCCATTCGGCAATCTCGCAACATCATCAGCTGATCCGAAATTTGGCGACGCTGTAAAATTGAAAAGCACGTCATAAAGCAGCCATTCTGAAAATCTGAATCTTTTCAATTTTTTCATTCGTTGTTCGTTGAATTAAGATGTATACGTTTGTTGAATCTTGTTTCAATTTCACTATTATATTTTGCGAATAATTTATGTTTCGTGTGTATTCGCATCGTATCTTGTCACCTGTGCGGTTAATGGTTATTCGTCGGTTAAGTACTAACTTATTATAGTCAGTTATGAAGGAATGTACAATAATGTACAGTACGTGTCTCGGTATTTACTCGGTGTCTGTGTCAACTTTATCTGTCCGAACTGTCTAATGGTTAATTCTCGAAGAAAAAGAAATCAAAAGCGAAACTGAGTGAGTAAAATACGAGATTATCTAGTTGGCAACTAATGTTTCATTCGTGTGTTATGTCGTGAGTACGTAGTTTTTCAATTCGAAACAATTAATAATTCGTATTATGCAATATTTCAAGTCGAAGCTGATATAGATACACACAGGTGTTAGTTTATATGTTATTTTAGCTGGCTTTTCAACAGTCATGATGTGAATGATGTGTGTCTTGTCTGTTGCATAGGTAAAAATGCTCAAACGTATATTTTTGATTTTGGTAGAAAAGTGATTACTTGAACATATTTTTGATATGGATATGACGCTCATTACTGTATTGAACGTCTTATTCTCGACGATTCACTAAAAAAAAATTATACAGAAAATGTATTTTTAATCTTTGTTCATTATGGAATTTGGCTTGGCAATGGCATTTTCATTTTGGCGCGCATTTATGCATAACGAACATTTTTGTTTGGTACTACCACTCACACCACCAACTAATGCTACTTGCTACTACATAGTATGTACACGCACACACATACATGCAGCCATTTTAGATTTAATAGACCCCAGAGACTGCAAAATTCAAAAATACCCAATAAATAACGAAAAATGAACTATTGTGGCCCTATTTTCAAATTATAATGGAACAGATCCATCATTTTCTATGGTATACGTCATCCCTAAACAGTTCTTTAGATATGATTATGACGAACTCACAGACGAAGTGAGTAAAAAATTGAAATTTGAAATTTGAAAACCGTTACCGGCCCACCAGATTAGGCATTTAGGCGGGATTATAGATACCTGATACCAGCTGATACCTCATTATCCCCCTCTTGGCCATCACTTATCCATTGTTTTGTATTGTATTATTGCGTTACTATGCAGTGTTTTGCATAATTCCGTTCATCCGTTTAAATATTTTTATAATTGAGCTTTAAACGTGTTTTTTAACGTGAATCGTGTTCCACATTAATTATGTATCGCGAAAATTTCATTTTTAAAGTAAATTTAAACGGAACTACTTTTTTCGCAGTGAAGTGTGGTGAGGTGGGTGAACTCAGCTGACACTTGTTTACACTCTCACACAATCACAACATCGCATCATCGCGCCATTTTAATTTCGTTAGCTGTTTCATGTTTGTTGTTGAATTTCTTTTTCTGTTCGAAATTGCTTTGTACCCTTTGTAGATTTATTAGTTCGGTTTTTTCGTTAATTTTCGATTTAGTTACATGTACAAGTTTTCATCAGTGACAGGAGACAGGTACGAACGTATACTAGCATTGTATTTTTGCAGTAAAAGAAACTCGGCTCTTAAAATGATCGAATTTTCGAAGATTTTATTTTATTCCCTCGTCTCGCTCTTTGAAATTTAATCAAGATCGATCGATATTTTTATCCAATGATTGTACGTATTATACGAGTGTTGTAGTTCACTTTGAAAGCAATCAACCGAGCTCTTGAAGTGATCGAATTTTCTAAATTTTTACTCCCTCATCTATGAAACTTGATCAAGATTTATTCGATTATTGTAATAATCACTTGTCATCGTAGTATCTCACCTAAATCGCCTAGTACTTACTTAGTTTAATGTGTTCGACATTATTGAAAGTGAAATCGTGTCCAGACGAATAACGTTATAAGTGTGTTTGTTTTTTGTGTGTTTAGAAAATTCGGGCGTCGTTTACAAAACTCCAGTGATTTGAAGATACGTGTATATCTGCGGAGTACCATTATTACATATTCGTTATCGATATCGAGATGCTG
This sequence comes from Balanococcus diminutus, assembly GCA_959613365.1. Classification (NCBI taxonomy): domain Eukaryota; kingdom Metazoa; phylum Arthropoda; class Insecta; order Hemiptera; family Pseudococcidae; genus Balanococcus; species Balanococcus diminutus. Next base: position 62,571,309 of record OY390716.1, on the reverse strand, counting down.
AATACCTAAATGATATTGCTTCGAAACCTCGAGGATGATTATCCGGCACACTGAATTTTTGGAGTAGGTGTAGTATTTATCAATTTTTTAGAGAAAGAGTTAAGTTTTGTGAAGTGAAAACACATTATTTTGTTTTGTGAAAAATTGATTTTTTTTCTCTAATTTAAAGATTTGCATGTTTTTTGAAGTGAAATATTTTTTCAGTTTTTGGAAAGAAGAAGTCAATTTTTAGAATTCTCTTGGACTAAAAAATTTTCTAAATTCTTTCAGGGTGATTTTTAAAAAAAATTATAATAAAGAACTATGACTTTTTGGGTATTTAAATCTCTTAATTTTTGGGGAGGAAGAAATCTCCGGTTTTGATTTTTTTTTCAGTCGATATATTTCTTAAACTTTCAAAGTGAAAAATCTCCATGAATTTTTACAAAATCTTTTTTTTTAGGAAAGGAAATTTTTCAGATTTTTTGAGGAAAGATAAACACCTCGATTTGTTTAGAGTTGTAAATTTTTTGGTTGTTGAAAAATACCTATGTTCATTCTTTGAATTCCTTTGAGTGGAAGTGTTTCTTGTAATTTTCTAGGGAAAAGTCCTTTTATTGAAGATTTTTGATTTTTTTTAAAAATGAAAACTTGTAAACGTACCTATGCAGATAATATAAATTGTAATTTTTTTGAAAATTCCCAAACTGAATGTTTTCGATATTTTGGTTACGTAAAATGTTGCATTCTTTCATTTCTCACTCGAAATAAATTGAAAATTTTTTTACAATGCTTCTAAATTTTTTTTCAACTTTTCTTTTCGTACAGTTTTTTTTTTCATCATATTCATTTTTACCTAGATACTCGTATCTATTTTTGTTTCCCATAGTTCAAATTAATTTTTTTTGGCTTGTTCTCAAAGCTTTTTCGCAGTCTTGTCTCTTGTGCATGCCGTAGTTGTTTCGTGGATATAAAAAAAATTGGTTATCCATCTTTTTTATTTTTTTTTATGTTTTGAATTTTTCTGTTTCGTAATTTGCTTCATTTCCCCCATTTTTTATTCCATTTTTTTTGTTTGCGTCAGAATTGTGATTTTTAATATTTCAATTTTAGGTTATGTTTTTTTTTCTTACCGAATTTTGAATTTTTTTCTACAGTAAAAATTTTAGTTTTGGTTAAAATTTGTTTCTCATCTATCGCATACGACATTTCTTCTGTGTGAAAAATTTCTGTCAAACCTTTTTAAAACCTTTTTTCAGTTTCCAATTTTCACTAGATTTTTTTCGTGAGCCCTAATATTTTGTTTCGAATATACAAGTTTGATATTTTTCAAAATTTTATTATTTTTGCTTTTTAAAATTTCAAAACCTTCAAAATGTTGCATGTTTTCAAAAGTTCACCATTTTTTTACATTTTTAAAAGCTACTTAAAAAATTTAATTCAAGCATCCATTTTTAAAACATGTTTTCCAACTTACGATTTTTTTGGTGTTTCAAAATTATTCCAAAATTTTTCATCTATTCAAAATTTTACAATAATCTGATGTTCAGAATTTTTTTCGAATTGTTTAATTTTTCCTTTTTTAATTTTTTTACTTTTTAAATTATTATTTTCTTTTCTGAACTTTTAAAATTTTTCTCAAATTTTATTGAATTTTTCCGACTTTTCAAATTGACAAATTTTCTGGAGAAAAACGATTGCTAGGAATTTTTTATATGAAAGGATTTCAACTTCCTTCCAAAAACTGACTAGTTTTTATTTCATTTAAAAAAAAAAAAATCGTATTTTTTCTTTTCTATTGATTTTGACTAATTTCTTGAACATTTTAAAGTGTACCAGTTCATAAAAAGTTGATCATTTGTTATATTTTGTCCCTCCTCCAATTTTTAATAATCTTCAAGCATGCTTTTGGAAATCACTCTATGCATGTTATTTTTTCAAGTTTTACCTATGTTTTCAACTTGACAATTTCTTTGATTTTTTTAATGACTATTTTCTATTTTTTGAGATAACCAATTTTTCTGGATACCTATTCAAAATTTTTACACCCTTGTTAATTTTTCAAAGTTGATCGGTTGGTAGGTACAGGTAGGTACCTCCTTGATCAAGTTTTCAAATTTTCCCATTTTTTCAAATTTTTAAATCGTCTTATTTTTTTTTTATTTCTGCGTTTTCTAAAGCGAGTACCAATTTTTAGTATTTTGAAATTAAATTTCACATTTTCTAACTGTAAATACGATCTGCCGTTTTTCTAAAATTTTCTAGTTACTCAGACTCGAAATTTTTCATTTTTTTTTTCAAATGTTACTACCTACGTGTTCGTAAGTGTTTCTAAATTGGTATATTTTATTTAAAAAAAATCAATTTTGCAAATTCTTTTGAAATGTTACAATTTTATAAAGTTCTCTCATAGTCGTGTATATTCTACTGTCTACTTCTGTATCATTGTAATTTTATCTGAGAAAATTGTGTTATTTGTTCAGGCTAAAGCTGCGACGAATGGAATTTGCACGATATTGATAGTGAATCGCCGACGATGAACGTTGAGAAAGAACGATGCTTTGGCAGAATAATACACAACCTGCTAATTCGCTATCTGAAGTACTTGCAAAAGAAAGTCGAAGAATATCGGATCTAATGACAAAAAAATTAACAACATCCTGTCTACCGAGGAAGAAATAATTTTCGTAAGTGTCTCTGTTTATGAAGTTGTTATGAAGCTTTCTCCCTCCAGTACAATTAAGAACTTATTTCACTCATTTTTTAAATTTGTTACTTTAAAAAATTGAGAATTTTTTTCACTTCAAAGTAACATTGGTACCTAATACTTGATTGAGTTTTCGAAATTTCAAATTTTTTTTGTCAAATTTTAAAATCGTCCAAATTGTTTTTAAAGTTTGTACGTTTTCTTAAGCGAGTAGGTACCAAATTTTAGTATTGTGAAATAAAATTTTTTAATTTCACCCTTCTAATTTTAAATACTTACCTACTATTTTTCTAAATTTTTTTAATTACTCGGACTCGAAATTTTCCGAATTTTTAAAAAATCTTACTAGATGTTCCTAAGTGATTCTGAATTGATATATAATTATATATTACAAAAAATCTATTTTATCCATTCCTTTGAAACTTCAAAAGTTTGCGAAATTCTCTCATATTGTAAGTACCTACCTATTGCGAATAAATTTACCTTTCTTATTTTCTCGTTTTCAAGTAGGTATTTGTATATTTTTCTTGATAATTTGTAAATGTTTCAAACGTTCCAACGTTCGTGAGTTGTCCAAAAAATTCGAAGTTTTGAAAATTTGATTTTTACATGTCATTTCTTGTACCTGCCTACTTACCTGTTGAAAGTGTACTTCTACTTACCAATATTTCAAAATTATCTTGATTTTTGAGATTCTCCAGTTTTTTTTTTGTTTTTTTTTTAATTTGTCATTTTTTACAGATTTTGAAATTTGTCAGTTCTCCTAAAAAATTTTCAGCAATCAAAATTATGTAATTTGAAAAAATTTTAGTGCTTTGGAATTTATTTTCGAAATGTAATTTTTTTTTAAAGTTTCAAATTCTCCGAGCTTTTAGAGTTTTTTAAAATGAAATTTTTTTTGAAAAACTATTTTGCCGATTTTTGAGAGGACGTATCTCATTCTTTTAGAGAAGAAAATCTGGATTTTAGAATTTTTTTTCCTCAATTCGATAGTAGTGAAAATAAGAGAAAAATGTTCATTATTTTTATTCGAATAGAAATTTTCAAAATTAGGAACAATTTATTTACTTATTTTTTAAAAACTCTCCATTTTGTATTGATGTGAAATTATTTTAAAAAATTTTCGAAATGAAAATTTAAATACACTTTTAAAAAACTCTATTTCATTGGGACAGAAAATGTTCGTAATTTTTTTAAGATTTTTTTTCAAACGTTTGAATTTTTGGATTAGGTGTAGGATTTATCAAATCTTTAGAGAAATAGTTCATTTACATTACTTATTTGTTTTTTGTGAAAAATCGATTTTTTTAAATTAAAAATTTGCGAGTTATTGAAGTGAAAATATTTTCTCAGTTTTTGGAAAGAAAACTTCAATTTTTAGAATTTTTTTGGACTATTTTTTCAGAGTGAAACTTTTTTTGAATTGTTGTAATAAAAAACTTTTGAGGTTTTGGGTATTGAAATCTCTTGATTTTTTGGGGGAGGGGTGAATCTCGGTTCTACATATTGAAGAAGAAAGACTAATTTTTTTTTTTTGAAAATTACCAAACTGGGTTTTTTTGATATTTTGGTTACGTAAAATGTGTTTTTTTAAAATATTTTTTTTATCTGATTCCTTTTCACCTAGATACTTGCATTTATTTTTGTTTCTCATAGTTCAAATTAATTCTCCTTAAGCTTGTTCTTGAAATTTTTTCGCAATCTTGTGCATATCGTAGTTGTCTCTTGTTTCGTGGATTTAAAAAAAATGTTTTAATTTCAAATTTTGCTTATCCGTCTTTTTTCCTTTTTTTTGAATTTTTATTTTTGGTAATTTGCTTAAGGGGGGGGGGGGGCATAAATTTTTTTTTGTTGAATGCATAGCGTTGACGAGCGGAATTTTTCAAGGCCTTTGCATGACGTCATTTTGATTTTTCATCTATGAAATCTTGAAGAAAAATTGGAAACTAATTTCACCTTGCTTTTTTTTACGAAAAGAATTAATTTTTGATTTTTGAAAAATAAAATGCATGGAGTTTTCAAAAAAAGAAAATTATATTCATTTTGTACTTTGATGATGTCATTTTGTAGAAATTATTGATAAATTTTTTGGAAAATGAAAAATTTTTAGTGTCAAAATTGAAGAAGAAAAACGCGACTTTTGCTTAATGCCCCGTTTCCAGGAAAACTATGCAACCCACCAAACTTTTTCTCAGAATGTTTTTTATTCATTTGAGTCTGGTCTGTAGTCTGACGAGAGGGTTTTGAAAAATTCGAAAAAAAATTCTACTTACCCTCCGATTTTATCAAACTTTCTCATCGTAGTATTCAAGTCAATTCGAAAGAAATCGTCAGCAAATTAAAATTTGGCAAAACCTTCTCGCCAGACTACAGACCAGACTGTAGTGAATAAAAAACATTCTAAGAAAAAGTTTGGTGGGTTGCATAGTTTTCCTGGAAACGGGGCATTAAGCAAAAGTCGCGTTTTTCTTCAATTTTGACACTAAAAATTTTTCATTTTCCAAAAAATTTATCAATAATTTCTACAAAATGACATCATCAAAATGCAAAATGAATATAATTTTCTTTTTTTAAAAACTCCATGCATTTCATTTTTCAAAAATCAAAAAATAATTTTTTTCGTAAAAAAAAGCAAGGTGAAATTAGTTCCAATTTTTCTTCAAAATTTCATAGGTGAAAAATCAAAATGACGTCATGCAAAGGTCTTAAAAAATTCTGCTTGTCAACGCTATGCATTCAACAAAAAAAATATTTTTATGCCCCCCCTTAATTCCCAAATTTTTTATTCCATTTGTTTGTTTTCGTCAGAATTGTGATTTTTAAAAATTCAATTTTAGGTAATGTTTCTTTTTTTTTTAATTTTTTCTACACTAAAAATTTTAATCTTGGTTAAAATTCATTTCTCATCCATCCCATGCGACTTCCTTTTGTCTGGAGAAATTTCTGTCGAACTTCCCCAATTGAATTAACATTCCAGTTTCCCATTTTCACTCGATTTTTTTTCATGAGCTCTAAGTATTTTTGTTCGAATGTACAAGTTTGAGATTTTCAAAACTTGGTTATTTGCTTTTTAAAATTTCAAACCTTCAAAATTTTGTAGGTTTTCAAAAGTTCATCATTTTTTCACGTTTTTAAAAGCTACTTAAAAAATTGAAATCGAGCAACCATTTTTAAAACAATGTTTTCTTATTTACAAATTTTTTTATGTTTCAAAATTATTCCAAAAATTTTCATTTATTCAAAATTTTACAATGATCTGATGTTCAGAATTTTTTTCGAATTGATTATTTTTCCGTTTTTAATTCTTTTACTTTTTGAATTATTATTTTATTTTCCAAACTTTTAAAATTTTCTAGTCCTTCAAAAAATTTTATTTATCAAATTTTACTAAATTTTTCCGACTTTTCAAATTGACAAATTTTCTGGAAAAAAAACGATTGCTCGGAATTTTTTATATGAAATGATTTCAATTTCCTTCCAAAAACTGACGAGTTTTTATTTTTATTTTTTTTAAATATTCGTGTTTTTTCTTTTCTATTAATTTTGACTAATTTCTCGAACATTATAAAGTGTACCAATTCATAAAAATTTGGTCATTTGTTAAATTTCGCCCCAACCTCAATTTTTAATTATTTTCATGCGGGCTTTTGGAAATCACTCTATGCATGTTATTTTTTCAATTTTTATGTTTTCAACAACTTGACAATTTCTTTAGTTTTTTAATGATCACTTTCTATTTTTTGGTTTTCTTGAGCGAGTACCAAATTTTAGTATTGTAAAATAAAATTTCTTAATTTCACCCTTTTAATTTTAAATATTTACTATTTTCCAATTTTTTTCAAATGTTACTAGATGTTCTCAACTGATTCTGAATTGGTATATTCTATTTTTCCATTCCTTTGAAATTTTAAAATTTTGCAAAATTCCCTCACATTGTAGGTACCTATTGGCTTTTGCGAATAAATTTACCTTTCTTATTTTCTCGTTTTCAAGTAGGTAGGTATTTGTATATTTTTCTAGATAATTAGTAAAAATGTTTCAAACGTTCGTGAGTTGTCCAAAAATTTGAATTTTTGAAAATTAATTTGATTTTTAAATGTCATTTCTTGTACCTACCTACTTACCTGTTGAAAGTATACTTATATCAATATTTCAAAGTTGTCTTGATTTTTGAGATTCTTCTGATTTTTTTTTTAAATTTGTAATTTTTTACAGATGTTGTAATTTGAAAAAATTTTAGTGCTTTGGAATTTATTTTCGCAATGTAAATTTTTTTTTCGAAGTTTCAAATTCACCGAGCTTTTAGAGTTTTTTAAAATGAAAATTTTTTTGAAAAACTATTTTGCCAATTTTTGAGAGGACGTATCTCATTTTTAGAGAGGAAAGTCTGGATTTTAGAATTTTTCCCCTTAATTCGATAATAGTTAAAAAGAGAGAAAAACGTTCATTATTTTTATTCGAATAGAAATTTTTTAAATTACGAACAATTTCTAATTTATTTATTTATTAATTTTTTTAAATTCTCCATTTTTTATTAATGTGAAATTATTTTTAAAAATTTTCGAAATAAAAATTGGAATACACTTTATAAAAACTCTCTTTTATTGAGACAGAAAATGTTCGTAATTTTTTAAAGATTTTTTTTTCAAACGTTAAAAATACTTTTTTGTTTTTTTTAAGAGAATTCCTTCTGAATCATGAACTTTTCAATATTTTTTTGCACAATTCATTCATAATAAAATTTTTTTTAAAACAAGTGATGATGAAAAAATATGCTAACCCACTGTCTTTCATATTTTTCCAGTCTCGGCACTTTTTTTTTTCGAAAAAATTTAATAATTTATCTCCTTGATTTTTAAAATGATGACTTTCTAAATTTTGAAATGTATACCTCCGATGAAATTTTGGAAATTTTGATGAATTTTTTTGTTTGAGAATTCATTGAGTAAATTGAAGGTTGACCCCAAATAAATTTAAAAAAAAATTGTAGGTATCGAAAACAGTTTGAAAAAATTTGTTCAGGTATGCTGAAATTTTAAAAGTATTTTTTTGAAAATTTTGAGAAATAGTACGCATGGTTTGTAAAAGTTCCTATCGAACTTTTCTTTCAACGTTTCAGTTTACAATTTTTATTCGATTTTTTTTGTGTTTCGAAGATCCTTTTTTTTTTTTAGTAAATGAAAGTTCATAAATTAAATTTCCGAATTTTTAAAATTCTTGACAAGTTTTTTTTGTCCCATTTTTTTGTTTGGATTTTTTTTGCTTTGCTATCAATATATATTTTGGTGTTTTGTTATTTTTTCACGTAAGGTCCGAAATTTTTTTCGTGATTTTTCTGGAAATTTAGTCAATATTTCTAGGTATTATTTTTTGCTGAAGATATTTCCTTCAGTTTGTCTCATCCGAAGCACTGTTTTTCGATCTGTTTCTTCACGATTTTTTAATTATAGGTAAATTAAAATATCCCAAACTTCTGGGATTGAAAAAATTTCCCAAATGCGATAGAATTGAATTAAAATTGACTGAAAAAATTTATTTCGACAATAAATTCAAATTTTCACAAAATTGATAAAATTTTTTCGAAATAATTACTCTAGAAACCCTACAGTTGTAAGGTTGCAAAAAAAAAATTCTAAACTTCACTTGAATAAAAAAAAATGTAAAACTAGCAGAAATTGAATACAAATTTATTGAAAAACATTTTCTACTAAAAAATTATTCAAATGTTTTACAAAATTGATAATTTTTTTTTTGGAATAATTACTCGGGAAACCTTGCAGTTGTAGGGTGGAAAAAATCGAAAAAATTGCCTAATCTGCTCGAATTGAACAAAAATTGATTGAAAAAATTTCGAGTCATAAATATTGATAATTTTTTCGGAAATAAATATTCGAGAAACCCTAAAGTTGTAGGGTTGAAAAAATAGAAAAATTGTCCAAATCTGGTAGAATTGAATAAAAATTGATTGAAAAATTTATTTCGACACATAAATTGAAATTTTAACAAAATTGATGATTTTTTCGAATTATTCTAATTTTTCCCTTCAATTTTTCTTTTTATTTAATTTTCTGGTTCTTTAAATGGGTATGTTTTATTCCTTAAGGGATATTTCATCTTGATTTTTTTAATAGTGGATATTTAAAAAAAAAAATCCTATTTTTTAATTTGCTACTTCTTCAATTTATTGAAGTCTAACGAGTACTTTCAAAAATTTTTGAAAATTTTCAAGTTTTCGAGATATTATTCCTTTTTTAAATTGTTTCCACTTTTTTCATTTTTTCCAAGTTGACGATTTAAAAAAAAATTTTATTCTTGAAAAATTTAGCAATTTTACAAAATGGTCAATATTTCAAACTTTATCCTGCATTCAATATTTTCTAGTTTTCTATATATTTCAAATTTTTTTCAAGTTTGTTGATTTTTGATTTTTTTTAAAAAACTTTGTTGATTTTTGATTTTTTTAAAAAAACCTTATCAAATTTCAAATTTTTTTCGTTTTAAGAAAAATTTATTTTTAAAAAAATAGGAGGTATACCTACCTAACTTTTGAAATATTTTTCATTCTTCGGTATTTTTACCATTTTCTTGGTTTTTCAAAATTTTGCAATTTTGCTTTCAGAATGTGGCAGTTTTTAAAAAAAATTTCAAACTTGTAAGCGATTTTTCAAAGACTTGATCATAAATTTAAATTTTTGCAAAATTGATATTTTATTTTTGAAATAATTACACGAGAAACCCTACAATTGTAGGGTTTTAAAAAATGAAAAAATTGCCAAAACTTCTGGAATTGAAATAACTTGCCCATATTTGGTAGAATTAAATGAAGATTGATTGGGAAAAAATTTATTTCAGCCAATAAATTCAAATTTTTATATAATTGAAAAAAAAATCAGAATAATTACTCGAGAAACCCTACAGTTGTAGGGTTGAATAAATTGTAAAAATTGCCAAAACCTCTGGAATAGGAAAAAAATTGCCGAAATTTGATTGAATTGAATAAAGATTGATTGAAAAATATTTATTTCGGCCAATAAATTCAAATTTTCACAGAATTAATAATTTTTTTTCGAAATAATTACTCGAGAATCCTTACAGTTGTCGGATTGAAAAAAAAATTGAAAAATTTCCAAAACTTCTGGAATTGAAAAAAAATGTCCAAATTTGTTAGAATTTTGTGTTTTGGTTTCAATTTTACTGTTTTTTTTTTTTTTTTTTTTTTTTGTGTATGTGTAAGAATTTTTGATTTTGAAATATTTTTATTTAATTTTTTCATCAGTCGATTTTTTTAATTCAATTCAATCTTTTTTTCTTTTTTGGCGTCAATTTAATTGTTCATTTTTCTGTTGTTGAATTTTTCCACTCTCAAAAAAATAGCAATTTTTTCATCGCCTAAACTTATTCTTGATTTTATTTATTCGTACGTTTTGTTGTAGAGTTCAAATAGATATCACTGATTGTTTTTTTTTTGGCAGATTTTTTTTTGATTCCGGCTTATGAGAAGAGTACGTAACCTGTTGCTGCCTACCTTCATTGTACCTACGACACCACGAGATCATCTTCGTATCTGTTTTCGTGGAATGCTGTGGTATGTCGACGTGATATCGATGAATTTATTTATTGATGAAGGATTAAGAATCAATGAGGCATTTCACATTACCAAACCAGCAACCATCTACATAAATATTTTTTCATTGGTTAATGAGCCTCGACTATATTTTTAAGTACTCGCGATGGCAAACCAGCTGCTCACTTCGTGATGTTTTTGTAGATCATTCACAGACTCGTCTCTCCTCAATTATTTACCAAATTTATTAAGAACTCGCGAGTTTACCCATATTACACCCGTGTTGAATAATTTTCAAGATTGTGCCCTGGATATTTTCCCTCGTGATTATTTTTTTCAAGGCTTACGTTATCTTCGCTGGAAGCGATTTTTTAAATTGCCAAATTGACGAGCAATATTACATTGGCGACAGTACCTAGATCGATATTTCCAATTTGCAGATTAGCATCACGTCGATTATTATTTGAAATCTGGCATTTGATTATGGTGAATATGCTTATAAGATTGATGTGAAATTGATATACCCCTTGGATATTTTTTCGTTGCCAGAAGTTGATATATACATTATATTGGCGAATCAATAGGTGTACCTAGATCGATATTTTAATTTTCAGGTGATGTATTTTTTATGCAAATGACGACCTCAGGTGATTTTTTCCCCATGCAAATGAAGACCCCAGGTGATGTTTTTTTAAATGTAAATAACGACCCTTTAATTGTTTTTTGAAAACTGGTGTTTGATTTGAAAATTGATTACCTTTCGTAGTTTCGATCGTGTTCGTATATTTTCGTTGTCTTCGATTCGGCATTATTCGCGGTTAGGTGCCTGAATTGGAATCGTCGAACGTTGCGGTGGGGCAAGGTGGTATTTTTTTAAATTCGTTGGTGCGGGCGTCCGCGCTTGGTTTTATTACGGGGTCGTGTTGGTGAGCTCGATTATCAATATCGGCGCCGTCCACCGTTGATAGTTGGAGCCATTTCACGATAACTCTTCTTCGGCAGACGAGGGCTGATGAGGGGATCCTGTAATGAAATCGGGCTCAAAATTGATTCGTTTTTCGCGTAGGATTCTCAATTCGGTTTAGGTGTCCGATGTTTTGGTTTTCCGGGGTTGTGCACACTGTGCTCGATTACCAACGGTGCCGTACCACCTTGGTTGGTAATCGTATGGGCCAGTTGGCAACTTTATTCTTCTTCGGCTGAACGAGGGCTGATGGAAGAATTCTGGGACCTAAACGTGGGGCTCGCTTTCGCGGATTTTCAGAGGCGTTGGTTTCAACGGGTGGTGTCGACTGTCGCGAGTTGACGCCACGTCTGCGAACCGCGCCTCTGGCTAGGAGTATCCATCGATGTCGGTATCTGCGTGAACCTGGAAACCTCACGACATCGAGAAAGACCCGGAGCATTCTACGGCGCTGGCGCGATCTTCCCCGGGAATGCGTCGGCCGGCCGGCGACCCGGATCAGGAAGGCATTCCAGAGCCGTATTAAGCGAAGGGTATGGAGGGTGCGAATAATTCGCATACGCCGAGTAGAACGTAGCATTGTTTGAATCGCGGATCAAAACTGTACGAGTTGGGTATCAAAATTTCTCTTATTGCGAAGTATCAGTCCCGGACCATAGGAGTAGGTGATTATCCGGGGCTGGCCAGGACAACGGGATTTGCGTCTTGGGTACTGCGAGCTCGGAGGGCCCTACGGCACCCTGCACCACCGACTTCGGTCGGAGACATGGTGACACTGCCTAAGAGGGGTCCTGAGATGACCGCGGCAACGGCTTCGCAAACGGGAATGGTTTCCTAGTGTTATCATTTCTGTAGGCCACGAGCTCCATCAAAGAGGTTGGAGGCTGGTCGGCTCTTTTGGCTCGACCGATTTCGGTCTATATTGTTCTTCGGGCTGCGTACCACCTCCAGTACGATGTTCGAAGAATAATCTAAATTTAAACCGGTCGCCGAATAGGTGTACCGTAAGTTCCTTTGCCTCGACAATGGATGACTCATTTGGTTGTGCCCGCGGTGTTCGCGCCTTGTCTACTGGTTACGGTCTAGCGAACATCGCCCGTGGTGAGTGATCTCCCTGGGAAGGTACTGCCTCGCTCGTTGAGGCAGTTGAAGAGTGTGTGAAGTGAGAATGTTGATCCGGATTGTTTCGCGATGCTACGTTGTACTCGTGAGTATGAGTTTTGTTTGCTTCTTTTATTAAAAAATTTCAAAATCATTTTTTAATTTTTTTAAAAATATTCCAAAATCATTTTATTTTCAAAAAAAAAAAAAAAATTGAAGAAAATAATAATAATCAGTATTTTGGCCTCTGGGTAATAACACAATATTATTTTTTTGTGGGGTGAAGCTCGAACTCAATCCTCGTCATTATATATCGCCAAATTTAGCATCCCTTTTTTTTATGATACTCATTTGGCCCAATTGTAATTTTTTAATCAAGTACCTATATAACTCTTGTCTTTTTGTATTCGCGCAAATTATATTATCGTTAGCAATAATTTGTCAAAATATGTTATTTATCTGTATATTATGATGTTGTTGTTGTTATTATTGTGTAATATTATTGATGTAATAACCGATCACGGTTTTTCACTGTCTAGCGGCGGACAGTGTTTTTTAACCCAGATCGGTTAATATTAGTAGTTTTAGTATTGTAATTTTTTTTTTTTAATGCCGCCTTGTTTCCTTTGCAAACAAGAACTTTCTCGACTCAGACGCCGAGGTGTTTTATTTTTCGATATTAATATTATTCTTAAACAAGCTACAAAATGATGAAAAATACTCTTTTCAGCTTGAATTAGTAAAAGAAGTCCTACCATGGACAGAATGTCAACTATAGTAATGGTAGGTAAAAATGCCCGATAAAGTACTAGAATAGAGCTTTGAAATTAATCAAGTTCTTTTTAAAAGAAGGAAATTCAAAGCTTGGGCAATTTTCTACAATAGTAAGAGACGAATTTCTACAAAGTCGTAAATGGCACCGAAAGCTGTGAAAAAATGCAGTAAATATGGTAAATATTATTCGTAAGTGATGAGTGCCTGCAAAATCACACGATAGGCAACTCAAACGACATCTCCATTACGCCAAAATAGTACTATCAGTGTTGAACTGAAACTTGATTCATTTCATAATAAATTCAGAAGTGTTAAACAAGTTGCATACCCTGTAAACTGTAGGAATAATTTTTTTACCCAAAATAATATGGCACTTATTAAAAAGTCATCGTACGTTGGTATTATTGAGGTCGTTTATGACTAATTCGAAATCGCTGATTACGATTACGTTGTCAATTTTGAGCGTACTTACTTCGTTGTGCCGGAAATAATTATTTTTAAAAATAAATTCCTCGCTTCTATAGGAAGGAGAGGTGAAAATTGAAAACTAATGGCAGACTCGTAATCAGCGTGGACCAATTAATCGAAAACCACTCCTATCTCATCGATTTATACCTTCCAGGATTGCCAACTTTGAGAAATTAATTTTTTTTCATTCGCTATGTTGGCAACATTGTTTGAAACAACTTTCAAATTTGAATTCTACGACCTCGCATTAGTAATAAATGACTCTTCAACCGCTTTCGAAGACTTCTTAGAAGCTTTAAAGCTCATTTAAAATGTTTTGTATGTGGTGTTAATTGAGTTGCATACTCGATGCATTTGCAGGCAGATTCGAGGGATATTTTCAAAATGCGACGCTTTTTTCAAAAATTATCGTATTTTTGTATTTTTAATAAGGATTATTACTAAGTCGAGGTCGCTGATCGCGAATATGAGCTTAATTTTCAATTCAACTTTCTCATTGTACTTCAAATGTGGATTTTTCGAAAAAAATTACTCGTTTAAAGGCGAAGGAAGGATCAAAATTGAAAAGTATCGACAGATACGGAATCAGCGAGGTTGAATTAGTCAATAACGGTATTAATCTGAATTTTTTTGAAAATTTTGAAAATTTCAAAGTCTTTCAACTCGGTGAGAAATCGGCGTACAGCAAAATGGATAGCATTTTCGCAATCAGCGTGGTCGACTTAGTCAAAAAGCACTCATATCTCAATTTTTTTGGAGATCAAAAAAATCGAAAAAATCAACGATGGTTAACCTTCCTTTTTTTTTTTGAAAAAAAACTTTTTGTTCCAGATCAACGTGTGAGGTGTTTGGGAGGGGGTAATCGGACCAGGCAAATCGAATGCCGTGATCAGTTTCCCGATCGGATGCGAATTTGTCGAGATATGGACCATTTTTCGTATCTCAGGAACTAAACTTCGGATCTGAAAACCGACGGCAGATTTGGGTTCAGCGACCTCGGATTAGCCCACAAACCGAATTTTAGCTCGATCGGACCATAAATAACGTTTTTTAAAAATTCATTAAAATCAAAGCCTAGAAAATGGCGGATTTGCGATTTTTTGCAAAATTTGAAAAAAATTATCGAAAATTGGGCATCTAGAAGTCTAGACCGATAGAGTCGAACCCGACGATTGCAAATCTGCTTTCATTTTCAAAATCGGACCATTATTCGCGGAGATATAAGTGTTCAAAGTTTTTGGTCGGATATGACTCATAGAATCCGACCATACCCGGTAACTTGGTACTTCTTTAAATTATTGCAGCTTCCAGAATAGCTATAAAATTGTTTTTGGTGTCGTCTAATGGTACTATTTCGAGGTCGTGGAATTCAAATTTGAAATTTGTTTCGAGCAGGGTTGCCAACCTCGCGAAATAAAAATTTTATTTCGCGAAGTTGGCAACCCTGAACCGTGAAAATTGTAAATTTGAGTTCTACGGCCTCGGTTATGTTACCTTAGACACCAAAAACAATTTTCTACGTATTCTGGAAGCTGTAATATTGCAAAAAGTTGAAAACAATGAACTGCGATGTTATGAAGAGCTCTGATTGGTAGTTAGCATACCACAACTTTCAGGGCTTATATCTCCGCGAATAATGATCCGATTTCGAATCTAATTGAAGATTTGCAATCGTCGGGTTCGACTCTAACGGTCTAGACCCCCTAAATCGCAAATATTCGACAATTTTTTCCAAATTTTGAAAAAAAATCTATTTGAAGGGGTCGAAATTCAAAAATTTACCAGGCTCTTGTTTACGGTTCGATTCAGCTGAAATTTGATTTATAAACTATTTTGAGATCGTAGAACTCAAATTTACGATTTTCACGGTTCAGAGTTGCCAACTTCGCGAAATAAAATTTTTATCTCGAGAGGTTGGCATCACTGCTCCAAATAAATCTCAAATTTGAATTCTACGACTTCGAATTTGTAATAAATGACTCTTCAACCTCTTTCGAAGACTTCCTGAAAGTTTCAAAGCTCATTTAAAGATTTTTAGTATTTGTTGTTGATTGAGTTGCATACTCGATGCATTTGCAGGCAGATTCCAGGTGTATTTTTAAAATATAACATTTTTTTTCAAAAAATATCGCATTTTTATATTTTTAATACGGTTTATTACTATTTCGAGGTCGTTGATCACGAATATGAACTTTATTTTCAATTTGAATTTCTCATTGTACCCCTAACGTCGATTTTTCTAAAAAAATTACTCGTTTAAAGGCGAAGGAAGGGTCAAAATTGAAAAGTATTGGCCGAATCGGAGTCAGCGAGATCAGATTAGTCAAAAACGATATTAATCTGAATTTTTTTGAAAATTTTGAAAATTTCAAAGTCTTCTAACTCGGCGAGAAGTCGACGTACAGCAAAATGAATAGCATTTTCGCAATCAGCGTGGTCGACTTAGTCAAAAAGCACTCTTATCTCGATTTTTTTGAAAATCAAAAAATCGAAAAAATCAACGATGGTTAACCTTTCTTTTTTTTTTGAAAAAAAACTTTTTGTTCCAGATCGACGTGTGAGGTGTCTAGGAGGGGGTAATCGGACCAGGCGAATCGAATGCTGCGATCAGTTTCCCAATCGGAGGCGAATTCGCAGAGATATGGACCATTTTCTGTAACTCAGAAACTAAGCATCGGATTTGAAAACCGATGGCATATTCGTATTCAGCGACCTCAGATTAGCCCATATACCGAATTTTAGCTCGATCGGACCATAAATAACACTTTAAAAAAAATTATTAAAATTCAATCAATAAAAATGGCGGATTTGCGATTTTTTGCAAAATTTGAAAAAAAAAATTGTCGAAAATTGGCCATCTAGGGGTCTAGACCGATAGAGTCGAACCCGACGATTGCAAACCTGCTTTCATTTTCAAAATCGGACCATTATTCGCGGAGATATAAGCGTTCAAAGTTTTTGACCGGATAATTGTCGGACGCTTGTCAGATATCCGACCAGCCTTGGTCTTTTATGGAATTATTGCAACTTCCCGAGTAGGTAGAAAATTGTTTTTGGTGTCTAATAGAACTATTTCGAGGTCGTAGAATTCAAATTTGAAATGTGTTTCGAGCAAGGTTGCCAACCTCGCAAAATAAAATTTTTATCTCGTCAGGTTGGCAATCCTGCTCGAAACAAATTTCAAATTTGAATTCTACGACATCAAAATAGTACTATTACACACGAAAAACAATTTTATTTTCTAGCTATTCTGGAAGCTGCAATATTGCAAAAAGTTTAAAACAATGACCTGCGAGGAAGGGACGACTTCTGATTGGTCCAAACTTTGACGCTTAATATCTCCGCGAAGAATAGTTCGATTTCGAAAATGAAAGCAGATTTGCAATCGTCGGGTTCGACTCTATCGGAATCGACCCATCGTACGCTCTTTTTCGACAATTTTTTTCAAATTTTGAAAAAAAAAATCACTTCGAGTGAGTCAAAAATTAAAAATTCGCCAAGCTCTCATTTATTGGTCGATTGAGCTGAAATTTGGTTTATAGACCTATTTCGGGTCACAGATTCTGAAAATGTCTAAAAGAACACTTTGTACAACGTATCTCGGAAAATACAATTTTTATTTTTCGAAGTTGGCAACAATGCGTTTCACCGATTACAGATTTTGATTCTACGACTTCGAATTGATCGAAAATATATTTTGGAATTATATTTTACCCGTGTTATGGGCTAAAATACGCGAAATTTGAAAGTACGCGTTGAAGGAGTTGCATAAGCAGTACTTTTGAAAGAGTAGGTATACTTTCACAAATTTCAAAATGCAACTTTGTTTTTTTCAAATAATCCGAATTTTTGAGTTTTTTCTTCGGTGTATGACTAATTTGAGGCTGCTGATCAGGAAATTGACATTGGTTTTGAATTCACGTATCTGCTTGTCCCTAACTGTGGGCCCTTTTTTGAGAAATTGCTCGTTTTGAAAAAAAGTGCCGTATTTCGTATTTTGAATTCGCCTGTAAATGTTTCACGTATGCAACTCATTTCACACAGCGAAATCTAATTATTAAAATGAACGTTATTTTGTAATTATTATTTATTAGTTTTCCACCAAGATGCTTCCTTCGCCTTGTACGGAATTTTGAGGTGGTAAAATAGGCGTTGTCTACGAAGCTGTATCGAATAATCATTCTAATTTTTGAGAATATATTATTAACCTATGCACCTCGGTACCTACGTAAACGTATGTAGGTAAAGTAAGCATACTTGTAGGTACTAGGTACTTATATCTAGTACCTTACCTACCTTCGTGTTGGAATGGATAATGAAATCAGCTGCGTTTTTATACCGTGTAGATATAAATAAAGAGGAAAATCGGTCGAGATAAATTTTCTAAATCAATTAAGTAAAGATATCTTATCGACGCGACGCGGTATTGGGAAGAAGATTAAAAATTGATAAATGTATTTGCGCGATAAAGAAGGGAAAAAATCCTCGCTCATTCCAACGAGCTCATTTCCATTTCCATACCTGTAGTCTGTGCCATAGGTTAACACAAATTACCAATTATTACTCCTCGGAACGACTTGGTCCAGTTTTGTTCGAGTGCGCCTATTCAACGTTTACCAACTATTCATACTTTTAAGACGTAATTTAACGTGAAAATTTTCATACAGAACTCGATCTTACGAGTTACGACGAATCGTTCGTACGCAGTGCTAGATTGTCCGTGCTAATTTATATTTCCTATATACGTTTTTTGATTATTCTGGTCAGAAAAGGTTCGCAAATTTTAATTAGTTCGTAGTGCGACGCGACTTTAAATATGAATGGCCTAAATTTCAATCGCATTTCGGTTCTGATGGTTACAAGTGTGGCAGTTCTCTGCTGTATTCGAGAGTGAGTATTAACTTTGTAAAATATAAAACGTAGAATTAAGTATGGTGGTCGGTTTAAAATACTTGCGAAGTTCAGAAGCCACAACCAAGTTATGAAATGTGCTAATCAACTGTAAATGTATGATACAGATAGATAAATGGATGGATGGGTAATCCAAGTAGGTACCTATAGGTTTACATAGATATTCGTAATCTTACGCCAGCTTAAAAGTAGGAAAAAAGTTTGTAGGTATTTACGTATAATAATTAATAACGATGAGCTCTGTTTTTGTAGAAGTATGACGGCGGCAGCGGCGATGGCACAAAGTGGTGAAGGCATTTTCGAAGATCCTACTCCTGCGGCTAAACCCAACATCAGACATGTGACTAAATTGAAAAATTCACCCGCCTCAACTACCCCTTCGATGGTGAGTACGAATTAGTACTCGTTTATCTACGATTTATTTACCTATTCGTTCACGTTTAGAACGCCTACCCAAGTATGATGGTACCTAAACTCATTGGAGACATTAACTTTACGTAAAATTACTACCTACATTTCGTGTTGCTTTTGATACGCTTCCAGATGGTGCATTCGGAGCTTTCAACAGCTGGGAAACCACGCAACGATGACTCCGACAAATCGGAAGAGATTGATTTTTCGCAAAAGCACGGCTCGAAACTATCCTCGCCCTCGCGGTCGACTCCGGCGTCAAGTACGACTCAGTCTAATCCAGCAGTCCTCCGTAATCTTTCGTCCACCAGTATGGAATACGATGCGAAAACGAATGCGTCCAGTTTGCAACCATCGAGCGACGGTGTCGGTTTCAGTGTCGGTGATTCCAGCGAATCTTCGCCTCGAACTAAAGTCGTACGAGCGGTGGCGAATGATAAAGAGACCGTGGTCATTAACGCCGACACAGACGGAGCGAAATTAGGCAAGTCTAACGTACCTATTCGTAATTTTTTACGTACAATCGTACATACGATAAAGCACGTCTGTCTTCTGGTGTTTCTAATTTTACGTATCTCGGTGGATGGTATAAAATTTGTAGGTACCTACCTAATTAGCTATACCTTTCTAACTCGCACCTTTTTTCTCCGTTTACTTTTGCAGAAGGAAAAGAAAGCTCCGGATCTAACCTTTGGATTTATTCGAACGCGGTTTGCATACTTTTGGTGGTCGGCGTTTCCATATTCCTCATTTATTATCCGAAAATAAGAGCAGATAGGAGTAACGCGTGCAATAATCCGTCGCAATCTTCGTCAGAATCGTCCACGTCCGCGTCCGTTGGCATTGCTAGTCCCATCCCCCACGTAAATACGTAATTCCAGTTAAACGGTTTACACATAAATCCAACTTTCAATTATCTCGCGTTACCCGTCGCGTCTTTTTTTTTTTTTTTTTTTTTTTTTTTTTTTTTTCAATCTTCTCGTTTAGTATTATCTGTTTTGTGTCGTTTGAAATGTTTTGGTAGTGTTTAGTTTTAATCGGTTCAACCATAAGGCACGTCACGTGTCCCAATTAATCGAAATCTAGGTAAGGTTACTCGATACAGAGTCAATTTTAGTTTTTAGTTTAGTTTCTGTTTACAAAAATTGTCGTATAAATACTGTAGATACCAATTTTAACCATTTTTAAGAATCGTAGCCCTCTAATGTTTCGATAGACGAGTATAAATAATTATTTTTAGTCGGTTTTAATCAGTTTCAAATATCTCGTCCTGTTTATTTTAATTTTTGAATTTTTTTAATTAGCTTAATACGTAAATATATCGCGTGAATCTTTTGTACAAATTATTGATTTTAAATTTCTTTTTTTATTCGTACCCTGACCCACCTATACAAGCGTATCCTTTCTCTAACTGTGTAGAATTACATGGTTTACATAATTATATTATCTTAAAATTTGAGGTACCCAATTTCAAGCTCATCAGGCCCTTATCTGATATGGTAAACGATTCACTCGTTCGAATTGAAAAAAATCGAAATTATAATTTATTAAATTAATAAAAATTATTAATCTTAATAGGTATATAGCAGCGTGGTAAATAAAGTACATGGGTATTAAAAATTCGCTTATATCGAGTAAGCACCGGGTACGATGGTTGATTTAAAAAATATGATACATACGTCGAGTAGGTAGGTAGCCCTGCTCGGTATATGAAATTAGTTAGGTACATACAAATAGGCATCTACGTAGAATCACAAAAGTACCAGGATCCGAGTTATTTTATCGATATTTTTGGTACAATGCTCGGTTACCGGTAAATACTAAGCAATAAGTACCTACTGTATACATGTATTACCTATCTATCTGTGAAATACCCAAATAGGCACCTACTCGTACTCACGTCTATACAAATACATCATCTTCGTTAAATGAGTGGTGGAATTTAAAATGTAAAAGCGACCTGACTTTTCAACGTCCGCGTATAGAAAAGGGACCGACTGCTGCTATTGGCTATCGTACGTACGTACTTACGTTAGATAGGTAGGTAAAGTACGACGCGACGTGTAGTCGTGCACCAAAGTGTCAGCAGCGAAATTATTCGATTCGGTGGGAAGTGGAGTGGTTAGTTATTAAACAGCATGTCGCCACCATCTCGAATGCGATAATATAACCGATAAACAACTTATAATTAATAAACTTAAAGAAAATGAAAGAACGTTAGAGTTATTGTAAAATCCTCCGTATACTTGTAAATTTGCAGTCTCGATGCTGTACTTGCAATAGTCCCCGTCTGAAATGTAAAAGCAAAATAATATGTCGTTGATTTAGAATTTACAAATAAGCAACTACTCGTCTAATAATACAGCGAGATTAATAATAATTGATCGACGTATGAACGTGCGAGTCCCTCTGCCTACGTAGTGCACGTACGTACACAAGAGTAGTTGTTCCACGCGTGAAAGTTTGCCTACGCACGGAGGGCAAGGAAAACAAAGTTCTTGGCAGAGCTATATTTTAAGCAATTTTTAGTCGGTGGCACTTAATTTTAAGTGACAATTTTTTCTCGAGCCATATTTTGCTAGATGTTACTCGTACATCATGATTTTTTCCCTGAAACAAGTTTACTAATTTTTCGTGCCCATGCCCCCTTCCTCCCAGCGCTCGAATTGAGCCGGAGCTTCGGTTCGTGAAAGATCTAAGTATGTTCCATTTTACCAAAATTATTCGAAAAAAAAACAATTTCTTTGATAAAAAATTTTTTTTCCAATTTTTTTTATTTTTAGTAAAAGTCTCTTTTTTATGTAGAAAGAAAGCTCCATTTTTTTAGAAAACAATAAATTTTAAATTATTACCAAATGTTTTGAAGGAAAAAACCGTTCAATTTTTGAAAAAAAAAAAAAATTTTAAAGGGAAAATTTCTTATTTTTTTCTGAAAAAATTTCAAATTTTTGGATAAAAAATCTTTTAATTTAAAAAAAAATATGATAAAAAATCAATTTTCAATTTTGAAATAAAAGTCAGTTTTTTAATAAAAAAAAAAAAAAAAATTACCTACGGTATTTAAAAAAAAATTATTTAAAAAAAAATGAATCTTAATTTTTGAAATCTTAAAGTGAAAACATTTTAGAGAGAAAAATAATGTTGATTACCTATTGTCAATTTTTGGGGGGGGGGGAGAGGGGAGTCTCTGGAGAAAAGTTTTCAAATTAAGTATTTACCTACATATCTAAATAAAATTGCTGATGAAATTTTTTTTAAAGTACCTAAATGTATTACTCAAATTTTTGAAGAAATTTCAAATTTTCGGATAAAATTCATTTTTTAGGAAAAGTCTCGCTTTTATGTAGAAAGAAAGCTCTATTTTTTTAGAAAACAGGGTAAAGTTTATATTACCAAATGTTTTGAAGGAAAAAACCGTTCAATTCTTGAAAAAAAAAATTTCAAAGGGAAAATTTCTTTTTTTTTCTGAAAAAATTTCAAATTTTTGGATAAAAATCTTTTAATTAAAAAAAAATACCTATGATAAAAAATCAATTTTCAATTTTGAAATAAAAGACAATTTTTTTATTTAAAAAAAAAAAAAAAAAAATTTACCTACGGTATTTAAAAAAAATGAATCCTACCTACATTTTTGAAATCTTGAAGTGAAAACATTTTGGAGAGAAAAAAATGTTGATTACCTATTGTCAGTTTTTTTTTTTGGGGGGGGGGGATCTCTGGAGAAAAGTTTTCGAATTAGGTATTTACCTACATAATCTAAATTTTTTGGGGGAAAAAAATTTGCTGATGAAAATTTTTTTTCAAGTTCCTACATGTATTTCTCAAATTTTCGGATAAAAAAATCTTTTAATTTGAAAAAATATTATTTTAAATAAAAATTCAATTTTTTACCAATTTTTTATTTAAAAAAAGGAATCTTACATTTTTGAAATCATCAAGTGAAATTGATCATTTTTGGAGCGAAAAAAATAATGTTGATTACCTACTGCCAATTTTTTTTGAATGAGGGGAATCTCTTCCTCTGTTTAGAATGAAATCTCTTAATTTGGAGAACAGTTTTCAAACTAAATAAGTATGTACCCGATCCAAAAAATTTTTGAGAAAAAAAATTTGCTGATGAAAAAAATTTTAAAGTACCTAAATGTATTATTTCTCAAATTTTTGAAGAAAAAAAATTTTAAAGGGAAAATTTCTCACTTTTTTCTGAAAAAAGTTCGAATTTTAGGATAAAAAAATCTTTTAATTTAAAAAAAATATGATACCTAAATAAAAAAAAACGCGTAGCAGTCAAGATGCTCCGCGACAGCCGAATTTTTTTTTTCAAGTTAGTGTACCACTTTGAAAACGTTTTCATCCATGGTATTTCAGTTTCAATATCAGTTTTAACTTCAAATTCAGTTTATGTCTTCAGTTTTAGTTCCTCTCTGCATTGAAGATTTCAACTTCAGATGGGGGCTCCGCCCCCATACCCCTGTTGAGGCTCCTACCCAACCTCCTCATCACTTTCAGCTCTTAGGATGGGGGCTCCGCCCCATACCGCCGCGTTGGGGGCTTCGCCCCCAACCACCTCGTCACTTCCAACTCTTCAGATGGGGGCTCCGCCCCCATGCCCCTATTGGGAGGCTTCACCCTCAATAGGGACATGGCAGGAGAGGATTGAGGGCTTCGCTCTCAATCCCCAAGCCCTCAATCCCCTTTACACTTTCAGCTCTTCAGACGAGGGCCAACACACCAAAAAACAGGTTAAAACGTGAAAATTTCTGATTTTTGACCCTGTACGGGGGCCAAATAGTGCTCAAAAGGCGAAACCCCCAAAAGGCACATCAGTGACCTCTACTGACCCTACATCCCAAATTTCGATTGTTTAGGTCTTTTAGTTTGGGCTGTAGGCTGTTCAACGCGTCAGAAAAGACAGGTTAAAACTTGAAAAATATTGATTTTTGACCCTGTATCGCGGTCAAAACCTACAAAAGGCACATCAGGGGCATGAACTCGATCTATTATAAAAATTTAGGCCCTCCAGCTCCATTTGGGGGGTCTGTAGCCTGATCAACGTGAAAAAATGACCTCAAAATCCACTTTTTGGGCCCTAAAATGGGGTGGGGATGACTTGGGAAGCTGAAATTTGGATACAGTGGAGACAATCAGAGTCACTGTTGTTGGTAAAAATTTCAAATCATTTTGTCAAATTGGGGCCTCTTTAGAGCTCCCTCAATAAGGGGACACCCCCCAATTTTAGGGCTCAAGGGTCAAAAACCCCAAAAGGCATCTCAGTGACCCTTACCTATCCTAAATACCAAATTTTAGCATCCAAGGTCATTTGGTTTGGGCTGCAGGCTGATCAACGTACCGGGAAGCGAGAAAAAACATGAAAAATTGTGAAAAATCTTGATTTTTGACCCTTGACAGGGGTCAAAGGGGGCCTAAAAGTTAAAACCTACAAAAGGCACATCAGGGACACAAACTTGATCCATGATGAAAATTTTGGCCCCCCAGCCCCATTTGGGAGGTCTGTAGCCTGATCAACGTGAAAAAAAATGACCCTAAAATCTACTTTTTGGGCCCTAAAATGGGGTAGGGATGACTTAGGGGGCTGAAATTTGACTATGGTGTAGGTAATTAGGGTTTTCATCCCTGGGGCAAGTTTCAAAAAATTTAATGATATTGGGGCTCCCCCGCACCCCCCTCAAAAAGGGGTCATATCCCCAATTTTGAGTTAGGGCCCCAAAAAATTTTTTGCATCATTCCTACACCGAGGGGACCCTACATATCAAGTTTGACCTCATTTGACCTGTTAGGCTCGGCCCCAGAGTTCCAAAAGTGAGGGGAAAATTATATATATATATATATATAAATATGTGACATGTTACAGATCGTCATCTTTTGGTCCCAAACGTCGAGAAATGGGGCCAGAACTCTTCTACCCTCCCTCCTTCTAAATTAGGGTCGGACACAATAGCCTAAATTTTTTTTTAAAAATTCGGCTAAAAATCTATTTTTCATTTAAAAAAAAAAATATTTTTTTATTTTAAAAGAAGGTATCTTACATTTTTGAAATCTTTAAGTGAAATTGATCATTTTTGGAGAAAAAAAATGACCAATTGTTTTGAGAGAATAATATTGATTACCTACTGTCAATTTTTTGGAGGAAAATCTCTTTCTCTGTTTAGAATAAATAAATTTCTTAATTCAGAGAAAAGTTTTTAAATCATTTTCCAAAGTAGATGATTTCTCAAATTTTTGAAGAAAAAATCGTAATATTTAAATTTTTTGAGGGGGAATATTTTTTCAATTTTTGGAAGGGGAAAAAAATCTTCTAATTTTTTGTGCATGGAAGAAAATCTCGCATTCTCATTGAAAAGGAATATTCTTTTTAGTCTCTCAACTTCCTCGTAGTAAAAAATACTTAAGTAGCCACCTTTTAAAAATACTTAGTTTTTAAGAAGCAAAAAAAAAAAATCTGCCCGATGGGCGATGACAAATTTATTAGCCCTTACCAACCCTTTCATTTTGACTCGACAATTTCATAAGAAGTATGGTACAGATAATTCTGCCAACTGCAGTGGTCCTACGATCGTGTCGTAGGTAGTTGGGCACGTTTAAATACCTAGATCAAAATCACGTAGACCTACTCACCGTAAACCCAGCCGACGAACTCGCCAGTACGTAAATTTTCATTCCTCAACCATTCTTCGAGCGGTTTGAAGTACTCTCGAACTGCGCTGGCGTCTAATCTGTTTTCACCGATTGCCAATCGTAGTGTTTCTTGCCACGGTAAAGATGACCCGGTTTCCATCAGACGCCTAAAAACAAAGAAAGACAGGCTAACTTGTAATCATATTTGATATTACAATTACGGTTACGTTTACATTTATTAATTTTATTTGCAACTACATAATATACCTAGCCACCTAGGCAGAGGCACGTACGTAGTACGTCTACGTACACAGACCTATACTGTATAGGTGTAGTAGGTGGACTGAGCCGGGGTACTACTACTAACTATAGGATAAACGTGAATGCACTTTTTTAGCGCAAAATTTCGCGAAACAGGAAGACGAAAAAGTAGGTAATAGCAGTGCTATCGCATCGAAACCACAATTATTAACCAAGACGATGAAATAGACATTACATGACACGAGTGATCTGATAATGATAGATCTGCAAAATGAGGCGACGATTTTAAAGAGCAATACCTACCACTGATGCACCTAAATCGTTTCACAGAGTGCAAACGTAGCCGGTGCGGTATAACTACTCAGTACTCGTATCTGTTGGTCCGGCTAGATGAATTTTTCTTCGTTTTCATTGCACGACTTTAACAACTGTAATATAGTAATTCGTGTTTCGTGCTTGTCAAATCCGAGACGACATCGACATATCGTATGCGACTACACTGGCAGCAGCTGGTATAGCACCTCACTAAACCATCACGTCATATGGATAGAGATAGGTATAGGTAGATATGGATTGGATATGTAATATGGGCAGGGCGCCCGATCCCAACATGGGTACACTGTAGATCACAACTAGCGCCGCTTTTATTTTGTCACCCAGCCCAGCCGAGTCGAGTCGATTATAGTGATTAATTGGTAAACCGGTCAAGGCGTAAATGTAACAATACGAAACGGATAATTGCACAAAGATACGTGCTATGCACATCCTATAGTCTTTTTTAGCCTTTTAGCCTTTACGTACTTTTTTTGGTGAAAAAAATGATATCGTTTACCTACACACTCAAATATACCTATTCGTATTCGTATCTAACGCTGAGTATATTGCTACAAGTAGGCAAAAAATGGCAAACGGTTTTTTAGAATTTAGAACCAAACCAATTGAAATTTACTTACGTTGGTATTACGGTAGATTTATGTATCAGAGTCCAAGTATCATAAACAGTTAACTAGAGCATCGCCCAACTGTCCCCGCCAACACCCTACATTTCCATTTAAGAACAAAATGCAAACCAACTAGTTACTAAACTTACAGACTTCTGCAAAACGTTTATGCACACGAATACCTACACGAGTAATAGGTATAGGGTATTGTAATATAAATTTGCCAATTTTCAAGGCTGAAGGCGCTAATGGGGCCCCAACTTTGCAAATACATTTGTCTGAAACTTAGTAGCGACTTCATTTTCCAACATGGACAGAAAAATGTTGATAATAAAATTTGTTCATTTTTTCGAGTACATAAATATACCAACCTACTTGCCCTTATACCTACACACTTGGTCAAAAAAATTCTCCAATTTCATATTCCCTTGCCCCTTCAATTTTTGAGATTGGCACCAAATTATGTACATAAATTTTTTTTTTCAATTGTTTTATTTTTCCTCTAACTGAATTTTAAATGGTGCCGAATCATCCCCCCTTTTTTTTAAGAAAAATGAAAAAAATTATTGATTTTACAAATCGTGCCTTTTTTTTGCTTAAACCATTAAAGCTGTTCCTCGCAATGAGAATGAATTCCCAATTTTTTATTTTCTCCTCAACATAATTTTCAGTGGTACCTACTTGAAAAAAAAAATACAAAAATGAAAAAAATGATCAAAATGTTTTCACCTATCATTTCAAATTGTTGCATTACATTCACTCAAGTATTAGTGATGCAGCTACCTCCCCCCCCCCCCCCCCCATTTTAAAACGATATGAAAATCTACCGAATTTTTGAATTTTTACATTTTTTTTGGTTCATACTCGTACACTGCCTCTAAAAATTGCTCGTTTGATGAAAAATTGGTGTTTTTTTTTTTTAGAAATTATCTCAACCGTCCTTAACCTTAGCCCCTTTCAACAATCTAGTTAGGCAAACACATTCACACATCGTATCGTTGAAACAAGTTACCAACTAGAAAAATAGAAAATATTGCAAAATTGCATGACACCCTGTATAACCAACAGCCATACGATGGGCTGAAGATCGAGGTAAAATTATTTTGCTTACAATCATGCACTATTTTGTACTCACGTCAAAATAGCTCCGGCCTCTTTGCTTCTGTAAATATCACACTTGTGTAGCGGTTTACGAGGATCATTCTCCACATATTGACCGGCAGCTTTGCATAAAGCTCTGAATATTTGGAATTCCAAAATAGTTCCGAAATAGTATCTGAAAGAAAAGACAAAACACCACCTTTAATGCGATGAAAAAATACAAAGGTTTCAATTTAAAATAAAAAACGACGAATGTCTTGTAAACTATGCATCTTACTCGTACTCGAATCGAATCTAATACTACTCGTACGTATAGGTATGTATTAGTAGTATTATGGTACCCACGATTTTCGTGTAGATAGCTAAGTGTGTCTGTCTACCATACACTAGTTACATTATACCTACAATTTTCGAGTTGCTAATTAATAGATATACGCAAAAAAGGAAGAAAAAAAATGTCATACTTGGTAATTATCTATTTGCGAATTGTCTCCGGTGCCCATTATTTGCTAGGTAAGTCTACGTATGTATTACACATCATCTACCGAGACGCAACGCGACGCTATGGAGACCAACATTAGTTCAGTTATGTAAACCACTGCTGCTCAGTGCTCAGTCAATGGCACGAGTATAAGGCTACCTACTCGTACATTATGTGTCAAGCTCTACCCAGGTCCTATCAATAAATTCATTGTTCAGCTTTTGAAAACCAATGCTACGTATATTTATTTACAATTGTTTTTCTACCTAAAAACTTGAACCTACTCTCATATTTTTCTGTATCAAAAGTAGGCAGGTAGGTAAGTAGGCAAGTAACTATGTACGTTAGGGTGGTGCTTACATACCTTTCTCAAGGTTATTATTCAAGAAATCCTAGATACAGTTGTAGGGTTGAAAATAAAAAAATTCAAAGTCTGTGGGAATTGAAAAAAAAAAAAGATTTTAAAAAGTTTTTCAACATGTAAATTCATATTTCCACAAAGTTGATGAACTTCTTCTCGAAATTATTACTTGAGAAAGGAGAAACCCTACAGTGTTGTGGGGTTGAAAAAACTAAAAAAAAAAAAACCAAATATGCTGCAATTGAAAAAAAAATTGAAAAATTTTTCTAGAATTTTAAAAAAATTTATTGAATAAATTTTTTTGCAATTCAAATTTCCACAAAATTGAAAAAGAAATTTTTCTCAAAATTATTATTCAAGAAACTCTAAAATTGTAGGATTGAAAAAAAAAAATTGCCAGATCCACTGAAAAAGAAAAAAAAATATACGTAGGTATAAAAAAAAATTTCGACTCATAAATTAAAATTCTACAAAATGGATGAAATTTTTCTCAAAATCATAACTTAAGAAGTCACTTCGTTGCAGTTTTAAAAAATGGCAAATCGGCAGGAATTGAACAACAATTTATTTTTAAAAGTTTTTCGACTCGCAAATTCAAATTTCCACAAAATTGATGAAATTATTACTCGAGAAACCCTACAGTTGTACGGTTAAAAAAACGAAAAAATTTCCAAATATGCTGCAATTGAAAAAAACTTTCGAAAATCTGCTACAATTTAAAAAAAATTGATTGAATAATTTTTTTTTGGCTCATAAATTCAAATTTCCACAAAATTGATGAAATTTTTCTCAAAATGTTTACTCGAGATTTGAATACAACGAAAAATAAGCCAAATCTGCTAGAATGAACAAATATTTTATATTTTTCACGTATAGGTAGATGTGAAAAAAATTTTAATTTTTTTTTTTTGGTTCTTATCTCTCAAAGTTGTTTCTTATTTCTCCTTCAACTGAATTTCAAGTGACACCTAATCGCCACTTCCCCATTTTTTAGTTTTCTGAAAAATTTGGATGGTCGACAAAATTGCACTAGAAATTTAGTCAAGAGAAAATTTAAAAATTGTGAATCATTTTTCCTCAAAAGAGCACTTTTGAGAGGTAAGAAAAAAAAATTGAAATTAAAAAATCCGATAATTTTTCATACTTTTTCAAAATAGGGGGGGGGGGGGGGGCTATCTGCATCACCAAAAATTTAGTTGGAGGGGAAATAAAAAATAGGGAAGTTGTTTCTATAATGAAATGCAACAACTTAAAATTCTAGATGAAAAAATTAAGATTATTATATTTTTTTTTAAAATTGGGATACCCTGAGGTACCACTTAAAATTAAGTTGAAGAGAAAAATGAAAGATTTAAATCTACTCATATGGTAGAGCAGATTCTAATAGGGACACTCGAATTTACGATGATTAATTACGCGTTAACGAATTTAATATTAAACCGATCCGATAAAGTAGCTACTTTGTATTTTTTTTTCTGTCCCCGAGAGTGCGAGTGATAACCTGGCCAAAGGTGGAACAGGTAGCAAGCGCGATCGCGATCGCGTGATCTCATTAAAGAGGCGTCCGCGTCCCAACGGCAACGTCGTAATTTTTGGTTTAAGGTCGTTGCCTGCTATTCGTACTCGTACTCGTACTCGTACTTGTATTATGCATTCGCACACCGTGCATCTTATAACCTGTACAATTCATATTAGCTCTAACGAAGAAATCTAAATTTGATCATTTTCAACAAATAAGACTCTCGTAGGTACTAAATGTAAGTAAGCTACCCCTCTAGTACGAGCTTCAAAAAAAATACCTACGAACCTAAAAAAAAATTGACGTAATTATGTTCGAATTTCCATATCCTAATTACCTTTTTTGGAGTGAAAAAAAGAATTCGCCAACTGTTTCGCTGTATGGCTAGGATAGGATTAGGACTCGTGAGGTACTTCCGGGAAGGGGGGGGGGTGAGGTAAAGCAAAAATTGAAGCGAAAATTCAAAATCGTACGTAAGAAATGTCGATCTCGGACGAGTAGGTAATATCGATACGAACGACGAGCCAGGGCACAGGCAACAAGGTTAACGAGCCGAGCTGTTCGTTATACATTTACTCGTAATTGACTGGAAATACGACGCGACGACCGGCGACCGCTCGAGTAGTGAGACATTTCGCAATACCCGACGCGTAAGTCGATAATAAGTAAGTACCAATACTCGTATTCGTACTCGTACTCGTATCGTAGCTCCATATTTATTCGACTCGCCGGATAATTGGTCGATTTATTGGAAGATAAGGTCAGTTAATATGGATCAAGTGCTTCGCATATGACCATACCCCACCCCGCCGCGCCTATTCCTGCCATACCATACAACTGCCCATTGCTGATTGCTGTCATCGCAGCGCCGTACCTGCTCCCTCGCTCAAATATTCATTTTTTACCAGTAGTATCCATTCGATCGCTAAAAGGAAGGAGATACCAGCTACCAGCAATTGTAGCATTGCCAATACCGACGACCCTCCGCCCAAATCGCACCTTCCAGTTATTACCTTATTCAATTTATTTTTACTTCTTAATTCGTTTTTTTAATTAGTTCGCCGCGAAAATCCGTCAGTTCGTCTTTTGCTGGATACGAGTTCGAGTTCGAGCCATTCGCTACCTTTCTTGGTTGTTTTTTTCATTTTTCTAAATTTACTTTCTGTTCGCCATGATTGTCCGATTTGCGGTAAGTACACGCTTTATATTTCTAAATATTAACGATCCGGTTTCCATTTTTAAAAAAAATCTAAAATTCATATTAGTCGTACCAAAGTTGGGCAGATCCACTAATAAAATGATTTAGATCAAGATCCAGGTCTTTTGTCAAGATGGATCTGCGAAAGATCCAGATCAGATTTCTTCCAAAGTTAAGGGATCGGATCTAAAATCAGATCCAAAGTTTTGGATTTTTGGATCATTAGATCCAATTTCCAAATTTTAGCATTCCGATCAAACCGGACTTTGGACAATCAGAAGTTTTTAAGGTTTTTTGGCTTCCTTTACGGTTTACCTACCCTGTTCATTCATTTCACAGATTGAATATTGAAAAATTGAAAACACGCATGAAAAATACCTAATCAATTCACTGAGAAAAATGTGATGAATAGTAGAATTTTTTTTTCTGGATCTAGATCCGTTGTTCTCGACAATTTAAGGATCTAAAGATCCAGATCAGATACAAATTTATGGATCTGTGTATCTTTAGATCCAATTTCTAAATTTTAGGATCCGGATCTGCCCAACTCTGACTCGTACATAGACCTACACAATTTCTTCCTCTCTAAAAATTTGAGGGATATTCTTTTGAATTTTTTTTTAATTTACGAAAAACTAAGTAGCTACCCATTTTCTTTGGCTTTTCAATTTTTTTTACAAAAGGGCGAAGGAAAATTGAAAAAAATGGAAGAAAGGAATTGAAGAAAGTAGGCATACCTACCCTTGCGGAAAACTACAAGTTGTCACAAGTAGAATTTATGATAAGTTGTAAATTCGAAGGTGTTATGACAACTTGTAACAACTTATTTTAGGTATGAGTTGTCTCAAGTATTCCTAATACAAGTAATCAGGCCAACTACCAAAAACAAATCTTCGATTACTGTTGATACCTCCAAGTTGTGATGGTGTCAACTAACTTGTAACAACTAACTGAGGTATAACTATTCACTACATATACATGATATACATAACATGTTCACAACAATACATAATGGTATAACTATTCACAACACACTATATCTGCGAGTATCAAAATGACCCTCATAATTTCTGAATGGATAAAAATCTCACAACTCCATGCAAAATTGTGAAAATCGGCTAGTGAGGGTTTTCCGCAGCGCTGAATCCATTTTTCATTTTATTTTGACTCTAGACCCAAAATGGGCTTCAGGGGGGAGGAGCAAAACTCAAAATTACCAATAATGACATGTGGGGTGTGTAAATCTAGGTTTTCCTAGGTGCTGAATCCGTTTTTGATATAGATTTTGACAAATTCTCAATAGGGGCTTCGAGGGGGGAGGGGCAAAACTCAAAATTAACAAAAATGACATGTGGGGTATACAAATTAAGGTTTTCTTACTTCCTGAATTCGTTTTTGATATCGTTTTCGAAAAATTCTCAACTGGGTCTTCAAGGGGAGGGGCAAAACTCAAAATTCATCATAATTTTGAAGCATTTCTGGTACATTTTCGATGGAAAATTACTGATAAGTTTTCTATTTCTATTTCGAATTGAAATTTCATATTATTATATTTTTAAATCAAATTATTTGTACAGTCATGCTGGAAGCCTAAGACCACGATGATCGATGGGGCAGCAAAAAAACAACTGTTTATGAATTATCAAAATAAATTTGGCGTTATCCATCATGAGAAGGGAACGATTTTCTTTAAAAAATGAGGTGGAAAACAATCCTGAAAAATGTTTAAAATTTCAACTTTTTAAAAGAATACTTTGGAGACCTGTATGTTTCATGAATCATGATTTACATAATCCAAGAGTGATGGACAGTTATAAAAAAAAATCATTTTACAAAACGAGTTACTGAATTTTTTCAAGTTGTATGAAAATACGATATAGTGAGATAATAATGGTCTGACACTTTTGTCAATAAGTCCAAGTATTCAGTTGAATACTTGTCCATTGAAAATTTTCAAACTACAAAGTATTCAAAGTTGTAGAATACTTATCTACTGACAACAACTTCTGAAGAACAAGTTGTTTTCACATTGAAGAGTTGCTACAAGTATCCGCAAGGGTAGTACCTACCTATCGAAATTTTTTTTAAACAGAGTTAAGGATTTTTTTTTTTTTTTTTTTTTCAAATTAAAATGAGACGACTTCCCACCCATTACGATAGGTACGTTTGTATATCATACCACAGCAAAAATAATCTGAAGAGTGAAAATTGACGATGCGCAGGTATTCCTACTGTTGGCATCCAGTTCGCTGGCTGCGAACGAGAAATCCAACTTTTCCATCGACGGTGGTTCGAAAAAATCGCAACAAAAGCAAACGGCGGCGCAAAAACGCAGCGACGAGAACAGCGGCGGTGGCCAAACAGTGCCTCAGAAACGCGGCCTATACGGTCTAGATGCGGTCGAATTGGGGCACGCGGCTCCTTTGCCGTCGTTCGCTTCGTATTCGTCGACTCCGACTCCGATTCCGCTGGAATACTCTTCGCTGGGACCGGTGGTGAAATCGACGTCCGCCGCCTACCA
This sequence comes from Balanococcus diminutus, assembly GCA_959613365.1. NCBI lineage: Eukaryota > Metazoa > Arthropoda > Insecta > Hemiptera > Pseudococcidae > Balanococcus > Balanococcus diminutus. The sequence goes on along the minus strand of OY390716.1, from coordinate 62,537,411 downwards.
TCCAGAAGTATACATTACGCCTTCTCCGGGGCCTTTTATCGGCTCGCATCCGTATCCGTCCCCGCATCCGTATCCGTCCCCGCATCCGCATCCGCACCCGCACGCGCACGCCGGAGACGTAGTAGTGTCGTCGACGCCGGCGGGCGTCGTGCCACTGCCGCCGCACCCTCACGGCATCCAGCTCGACCCGCACATCAAGGAAATCACGGTCACGAAAGAGGTGCCAGTGCCTTACTACGTGCATGTCGAAAAAAAGGTGCCCTATCCGGTGTACATTCGAGTGCCTCAGCCGTATCCGGTGACCGTCGAGAAGCACATTCCTTACGAAGTTCGCGTACCCGTCGACCGACCCGTGCCCGTCGAAAAGCACGTCCCCTATCCGGTCAAAGTGCCCGTCGACCGGCCCTACCCCGTCCACGTTCCCGTCGAAAAGCCCGTACCGTATCCGGTTCAAGTGATCGTAGACAGACCGGTTCACGTACCTAGACCGTATCCGGTCCACGTGCCCGTCGAAAAGCACGTCCCTTATCCGGTCAAAGTGCCCGTCCACGTACCCGTGCCCGTAGACAGACCCGTCCCAGTACCACTGCATCCTGTTCCAGCTTACGAGAAGAATTACCATTACCACGAAGAACCAGCTTATGCCAAAGCTCCTCATTACTATCCTCACGCCAACAGATATTCGTCCGCTTGGCCAGGCTTGTTTAAACGTAACGCTCATTGAAGTTCTCCTCGCAAGTTCCTTACCTACCATACCTATGTGCCTATTTACCTGAATCGAAATTGTCGCATACTCTGATACTCGTGTTCTTTCCTTCCTTCCTTCCTTTTTTCCAACCTCTCAAAAGACTTAGGTACTGAGACTATTCTAACGTGCAGTTTCACTCATTTTGTGGAACTTCAAAAAAAAAAAAGAAAAAAAGTGTGCAGTTTGGAATTACTTTGTGCAGCTAAAAATTAATTTTTGACAAAAACATCTTCAAAAAATATTTTTTCAACAAAAAATCTTCAAAAATCCTTTAAAATTTTTTTTCGACAAAAAGTCTCATATAAATTCTTTTTTGACAAAATTTTTTTTCAAAAAATATTTTTTTGACTAAAAAATTTGAAGACAAATTTTTTGACAAAAAAAAATTTTGATAAAAAAATCTTCAAACAAAATATTACTATTAATTTTAACAAAAAAATTTCAAAAAATATTTTTTGACAAAGAATTGACAAAAACTCTTAAAGAAATCTTCAATAAATATTTTTTTGACAAAAAATCACCAAAAAAAATCTTCAAAAAAATTTTTGGACAAAAAGTCTTACCTATGAATTCTTTTTTGACAAAAAAAAATCATCAAAAAATATTTTTTTGATAAAAACATCGTCAAAAAAATTTTTTGACAAAAAATTTTCAAAAATAGCTTTGACAAAGAATTAACAAGAAATCTTTGAAAAATATTTTAAAAATATTTTTTTGACAAAAAAAAATCTCCAAAAAATAATTTTTTGACCAATTAAGAATATCTGTTTGAAAAAAAAAATCTTCAAAAATCTTTTCAAATTTTTTTGGACAAAAAGTCTTGTATGAATTCTTTTTTGACAAAAACATCTTCAAAAAATATTTTTTCAACAAAAAATCTTCAAAAATCCTTTAAAATTTTTTTTCGACAAAAAGTCTCATATAAATTCTTTTTTGACAGAAAAAGTTTTGATAAAAAAATCTTCAAACATAATATTACTTTTAATTTTAACAAAAAATTTTCAAAAAATATTTTTTGACAAAGAATTGACAAAAAATCTTTAAAAAACCTTCAATAAATATTTTTTTGACAAAAAATCACCAAAAAAAAATCTTCAAAAATCTTTAAAAAAATTTTTGGACAAAAAGTCTTACCTATGAATTCTTTTTTGACAAAAAAAAAAATCATCAAAAAATCATCAAAAATATCTTTGACGAAGAATTAACAAGAAATCTTTGAAAAATATTTTTTCGACAAAACAATATTCTTTTGACAAAAAAAATCTCAAAAAAAAATTTTTTGACCAAGAATATCCGTTTGAAAAAAAAAATCTTCAAAAATCTTTTAAAATTTTTTTTGGACAAAAAGTCTTGTATGAATTCTTTTTTGACAAAAAGAAATCTTCAAAAAATATTTTTTTGATAAAAAATCGTCAAAAAAAATGAAAATTTTTTTTTTCAAAAAATATGTTTTAACAAAGAATTGACAAAAAATCTTTTAGGATCGAGGAATTTGTAACTTGCAAAGAAAAAATTCTGAATACCCCCAAAAAAACAACGAAAAATGCAAGATTTTTTTTTAAATTTAGTAAAAACTAACTACCTAAAATAACAACACACAAAAAATTTTCATTTTGAAAAATAATAATTTCTAAAATTTTACAAGTGGTGGTTTCATCCCCCCCCCCCCCCCTCCCACCATACACCCATACTACCTATATGAAATATGACTCTGGTAATTTGGTAATGGAGCTAAACGTGCAGCTCCAAATTTTCCTTAGAATAGGCCCTGGTTGACGCTGCTCTTTTCACTCTCTAATAGTTACCAAAACTTGCTGACTCGCCAGTACGTTTGAATTTTCCAATTTACTAGGGCTTACTCGGCAAAATACATGCATACGAGTTACTAGGTCTATAACTATTCCAAAAATGCGTACAGATGTTTAATACTGTATAGTTACCTCATTCCAAAGTTCCGATGTGATAGGTATAGGTAATAGTTTTTAATTAATTTATTTGTTTGTTAATTTATTTATTTATTTACTCGCGTATTTGATGTTTATTTTTATTTATTTTTTGCTCATTTTTTAATATACGCGATCGAGTTATCGAATTTTGTACACCATATTAATCAATAAATAATTTTTACTGCCTGTCCGATCGCGTCGTATCGACCAAGCGTACGAACGAAAAACGAAACGCCTTCGGTCGCAGAGTGCTGCAATTTTATTAACGCGTTTCTAACACATCGACTATTTTTCAACGGTCGTACCTCACCCACCCAACTCGACTACTGTGACATTGTATGTAACTTGAATGTTACGTCTAATCTTTCATTAGCAGTAGTTTAGTTTTTTCACCCGAGGCGCCCAGTTTTATTTAATTTTTTCTTTTTTCGATTTACGACGGTGCGGTGCGGCGTGGCGCGATTTACGAATTAATTAGGTTGAGGTTAATTAGAGACAAGACGACCGACAGGTTGAAGAGCGGATTTTAAACTTGTCGTTTTAAAGTGACCGCTATACCGCGATACCTCATTGGACACGTGACACGACACGCGAATCGCTAAACTCGCTCGATCAACTTGGTTTCAGGCGAAACTTTAATTTTAGCGACCTTCGAAGCTTGGAAGCTTCGAATTCAAGGACTGGGTTCGCGCGTTGGTATACTCGAATTGAACAAACTCGGCTAAATCTCCTACAATTTTACAGTCTTATTAAGGCTAGGAAGATACCTATCTACGTAATTCGTAATCAAAATCAAAGATGAAGAATAGTCGAGCATACAGCCGGCGAACTGCGTCCAGCAGACGTGTTGTCGCTCTCGTTGCGCATGCACGAGGAGCACAGCATACAAAGTGTCCCAGTTCAGAATAATCAGACTAAATATTTATGTATAACCGACTTCATGTACACTACTTGCCATTTTTGATTTTGAAGGAGCAATGGTTTGCAATAATTTCAAAATACCTTCGAGACAATAAATCAATACCTTAAGACAATTGATAAAAAATTTTCCGAAATTATTACTCGAGAAATCCTACTGTTGTGAGGTTAAAAAAACGAAAAAAATGCCAAATCTGCTAGAATTGAATAAAAATTAATTACTTACTTACCAGAAAATTTTTTGACTGGTAAATTCAAATTTCCTAAAAATTGATGAAATTTTTCTCAAAATTGTTCCTGGAGAAACCCTACAGTTAAAGGGTTGAAAAAAATGAAAGAATTGACAAAAATGCTGGAATTGAAAAAAACTTGCCAAATCCACTGAAATTGAACCAATATCTAAATAAAATTTTTCGACTAATACATAAATTCTGTCTTCAACAAATTGATGAAATTTTTCTCAAAATGATTACCTACTCGAGAAAACCCAACAGTTGTAGGGTTGAAAAAACCAAAAAAATTGCCAAAACTGCAGAAATTGAAAAAAATGACCAAATCCGCTATTTAATTAAACAAATTGATTGAAAAAAAATTTTCGACTGATAAATTCAAGTTTTTACAAAATTGGCATTTTTTTCGAAATGCATGATTAAACTTTAGAAAAATTTGCCAAATTGCATTTAACCAATGAAAAAAGCTACCCTAAAAATCAATGCAAAATCCTCCTCTGACGAATTTTAAAAAAATTTTAAAATAATTAATTTTGTGAAAAATTTAAATTTTAGCAAAATCAGAAAAATTGTCAAATTGCATTTAACCAATGAAAAACGCTACACTAAAAATCAATGCAAAATCTTCCTCTGACGAATTTTCAAAGATTTTTACAACCATCAATTTTGTGGAAATTTTTAATTTTAGTAAATTTTGAAAAATTTCCAAATTGCATTTAACCAATGAAAAAAGCTAACCGAAAAATCCATGCAAAATCCTCCTCTGACGAATTTTTCAAGATTTTTAAAAATGATCAATTTTGTGAAAAATTTCAATTTTAGTAACTTCAAAAAACTTACCAAATTGCATTTAACCAATGAAAAAACCTACCCTCCTCTGACGAATTTTTCAAGATTTTTAAAACCATCAACTTTGTGGGAATTTTTAATTTTAGTAAATTTAAACAAATTGCTAAATTGCAGTCAACCAATGAAAAAAGCTACCCTAAAAATCAATGCAAAATCCTCCTCTGACGAATTTTTCAAGATTTTTAAAATCATCAATTTTGTGGAAATTTTCAATTTCAGCAATTTCAGAAAAATTGCGAAATTGCATTTAATTAATGAAAAAAGCTTACCCTCCTCTGACGAATTTTTCAAGATTTTTAAAACCATCAATTTTGTGGAAATTTTCAATTTCAGCAATTTCAGAAAAATTGCCAAAACTTGCGGAATTGAACAAAATTGCCCAAATTTGGTTGAACTGAATAAAGATTGATTGGAAAAAATTTATTTTGGCCAATTAATTCAAATTTTTACAAGACTGATAATTTTGTTTCGAATTAATTACTTGAGAAACCCTACAGTTTTAGGGTTGAAAAAATTGGAAAAATCGCCAAAACTTCTGAAAGTGAAAAAAATTGTCCAAATTTGGTCGAATTGAATAAAGATTAATTGGAAAAAATTTATTCCGGGCAAAAAATTCAAATTTTCATAAAATCGATTGTTTTTTTTTCCGAAATAATTACTCGAGGAACCCTACAGTTGTAGGGTTGAAAAAGACAAAAAATTGAAAAACTGCAAGAACCGAAAAAAATTTGAAAAATTGACTCGAACTGGACCAAAATTGATTGAAAAAATTTTTCCACTCAAAAAGTTCTGATTTCAACAAAAATTTTGGAAATTCCTGAAGAAATAATTAGGTACTCGAGAAACCCTACAATTATTGTAGGGTTGAAAAACAAAACGATTTCCAAAAATGCTGACATTGAAAAAAAAATTGCCAAATCCGCTGAAATTGAATCAAAATTGATTGAATAAAATTTTCCGACTCATAAATTCTGATTTCAACAAATTGATGATTTTTTTTCAGAATTATCACTCTAGAGACCACATAGTTGTAGGGTTGAAAAAAACGAAAAAATTTTCAAGTGTTTTGGGATTTTTAAATAATTCCAAATCCGCTCGAATTAAAAATAAAAATGATACAAAAACACCAATTTTCTTGAAATTTATGAAAGTTTTCTCAAAGTTATTGCTCGAGAAACTCTGTAGTTGTACGGTTAAAAAAAAAAAACACGAAAAAAATTTCCAATTTTTTTTGTTCTGTACAATAATGTGATAATCGTTTTTTAATTCTTTACCCTTCCAATTTTTGACCACACGCCCTTCTGACTTCTCATCTTGCCCCCTTCCCAGATTGATTCAGTAACAGCAACCCATGAAGGAAATTTAGTTGGCCGGCGATGGTCGAGCCCGATCGCAATCTAATCGTAAATTTTCATTTTATTTGGATTTCGATTCCTTATAAATCTACGTTCCTTCCTCCCTACTATGTACGATGATTCTTTTGTTAATTCGACGAAAGAGTTGCGGCAGCGCGTCAGTAGAGCGCGTGTCTAGTCCAACACTGTCGGTTTCATCTGGTTACATAATAATTACTATACAGGGGCGGGCGCGGGCGCAGCGTACTGTAGCATGTAGATAAGCGGAGGCATCTACTAAATATTATGTACTAGGTAAATTTGAAAATAATTTAGTAAAGAATGAAGACCAGTTACGTAAGCGCAATCCGCATCGTATCGTATCGTATCGTAGAATAAGTCATTCTCGCCGAACGAGTCCAAATCTCGACAAAATGTAGTTATTATAGGTATAGGTAGGTGGCTTGGCTACGGCTGAAGGTATTAATACTCTTATTGTATTGTATTCCATCTCAAATCTCATCGCATCGCATCGCATCGCATCGCATCGCATTGCATCGTATTAAAGTTTTAAAGCATTGGTCACGACTGTACGATTATTATACTAGGGTATACGACAACGACCTTATGTAGATCGAGAACAACTGCGACACAGACTCGTCTACATATAGGTAGGTCTAGGCAGTAGGCAGAGACACACTGTGTTGTACTGAAAGTAGGTACTAGGTACCTAGACCTACCAGGTACAGGTAGGAACTTACGGACATCGAATACGAGTACCTATCTCCGATAACTGCCTATATAGTGCCTATTTCGCTGCATAGGTAGAGATGAGTACCTTCGGGTCAGCTCCTCAAATGAGTGGCAGATACGCATATTGCATACACGATGTTAATTACTCGTAGCTGCAGCGCAGTGCAGTGTCTATGACGATGTACGATGGCGAGAACACGAGCAAGGGGCAGAAGGCAGAAGGCAGAAGGCAGACGTCTCTTGAATTCGAGCTGTTCGCATCGCTTTTCATCTTCCTCGCGGATGCTGTTGTTATTCGAACGAGCAGCTCATTTCCGGACACTTGGCACGAGATTACGTCCGAGTATAATTAGATAGGTATTACTCGTACTCGTACTAGAAGTTACTTTGTTTCGTATAATTTTTGCAACCTAACGAGTTTCGCGACGCGAGTAAGCTCGGGGTATTTTTCCGAATAGTGTAGATACCATATAGCACCCTCCAAACGAGGCACGTCTAATGCAAAACAATCAACCAGTGATTCGGAAAAGGAATCTACAAGATTTTTAAGGGAAATTTTCAACAGAAGAAATGCGAGTCCAAGAATTTTTGCAAAAACCAAATTTCAAGAAAATATGGATTTTTTTTCATAAAATTTTGTTTCATTTCGAGAATAATTATTCCCTTCGAAGAAAGAGATTATAATTTATAATTAAATCGAAAAATATCTTCTCAGATTTTCAACAAAAAAAAAAAAAAAAAAAAATTAAGGAAGTAAAATTTTTTTCAGTTTTTAATGAATTAAAATAATTTCAGTCCTCGTAGAGGCGTAGAAAATTTTCATGAAAATTTTTTCAAAATGCTATTTTCAGATAATTTTTTTAGAAGAAATTGAAAGAATTGAAGGAACCTGTAAACCTGTTCAATAGAAATTTATCAAGATTTTTGAGAAATTTTTCAATTATTTAAAAGAGGTAACGTTTCAAAAGGAAATCTGAAGAGAAATTTAAAATATAGACATTTTCGACAAATTTTTCATCAAAGAAGTGTCATTTTGCCTGAAAAATCCTTCAAAGACAGATGAAGGTACATGTACTTTTAAAAGTGTTTTAAGGATTTTTCAAAATAATTTTATACGATTTTTTTCTCATCATTTTTTTTTTATAATTTTAAGATTGTATTTTTTTGAGAGAATTTTTCAATAAAATTTTTTATGAAAGGTACCTATTTCTTACAGAAAATTTTCAAGTTGCCCAAAAAATTTTGCAAAAATTTCAAAAGGGATATTTTCAACAAAAAAAATTCCAAAATGTTTTCCAAGAATTTTTTTTTATGAAAAACATTTAATTCTCATCGAGAAAATTTACGATTTTTTTTGAAGATTTATTCTTTTTCTCATGTAAAAGAATTCTTCATTTTCTCCTTCTCGCCTATAAAGATTTTCAAGTTTTGCCTTTTTATGGTTCTTACTCAAAAATGTTCCTTTTAACGAGAAGAAATTTTCAATTTTTCATATTTTCCTTGACAGAATTTCTAGTGGTGCGGTGTTTATTACTCCCTTTTTAAAAATTAACGAATTTCCACTTGAAATTGTTGGAGGAATGAAACATTGGATATTATTTTCTCTTAAAAAAATAAAAAATTGAGAATTTATTTTCAAAAGAAAACAACAATGTGTTACCGAATATAACCAAGGGTCACCCAACATCTCCGAATCGTGCGAGTATACCTATAGTATTATCTGGTGCATCTATGTAAATAGCCAAAGTAGGTGAGACCTATCTCTAATTCGATCGAATTTTTCGTCACTCTTTAAACAAAATAAATTACGAAAACGGACGAGCAGCAAGAGGCGGAAATTAATCAACTCGTACGAAGTACCTAGCTACCTACTACCTACTACCTACTACCTACTACCTACTACCTAGTACCTAGATTTCGATTGAAATAAAAATTGCGCTCGCGATTGTTATCGTAAATCATATCTACGAGTATACGTATGTAGAAGTAAGTATGTAATTGGTACTAGTAGAGTACATAGGAATTCAATGTACCTACGTAGTACTAACGTATATTATACCTTAGTAAAGCGACAGCCTTCCTTGCATCTATCTGTTATTACGAGTACTTTGACTTTCGGTATCGTAACTAATTAGTACTTTTCCATTAAACCATCACCTACGTACAGTTCTTATGTGATGGAAATTTAGCTCGATATCTACGTACTGAAATCAAGATGTACCACCGTGCATACGAGTACTGCATAATACGAGTATATACGAGAATAACGTTGTAGATACCTACTGGACCTAATGGTATTATCTTCGCACCGTCTAAAATGCATGTACCTGCCTAAATTACACGTACGTCTATTGCTAGGTGAAGGTACCATATTTCAATTCAAACTGATTTTCTCGAGCACCTATCCTATTCTTTGCTCGTAGGTAGTTATAAATTATAATATTGTTCGTACATTAGTTGGAACATTTTGGTTTCTTTGTTGGTTTCATTATCCGACGTCGAATGATTATATCGTATCGAATATTAATTAAATATTCGCATCACACAGTCGCGGACAGAGCGGTGTAGGTAATTAATTTAATTTCTCACTGCAGATCATTTTCATTTTTAATCGTTACATTGGCAAGCGGAAAGTAAATGCATGTACCATATAGATAGGTATAGGTAGGTACTAGGTACTAATACCAGATAATTAGTTAGGTGCAGGTACTCTCGCGCACTTCCTCATACCGTGTCTTGGCATCTGTAACAAACTTCCAGACCGTTTCCTAGCAATTTAATTTGCTAGAAGGGGAAAAAGAGCACGCAGCGCAAATTTCGCAGTACTGATTGTTTGGCACCATCGAAAATTTTGCCAAGTCCAATACTTTGTAAATACGTAAATTCAAAATTGAAGTGCAGGGAAGGGTCCAATCACAATTTTTGTAATAATCAAAATTATTTTTAAGACTTCAAACTACAACTTTTGTTTGAAATATTTTTCAATCGGATCCTTACCTCTCCCAGCTTTCAATAATTCAAGTATTTTTTTCATATTATGCTAAATTTGAGAGGAGGGGAGGATCTAACTGAAAATTTTATAATATCTGAAATTACTTTTAAGATCTCAATCTACATCTTTTGTCTGAAAATTTTTTCAATTAGACCCCTCTTTTGACTGTGAAAAGGTATCTGCCTGATGTTATTATGTGAAACCAGAGGGGAGGGAGAGATCCAATCGAAATTTATGTGATAAGCAAAATTCCTAGTACTTCGAGCTACAACTTTTATCTGAAAAAATTTTCAAACTGGTCCCTTCCTCCCACACTATTTAATTTTTTAATTGGTATATTCGGAGTGTTATGCAAAATCCTTGGAGAGGGCGGGGTCCGATTGAAAAAAATTTCAAACAAAAGTTGTAGCTTGAAGTCCTAGGAATAATTTTGGTTATAATAAAACTTTTGGATGTACTCCTCCCTGACCTCCAATTTTGAATTTACGTATCTACGAAGTATTGGACTTGGCAAATTTTCGATTGTGCCAAAAAAATCAGTACTGCTGGAATCCAATCGTCATGCACGCTGCTGCACACCCATACGTGTGTGTACCAGCTTAGACTCAACCTACCTACAACTAGAGCTACCAGCAACAGCTGATGAGTCGAGTGGAATAATTAGGTAACTTATTCCGGTTATAATATAAGATTAGGACTTTATTTCGGCATTTATTTCCGGTCGCAGAACAAGGACCACGTCCACATTACGAAATGGTATTAACCGCTGCTTCGTTATTCTTCTGGTTTAATGTTTATTTCAACGCACCAAATACGTCGACGCGACGACGACCGACGACCGACGACCGACGGTCGACGAGCACAAATTCACGATGCGATACGACGAGACGCGATAAAATCGTGATTACATAGACGCGCAAAGTAAATATTCGTTTTAGACTCGAACTATCGTCATGGAAGGTAATTATATTACAGCAGCTAATCCCATCCAGTAGGTATACGTAAGTATAAGTACTTGTACTCGTATGCAGGCATCTACAATGTAAGCGTACCTACGTATTAATTAGTTGGCCCATACGACGAGAAAGGTCTACTTCGCCTCACTTCGCTTCGCTTCACTTCACTTCACTTCATTTCATTTACTTTACTTCATTCTGAGGTACGACATCGACATCGACATCTTCTGCACCTACGAGTACGTAGACGTAGACGTACACGCTCACTACACATAGCACATAGCACACATACCAAAGTATGATCTGTCTGCTTCATACGTAATATCCGAAAAACAATTCGAATCGTATCTACTCGTGATAGATAACAATAACAACAACAATAGTAATAGTAAAAATAATAATAACAAGCGGAAAAGATGCCGCAGCAATGCGACGTAACGAGCACCCACGTAGGACCTAATACCTATAACACATCATAACTTGAGCAGGTACTAGGTATGAGGTAGGCATATTTCGTTATTGGTTACGAGGAAGTTATTTACCTCGACCGAGACCAGAACTCGATTCACGATCGCGTTATACTAGCAATAGCATTGAACCTGTCAATCGATTAGTTTTACATTTTTTTATATACTCAATACTTCAATAGACATCACGAACAAGCACGAGCACATGACACTAGGTACTCTGACATAAGTAGGTGCAAGTATAGAGCATAGTTTCGGATGGGCATAGCACTACTAACTATAGGTAGAAATACATAACTCGACACCTATTAAGATTTCTGAAATGCTGAATTGCTGATGTAGCAAGAATATCCAGCAATACAGACACCGCACGTCTTCCGCACGTGGCTTCTGCCATGCCATGTGTCTTCTAAAATGAGCTCTATTTCTCGATTGTTCTTCACACACTTTTCGATAAATTCGACTCTGATAACTCCACTCCAACTCCAACTCCGATTCAACTTCATTCCTCTATAAAATATCAGAAAATTACCACAAAGATCTAAATTTTTGAAAAATTTTCATAGAATTTCTAAAAAAATTAAATTGTTTGTGGAAAATTTTGTAAAATAAAATTTTACATTTCACATCATTTTCAGATCAATTTTTTTTACAAAATTGTACAAAATTAAATTCTGGAAAATTTTGGAAAATTTTGGAAATTTTTTACAAAATTTTAGAGCCAGCAACGCAACGGGGACTTTGCCAACTCGTCACCTCCGATTGAGCTGAAATTTGGCTCACTAAAAGAGCATACCACCCAGACCTCACAACCAAATTTTTAGCTGCCGAAGTTGATTTTTCGATTTTTGACGAATTTTTGATAATGGCTAAAACCACCTCCAAAAAAACATTTTTTCAAAAAAATTGTAAATTTCGAGATAGAATCCTGAAAATTGTTTTGTACACGAAAGTCGACCCCCTGAGTAGATTGGCACCATTTTCGAAGCGATCTGGAGCCTCCAGAAAATGTTAACTTTTCTCCAGCACACTGGAATCCCTCAAGACGACAAAAGTCAACATTATCTGGAGATTCCAGATCGCTTCGAAAATGGTGCCAATCGACACGAGGGATCGACTTAAGGGGGTAGACAAAGTTTCGGGTGATATGCTGGAGAAATTGATTTTTTGGAAATTTCTAAAAAGTGCAGAGTTTTCAAGTTGTCAAAAAAAAAAAAACTTGCGTACTCGTCACCTTGGATTTTGGATTCAACTACGTCAATCGATAGATGGCACGCTAGGATTAAATTTTCAGCTGCTGAAGTTAATTACAGTGCCGTCTGGAGCTATTCCAGTGCGCTGGAGAAAAGTCAACTTTTCCCGGAGGCTCCAGATCGCTTCGAAAATGGTGTCAATCGACTCGGGAGGTCAACTTTAGTGTACAGACCAATTTTCAGGATTCTATCTTGAAATTTACAATTTTTTTTTTCAAAAAACGTTTTTTTGGAGGCGGTTTTGGCCATTTTCAAAAATTTGCCAAAAATCGAAAAATCAACTTCGGCAGCTAAAAATTTGGTTGTAAGGTCTGGGTGGCATGTTCTTTCAGTGAGCCAAATTTCAGCTCAATCGGAAGTGACCAGTTGGCGAGGTTCCCGAAAACGAAACGTGAGAAATATTGAAATTTGTAATACTCCAACTCCGACCCCTTTCGATAACTCTGCATAGTGAGAGTACTACTTTCTGCCTGATTCGAGATAGACTTCACTCTCGTTTTTGTAAAGTTCCTTCAGAATTCCAGTCCATTCCGTACTACCAATCCGACTTTACTTCAAAGAAACACTTCTTTAGATTGACTCTGAGTTCTATCACCATTCACCCGGGATGTGGATGGTACAAATAGGTACCCAAATAGCTAAATAAACTAAATAGAAACGGGTCCCTAAAATCCAAATTAGATACATAATATTTAATTAAGATTTTAGGCAGTGGCGTAGCCAGACAGTCATTAACCGGGTGGGGGGGCGGTGGGAGAGGTCTTGACTGAAAATTTTTGTTTAAAATGGAACTAAAAACTAAAGCTAATTGAAATTTTGTCCTTTTCCAACTTTTTCGTCGTCAAGTAGGTCTGGACCCCTTCGACCCCCGATCCCCTAAAATACGCCGCTGATTTTAGGGACATTAAATGTATTATCTCTTGATTAAAATTTTTTTTTTTTTAATTCAATTCCAATTTTCTGAATTTTTTTCGCTTTTTCAATTAGAGGGACTGGACTCTGCGCCACCACTCAAAATAATTTAAAAAATGAAATTATGAAACACCCTACTGTCTAGTAGGTAGGTACTCGAGAGGATGTAGCTGTACATATTGTATATACCCGAGCAGCACACTCGACAAATTATCGAAATAAAAAATCGACAGAATATCGAATTCGATAAAGTGTCGCGTTAGTTCCGCATAAATCGTGAAATTATCTTTCGATATATCGACAGATTATCGATGAATTATAGTTGGCAAAATCCATCAACAGATAAACTTTCGATAAAATCGAACGATTTTTCTTTTAAAAATCTCAAGATTATAGTTAGATACTTCATCGATAACCTATCTATAAATCGAAAGATAATTACACGATTTATGCGGAACTAACGCGACACTTTACCGAATTCGATATTCTGTCGATTTTTTATTTCGATTTAGTTTCGATATTCTATCGATTTTTTATTTCGGTTTAATTTCGATATTCTATCGATTTTGTATTACGATTTTTTGTAGATTATCTAGTTTCGATATTCTATCGATTTTTTGTAGATAATTTAGCATATATGGGTATATGCGCGCGCACATATTCAAGACCGGCTGGCGAGTTTGAAGTCGTAGTTACGCTTAAGGCTGGCGAATTTCGTTCCAAATACAGCAGTTTCTACCAAAACAAGCGTCTGTTGCGAACATCGGAGTTCGTTCGCATAATACGAATTGGATTATAATATTCAAACATCTTATGCAAAATTGGAGAAGAGGGAGGGGTCCAATTGAAATTTTTATAATAACTAAAATTATTTCTAGGACCTTAATTTACAACTTTTGTTTGAAAATTTTTTCAAATTGGCCCCTTTTTCCTCCGCTCTTCCAATTTTGAATAAGTATCAACGGAGTATTATGCAAAATTGGAGGAGAAGGAGAGGTCCAATTGAAAAAATTTTCAAACAAAAGTTGTAGGTTAAAGTTCTAAGAATAATTTTGGTCATTACAAAATTGTCGATTGGGCGCCTCCCTCCCGTTCAATTTTAAATACTAAGTATTCGCATAGTAATCGTAGTATTGAACTTGGTAAAATTTTATTTAAGAACAACGATCTGGTTTCAAGTAAAATACCTAGTAAACCAAAAAAACTAGATAACTTGTTTGAAAATTTTTTCAATTTTGATTTCGCATATTACTGTTACACGTAAGTAGGTAAATGCAAAATAATAGAGGCTAGAGATGAGGTCCAATTGGAAAAACATTTCAAACAAAAGTTGTAGAATAATATTCTGGATTTAATTTTGGTTATTATAAAAATTTCGATTTGGCCCTTTCTTCCCATCCAATTTTGAATATAAAGTGGGTATTTTTTTGACTAGAAAAAAAATCAATATAGTTTCAACAACTATCGTTACAAAATCATTGAAATATCGAAGTCGATAAATTTCATATAATGTGTCGATAATATAGTTTTAAATATCGTCACAAAATCGTTGAAAAATCGAATTCGAGAAATTTCATATAATCTGTCGATAATACAGTTTTAAATATCTTCACAAAATCTTTAAAAAATCGAATTCGATAAATTTAATATTCTTTTTCGATAGTATAGTTTCAAATATCTTCACAAAATCGTTAACAAATCGGATTCGAGAAATTTCAGATTATTTGTCGATAATATAGTTGTAAATATCTTCACAAAATCGTTAAAAAATCGAATTCGAGAAATTTCAGATTATTTGTCGATAATATAGTTTCAAATATCTGCACAAAATCGTTGAAAAATCGAATTCGAGAAATTTCAGATTACGTGTCGATAATATAGTTTCAAATATCTTCACAAAATCGTTAAAAAATCGAATTCGAGAAATTTCAGATTATTTGTCGATAATATAGTTTCAAATATCTGCACAAAATCGGTGGAAAATCGGATTCGATAAATTTAATATTCTTTGTCGATAGTATCGTTGACGAATATCGTCCTAAAATCGTAATACTATCGAATTCGATAGTTTTTAGATTTTTTGCCTATAAAATCGTACAGCTAAATCTGTATCATATCGTGAGAACATCTTTAGATTTTTAAACGATTTTTTATCGATACGTTTCAACTTTCGATATTATCGATCGAGTGTGCTGCTCGGGTAGTAGGTATCTAACAGAGTTGTATAGCTTCGGATCCCAAAATTTGAAAATTGGATTTGTAAAGATCCAAAAATCCAAAAATTTGGATCTGATCTAGATCAGATCCTTCAATTTTGAAATGGTTCTGATTTGGAATTGGATCCTTAGATCCGTAAATTTTTGAGAAAAAAAAAACAGATCCAGATCCAGAAAAAAAATTCTACTATTCATCACATTTTTCTCAGTGAATTGATTATTTTTCGTGTTTTCAATTTTTCAATATTTAATCAGTGAAATTACGTAATGAAAAGTAAACCGTAAAGGAAGCCAAAAAACCCTAAAAACTTCTGACAGTTTGGCTTGATCCGGATCCTAAAATTTGGAAATTGCATTCAAAGATCCAAAGATGCAAAATTTTGTATCTGATCTAGATCAGATTCCTCAATTTTGGAAGATTTCTGATCTGGATCTAGATCCTTTTATTAGTGGACCTGCCCAACTCTGGTATCCAGCTATACCTCTGTCATTTAAATTTTGAATAAATACAAATGGAAGAAGAAACGTACAAAATCCTACACAATGGAGATTAGGTAACTTGAAAAATGAGATTGTGTAGAAAAAAAATTCTAAGATAAAATTTAGGTAAAGAAAAGTAGGGGTAATGCGATTACCTATATTGTATAATGGGAATACGGTGAGCGGTAGACGCCGAGGTACGTATTTTTAATTAGAGCACACCTTGCCAACGTGTAATTAGGCGACTGCCTTAATTACACGGGTTACGGGGACGGGGACGTGAACTCGAGCGCAAGCATGAGCATAAGTCCAAGACGAAGACAGCGAAAACGAATCAACTGCGAGGAATGTGCTCAGGTACTAGGTAGAGGTACTGTACCGTACCTATTTTGCAGCTACGGAAGCCCGGTCCGGCCTGGCCCGGCGCGACGCGACGCGACGCAACGCGAGATACCTTTGGAAGGGAGTATAAAAATCATCGGCGAAAGTGAAGATGGGGTACCTACCTACCTATATATAGAAATATTCTATTATGTATCTTAACAAGTAACAAGTTTTCTTTCACACAGTTCGCAGTTTGTTTCCGTTTTCGTTTTGATAATTTGATCGACGCGACGCGAAGTAAATAACACGCCGCCAATGTAATCGGAACAGTACATTTTGGTATTGTTCAATTTATTGCGAGTTTTTTTTAAAGATTTTCTTTACGTTTGTTTTGTTTTTCCATCGTTATACAGAATTATTATTTTAGCGCTCCTGTTTGAAATTGGAGCTTTTTTCGAGCTCTAATATTTTTCTATCGTTTTGAAAAATGAATCCGATCAAGGTAAGAATTTATACCTATTATGTAATGTACCTAGATAATAATTGATATAGAAATTACTTTTTAGTCCGATTATGGATAATGATTTGAACAGGGTAGTCTGGTATAAATTTTAAAAATCTTATAGTTAGACGGCCCCAGTGTCGATGTTGCACAGGATTATGTGCATTTAACTGATTTTTAGTGAGAGTAACTTTTCCTGTACCAAAATGAGGTGCGAAGAATTTTAGATGAAAAAAGTGTACCTAAATTTCTTTAGAAAAATGTTTAGGTAAAAGTTAAATTTTCATTTTCAATTTTTTTATTCCAAGGGTTGAAAAAGTTACGAATATCCCCCTCGTGGATATCTCGAGAACAGGTTCACCGATATACGAAGGAAATTAACATAAAACCTTTTTTGTAAATCTTTTCAACTTCTTAAAAGAAAGAGTTATTTGCAAATTTTATATAAATGGTAGATACGTACGTATGTATCTAAGTACATTAGGGTACCCAGTGAAAAAAATTGATAGTTTTCGATTTTGCTAATTTTTGAATAATGCTGTTCAAATCGAATTGAAAAATCTCCAAGTTTCTATAGCAATTTTTAGCTCCCTAGGTTACTCAGGACTCAGGAGGGAAGCTATGGTGTCTCAAAGAGAAGTCATTTTCGAAAAAACGCGGTTTTTTGTGTTTTTGACCCCCCCCCCCCCCCCGCCTCCAACAAAAGCTATAACGCGAGTTTTTAGGTGCAATTTGGGATTCTGCATCGACCTGAATAGTTGTTTTTTTCGATTTGAAGTCATCTTCTTTTCCCCACCCTCGATTTTACGTATGTTTGCACCTTTGCAGATCTGCATTTTTCAAGCATCGCGAAATTTGTTTTTTCGTGAAAAAAAAGTATAATGACCAATCTTGTACAGCATAAAATTTTCCACTCAGTAAATGTCTTAAATTTTACGTTGACTCGATATTGTGAGAGAAAAGAAATTAATTTCAATAGGTAGGCATAGCTGATTTCTTTAAAATTTAAAATCAGCTAAAAAATCAACAAACTGGCGCGAATCGGATTAAATTCTGGACTAGTATACGTAGTTCGCGATAAGCCACACCAAGCCTACGACGAGGTGAATATGCTCGAAAATCATTATCGTTAATTGCAGTAGCAGCGTTGTTCGGTAATTCGTAAATGTTGAACGTTTGTGAACCGGGAAGTATAGACGAGAGGGCGCGGGCCACCGATTAATCATAATTGTAGGCTACCTCTACCTACCTAGCTAAAGCGTTGATGCGTTCGTAGTAGTGCAGATATGTACTTGCATCGCGTACGATTACACAGCCGAGTATTTACCACCACTGCCACTACCAGTAGCAAATGGCAAAGCAACGAAATATGTAATGCAACGTTATTTATCGCTATTGAACAGGGTAGCCCGAGTTATTATTATACTCGTACATTTAATGCATCTCGAATCATCGAATGCGGTAATGCAGTACCTACTTATGCGGGCGATAGGATAAACTGTCCACTAAGGAATAGCGAATTTTAAAAATCAAACTACCAGTAGTTAGGAAGGTATTGTCTGTGTGACATTGATGGATAAGGGAGTTCAAAGAGAATAAAAGGAAATTTTACCAAAAAAAAAAAAAAAAAAAAAAAAAAAAAGAGAAATTTTGATTTAAATTGAAAGTTGGCAACCCTGCTATAAAACTTTTTCAAATTTTTTTATCGAAATAATTTGTTTACATCAATAGGAGTCATTTGAGTCTAATTTTGGTACCAAGCAGATGGTATTTCCATTTTTTTTTTCAATTCGAAAATCTCGATCTTTTAACGTTTTGCAACTTTTCAACCCCCTGGTAGGGTGAGAAAATCGATATCAAATTTCAAGGTGAATGATCTGGAGAGTTGTAGGAACTCGAATTGCACTTTTCTAGTGGTGTTCCCGAGGTACCTTACCATGTAGGTGGCACTACACAAAAGTGGCAAAAAACTGTGTTTTTTTCAAAAGTGACCTTATTTTGAGGGCCCCAGCTCCACTCCCCTAGAGAGATAGAGTGACTCAATTTTTTTGGGGAAGTTCTCAACTCAAAGTAAACTACCTCTGCGAGTTTGTTCGAAATCTGAGGTATGTTTCTTGCTTCACTCCACCCGAATAGCCATACCTACTTACTTGGAAAAACACGTTTAAAAATTACTCGAAATAAAAAACCAAAATTGTTATACTTAATCAAACCAAACATTGAGTACGCGAGTGAGACTATCGAAAGTAGAGTTAAGAATTTGGAAAGCGGTTGAGTTGATAAGTATAATTATTATGTGGGAAAAAAATTGTCACAGAACTACAGAAGTAAGCATTGCTAGTTGATGTTGCGTTTGCAGAAATCTTAATTTCTCTGTTTACAGTCTACTCTCGTCTCTCGTGCATAATAAATATTCGTAGGATTCGATTGTATGTACCTATTTGACATGTCGTCCAACTGTTGGTCGTTTCATAGACAGGGCCTGGGGTACCTACTTAGTACCTACGTTTTCACCTGGTCAGGCCCGTATACAAAAAAACTAATAGTTACTATATAATACCATTAGTTACTATAAGTAACTATTTAAATTTTAGTGGTAACTAATGGTAACCATTACAAGTCCTTGGGTGATTAATAGTTACCAATAGTGATTAATAGTAACTAGCATCTTTTGATACTCGCAGATAAGATGTGTTGTAAATTAGTACATATAGTCCATGGAAAACATAAAACATTTGGCTAGACGTGTGCGTCAAGCTTTGAGAGGGATGTCCACAACTAGACAGGATTTTAATGAGCCTGCCAGGATGTGCATAAAGACCTCCAATTTTTGAATCAAACATGGTGTAAATAGCCAACTACTAATAACTAATAGCTTTACCATTATAAAAAAAAAACAATGGTTTTTTCGCCACTATTAATCTCTAATGGTTGATAATAGTAGTGGTAACATTTACAACTAAAATTACCACTACTAATGGTGGCGAAAAAACCATTAGTTTTTTTTAAATGGTAGAACCATTAGTCTTTTTTTTATACGGGGGGGGGGGGGAGAAAAAATTTTCATGGAATGTTCTGTCCTGGGCCATGAGGCAACAGGAAGTCCAAATCACTTTTCAAGAAGTAGTAACAGCACAAGTCAAAATCTACTCGGCTCTTCGCCAGTGTTGAGCAAGCTCTTTCTTTTTTGGAGCTTAGCTCTTAGCTCCTGTAAATTTTGGAGCTTAGCTCCGAGGAGCTAGCTCTTTTTAAGCTCTTTACAAAAAAAGAGCTTAGCTAAAGAGCTTGAGCTATTCATAAAATAGCTCAAAGCTCCTCAAAAAAAGCTCTTCTTCAATAAAGCTCTTCAAAATATGAAATTTACGGGTACAAAATTAATGAAACTTGAAATGATTTTGTTGGAACTGAACAGGTTTCAACACAATTACATTTTTACAGCAAAAAAAGTACCAAACTCTATAAAATGCTTTTGTAATTGATGTAATTACAGGTGATGGTAGTTTAAGAAATTGAATTTTATAGAAACCTCCATAAAAACCTAGAAACAGAAAAGAGCCAGAGCTTAATCAAAAATTTTCATTTTAGAGCTTAGCTCAAGCTCTGAGCTAAGAGCTGAGGAGCTGCTCAACACTGCTCTTCGCACATGGAAACACATTGCCATGGCCTTGTAATTTATTCAGCTGGCTTCGTTCTTTTGACTTTTATTATTGGTGGAAACCTTTTGCAAGCAATATGAGTCATGAGATCGAAGGCGAGGAAAGAAATGACCAAGATAGGAGCAGTGTGATTCCCTGTTTTGAGAGCCCAGCTGATTCTATATCGTTAATACGTGCCACTCTTCAACTGCCCTATCTGAACCTCCAATTAAGTAGGGCCTGGCGTGGTACTGTACACTGGAAAAATTGCGTCATTTGTGCTTTGTGTTTTGTGGCAGATGGGTGTGGCGATGATGCTTTTGGCATCGATGTTGACGACGACGACGTTGGCCACAAAACAAGACACATCAATCCACTACAAAGATGGTCAAAACGCCGAGCACAAAACGGACGCTTCGTCGACGGACACCAAGAAGCCCGAAAAACGAGGTCTGCACAGCTCGTTCGGATACGGTGGCGGCAGCGGTGCTGGCAGCAGCGGCAGTAGCGGCAGCCACAGCTTCGAAGATTTCGGCGGCGGCGGCGGTGGCAATCACGACATTCCCATAAGCGAACCGCAAGAGTCGTACGGCAGCGGCGGAGACTCGTACGGAAACCAAGGTAGCGGCGGTAGCGATATTTTGAGCCACGGTTCGAGCGGTGGCGGCAGCAGCTTCGGACTATCGTTCGGCGGAGGTCAAGGCGGATCGTCGTTTGGAAATCATTTTTCCGGCGGCGGTGGCGGCGGCGGCGGCGGCGGCAGTCACTTTTCATTCGGTAATGGCGGCAGCAGCAGTGGTGGCGGCGGGGGCGGTGGTGGTCACGGAGGACTTTACGGTAGCGGCGAAGGCTCTTACGGAGGCGGTTACGAGCACGTCAAGACCGTTTACATAACGAAAGAAGTTCCAGTCCCGTATCCGGTGCACGTGGAGAAAAAGGTTCCGTATTACGTAAAGGTTCCGGTAGATAAGCCGGTGCCGTACGCGGTGCACAAACCGTACCCGGTGCACATCGAAAAACCGATACCGATCGCGGTCAGAGTACCCGTTCCGAAGCCGTATCCGGTCACCGTCGAAAAGCACGTACCGTATCCGGTAAAGGTTCATGTAGACAAGCCGATACCGGTTCACGTTCCCAAACCGTATCCAGTTTACATCGAGAAGAAGGTCCCGTACCCGGTCGACAAGCCTGTACCGTACGCCGTCAAAGTTCCTATCGATCGTCCGTATCCGGTCCACATTCCGGTCGAAAAACCCTACCCGGTCCATATCGAGAAGAAGGTACCGTATCCGGTAAAAGTTCCAGTCGACAAGCCCTACCCGGTTCATATTCCTAAACCGTATCCGGTAACGGTCGAGAAACCGGTGCCCTATCCGGTCGAAAAGCCAGTTCCTTACCCGGTCAGAGTTCCCATCAAAGTGCCCATCAAGGTGCCTTATCCGGTCGAAGTGAAAATCCCTGTACACATACCGATCCACTTGCCTAAGGAAGAAGGATACGGCTCGAGTTACTCGAGCGGTGGCGGCGGCGGCGGCGGCGGCGGCGGCGGTGGTGGCAACGGCGGATTTGCCGGTTACAGCTACGGCAGCTCATCCGGCCAAAGCGGTTCCAACTTCGGTGGCGGACACGGAGGTTTCGTCGCCAGTCACGGAAGCGGCGGATTTCAAGGTAGTTTCGGATCTTTCGGCAGCGGCGGTAGCGGAGGCTCCGATTACGGCGGCGGTGCCGCAGATCACGGTTTTAGCAGCGGCTCCGGCGACGCTCACGGAGGCTACGAAGGAGACGGTGGTCACGACAGCGGCTCCAGCAGCTATTCTCACACTAGTTTCGGCGGTAGCAGCGACGAATCGCATCACGGCTAATGGTATCCTCGATCTAAGCGCACCAGCTGCAGCGAAACGTGTCATCATCGATCGATTCAACCAGCAAACGCCATCGTAATTCGTAATCCGTAATCCATCGATCATCTACCTTTAGGTAGGTCTTTTATTCGAATCCTTTGTACAAATAGGTTGCGATAAACGGCAGTACGTACTACGTACCGCAATCGCCTTGGATACGTACGAGTAGGTACATATCCAAGTTGGAAAGCATTTAAAATTTTTATACAAATTACGATTACGGAGTGTACTACTCCTTCCCTCCCTCTACTCCGCTCATGAGACGAGTTTATCTACTACCTATCTCTAATCTAGTGATTTTTTTTCGGCCATCAATGGCCCTCCAACGAAATTCTCTTTTAATGATCTTAGATAATTTTTTTCTCAGCAGCTATTTATTGATTATCTAACCCATTTAAATGTATCAAAATATAGGGACCAAACTCGATCATTAACCCAGTCCCGCTAGTGATTTTTAAATTCACGAGGTTACCTTTTAAAATATTGACCATTTTTAGTCGAGGAGGTCTATTTACCTATCTGAACTACCTACACTATTTTTATATCTCGTAATATAATGGGTCCTTTTTTTTGTTTTACGTATCTAGTACCATAAGTTTTGCCCTATTTTTACACATTTTTGTATCAAAACTATAACGTCGACTGATTGCTAAATCTAGTAAAAATTATTCAATCTCGAAACGGAGAATAAGAAAAAACGTCGCGACCCGTATCAATATGAAAAGTAATAATAATTTCACTTAGTTATTATTCATAGTGTATAAACTGCGAATACGAGTTCGCTGAAAGTAAAACTTTGCTCATCGGTGACCGGAAATGTATTTTTTAGTCACTACGATGACGCATGCATGTACGTAGGCTACCAAAAAAAAAAAAAAAAAAAAAACGAAACCGAAATACCTATCCGATTAATTTTTTTCTTTTTGGCAAACGAGAGTCGATTTCATCGGTGACAGACCGATGGAGTGATTCCTCTAGGACAACCTTTAGTACCTGTAAGACTTCCTTTTTATTACCTATTAATTCTTAAGCTCAAAAAATTTCGAATTACGCCATTTAATTATAGTTTACTTTACGGTTACCAAATTAGATTTAGATAGACGTACCTATTTTTGTATTTTTGTATTTGTGTGTTTTTTTCAATTCCTCGCGTTCCCTTGTTCCTGTCAATCGTTCGAGTACAAATGCCCACATTTTCTCCCCTTTTTCCTTATAAGGTATAGGTACAAGTGTTATGTACTTGATTACTAGTATGCTACCTGCCTACAGCCCTAGTTACGTAGGTATTTTCTAAGATATGTACTTTACCTATACCTAATTTACCATAATTACGCGATTTTATCTAGGTAAATGAGATATTTTTGTCGATTAAATAATTTATTTAAAAGCAGCCAGGTGTATTCTTTGCCATCTATACTCTTTCTCCGAGTGAAGACTTTTTGACACTTTTCGAGCCACGAAGGTAGGTACATACGGTTAAAAGCAATTTTATGATTGATTCATAATCTAGGACGTAATATTAGGAAATTTGAAAAAAAGAAAACTGGAAGCATTTTTACATTTCTAAAAAAAAAATCGAAGTAGGTAGGTAATTTTCAGAAAGAAGATTTTAAAATATTATTACTCCAGAAACTTCGAAAAAAAAAATGTTCTCACAAAAAAACAGTTTTATGAGAAATTTTCCCTTCAAGATTGAAAATCTTATTTCAAAAAAAAAAAAAAAAAAAAAAAAAAACCAAAGAAAAAACTTGTTTTCACAGGGTCCATCACCTTTCCAAAAAGTTTTTCCATCTTTGTACTTAAAGCTCCAATTGAAAAAATTTTCAAACAAAAGTTGTAGTTTGAGGTCTTTGGAATAATTTTTTTCATCACAAAAATTTCGATTAGATCTCTCCTTCTCCTCCAATTTTGTATAGTACGTCTACGTACGAAAATCACTTTTAAGGGGGGGGGGGGGGGGTAATTTTTTTTTTGTTGAATGCATAGAGTTGACAAGCGGAATTTTCTAAGACCTTTGCATGACGTCATTTTGATTTTTCATCTATGAAATTTTGAAGAAAAATTGGAAACTAATTTCATCTTGCTTTTTTTTTACAAAAAAAATTAATTTTTGATTTTTGAAAAATAAAATGCATGCAGTTTTCAAAAAAAGAAAATTATTGTCATTTTGCATTTTGATGATGTCATTTTGTAGAAATTATTGATAAATTTTTTACAATTTTTAGTATCAAAATTTGAAGAAAAACGCGACTTTTGCTTAATGCCCCGTTTCCAGGGAAACTATGCAACCCACCAAACTTTTTCTTAGAATGTTTTTTATTCAGTAGAGTTTGGTCTGTAATCTGACGAGAGGGTTTTGGAAAATTCCCCGATTTTATCAAACTTTCTCATAATTTTCTTTCGAATTGACTGGAATACTACGATGAAAATTATGAGAAAGTTTGATAAAATCGGGGAATTTTCCATAACCCTCTCGTCAGATTACAAACCAGACTCTACTGAATAAAAAACATTTCAAGAAAAAGTTTGGTGGGTTGCATAGTTTCCCTGGAAACAGGGCATTAAGCAAAAGTCGCGTTTTTCTTCAAATTTTGACACTAAAAATTGTAAAAAATTTTAATTTTCCAAAAAATTTATCAATAATTTCTACAAAATGCAAAATGAATATAATTTTCTTTTTTTGAAAACTGCATGCATTTTATTTTTCAAAAATCAAAAATTAATTTTTTTCGTAAAAAAAAAGCAAGATGAAATTAGTTTCCAATTTTTCTTCAAAATTTCATAGATGTAAAATCAAAATGACGTCATGCAAAGGTCTTGGAAAATTCCGCTTGTCAACTCTATGCATTCAACAAAGAAAAAATTTTTATGCCCCCCCCCCTTAAATCCAACTTGTGCAGCTAACAGTCAACTCTATGTAACTTGAGCTTTGGGTACAGCCAAGAGGTGAAAAATGGATTCTGTAAAAATAGTCGATTCGATTATAATTCAATCAAACAATTATATAAAACAGAGAACGAGTAAACGTTTCATTTCTTATGTTTTCCTTTTTTTGAGGGTCCCCCCTACCAGTTTTTTCTATCTCTGTACCTAAAGCTCCAATTGAAAAAAATTTCAAACAAAAGTTGTAGATTAAAGCTGTTGAAATTATTTTGGTTGTAACAAAAATTTCGATTAGACTCCTCCCTTCCCTCCAATGTTGCATAAAACGTATGAACATGATCCGGAGATTCTCATACGTTTTATGCAAAATTGGAGGGGAGGGAGGGGTCCAATCGAAATTTTCGTCATAACCAAACTTATTCTAAGGATTTCAATCTGCAACTTTTGTTTGACAAATTTTTTCAAAATTGAAGCTTTGGGTACAAAGGTGTGAAAACTTTTTGGAAAGGGGGGTAGACCTAGTAAAAACAAGGGCCTCAAAAAACGGAACCTCAGATTATTTTTTTATAAATACGTCCTAGATTACAAAGTCTCGTGTAGGTTAAGGTAAGACGTACTCGTACCTGCGTGCAGCAGAGCAACAAGGCGACGAAGACTGGGGAGATGTCATTTCCTAGTGTGAAATCTACTCGAGATTACGTGGCCATGCGATGAAAAATTGCAACGAAAATACGAAAACGAATAGATAATAACAGCCTGTAACGATGATGATGATAATAATAATAATAGGTATGTACCTATCTAATAATATCTAACAATAACTCGCGATAATACGTCGTAACTCTTACGAGAAGGTGGGTATGGGTAAGTGTATCAATGTATACCTTTACCTATTACCTATCATATACGTAGTTACGTTACTTTGTTATTCGTACGTTTCAATCGAATTGATGCGTACATGTAGATATTTGTGCTTATTTACGTTTACGTACGAATGCATGCTACATATGTACGTTCGTCTACGAACCTACTTGGGAACAGTACAGGATGTGGATATTACGAGATGGCGTACGTACGTTCCACTACGAGAGTTATGGTCCAACGCAGCGGTGAGCCAAGGAATTTACAACTCGAGTGTGTAAGGTGTACTTACTACTTAGGTAGGATAATGTACCTTTACGATTCGTTTGTTTGGAAAAGAAATGAAATGAAAGAAATGAAAGAAATGAGAGAGCGCGAGTCGAGTCGAAGAGAGAAGAGGAGAGGCAGTGGAGAGAGAACTGAGTGGCCTGCTGGTAGGTAAGAAGGAACGCGGTAAGCGGTAGGAAGGTGTTTAATTTGGCGTAACAAATAGTCGCCAGTGGCAGAAGCAGCGGTAATAGTAACGTCGATCAAATTTACCAGATTTATGAGAAAAGAAGTCGCCTTTACATAACCGTACAACTACGACTACCGGACTACGACTAGTACGCGTGTGGCGTGGCGTGATGTGATGTGACGTGCATTCGTCATTTTTGTACACAATCGAATAGGCAAACATATGTAAGGACACCATGCGAAAAGACGTCTTTGTAGAGATAGACCAACTATAATTTAATGCTGCTGCTGGTGACAAATAATACCTATGCATATAAGTAAGAGTACGTCTACGACTCTCTACGTACACGTATATCGATATCAATCGAGCTACAAACCAACTATCAGCAATCAGCTACAAGATAGAGATACGTAAACGTATACTCGGTTAATCAGACAATTATCTACCATTATAGAACGAATGCCAGGTCGCGAGCCAACGGAGCTGCAGACGGACTAGGTGGACGACGAATAGATAAGTATCTCAAGATAGGCTGACAGGTAGGTAGAAAAATTAGAAAATCGAACGAATTAGATAGCCATCGTATCGCGGTTCACGAAACAGGAGATAGATGCGGATCATTTTTTCCGAAACGACGGAAAGCGAATATTTCACGGCGCTCGATTGACGCGGCCTGGTGGGGAGGTGGAGGATCGCAGCGTGGCGGTAATCGTAAATAATCGCGTGTCGCGCCGTTTCCGAATACAATTTTTCGCCATCGCCATCGCCATCGCCATCGCCATCGGCTACCTATGCAACGATGGACGGCGCGCCCAGTTGTCATAAACGCTAAAATTAGTCAAACAGGCACTAATAGGCACCAAATACTCGCTATACTTGGAGCGATTAGTAAAAAACACTTATCGTCATTTTCAATTTAGGCCTATCGCGGTAGTTTCTCTCTTTTTTCTTCTACATACAAAATGAACTACGCTCGATAAGACGGCAGACTTTGATAATACTGATAGCTGAGAGTAATTCGATTTAGAATTTCTACATAAATGTACCTACATTTTCACAAATTTTTACAAAATCCGCGACCTTTCCATTCGCGTAATCGAGATACACAATACTATACGATTTCTTCGAGAACAAAAATTTTAAAAAGAAATCTGTCTAAAATATTACGTCTTGGAACACTAGATACGTGTACGTACCAATGACATTCTTTAAGCACGAACCTACGTACGCAAACTTTCATTTCTTATTACTTACACTTACGAGTACATCGAGAATAGCCCCGAAGTACGAAAACAACCTCTACATACTTATAGAAGAACCTATATATGCTGAGACATTTGTACGTGTGCGTACTACCGAACTGACCAAAGCAGAAGGCACATTACGACGCGACGGACAGATTACAGATATTTACATACAAGTACAACGCTGCCAATGCACTCGTCAAGTTCAATTTCAAGTTCAACTGGTGTTTCATTTTCAATAATCTCACTAATCGCAATTTCCTAACAAAATGCTAATTATTCGTTTCGTCATTCTACTCACATACGACCGTATACTATAATTTTTCGTGATAATGTTTATCGTAATCGTATAATCGATCAATCTAACTCTAGCCACGAAATTCACTGGCGGGTTAATACGATTTCTATACCTACTTTGGTATCAAATAAGTAGGTATATAAGTTCTTTCTTCAATGTTTTTCATTTTATTTTTTCTGGTTCTGGTCATGCTCCCCCCCCCCCCCCCCTCCCAACATTTGGACGAATCAACAAATTGTGGAATACAGCTGTAAGGGCGTTGGATAGGTAAGTAACTATAAGTAGGTATGTACGAGCATTTTTACTAGTGGATAGCCGCAGTTCTGTTTTTTTTTTGCACCATCGTAAAATTAAGTCCAATATACTACATAGATACTTGATATTCAAAATTGGAGGGGAGGGAGGAGTCAAATCGAATTTTTAGTAATAACATAAATTATTTCCAAGATTTCAAGCTACAACTTTTGTTTGAAAATTTTTTCAATTGGACCCATAACTCCATCAGTTTTCAATAATAAAAATATCTAAGTCATATTATGCGAAATTGGAGGGGAGAGAAGGGTCAAATCGAAAATTTTATAAAAACAAAAATTATTTCTAGGACTTCAATCTACAACCTTTTTTGAAAAAATTTTCAATTGGACCCCTCCTCCAATTTTGAAAAATGTATCTACCTGTTGTTATGTGAAATCGAAGAGGGAGGGATCCATCGAAAAATAATCAACATTATTTTTAGGATCTTACTCTACAACTTTCATTTGAAATTTTTTTCAATTTCCCCCTTCCTCCCTCACTCTTATCATTTTTAATCAGTATCTTCACTTCAGAGTGTTATGCAAAATAGGTGTGGAGGGAGGGGTCAATTTGAAATAATTTTCAAACAAAAGTTCTAGCTTGAAGTCCTAGGAATAATTTTAGTTATTGCAAAAATTTCGATTCCCTTCCCCCTTCTTTCCAATTTTGAATATCAAATATCTATGTAGTATTGGACTTGGTAAATTTTACGACCAGTGGCGTATCTAGGATGAAATCATGGAATGAGTTGAAATTTTGTTTTCGAGAGTGGTCATTATGGAAAAGTAAAATTTTGGAATTGTAAAATTTGAAAAAATCTAATTTTGAAAAGTAAAAAAAAATCGTCTCAAAAAAAAAAAAAAAAAAAAAAAAAATTGGAAAAAATCCATCTTGATTTTTTTTAATGGTAACAAAAATATCATTTTTGAAAATTCAAAAGAAAATGAACTCTAAAAATTGAAAAAAAAAAAATCATTTTTGAAAAATCTTATTAACTTATCTGAAAATTTAAGAAAAATCACGTATACCTAAAAAATTAGAAAAATTCATTCTTGAAAAATAAAACACCAAGGTATTAAAAAATATATCCATTTTTTATTTTTGAAAATTTATCAAAAATTATTCCAAAAAATAATTGAAAAATTTGACCAATCTTATTTTATGAAAATTCATTGTGACTAAAAATTGGAAAAATTTGAAAAATCTCATTTTTGAAAATTTAAGAAAAATTAGGGATGCATTTTGAGAACTTTTCACAATTTTCGGAAATTTTTGAAAAATATGTAAAATGAGAATCTTTGTTAGGCAAGGTTTTTGAGGTATTTTAAAGTTTTTTTTTATGCATAATGGGAGGGGTTAGGACCCCAAAACCCTCTTCTTAAATGCGCCCCTGTTTACGACTGTGAAAAAAAAAATACTCGATTTTCCGGAAAAACTTAATGTATTCAAAAAAGGTTGCATGGGTGTAGTTCATACGATACAACCCAATCGACGTTCGTGCTTATTCGCAGTATTTTGTTCAGTTGAAGGCGCTTCGGAGCTCATAGGAGTATGCATATTACATACGCGTACTTGATATAAATCATATGCAGTGCAGTTGCACCGCGTTCGAATAAAAATAATTCATAAATGTTACATAGGTATTAAATTATGCAACTTGAGCCGAGTGTAATAAAACAATGAAAGTAAAAACAAACGAGACAGACGTTAATAAAATTGCAGCGCGCTGATTTGAAGGCGATAAACCTAAACTGTACATATTATTCGATTCGAGTACGAGTAATGTAGCATAACTTGAACCTCGTTAGGGTTACGCTACATTATATTTCTAAAACAAAGATACCTAGATAAATACGCCTAATTAGTGTACAACGTCACTCACCCAATGTACGGAATATTAGCGGGTACGTGGTATTTGGAACCTGGATCGAAATCGATTTCTGATCTTAGAACTGGAGGTTTCACACCGCTCAATCGTTCTCTACAGAAAAAAAAGTAATTAGGTAATTAACGCGACGAGAGTTAGTCCGTGAAGGCGTGTCAGCAGGAGTGATCAGTCACCATGCTGTCCCTTCAAGTATCCGAACGCAGCAGGAGCCAGACTTGGGGCGATTCCATGAAAAAAAAGAATCGGATTCTTTTGTCGCGATTCGTTCGTTTTAGAGAATCAGATTCACAAAGTGCGATTCTTACACCTTAAAGAATCGCCCAAATGCGATTCCGATTCTTTTTGCGATTCATTAAAAAAATCAAAAAAATGACGTTAGATATTTAATTAAACAACTACTACATAAAGTACTTGTTTAGTTTACAGAAGTTGGTTGTTCAATTTTTACACTTTTTTTGATAAAAGTTTAAAAAATAATACTCAACTCTGAAAAAATTTTTACAAGTAAAAACAGTTTATTTGTGATGTAAATTCAATCCAGAGAGCATTAAGCGGCGGAGCTGTCTTTTTCCATTTTCACCTGTAGCAACACTATTTCGAAAAAATTCGGCCAACATAAAAAAGTAGGAGAATCGCAAAAACAATCGCATATTTAGTGGCGATTCTTTGAAATTTAGGAATCGGATTCACAACTCGCGATTCGTCTTAAAATGAGAATCGGATTCGTTTTGCGATTCGAATCGCCCCATCTCTGGCAGGAGCTAGCTAGTAGTGAAATCGGAGCCTAGCAAAGGTCACATAGTGATTCTAGGTACACGAGCAAGGACAGAGCCGAACTAGGACTTCGGAACAGGACCAGGTTCCGAAGTAAAAGGGAATACGACCAGTACGCATGGCGTCCCCAGTGCATCACCAATAGCATTACCCGACTATGACAACTTACCCGGATACGACGATTCACCCGGACTGGACTTAGTTTTAAGTTGGATTTAAGTTTGTTAGTCGAAGGAAATTTTTGTTTAGTTAGAAGATGAATTATGTTTAAGTTAGAATTAAGATGTAGGTTAGGGATAAGAGACGGCAATGATCCTAAGTGCGGGGTAAAACATAACAAGTTAAATTGTAAGTTAGGTACCCGCACTTAGTCGCGTGAGCCAAAAAAAAAAAAAGTTAAAAATAGGCTAAAATAAATTTACGCTGGACAAACCTTAAATCCCACCAATGACAATTGTAACGCTCTTTACGCGTATTTCCGCCGAATATGTCCCATCTCCACATATCCAAAGCTAAACTGAACGGTAAGAATGTCAATTTATCCATGGCCAAATGGAACAAAAAGTTAATATTATGAGGAACATCGTCGACCGAGGTTAAAACTAAGCCTAAAGTTTGCATATGTTTCGGATTCGATACGGATAACGATATCGCCTCGCTGATTGCTTCGTGAAAACCTACAAACAAACAAACAACCAAAAAAAAAAAACAGTTTAACTTAACGTGTTCGTCGCAGGTACATACGAAATTCGAAGATGACACCGCATCAAAACCAACGTATCCGAGAATAAAAATTCTTACCGGGATTGGCGCCGTCTCTGTAAACCTTGGGCAATTTTCTGTAGTTTAAGAAATATTGTATATGCGCCATTTCGTGATGTACGGTGACGAAATCTTTCATCGTTATGTGGGTGCACATTTTAATTCTAAACACGTAAAATTACAATTCGATTATTAGGGCGCGTCGAAATTCGGCCTTTAGCATTAGTTATAGACTCGCCTGTAATCGATTCCGTTGCAGAAATCCCAAGCGGACGGTTGACATATGACGGGCCTGCCTGGAACTTCTTCGAACACCGATTTACTCCAGAATTCCGGTGGCATCGCGCTCATGTTCATCGATACGAAGAATTCTTCCGCTACTCGATACATAGCTTCGGGAGTGTAGCCCTTTTTCAAAACGAATAATAAAAGTACATACAATTAAATCGAATTACTTTTACGTGTCGCCAGGTACGTTGACTCGATCGAGCAATTAATGATTATAGGTATACCTATATTCGTACCTGTTTTAACATTTCCGGTGTAACGTCCAAGAAATTTTTACCAGGATAAGGAATGGTTACGTCGAGAATATTTTCCCAAGATTGTCCCCACATATTACCTGAAAATTTAAAATTGGTACGTACTCAAATTACTATCAAAGTACTTAGATGCGCTACCAATACTCGTATTCAAATTACAAAAAAAAAAAAAAAAAACTCGTATTCGTCTCGTATTTTGCAGATATTACAGTACATATCTACATGTACGTGTAGGTCTAGCTATAGGTACCTATTATTATCAATTTAGAATGACAATGGTTCACTTCGCATTGGTAGGAATGCGAATATGTTATCAACACGAGTGATCGCCATAGTACTTATGTTTTTTTTTGGCACCATCGTTAAATTTATCAAGTCCAATACTACGAAGGTACTTGATATTCAATTGGAGGAGAGGGAGGGGTCCAATCGAAATTTTTGTAATAACCAAAATCATTTCCTAGACTTCAAGCTACAACTTTTGTTTGAAAATTTTTTCAATTGCATCCCTCCCTCCCCACCGATTCCGCATAACACTCTGAAGATACTAATTAAAAATTTGAGGAGTGACAGAGGAAGAGGCCGATTGAAAAAAAATTTACAAATAAAAGTTGTAGATTGAAATCTTGGAAATAATTTTTGTCATCATAAAATTTTCGAGTATACCCTTTCTTCCCCTCCAATTTCGTATAATATGACTTGGAGACTTATATTATGAAAAACTGGTGCTGGTTGGGGTCCAATTGAAAAAATTTTCAAATAAAAGTTGTAGATTGAAGTGTTGGAAATAATTTTTGTCATTATAAAATTTTCGATTAGTCCATTCCCTCCTCTCCAATTTCGCATAATATGACTTGGATACTTACCTTATTAGAAACTGGTGATATAGTAGGGGTCCAATTGAAAAAATTTTCAAACAAAAGTTGTAGCTTGAAGCCTTAAAAATAATTTTGATCATTACCAAAATTTCAATTAGACTCCTCCCTCCCCTCCAATTTTGAATTTCAAGTATCTATGTAGTATTGAACTTGGTAAATTTTACGACGGTGCCAAAAAAAAAAACAGTACTGCGGTGATCCACTCGTGTTGTTGTTATAAACTTTCGAAGTTGGCCGGTGTAGGTATAGGTTAAGGTGCTCTAAATATGTACAGAAGCACAGACGCGCGGTTCTAGTATCGAAAACAATTGAAGCGAGCAACAGGTCAACACCAAACAGGTGCACCATACGCGACCGCGTATCCGCGTACCCTTAGGGTACACTATGGAACCGTGCAATATCTGCACGACATCGTGGGATTCCGATAATTAGCCATCGATGACGCGAAATATTTCAAGAATACTCGCCTAAATAATATACGTATACTAACTGTAGTCTGTTTCGTACTCGTAAACCGATACCTCAGCCGAACCGATGCGATAAGAGAATTTAGCACTCCGTTGACAATAATAGAAGTCGTTCTGCGTCCCTCGCATCCGCAACCATCGCTCGTCTGGGTGCGGGCGGCTGATTATGAAAGCAGACTGCGCGGCGCGGTGCGGCCGGGCAATAATATTATTTTCATTTTCGGCGTTGTTTCACGTCGTGCTTATACGAGACGAGCGAGGATCGAAGTGTGTACATAGACATACGGTTGTGGCGTCTTTTCAATTACCTAATATATGAGCCGGCAACGGTGCTTCCCTGCTGATTTTTTCTGGCCCGTACAAATCACGCAGTTTTCGCCTTACGTACGCGTGCAATTGTTCGTACAATGGCTTAATTTGATCCCATACTCTTTCCATTTCGTTTTTAAAATCGTACATTTCGAAAGGGAACATCCAATATTCGGCCGTATCGGTAAAGTCTACGTGTCAAAAAAAAAAAAAAAAAAAAAAAAAAAAAAAATCAATATCAACAAATTGCAATAAGCAAAATGTAACTACCTGGTCACTTACTATTTAATTGAGCCGCGTAATTACTCAAGTCCACCAACTGGACGTAAAGTTCGCGAATCTTCTGGCCAGTTTTGCGATGCCATTCGATCCATACGTGTTGCAGTTCGTCCCAATCTCTGCTTCTGGCCATGATCACGTTTAGCTCTGTAAAAGTCACACACTCCATTACGATTTATTGTCGGTTAAATTAATATACAGGAAAATCCTTCTTCCTCGATGTACGAGTATAAAAAATGTAACCTCATCGTGGTCGCAAAAAACCTCGCTCGTATGGGTAATTACCCACTAACATGGTCGGGCCGGTCGTAAGGATAATACGACAAATACCCGCCGATATAGGTACGCGTTGTTCTCGAGACCTCTACAGCTATAACTACTTACGAATACAACCATGCTAAGTAATAAGTAGGTAAGTACGGCGGCCGAAAATTGTCCGATAACTAACCTTCTAACCGCAAACCACATTTTAGCGGATCTTCTTGGTCACATACTGTAGCCGTATTGTAAATGGCCAACATATCGTTTATCAGTCGATTATACTGGAAATAAACAAAAAAGTCACCATGTTTTAGCTATACCTCTAGGCTGAATATACGATTATCAATAATACATAATTATACTATACTATAGGTATCCTAATTTAATATTCATTCGAAATATTGCTAGTCGTGCTGTGTCATCGATTTTACAACGTGGGTGGATTTAAATTTTGAAAACAGGAAGGAAAAATCGCGTTCGCATTTTCGAGATATTTTTCATCCGACTTTTCATTCGATTGCAGCCACTTTTTCCGAGAATTGGCGTAATTAAATCAAGTCGGTGGACGGTGACTCATAATGAGTCAGTCTTCGTCACTTTTCAGTCGTACGAAAAAACAAAACCGGTTCCATTCTAACGCGCGTGTATTTCATTTGTACGATTTTCGTGTGAAAAAATGGTAAGTAGAAGTACACAGTTGACATTCAAATCAACGTAGACTCGTTCGTCAAAATGCGAACGCCGGGTATCTCTATAATCACTTTCGTAATCGTAATTGGCCCGAGAAATTCCACGATACGAGCGACGTCGACAAATTTTCGTCCTTTTGGGGTGTTTTTTTAGAGAGACACTGACAGCTAAAGTTGTACATACAACACCGAAACACAGTCCATTCGATTAAATTGAAAAAATAAGATGCCTAGTGTGAGAACGTTAAAATTATCTACTTACGCGTTAAAGCGCAGTCTTTATTAGTTATTAGCTTTGAAAAACTTACTCTATTCAATTGATCCGGAGGCAATACCGATGGTCCTACGACCGATAGGTAACGGAGCTGGCGCAGTAGTTCCCGGTCTTTGATATCCCATTTGTCGATTTTACCCACGATGTTATGTACTCTTCTTTGGAATTCCGAATATGCCAACTGTTGCTCGAGCTGTAAAGCACAAGAAAATACAGAATAAGTGAAATATATTAGAATGTCCAAAGCCAGTGGCAGTGGCTTTAGGTGCGAATATCAGCTATCAGCTATCAGCGTTTGGTATACTCGGATAAATGTTAAAATCGATTCAACTCGATAGTAATAAGTATAGCATTGTACGCTGACGTGCATTACATGGGCAGCCTTACTAATTGAATGAGATTCTTCGT
This sequence comes from Balanococcus diminutus, assembly GCA_959613365.1. Taxonomy (NCBI): domain Eukaryota; kingdom Metazoa; phylum Arthropoda; class Insecta; order Hemiptera; family Pseudococcidae; genus Balanococcus; species Balanococcus diminutus. Next base: position 62,501,427 of record OY390716.1, on the reverse strand, counting down.
ACCCAGGTACTTGTATTATTATTATTATTATCATCATCATCATCATCATCATCGCAACCAATGATTCTCCATTTCACACTCTCAACTTTTAGACTTGAACACGAAGAGAACGTGCTTCCTCAATCAATTCTCATGGTAATGTTTCGACGAAAACCGATAATACGTAATAAAAAGAATACCTGCATATAAAAAGAAGCATAGAACCACAGCCGTACCGTGGATGCCTTGGGCCACGAGGTAAAATGAATATCCACATTAGAATTAGATACTATATCACTAGGTATATCTAGAGCTAGGAAATATACCTTACGTTAGATTTTCAAAATCAAAATCGCGAATACATTACCTACATTAATTATTTTTGATAATTTATTATCAAAAATTCAAAACTGAAAAATGGTGGTAGGCCAGTGTAGGTCTATTTTTCGGCTTCAAAACAAATAGCAGTGTTGACACACATGAAGTAAAAAATGTAACGCAAAAAATAACGTTTCGTTACCGACTTACCGTATGAGTGCGAGTAGATTAGGATTACTATTTTTTTTAGTGGGGGTTGAGGGGTTCAATGGAAATTTTTGCAAAAGGCAAAATTATTCCTATAGAACTTAGAGCTACAAATTTTGTTTGAAAATTTTTTCAATTAGACCCCTCCCACCCATCTATTTTGCATAACGCACCAAAGAGCTTATGAATGACTAGGTACATAATTATGTACCTATATTTAAATATATATATATATATATATATATATTTTAGATTAATATTTTTTTCTCTTTTTCTCTAAATTTCATAATTATTTGTGCAAATAGCCCTAGGGATAAGGCGATAACTCTATTATACTCAAAAGTTTTAGGTAGGTCTGGGTTTTGGTAGTCAAATAATTATCAGAGATATGAGACAAAGACAAAACCTAACAAAAGATGTTTTTGCATACCTACTTAGATAGTAAACTTGGATGATGATTCCGAGCCCTATTTATAATTACAATTAGAGAAAAGAAACGCGGTTGCTGTTTGAGTGAGAGTGCCAAATAGTTGATAAAACGTAAGTAAAAAGACGAGCGTCCTCGATAATGATAACGAATTGGCTAATGATACGAAGAGTAGAATTTTTTCTTTCTTTCTCTTCTTTTTGTTTTTTTTTCTCTCTGTTTTGTTTCTTTTAAATCGACTGCTATTACAAAATATAATAACATAACGCTGAAGGTTAAATTCGTGAGAATAAAACGAGAGACCGAAGAATGGTCAGTCATATACATGCAAAGTATGCGTTCAGGCAGCGGCTGCGGCTACCTACATTATTACCATACGCGTAAGTCCATTTCCATTCAACGTACTCGTACCTACACTACCTATGTAGTACATACGGGACCATCCTACGAGTGCATATACCTACTCCGATGCCTACTTCATAATTATAGTAACGTAAAGCAAAAATCAGGTGTACCTACGCCGCCAATACAGCACAATAATAAACAACACTATGTGCATGCGAATAATATCTGATTATTTTCATTTCTCATTCAAAAATTTTAGGCACAGTGGTCCCTACAACAGTCCTACACCAAGCACTAGCAAGTACAAGCTCGCTTCCCGAACCTACCGCTGTACCCACTGTCTACATTGTACACAAGAATTACGATTACACATTACTCGTTCCGTCCCGTCCCAATCCCCATCGCATCGCGTCCAATCAACTCTTAAGTTATGCATGCATAATAAAAGAAAATAATTAACTCGTTCCATAAGTCAAATAAATTAGTCGAATGGTCTTATTTTGAAAACTTAAAACTTTCGTGACGCAATAATACATAAGTGCTGCGTTCATCATTATTCATTAACATACAGTCACGGCGCCCTCGCGATGTAAGCAATAGATAGGTAGGTACCTATTCGTATTGCCTAATAGCAAGTATGTATGAAGATGTACATACTTGATCACGATCAGCGACACTCGATGGTACCTACGTCGATTTGGGCGGAGGGCAAATTTCCTTGGCAAATGCCAAAATGACGAGAAAAAGATTTGGGATATTGAGCTGAAATGTAGGGGATCGTGCTAAATGCAGATGGCTTCAGCAACATGACGTCATCTTACTGCATGAAGGACTTGAAATAATTATTTTCTACAAAAATGAAAGAGATGTGATTTACAGGAAAGGGAGGGGCCCAATTGAAAAAATTTTGAAACAAAAGTTGCAGATTGAGATCTGGAGAATAATTTTGTTCATTATAAAAATTTTGTTTGGACCCCCTTCTCTTGTCTAATTTTGTATAATACTACGTAAATACTTATATTATTCGAAATTGGAGGAGAGGGAAGGGATCAATTGAAATTTTTTTCAAATAAAAGTTGTAGAATGAGATCTTGGGGAATAATTTTGGTCATTTTAAAAATTTCGATTGAACCCCTCCCTCTTCTAATTTTTATTTTTCACAGTCACAATACTACATAAATACTTATTATTCAAAATTGGAGGGATGTGAGGGGTGTAATCAAAATTTTTATAATGACCAAAATTATTCTTCAGATCTCAATGTACAACTTTTGTTTCAAACATTTTTCAATTTGGCCCCTCCCTTTCATTTAAATCACAACGCTTTCATTTTTGTAGAAAATTATTCAAAAAAGTCCTTCATGCAGTAAGATGACGTCATGTTGCTGAAGCCATCTGCATTTAGCACGATCCAAAATGTAGATGCCATTTATAAGGAAGGCTGCATTGGAAAAGAGGATCCTACGTCAAAATTTTCAATTCTCAGTTGTTTGGCAAAATTTGAGTAAAAAATTTACAACGTCAGATCTCTTTTCCTGTGCGCCCTCGCATATATTTAAATGGAACCGAGTATCCATGGGCAATTAGGCATACCTAACTAAACAAATATGTAGATACCTAACCCAAGTCCAACATGTACCCCCTTATTATATTCGTTGCGTTGTCGCATAAAGATTTCTTATCAACTCGCAATATTAATTGAGGAAAAACTTTTAGCCAATATTTTCCTAAAATAGGTATCTACGACTACGAGTATCAACAGGGTATCGCGTCTACATAAAGATCGAAGTGATAAACTGATCTGCTAATGAGTCCATACTCGGCTCGTATTCAATCGCTATACTTAGGTGCCTACAAATACGAATCCGGTCAAAAATTCGTGCCAATGTCATCGCTATTTCAAACTTCAAACGTTCAAAGCATTACCTAGCTTATTAGTTGTTTCAGTTGTTTGTAAGAACGCACTGAAGAAGACGTGCGGTGGAGGAGAGGAGCAGATATTCGGCAAAAAATGACATTGTCGCCGCAATTTTAGAATACAAAACATACGAGTACAGAAGATAGGTATCCACATCCACCCGCAGACTAATTCCATAGGTCATAACTTCTCTACTTCCATCGTGCTGAATGTCGAGTCGTCGCGATTTTATGTAATTTTACACGTCAACTTAGTACAAATGCTTATAAATTTCCGCATAATCCGCGTGTGGCAGGTGTGGCACATTCGACGAATATATTTTGTACCAGTATCTTCGTAGATAGGTGTATCCCAAGTGTACCTATACATATACATATGTGCAATGCTCAATTTCCATGCACTGTACCGAGTTACCATGTGCAAGTGTAAACCAAATGAATGGTTTCTTAATTTTACACCGATTCGGCAGTCCGGTCTGGCCCAGTCCGGTCCGGTACATCGAAGAATAAAATAACGTAGACATTACCAACACTTAGGTACGCTGACAGAGGGGGAGTGCGGTGGCGGGATACATTATACTCATTCATTCGCTCGCTCATCAGTTGGATACCATAGAGTTTCTTTTTTCTCATGGTGTTGTGATGTACGCGAAGGACACCGATAAATACCGAATCACGTAACACGTCGTATTCTTTTATGAGAATTTTTTTTTATAATATATTATACATACGTGTATATGTATAATATGTATGTGTACGGTACGTCGACGTAGGTATATTACCCGGTTGGCAAACTAACCGTCGCGTCGCATCGTCTGTCGACGAAAAGAAAAACAACCGCGACGGCGGTGTCTGTATTCCACGTTGCAGGAAAAAAATACCTTAAAAAAATTACGCCGACGATGAAAAAGGTGCGGCAGGGGGGGGGGGGAGGAGGAGGCGTCATCTCGGACGTGCAAACGAGGAAAAAATCACCGCCGAAGAAACAGGTGATATGGTGAATTTTCAAAGTCAATTGTTAGACGAATTGACAACCTTGTTAAGTGCCAAATTAATTGCTTATTCATAATTCTGGCGCATACCTTTGTGAGTAAATACACGTACATAAACAACCATGTACTACGTCTACGTATATGGAGCACCTGTGTATAATGTATATCTACTCGTATTTTTTGGATGTGTGTGAGTGTTTTGTAGATCTCTCTGTATAGCGTATCAACAATTATTTCATTTTCGATGATTTTTTTGGATTTTTTTTTTGCATTATCTCGATGCAGTGTAATTCTACATATATCGAGCACTGTTCGGCAGATTTAAAATCCACAAAATCCGGATTTGAATTGAATACATTTATTGTAAAAGGGCCCATACGGATTTTAGGTATTTTGAGAAAAACGCAATTAAAGTTGTCAAATATATGCCAAAGGTAGAATACTACACCGATGATCATGAAATTTTTGGTGGTCGATGGTACATCCTTTGGCTACAAAATGGCGCAAATTCGGCGGCGCCAACTTGATTTGTTGCGGCGCAGTGGCCGCAAATGTAATAGGCCCTTTTTGAATAAAACGTAGTGTGACCTTGAAAATATCGACGTGAACACAAAAATAAGGTGCGATGAGTAGAGTTGCGATCCTGCAAGTGTTGTATGGAGAGAAAAAGAGAGTTTTTTTGCAAAAATTCGTCAATCAAATTAATTATAATAAGATATAACGTCACAAAAAATGAAAAAAATCGACCTGGCAGCCGAAAACCATCCAGTGCGGAGCGGTTTTGCATCGTAGGAAGTTGAACCTTGGTGGGTGGGTAGAGGGGGAAACGCATACCACACTGAGCTGATTTACTCGAAAAGGGTCTATTTAGCGATGGGCCCTTCTTGCATAAATTTATTCAATTTTAAATTTTTGGAATAGAAAACATTTTAGATTTTTTCAAGTTATCAAAAGAAATTAAAATAAAAAATCTTTTTTTTTTTTGATTTGGTTGTTGGTTGTTGCAGTGATTGTTGTGATTGCGATTTGCTGTAAAAGATTTTTTAAAATTAGGCTTCAAAAAAATTGATTTTGTATTGTCATCAAAAAGTTGATATATTTTTTCTTGCTAAAAACAGATATTTTTTCTCCGATGAAGTTGGAAAAAATCTTACTCATTTTTTTATTTTGAAAAAATTGAAAATTTTTACTATACCTACTGACCTTAAAAAAAAATAAAAAATATATGAAGACATTTTTTATTGTAAAAAAAAACCAGTTTTTTTGCAAAGGAATCCAGCTTTTTTTCTTCAAAAATTATTGCAAAAAAAATTATTTACTACCTATAAAAAAAAAATAGAGAAATAATTAAATTCGGAAAAAGTTGAGAAATTTTCTTCTCCAATAAAATTTGAATTAAAAAAAATACAAAAAATTGTTATTTTTCAAACAAATTGAGAGACGAATGAATTTTTTTTCTCCAAAAACACAAGAGGTACTTACGTAATAGTTACCATAAATCTTTTCAAAAAAATAGTTTTTTAGATTGATGAAAAAAATTGATTTTTATTTTATTTCGAAGAAATTCAGAAATTTTTTAAACAAAAAATTTCCAATTTTTTATTTTCAACCAAGACCAAATATTTTTTTTCAAAATATTGTTTTGTTTAGAATTATTTTTTTTCAAAAATTGAAAAACTATATAAAAATTTTGTAGGTGCGTATACCTAGGTAATTCAAAAAAAAAAAAAAATGAGATTTTTTTTCAAAATTAAGATATAAATTAATTTTATTACCTACGCTTACTCCAAAAGAAGAAAAAAAATTAATAAAAAATGTTTTATCCCCAGAAAAACTTAATCGAAATTTCTAAAAAAAAAATTGAGAGATGAGTAAGGGACAATCTACTTGAAAATCAACATGGTTGAGATGTCATGCAGAGTAGAAGAGAATTTTTTTTGAGATTTTGGATTTTAAATCAAGACGTGAAATGAATTTTAGATCTTGAATTTTAAATACAAATATCATAATAATTTTGGCTTTTGATTTTAAATCCATGTTTTCCTGAATTTTGTCGAACCCTGCAACCGAGGTGACGCGGCGTAGGTTCTCGTAATTTATCAACTCATCACATTAACTGATACTAGCGCCTAGTTTACTCAATTTTTTTTACATATGGATGTGGTTCGATTGTTGTTGAATTTTACCAAGTCCAATACTACATATAGATACTTGATATTCATAATTGGAAGGAAAGGAGAGATCCAATCCAAACTTTTGTAATAATCAAAATTATTTCTAAGACTTCAAGCTACAACTTTTGTCTGAAAATTTTTTGTATTCGGCCATGAACTCCCATCATTTTTTAATACTTAATATAAGTATCTAAGTCATATTATTCGCAATTGAAGGGGAAAGAAGGGAAGGGAAGGAAAGGAAAGGGAAAAGAAGAGAAGAGAAGGGTCTAATCGAAAATTTTATAATTACAAAAATTATTTCTCAGATCTCAATCTACGACTTTGGTTTGAAAAAAAAATGTCAATTGGACCCTTCCCCCAATTTTGAAGAAGCATCTACCTGATGTTATGTGAAATCGGAGAAAAGGGAGGGATCCAATCGAAAATTTTATACCTAATAACCAAAATTACTTTTAGGATTTTAATCTACAACTTTTATTTGAAATTTTTTTCAATTGGCCTTTTTATGCAAAATCGGGGGGGGGGGGGGAGGAAGGGGTTCAATTAAAAAAAATCCAAACAAATTTTGCAGCTTGAAGTTGTATGAATAATTTTTGTTATTACAAAATTTTCGATTGTGCCCCTCCTTCTCCTCCGATTTTGAATATCATGTTATATGTAGTATTGGACTTGATAAAATTCAACAAACTTCCACGTACATCTTCATGTAAACAAATCGAGTAAACTCCACCTCTGACGTTTTATTTTTTCACTAGTCATGATATGTAAGTACCTAAAATCTATTGTAATTTGTGAGCAAGTTAGTTTGACTTTGATGCGAACGAAGTAAAAAAAAAAAATAAAAAATTTGCTGAGGTGAAGAGAATTAAAATAGGTACCCACGTTTGGTTCAATTTGCAATATTGCCGATTCGTCTAAATACGAATACCAACTCGATATACAATATACGTATGTAAATTTTCCAATTTGATAGCAGCATAGCACAAAACCATCGTATCGATATGTCATTTTCATTACGAACATATCAAGTATAAATACAATTAGTTGATGGATCGATCGAACTATATCAAAGTACCTCGCTGCTTTGCCCAACTTGATTAAGTATTCGTTTGGAATACGAAGTAGGCATCGAGTAGCTACAGCAATAAATTGTTAACTAAGGGAACATATCTCGGTGCAATATTCAAACGTGTCAACTTGAATAAATCATTTGTAAAAATTGTTTCCAGCAGAGATTTCGGTGAATCGACGTTCATACCGAGTACTTAGGTACCTACAAGTAACTACATACGATGGGTAAAAAAGCATACGAGTATAATTTATTCGTAACACGATGAGATGCGAATAGATTTATTTAAACGAGAATAAACAACAACCCTTTATCTCGGTTTTTCGTAAACATATTAGTACCTAGGTACCTATACCTAATAATATGCAAACTCGTTTCGTCTTCGGTCATTTTCAAATTTTCCCTGTCATTTATTACGAATACGAGCGACGTACGACGTACCTACGACGGATGCGAACTGTATCGCTGTTATTACATATCGTGTCCAACTGCGTACACGAAGATAGTCGTGACTATAGTTGAAAATTTTCCTTCGCGTGTGTGTCATAAATCATACGTCTTATTTCCTTCCCCTTCAGCGTCAAATTGCTAACGTAACGTCTTCCCTTATGAAAATCGCTCGCTCGCTCCTTTAAATTAGAAATAATGTTTTCGAGAACCTAACTACGTAAAAAAATATATCAGGTTGATTAGACGATTAAGACAGGTACTGCGAGGTAGCTTATAAGAATACTAACGAGTGTAAGTAAATATACTCGTAGCTAGGTAGGTAGGTAGGTAGGTAGGTAGGTAGGTAGGTAGGTAGCTCTGTATCTTTGACGTGATCGTAATTTTCATTCGCGATTACTCGATTAGGTTTTTGTACCAAATTATACTAAACAAGACCTACATAGGTAGAGACAGATAGGTATGGTCAACTGCCTACTACATCTTTACGAGTACGTATCTCGACTTCCAAGTGTGCTGATCGATGCATACACTTGCATGAACAACAAACAGATAACTAAATATAAAATTTACTCTCTCGTAACACCGGTCTTGTTGTCACAAGGTATAAGCAAGCTCGTGTAAAAACAAAACAAAACAAAACAAAACAAAAAAACAAACGTCTTAATCGTCCTTCGTTTTGTTGGCATTTGTTAAAAAAATTCGTAAGTAGGTAGATACTTAGATATTTCATTTCAAGAATAAATCAACAGTAAAGTCCAGCTCATGTTTGATTAGCTCATGGCACGTATCATGGTAATTTGTGCGTAGATACCTACGAGTAGGTACTAGTAGGTATAGTTTTGTCGTCGTTTAGATTTTTGTTGTTGTTGTTGTTGTTGTTGTTTTCGTAAGTTGTTATTTTTATCGAACGAGTATCTTCTGGCTAGGAATAGGCATATAGTTGGTAAAGACATTATGACATTACATACCCGCTCGAGTAAATAAAATAAATAAATAAATCGTACGAGACCGCGTACAGTATCTATCAATGTCAATCTGCAGGTAAGGTACCTATTGGGCTAACTAGCAAAACTGCCAAGATACAGGAAGGTGAATTTTCGAAAATCGACGCTAAAACGTTGTACTCGACGTTTGTTCGTAATAATGCACATCAGGATAAACATTTACGTACATTACATATGTACGTGTGAGATAAATAACCGCGAATCGAGAATATAAAAATATTGTAAAATTTGCCGAAGCATTGAGCCCTGCAGGCCTAAAAACCTGTTCGTTTACAACCGAATCGGGGGCCGTAATTTAATTATTTTGAATATACAAGACATATAGGTATACACTTAAGTTAAATGAGATGGCGGTTTTATTCCATTCGTGCTCGGATGCGAAATAGTATCGCTAAATCTGCCCCTGCCCAAATGCCCCACCTGACAACTGCGAACGACGACTCATCGTGTTGATATAGATACCCAGATATTTTTTCTCAATTACCTATACCCGCCAGATTCAAATTAATCTAACCTCGACATTGACCTATAGTTGCGGTACCTATATCTGTTTGTTATTTAGTTATACACCGCTCTATAAAACGAAAACCCAACGAAACAAAACAAAAAAGGTGTGAAAAACACGTTCATTCGTAAGATAATTTCGTTTAGATTTTTTTTTTTCCAATTGTTACGCGGGCTTGGCTCGAGTTGCAAAGAAATAGGGGGTGGATCTGGATATCGTTTGGCGCGTATAGGTACTCGTTATACTCGTAGTATATCGTAATCTATATCTTTGGTTCGATCTCTCATCGCGTCAATGCCAAGGTCGATATTTCAACGAAACACATTACCAACTTTTGTGCCTCGGGCCATAAAATCGTCTATTTTTGTCAGGTGTAAAAAGCTCGCTCGTTCGTTGAGGTTATTGTGACGAAACGTCAACGTCAGCGTGATGTTAAATTTAACACTCTTACAGTTTACGTTTGTTTTCTTCTCCTTTTTTAATCCTCCAAAGTACCTACTCGTTTCGTGTTTGCTCGCAGATACAATCTATTTACTTTTAAAAGTACTCGACTGCTCTTCCCCCTGTCCCCTTTAGACGCACCAAATCACTCTCGTATTTTGATCTATTGATCGAGAGGGTAGGTGTACTCGGCCAATCATCACCAAACTAAATTAAGACCATTCACCCTGTTCTTCGATTTCTATTTAAATTTTACATAAATAGACCGTCGAGAGGTCTTTCTAGTAGGTCACGCAAGCTGATGGTGGCTCTTATTTTAGAAATTTTGGAAATGTTTTGAATATCAGGCGTCAATTGGTTGGAGAAAATAATTCCCCATTTTTTACTTTTTCCCTAACTGCATTTGGAGTCGTGCCGCCGGCCTCCATTATAAAAAAAAATTGAAAAAATTTGAAAAATAGACGATTTAATTTTTTTTTTTTTTGAAAAATGGTCATAAGATGGGTAATATAAAAATATCATTTTCGATGATTTTTCATATTTACCCCCGTTTTCATGGGACATTAAAAAAGTCATTTTTTTACGATTTTTGAAAAAAAAAAAATTTTAAATGGCTAAATTAAAAAAAAAAGGTTTCTATTAATAAAATCGTTTTAACATACACATTAACACCCAAAAAGACCATTTACGCCAATTTTTCAACTTTACTTTCATTTTTAGGAACCGTCACTTCAGATGATTTTTTCATATTTTTATAGTTTTTGAAAAATTTCCACCGATACGTCAATAATGAAGAATCACCGTAATTGGTCTTTTTGGGTCGTAATATGTATGTTAAAACGATTTTATCAATTATAGCCTTTTTTTACAATTTTTAACCATTTTTATCAATTATTTTTTTCAAAAATTGTAAAAATTACCGTTTTAAAATGTTCCATAAAAACATGGGTACCGATGAAAAATCATTAAAAATGGTATTTTTATTTAGTACCTAATACCCATCTGATAACCATTTTTCAAAAAAAATTAAAATTTTTTAAATTGTCTATTTTTTTTTTATTTTTTATTTTTTTTAAAATGGAGGCCGGCGGCACGACTTGAAATACAGTTACGGAAAAAAAAATTGAGAATTATTTTTTCCATGCATGGCCGGCGTTTTCCCAGTTGCTCTCGTGCTCGAGCACCACATGATGCGGAGCACCACGTGAGAAATCTCGAACTGCGCAAAACATTTGAACTCAATAATTGTGTAAAAAAATTTCACTCAATAAAAAAATTATAATTTTTTCGAGATTTGGGACATTTTAAAAATTTTTACAATAATTTTTTTTTACAATTTTCTTAGAACGATTTTTTTCAATTTTTTAGAATGAATTTTTAAAAAATTTTCAGAATGAATTTATTTTTAATTTTTTAGAATATTTTTTTTTATTTTTTAATTTTTTAGAATGAATTTTTTAAAGGTTTTTAGAATGAAATTTTATTCTAAATTTTTAAAATGATTTTTTTCAATTTTTTAGAAAGATTTTTTTTTTAATTTTTTAGAATGAAATTATTTTTTAATTTTTTAGAATGAAATTTTATTCTAAATTTTTAGAATGAATTTTTTTCAATTTTTTAGAATGAAATTTTATTCTACATTTTTAGAATTTTTAAAAAAATTTCAGAATGAATTTATTTTCAATTTTTTAGAATGTTTTTTGTTTTTAATTTTTTAGAATGAAATTTCATTCTAAATTTTTAGAATGATTTAAAAAAAATTAGAATGAATTTTTTTCGAATGATTTTTTTTTACAGTTTTCTTAGAACGTTTTTTTTTCAATTTTTTAGAATGAAATTTTATTCTAATTTTTTTTAAATTTTTTAGAATGAATTTTTTTAAGGTTTTTAGAATGTAATTTTGTTCTAAATTTTTAGAATGAATTTTTTTCAATTTTTTAGAATGAAATTTTATTTTACATTTTTAGAATTTAAAAAAAAATTCAGAATGAATTTATTTTCAATTTTTTAGAATGTTTTTTGTTTTTAATTTTTTAGAATGAAGTTATTTTTCAATTTTTTAGAATGAAATTTCATTCTAAATTTTTAGAATGATTTAAAAAAAATTAGAATGAATTTTTTTCGAATGATTTTTTTTTTACAGTTTTCTTAGAACGATTTTTTTTTCAATTTTTTAGAATGAAATTTTATTCTAATTTTTTTTTTAATTTTTTAGAATGAATTTTTTTAAGGTTTTTAGAATGAAATTTTATTCTAAATTTTTAGAATGATTTTTTTTCAATTTTTTAGAATGAAATTTTATTTTACATTTTTAGAATTTAAAAAAAAAATTTAGAATGAATTTATTTTCAATTTTTTAGAATGAAATTATTTTTCAATTTTTTAGAATGAAATTTCATTCTAAATTTTTAGAATGATTTAAAAAAAATTAGAATGATTTTTTTTTACAATTTTCTTAGAACGATTTTTTTTCAATTTTTTAGAATGAAATTTTATTCTAATTTTTTTAAAAAAATTTTAGAATGAAATTTTATTCTAAATTTTTAGAATGATTTTTTTCAATTTTTTAGGAAGAATTTTTTTTTAATTTTTTAGAATGAAATTATGTTTTTATTTTTTAGAGTGAAATTTTATTCTAAATTTTTAGAATGATTTTTTTTTCAATTTTTTAGATTGCATTTTTCAAAAATTTTTAGAATGGAATAAGATTTTTTAATTTTTTAGGATGAAAAAATTCAAATTTTTTGAAATAAAATTTTTCAAGTTCCCAATTTTTTTTTTGAAATAAATAATCTCTTATTTGAAAAAAAAATCCACATTTTTTCAATATAGGTAATTTTTTTGAAATAAAAAAAAAAACGATTTCTCAAATTTTTACAGAAAATTTGAAACATATTAATATGAGGTTGGTCATAGGGCAAAATTGAAGAGAAATTGGGTAATAAAAATTTGAACGATTTTTGGGCATCAAACAATCGAGGTTTTACTTTTAGTGTATACGAAGTTTTTTTTTTAGTGAAAACATTGACAACACCTTTCCAAAATTTCCAAAATAAGGACCACCCTAACCCTAGTTACCTATCTTCATTTTGAAGGGACAATGGTGTCCCTTGATAATTTAAGGTTTGAGTGATCAAGGGGCATGAGCGATACAAAAAAATCTCCGAAATTTGTTATGACAATAAACCCAGTCTTTTTCTCCAAATTTAAAGCTCTTTAGTGCCTTCACTTTCAAAGGTAGACAAACAATGTCGAGACAGTGAAATTTTTTAGTACTATCCTTATACTCGATCAGAATTTTAATTTTTCTCAGTTTTCTTTTTCGTTTCCCGGTTGCCCCTTCAATTTTCACAATAGGCACCATATCGGGTCGCCTATTCATACTGCGGATTTTCCTATATTATCACGTGGGTATACTTAATAAGAGTGGCAGTTTCTAGGTAGTAGGTACCTACTAACTGCTAAATGTATTGCAAGGATCAACTCACCGCTCTAATTTGCGACACATCGTTGACGTTGGTTTCAAAGTCCCACTGAGCTCTGACGTTGATGTTGCACTGCTGCGAAGCACTCACGTCGACTTGAGCCAAAATCTTGAATATTTCGTCCTCTCTGAGGGCGTACTGCGGGTCGTTTTCGAAATATTGACGCGGAGGATCTCCTCGTACGCCACCGGTGCCGACGCCGTCCTGGTACACGTCGTATCGATTACGAATACGATCACGATCGCTGCCGCTGCCGCTGCCGCTGCCGTAGGGCGAAGACGAGCCGGACGGATAGTTGGAATTTCTGTACCGGTTGCCCGGCAAAGGAACGTTATTGATGTCGACTCTGTCGTCGCCGATGCCGCTGCTGCCTCCGCCAGCGCCGTAAGGCCTAGATCGATAATTAGGATCGGACGGTCTGCCCGACGTATCGTAATATCGCGGATCGGGCGTGCTGACCGTTAGTTCCTTATTTATGGAAGTGAGCGGATTGGCCGACGAGCTGTAACGACCATCTTGACTGTACTTTCGCAGCACTTCTTGCACGTGTTGATTTTGAGCACTCGACCTGATATAAGTATTGGGATCAACGTATCCTTGATCCTCGTTAGGTACGTATCCTCGATCTCCGTTTACTACTCTGCTACACGAGCTCCAAACTAACAAAATATTTATCAAAATACCGAACATTGTGCCAACATTTGAGTACGAATCACAATCGACTAGATACGTGAGATGCTATGATACGATTACGACTATGGCGTGATTGATCGACCAAAATACTAAGTACGGTTCGCAGGGTGTGCGAACAATTGCGAAAATTCAAAACAGATCGCGATCTTTTCAGAGGAACAATTTTTTTCAAATAATGCGAAAACGAACGAAAAAAATAAGGTCTTTTTTGACAAAAAAAAGAAATTACAAAAATACTTATCAATAATAAAAACGAAAAAAAAAAAGGTGAAAAATAAAAATGCGTGGAATAAAAAACTGCGTGAACGGCTACACGTGTACTACGATCACGTTTCAACTTTTACTTTCGATGAGGCGACGTATAGTGTGTAGTGAACTGTACTGTAGGTAAGTCGACGAGTCGGCGTGCGATTTTAATTTTTCTTTCACATCACCGCCGCGCCCCGCCGCGCCGCGCCCGGCCGCTGCCTCCCCCACACCGTAATAATGCCGACTCGCGTGTATTTGTATTTGTATTTTGGAGACCTAAATGAACGATAAGAATAAGTAGCGTCCATTCCAGTATTAGGTGATAATTTCCCGTTGCGCGCGCAAACCTCGTCGCGGCGACCAGCAATTCATACATTTGCACAAGGTTAAGCGCCATTCCACGCCACCAAATCGCTCAAATAGTACATATACTCGCAGCTCAAATCCCGTCAGTTACGCTTTTAATTCGATTTTATTTCCTGTTTGATACGAGCCTATCGTTCCATTAACGCCAAACACCAAACACCAAACGTTTTGCTCCGGTATGGTATTAAAGTATATTATTATGACGACGAATAAAACAAAACAAACGTTTTTCTTAGTCATCTCCCTCGCTCGTCGTAAACATCATTTAGACCTAGGTAGGTAGTTAGGTACTCGGTACCTATAAGATGCGTAATGTGGCCTGTGGGTATTGGGGGATAGTGAGTAAGTCTAAGTACCTGCCTCATAGGTGATCTGCCATCTTTAAGTACATATCGTATCTAGGTATACCTACCCGTACAAATAAGAGCGTGTTGAGGGCTCATTTCAAATGTCACGTGTATCGTATCGTATCAAAAAAACATGAAATATGTACTTATTACATATCGCCCGAAATAATAATACTTAATTAACCTTGATTTCATTTTAATATATCTCGACGTTGCCGTTGAGTCATTCTCATTATTTCGCACACGTAACTTTTTGTTGATCTGCTTTTTTCTACGTCTACATAGGTAAATGTATATGTACGTAGAATTACTGTCTTACTGGTAATTGCCTACATCCACGTATTTATACGTTTGTACACGCGAAACAATTTACCCAACTATAGGTGCATATACCTATTTTTCCATACATGATACGAGTCACAAAATACAATATCCTTATCGAACATTTGCGCCTGGCGCAGTTCCTGCCGCTAGACTAGACCGATAAATAAATAATTATGATCCGTGTCGTTCCTATTTCGACTCGAAATGCTAGCTCAGCTTTCACCAAAAAAATGAAAAATCAACTAAAAGTGTTGAAAACACCAGCATGCAGCAGCACTAGCGCACTAGCATTCTCGTATAGCTCGGCTTTGCCATTAAATGCGAATGCGAATGCGAATGCGAATACGAACGCTATGTCCGATAAGTTGAACTTCAATTCTTCCATCCGTTCGACTCATTTGTTAACCTATTTTTACACGTAAACGGTTTTAACAAATAAGTAATGACATAAATGTAAACACGCTGCGCTGTGTCGCTCAATAGACTGAAATAAGAAAATAATTATTGTGTAACCTATCCATTTACGCGCGTACTCGTTAAATAAGCGCTACCCATCTATCAAAACACTCGGAATTTTAAATTTTCAAATTTTTCAAATTCGAGTAGGCACTAGCGGGCAATACGTCAAAATTATTTATCGTTTTATAGGTACTTGTACTTATTCCATTTTCAAATCTTTGCAGTACTTTGCAGCTTGCAGCCTGCCAAGGTCACCTGCGCGGCATGTGCCAGTGCCCAATCAACCATGTCACTCATCTCATTTCAAGTCACACGAGCAAAAAAAAAATTTAATAACTCGAGCGTGAAAAAAAATTCATAGTAGGTAGGTAGCTAGGTAGTAGGTAGTAGGTACTGATCTTCAATTCACCTTTCGAGCTCGTGGAGTGGGGGGGGGGGAGGGCGGGGAAACGATCACAAAAAACTAAGAAGTAGGTAAAAGTATTCAGAGATACGAATATTCTGACTTTAGGTCTTCCGATTTTGCTCAAAAAATGTTTACAAGCGGCTACCATTCTCATTATTCAGGTTCATTCTGAGAGATTCTGACGAATGAATTCAGAATTTTTCAATATTTTTCATTTTTTGGAAAAATTCAATTTTGTTATTTATGGTTTCCTTAAATTCAATTTATTTGAAAAAATTGATCAAAATTTTTTTCTCTCATTATTCGGTTCCATTCTGAGAAGTTCGGGTAAAAAATTGACAATTTTTCATTTTTTTTTTTTTCATTTTTGGAAATTCCATGTAATGGTGAATTTCAAATTTCCCTTAAATTTAATTTCTTTGGAAAAATTGTTCAAAAATTTTTTTCTTAAGTATTATTCAGGTCCATTTTGAGAGATTCTGATGAACAAATTCATAATTTTTCAATTATTCGCGTTATTGGAAAAAAATCATTTTTGCCATGTAAAAAGAATCGGTTTTTTCGTGGAGCTTTTTACATGGGAAATTTCACATATTTGTATTATTTAGTTTCTTTAAATAAAATTTCTCAAAAAAAAATTTTTCTTATTATTCGGGTCCATTCTGGGAGGTTATGACGAAAAAATTCTAGATTTTTTCAATTATCACAATTTTTGAAAAAAGTTCATTTTGCAGTGGGCAATTTCACATTTTCCCAAAATTCAATTTTATTGGGAAAATTGCTCAAATAAAATGTTTTCTCATCATTCGGTTATACATTCTGAGAGGTTATGATGGAAAAATTCTGAATTTTTCAATTAATTGCATTACTGAAAAAAAATTCATTTTGCAATGGACAATTTCACATATTCCCAAAATTGAATTTTATTGGAAGAATTGCTAAAAAAAAAAATCCTATTATTCGGGTGCATTTTGAGAGACAATGATGAAAAAATTCTGAATTTTTTAATTATTCGCATTTTTGGGAAAAATTGATTTTGCCCATGTAATAAGTAAAGTACCAAATTGTACTTATTACATGGTGAATTTCACATTTTCCCAAAATTCAATTTTATTGGAAAAATTGACCAAAAAAAAATTGTTTCTCATCATTCGGGTCCATGCTGAGTGGTTATGATGGAAAAATTCTGAATTTTTCAATTATACGATTTTTTGGAAAGAATTCATTTCGCAACGGGTAATTTCAAATTTTTCCAAAATTCAATTTTGTTGGAAAAATTGCCAAAAAAAAAAAAATTGTTTCTCATCATTCGGGTGCATTCTGAGAGACAATGATGAAAAAATTCTGAATTTTTCAATTATTCGCATTTTTGGGAAAAATTGATTTTGCCCATGTAATAAGTACCAAATGGTACTTTTGGTACTTATTACATGGTGAATTTCACATTTTCCCTAAATTCAGTTTTATTGGAAAAATTGGTCAAAAAAAAATTTTGTCTCATTATTCGAGTCCATTCTGAGAGGTTATGGCGAAAAAATTCCAATTTTTTCAATTATTCGCATTTTTGGAAAAAATTAATATTTGCCATAAAAATTTTGCGAAGATTTTTACATGAGAAATTTCACAAATTCAATTTCTTTGAAAAAATTGATCAAAATTTTTTTTCTTATTATTCGAGTCCATTCTGAGAGGTTACGATGGGAAAATTCAGAATTTTTCAATTATTCGCCTTTTTGGAAAAAATTAATTTTTGTCGAGTGAAAATTTCGCGAGGATTTTTACATGGGAAATTTCCCAAATTCAATTTCTTTGAAAAAATTGATCAAAAAATTTCTTTGTTTTTATTGGGGTCCATTCTGAGTAGTTCTGACGAAAAAATTCATGAATTTTCAATTATTCGCATTTTTGGTAAAAATCATTTTTGCCATGTAAATAAAATCGGGCGTTTTCGCGGAGCTCTTTGCATGGAAAATTTCACATATTTAATTTCTTTGAAAAAATTGCTCAAAAATTTTTTTTCTTATTATTCGGGTCCATTTTGAGAGGTTCTGACGAAAAACTTCATGATTTTTCAATTTTTTTCATTTTTGGGAAAAATTTATTTCAAGTTCATTGGAATAAATTGCTCAAAAATTGAGAGTTTATGACGTATAAATTCTGAATTTTTCAATAGTAACCATTTTCACTACCAATGAAATGCATTAAGTAGACCAAAAATATTCATTCTTGGAAAATTTTCAAAATTTTTAATTTTTACATAAATTCGTGATTTCAAAATATTTCAAAAATTCCATCAGAGTAGGATTTTATCTCAAAATTGCAGCAGTTTTTTTTATTAATTAAATGTAATTGTACTAAAATTTTAATTTTTCAAAAATATTCGAATTAATTAAAAAATTTTTACATTTATGATTTGACGATAAATCAAAAATTCCACCTGAGTAGGATTTTTTCTTGAAAGTAGAGTAGCTTTTACACTAATTAGGTAAATGCAATTAAACCATAATTTCGAAAAAATTATCGCGATTTTAAATTACTTATTTGTGTACAAAATTCATGATTTTAAAAATCTTCGAAAATTCCTCCACAGGAAGATTTTGCATTGAAATTACCGGAGCTTTTTACATTGATGAAATGGGTTTTGGCAAAAGTTGCCATTTTTCAAAAATTTCCTACTAAAAATAAGAATTTCCACATTAATATTTATGATTTCAAAAATCTTCAAAAATTTCGCCAGATGAGTGCTTTGCATTGGAATTACCAGAGCTTTTTTACATTGATAAAATGCAATTTGGAAAAGGCTGTCATTTTTCAAAAATTACTGAAAATGAAAATTTTTACAAAATTGATGATTTAAAAAATATTCAAAAATATTCATCAGAGGAGGATTTTGTATTGGATTTCATCGGAATTTTTTTCATTAATTAAATGCAATTTTGCAAAAACTCACATTTTTTGAAAACTTTTGAAAATAAAATTCATCACAAAATTGATGATTTTAAAATTCATCAAAAAAACATCAAATGAGAATTTCCTTTCATTGATTTAATATAATTTAGCAAAAACTCTCATTTTTGAAAATTTTCTGAAATTTATCTTTTTCCCTAATGGAATGCAATTGGATCAAAATATTCTCACTGTAAAATCGGAAAACCTAAAGGTCAAAACGTGGCCAAACGCCATTATGACCCATAAAAATGAAAATTCCGAAGGTATTAAAAAGTTTAGTCAACTTTTAAAAATTTATTTAGTTTTTCGAGGACTCTCATGTCGTCGGTATAGGCTTACATTCCTTCCACATCGATATACCTATAGTCTCCATTATCTGTATAGTACATCTACATAATTATATGTACCTAGAAAATCTCTTGTAACTGCTCTCGCCTATTCACCTCGCCCTCGCCTGGATAACGTGTAGTAGGTAAATTGGGTAGCAACTAGCAACACCGTAAGTAGCGACCTTTAAAAAAAAGCCAATGTTATAAGGACAGTGGTCACAGCGGTGTATGTATGTCATGTATGTCATGGTATGGTGTAGAATAGCGTAGGCGACGACGTCCACATTAAGCGAGCAAATACGCGTGAAATTGACGAGGAAGGCGCGGTGGTCAGCTAAGAGTAGGTACCTATTCGTGTAAATAGTATGTACTCGTACTCGTACGTGTACTACACTACACTGTACTTCTGCTTACGCTAACCAACAACTGTACAAAATGATTAGTAAAAATGTCACGTAATTAAGCGTGACGTTATTAAGACGGACACCGACACCGCTAACCATCAAACAACGAATTAATACGAATTAATACGAATACGAGCTCGCGCATAATAGCTGCGAGTACCTCTACCTACTTTTGAATGAAATTACACGCGGCTTCTCATTGATAGGTCCAGCCAGAGACGAAGCGTAATGATTTTTTTAGGGGGGGGGGGAATTGCCAACTTTTTCAATTTTTTCAACAGAATGCTGAATTTGCCATCTTGAAACCATCCTCGAAACTCAAAATTGCCAACTTTTTCGACTTTTTTAATGTCTGAGGAGGGAACGTCCCACCTGATCCCCTACTCGCTCCACCCCTGGGTCCAGGTTGTAAAGCATTTCACATACTTTTTAAAAAAAATTTATATAAACCCTCGAGTAACCCGTATAAAAAAAAACTAATGGTTCTACCATAAAAAAAAACTAATGGTTTTTTCGCCACCATTAGTAGTGGTAATTTTAGTTGTAAATGTTACCACTACTATTACCAGTACCATTAGAGATTATTAGTGGCGAAAAACCCATTGTTTTTTTTTATAATGGTAAAACTATTAGTTATTAGTAGTTGGCTATTTACACCATGTTTGATTCAAAAATTGGAGGTCTTTATGCACATCCTGGCAGGCTCATTAAAACCCTGTCTATAGTACGTTCGGCGAAAGATTAGACCTGGCAAATTTTGGCGCGAAAAAGGCGGAGCGAAAATGAACCAATCAACGCGCCGAAACGAACAATTCTCGGCTTCTAATTGCTTCGTTTTTTCACTGCGACCCCACTTTTTATTTTGCCAGGTTTAATCTTTCGCCGAACGTACTATAGTTGTGGACATCCCTCTCAAAGCTTGACGCACACGTCAAGCCAAATGTATTATGTTTTCCATGGACTATATGTACTAATTTAGAACACATCTTATCTGCGAGTATCAAAAGATGCTAGTTACTATTAGTTACTATTAATTACCAATAGTAACCATATGATGTTTCATGGTTACTATTAATCACCCAAGGACTTGTAATGGTTACCATTAGTTACCACTAAAATTGAAATAGTTACTTATAGTAACTAATGGTATTATATAGTAACTATTAGTTTTTTTGTATACGGGAAGTTCTGAAATATGAAATTATGAAAACATTTTCACGAAATAGAAATCAAATTAGGAATACACGTGAGCTATCCACTTGCCTATATATTAATTTACGAGTAAATATATTCGTTTAGGTAGTAGGCAAGATTTAACAATGTTTCGCATTCCAGGTTTACCTATTGCAAAAATTTTTCGAAAATCCACGTCAAACGTATCTAAATAAATTTGACGATTCCCACGCATTTCGTAATCAGTTTGCGCCTTTCAGCTTTCAGCGGATTTTTTACTCGTAATTCTCATACTTTTCGCGCAAGGACACTTGACGACTGGGCGCTGTGCTGCGCTGACGATACCGCATCGTTTACATGCGTATATGGCCTACCTCTATGTCGAGATCTACAATTCTACATACGTCTAGCTCTGGGTACGTAACTACGTATTCGTACGAGTATGTATGTAGATCGAAGATCTATACAGTACGTAGGTCTAGGTACGTCTTGTATGTACTAGTAGTAGGTAAGGTACGCAACGCAACACAATGCAACGCATAATACAAATGATAATGAACGCGTCCGTCGCGTCGACTGCGACTTTGAATGTGGCTATCCGCTCTTTGGTGTAAAGCGAATTACCCGCGTCACGTTTCATCAATAATTGTCCTATATAAACTACGGCTACGACCGAGACCGAGCGAAGGTACGACGTTCTCGTACGTAATACGTACAAATGCGCTGATTTAATTGCGGTCAGCGATGACCAGGTGCGTTTCCCCCTATACCAGCCTACTACTCTCGTATATGTAAAAATGTAATGCCACATACACAATACACAAATAAATACTTACTTACACTTGATACTCAACAACGTCGCGAGATGTCTCAATTAATTCCATTTAATCCGTGTACGCAACAATGAAACGAAGGTACCAGTATGTATAGTATGTACTCGACTGGACTACGTACATATTCAATTATTCATGTACATGTGTATATGTACATATTTTATGTAGATGATACAGATACCTACCTGTCTGCAATTCTGCATGTAAAAATTTCGCGAGGACTTTTACTCATAAAAAATTTCACAAATTCAATTTTTTTGAAAAAATTGCTCAAATTTTTTTTTCTTATTATTCGGGTCTATTCTGAGAAGGTATGATGGAAAAATTCTAAATTTTTTGATTATTTGCATTTTTGGAAAAAATTCATTTTTGCCAAATAAAGATTTCGCGAGGATTTGAGAAATTTCAAAAATTCAATTTCTTTGAAAAAATTGCTCAACAATTTTTTTTCTTATTATTCGGGTCTACTCGTATTCTGAGAGGTTAGGACGAAAAAATTCAAGATTTTTCAATTATTTTATTTTTGAAAAAAGTTCTTTTGCAATGGGCAATTTCACATTTTCCCAAAATTCAATTTTATTCGAAAAATTGCCAAAAATAAGTTTTTTCTCATCATTCGGGTCCACTTTGAGAGGTTATGGCGAAAAATTCTAAAATTTTCAATTACCTATTCGCATTTTTGGAAAAAATTCATTTTTGCCATGTAAAAGCTTCGCAAGAATTTTTACATGGAAAATTTCACAAATTCAATTTCTTTGAAAAAATTGCTCAAAATTTTTTTTTTCATCATTCAGGTTCATTCTTAGAGGTTATGACGAAAAAATTCAAGATTTATCAATTATTCCTATTTTTGAAAGAAGTGCTTTTGCAATGGGCAATTTTGCATTTTCCCTGAATTCAATTTTATTTGAAAAATTGCCAAAAATAAGTTTTTTCTCATCATTCGGGTCCACTCTGAGAGGTTATGGCGAAAAATTCTAAATTTTTCAATTACCTATTCGCATTTTTGGAAAAAATTCATTTTTGCCATGTAAAAGCTTCGCAAGAATTTTTACATAAAAAATTTCACAAATTCAATTTCTTTGAAAAAATTGCACAAAATTTTTTTTTTCATCATTCAGGTTTATTCTGAGAGGTTATGACGAAAAAATTCAAGATTTATCAATTATTCCTATTTTTGAAAAAAGTTCTTTTGCAATGGGCAATTTCGCATTTTCCCAAAATTCAATTTTATTGGAAAAATTGCAAAAAAAAAAAAATTTCTCATCATTCGGGTTCACTCTGAGAGACAACGATGGAAAAATTCTGAACTTTTCAATTATTTGCATTTTTGGGAAAAATTAATTTTGCCCATGTAATAAGCACCAGTGGTACAATTATTAGTTATTACATGGTGAATTTCAAATTTTCTCAAAATTCAGTTTCATTAGAAAAATTGCCAAAAAAAATTGTTTCTCATTATTTGGGTCCACTCTGAGAGGTTATGATGAAAAAATTCTAAATTTTTCAATTATTCGCATTTTTGGAAAAAATTCATTTTTGCAATGTAAAAAGATCCGGGTTTTTCGCGGACCTTTTTACATGAAAAATTTCACATAATTAATTTCTTTAAAAGAAATTCTCCAAAAAAATTTTTCTCATTAATCGGGTCCATTCTGAGAGGTTATGACGAAAAAATTCTTAATTTTTCAATTATTCACATTTTTGGTTAAAATTCATTTTTGCTAAGTAAAATTTTCGCGAGGATTTTTACATGGGAAATTTTCCAAATTCAATTTCTTTGAAAACATTACTCAACAAATTTCTTTGTTTTTATTCGGGTCCATTCTGAGTGCTTCTGACGGAAAAATTCACGATTTTTCAATTATTTCTATTTTTGAAAAAAGTTCTTTTGCAATGGGCAATTTCACATTTTCCCAAAATTCAATTTTATTGGAAAAATTGTCAAAAAAAATTTTTTCTCAATACTCGGGTCCATACTGAGAGATAATGATGGAAAAATTCAGAATTTTTCAATTATTCCCATTTTTGAAAAAAAGTTCATTTTGTGCCGCATGATTACTTTGGTGAATTCTAGAAAGCTCGGCAAAGCCGAGAGAGGCAAGCGCCAATTAAATTGTCAAGACAATAATGCGATATTGGGCCCTTGTTGACTCGTTTTCTATGCAAATATCGCAAGAAAATTAAATTCGCAACCAAGCCCAGGATTCGAACCCGAGGTCTCTGGATTGTCGGTCCAGCGTGCTAACCACTACACCACTGTGGCAGCGAGATTAATCTGCGATTTAGATGCATATCAAACGAGTCAGTAGAACATATTACAATGTTCAGTACCTAGATGAGCATGTTACAATGGTCCATACAGGAGGGGATGCCTTAAGTTGAAGGAAATCCAACACCAAACGTCACCAAACGTTGCCAATTCTCCATTTTGACGAATATGCCCGTTTTTTTATTGTTTTTTTTTCTAAAATGGATAAGAGATCCCGCCGAGCGGTACGCGGGATCTTTTTATTTGAAAATACAAGTAGTAGAATCGGTAAAAAAAATTAATTCGCAACAAAAAATACGAAAAAGAGGTTAAAAAACTGAAACAACAAAAAAGAATTGAAGTTTTCGAAAAAAGAATGATTTAAAAAAATTCTAAGTCAAAAAAAATTTTGAAAAAATTTCGCCTCCACGAGGACTCGAACCCGGGTCCATCGGTTCCACAGGCCAGCGCTCTAGCACCTACGCCACCGGGGCAGCTTACAGAGACCCGTTTTAAAACGGTATACATGCACCTTAACTGCGAATACTACCCCCCCATGCGCGCGTACACGTATACGCGTACATACGAAGCGGCAACGCGCATAGGCGAAATGGTGTTGGATTTCCTTCAACTTAAGGCATCCCATATAGGAGAAGAAATGGCAGTCGCATCACTGCAAATAATTCTAGAAAGCTCGGCAAAGCCGAGAGAGGCAAGCGCCAATTAAATTGTCAAGACAATAATGCGATATTGGGCCCTTGTTGACTCGTTTTCTATGCAAATATCGCAAGAAAAATTCGCAACTTTGGTGAATTTCAAATTTTCCTTAAATTTAATTTCTTTGAAAAAATTACACAAACAACTTTTTTTCTCATAATTCGGGTCCATTCTGAGAGGTTTGGATGCAAAAATTCATATTTTTTCAATTTTTCACATTTTTAGGATAAATCGATTCGGTCGTGATTAATTGGTGGATTTCAAATTTTCCTTAAATTCAATTTTCTCATTACTCGGGTCCATTCTGAGAGATAATGATGAAAAAATTCTGAATTTTTCAATTTTTTACATTTTTGGGAAAATTTAATTTTGCCATATGTATAGATAATCAGAACCGGTGTGGTTTTGCCAATTTTTATTAGATGGTAAATTACACATTTTACTTAGAACTTAATTTCTTTGAAAAAATTGCCCAAATTTTTATTTCACATCATTCAGGTCCATTCTGAGAGGTTTTGATGAATTTTTTTTTTAAATTTTTCCATCTTTTTTCATTTTTGGAAAAATATTCAATCTTGCCATGTAATACTTATACTTACTCAAAATTCCAAGTTTGGCATACCACTTGCCTGACACTCTGTACAGATTATACCTAGATATGGGTATTGGAATTTATTATAAGTACCCTAAATTATACGTAGGTAGGTAATTAGGTAGATACGTACGTATGTAGTATGTACGTAGCTAGGCTGTGTCTATGTATTTATCTATACCTACTTAGGTGCTTATTTCGATCGAGTATTTTTATTTGCTCGCGTTTGTTTCACTAGTACCATTCGATTCGCATTCACACTGACATTGTATTTCACAATGAAATTCACTATCATCGCGGTACCTGCGATATGCATCTTTAACGCGTGCCTCGAATTTCGCTTGTAATTTTCAACTTACATCGAATATCCATATGAAGAAGTTGTCAATTAACGATCGAACCTAAATTGTATAATGTACACCTACTCGCGTACCTGTAAGACGTAAATACGTGCGCCTATCATAAAATTATATCAAATTTCCTAATCTAAATTTAATAATACCGACTGCTTCAATACTGCATGGCGTGACGGTGACGCTGAGCGTAGCTTACCTAGCAGACGTTGGTGATTCGAATTTAATTTCAACAAAAAAAAAAATCGCACACATACCTAGAGGGTATCATTTATATACTCGAATCAGATACGAGTACGTAGACGTACGCGTACAATTAGAGGAGAATAAAAGGCTTATTGTTCATAAGACGAATAAAACATTTACCATACATTTTGTTTATTAACTCGACTCGACTAAATACTTCTTTATAAAAATTGAAGGTGACGAATTTTGTAAGTTGGATGAATGGAAAAATCAAAGCACAGTAATCTACTTATCATCTAGGTATGTAAGTGCTGATTGTGTGTTTATACCATACCCTGGCTATAGGTACCTAATAAACACGCACATTCTTATACAATGACCTATACATATAGGTACGCTGTACGTTAGGTACGTAGAATTAAAATTTCCGCAATAAAAAACAAATCTACGCGGGTACTAAAACCTTGTTTTATGACAACATTTTACTACCTACTTCGTTGATAAAAAGAGGAAATTGTCAAAACAAAACTGACGGATGTAAGCTCGTTAAGAAAATTTGTGGAGTTTGAAACCGATTTGTATATAGTTATTAGTTAGTCACTTATTGAGTGTATAACTTTAATCACATATAAGCGTTTAAGATTTACTCCATTCAAGTAATGGATGAATATACGTGCAATTAAACATACGTCACGTCGAGCACCAAATTTAACCAAAAAATCTATTGGTGGGGAGGGGCGGGGGCGGGGGCGGGGGCGGGGGCGGGGGGGGGGGGGTCAGGAGTTCCTCGAATGTGGTGGAAAATTGAGTATTTTTTTGTCAATACCTCGAATGAAAATCTCATCACTCCTCGTCGTCTATATATCTAACCTACTGGAATTGAAATACGTATAGGGTAGAGTACCCGTTTATGACCACCTTAAGACATTTTTCATTTTCTCATTCTCATGACGAGTTGTAAAATGAAGTTATTTGAACTTTGATGATGTTTTCTGTATAATTGAACATTCTATTTTCGATCTGAATAGTTAGTATATTCGTCAAGTCATCATAATAATTATTTATTTGAATTCAAAAAAAAAAAGGTCAAAAATCCCCTAAAGTAGCCACCATGCTTCCAGCAATGGCCACGGCTGTTACCATTTTTGGCCATCCATTGAAATTGTGAATGCTTTTGTAAAATAACTTCATTCGAGTAATTTTTGATATATTAATACTCTTTTTAATAAAATAAAATAATAATAATAATAATAATAATAATAATAAAACAGTTTTTTGCAAATTTTAACACTTATTCAATTCAAAAATCTCCCTCAAGTTTTTAACCATACCTAGTGGCAAAAAGGACACTATTTCAAAAAGGAATAATCGCGATTTGACCCATCCCTGAATAAAAACTATCAAAATATTGATGGGATTATGAATAGAATAACAAGTAATTAAGGCAATTTTCAGAGTTCCTAACTCGGCCATTTAAATAAATGCGAGAAAAAATCATTTATTTACCAATTTTATATTCATTTCTGATAGATAAATCACTGATCTTTAAAAAATTACTTACTTTTGCCTCTACTTTTTGATTATTAGGACTGCTATTCCATCACTACACAGACCCCATCTAACGATCTTTTTTGCAAGCAAACTTTAACTTCATTCATTTTTGGCACAAGAAATTAGAGTTAAAAATACTTAACCACATATTTTCTTTCCAAATTATATAATATTGGTTGAAGAAGTGCATTCACTTTCAATTTAAAAAAACCCCAACTGATTTCATCCATTTTTTCTTTTCAAATATAAGTTCAATGCTAAAGGTGGCCAAAGATGGACAGGTGGCCATAAACGGGTACTCTACCCTAGTATATGTATAGGTAGGTATGCCCTATGCAATCAAAAAAAGGATTCTTAATTGGTTGACGGTTCGCTACGAAGTGCTGAAAGTAAAACTATTACTCGTGGGTATGATTCTTTGGTACCTATACCTATACGTATGTACCCATTACCTACATACCTATACCAATACCCATCCACTACATGGTCGCACCCAGTTTCATTTTTTGGCGAATCAAGATGCTATTATATTGCAGTTTCAATAGTAATTTTTAAATATATGCGAGAACATGCGCCATATGTCCTTGTACTTTTCACGAGTCGTAAAATTAATGGAATATACTGTACGTATATGTTATGAACGTACTACGTAGCTATAGTAAATAGTATTTGGTATACCGAGTATGCGTACTTGCACAGTTTTCTTCTACATATTATATCTATCAACATACAACATATGCACTAAAACCAAAAAAATGTAAAAATTTAAATATTTGATAATTTTTAATACTTTTATGAAAAATTGGGGATGCCCCAAGGTACCACATAAAATTAAGTTCATTCCCATAATAAGGGAAAACTTTGATGGCTTATAACCAAAAAACACAAAATTTTAAAAATCATAAATTTTGTGAAAATTTTCATTTTCAGTAATTTTTGAAAAATTTGAATTTTTGCAAAATTGCATCAATGATAAAAACTCCGTTAAGATCCAATGGAAAATCCTCCTCTGAAGATGAAATTTTTGAAAAAATTTCAAATCATCTATGTAGTGAAAATGTTTACTTTCAGTAATGAGTTTTTGCAAAATTGCATTTATTCAATGAAAAAAAACAACCCCAAGTTCTCATGCAAAATCCTACCCTAACTGAATTTGAAAAAATTTATTTTCAGTAAATTTTTTAAAAATATGGAAATTTGCGTTTAATCAATGGCAAAGGCTACCATTGGCTCCAATGCAAAATCCTACCCTAAGCGAATTTATCAAAATTTCTATTTTCAGTAAATTTCAAAAAATGTGAGTTTTTGCAAAATTGCATTTATTCAACGAAAAAGGCCACCCTAAGTTCCCAGGCAAAATCCTCCTCTGGCTGAATTTGTCAAAATTTTAATTTTCAGCAAATTTCAAAAAATGGCAATTTGCATTAAATTAATGACAAAGGCTACCATCTGCTCAAATGAAAAATCCTACCCTAAGAGAATTTGTCAAAATTTTCATTTTCAGTAAAGTTCAAAACATGAGTGTTTTTGCAAAATTTGCATTTATTCAATGAAAAAAGCTACCCCAAGTTCCCATGCAAAATCCTCATCTGGCTCAATTTGTCAAAATTTTAATTTTCAGCAAATTTCAAAAAATGGCAATTTGCATTAAATTAATGACAAAGGCTACCAATTGCTCCAATGCAAAATCCTACCCTAAGCGAATTTGTCAAAATTTCTATTTTCAATAAATTTCAAGAAATGTGAGTTTTTGCAAAATTGCATTTATTCAACGAAAAAAGCCACCCTAAGTTCCCAGGCAAAATCCTCCCCTGGCTCAATTTGTCAAAATTTTAATTTTCAGCAAATTTCAAAAAATGGCAATTTGCATTAAATTAATGACAAAGGCTACCATCTGCTCAAATGAAAAATCCTACCCTAAGAGAATTTGTCAAAATTTTCATTTTCAGTAAAGTTTAAAAAATGAGTGTTTTTGCAAAATTTGCATTTATTCAATGAAAAAAACTACCCCAAGTTCCCATGCAAAATCCTCATCTGGCTCAATTTGTCAAAATTTTTATTTTCAGTAAATTTTAAAAAATGACAATTTGCATTAAATTAATGACAAAGGCTGCCATCTGCTCCAATGCAAAATCCTATCCTAAGCGAATTTGTCAACAGTTTTATTCTCAGTAAATCTCAAAAAATGGGAGTTTTTGCAAAACTGCATATATTCAATGAAAAAAGCTACCCCCAAGTTCCCATGCGAAATCCTGCTCTGGTTGAATTTGTAAAAAAAAATATTTTCATGTAATTTTAAAAAATGGCAGTTTGCACTAATTAATGAAAAAAGCTACCAAAAGATCCAATGCGAAATCCCCCTGACGGAATTTTTGAAGAGTTGTAAAATCATGAATTACTCGTGGGTATAATACTTAGGTATGTAAAATTTAAAAATTTAAAAACTGTCCAAAAATGAATATTTTCTGTCTAATTGCATTTAATTAATATATGTAAAAAGAAAGCTAGGTACGGTATACCTTCGAGGCAAAATCCTACTCTGATGGAATTTTTGATTAATTCTCAAATCATGAGTTTCGTAAAAATTTCAAATTTCTATAATTTCTAAAAAATGAAAATTTTAGTTCAATTGCATTTCATTAGTGAAAAGGCATTTTTATACTTTCAAGCCAAAATCCTATTCTGCTGATTTTTTTCTTCTTAGGTAAAATTGAAATTCGATCAGGGATCGCTGTCCTATGAGTCATTTCACTGTATTCGTGCCAACCCACGTCCTGTACGAATTCTGAGTAGGTAGGTAGGTAGGTAGGTACATGAAAATGCGTTTCATTAGATCATCATCAATCTATAAGTAATAAATATGTAGTATTCTGCAGGTGGATATTTTCATTTCGCAACGGTAATTCGCGATTTCATCATTATCGAATAAGTATAAACATTATAAATACGAATTCGTCTTTGGGTTTACTTGAATTAAATTTTCCGCAACGTAAGAGTAACACACAGACATAGTAACCTTCAATACGTCCGTCAAAACGTGTAAATTCTATTCTTGTGTCGATTTCTGGATGAAATAGAAAAATCGTGAATAAGAGCGAACGCGGATGCGATGTCTGTGAGTATAAAAGCGCGTATTCCTAATTATAAATTAGGTACGCGTTTTAAATAAAAAATCGTCTTTGTCTATTAATTATACAGGTAGGTCTAGGTACTAGTAAGAAAAACGAATCGAACCGCGAACACTCGTCTACTACACGTAACGAATATCTACGAGTATTTCAATTTTCTTACGGTAGGTAAAGTAAGATCATTCGATAAAATCGAGCTGACATTTTAACGTGTGATTATCCATCTATTGTAAGAACAGATAAATAGGCACCCATCACGCCGCCCTGATATTCTCATACTTTTATACAAATCAGGAAGAACTATCATCGTATTCGCTTTATTACCTGTTAATATCATTCGTACCATGGGCTATTAGGTATTGTATACGTAGGTCTTATTTACTTAGTTATCTTTGTATCTACTTATTATTCGGTTTTATTTACAAATAATCATCGCAACGCTGTAATTTCGTTTGGTTGCGTCGACGTATGTATAGTGAGTATTCTATACTTACTTGATGATGAAAAAAACCTCAATGACCTTATTCGAGTACGGTAAATTTTCTATTTACGTACAAGGGAACCACTCAAACCGGAAACTCACTTGGTTCGACGAAAAAATCTTCAAAATCAAACTGAAAAGTGCTCGAATTCATTTGAAATTTTTGGGGAATAATGGTGCTAGGACGTTATCGAATTTATACCCAACTATCTAGTCCTATTATTCTGCATTTTTTTCAACATCGGCTCTTTTAACGCTCATAAGACGATCAACTTGAAATTTTAAATATTTTTCACTAGTGTCTGGACTTGCCTCTTCAAACAATTTTGATTCTCGCATCTGTACTGAACAGTGGCAAAATAACATTAAACAAAATCTCGACCTATGAAAAATTGTTCAGAAAAGTATATCAACTGCAAAGAGCGCACAAAACAGATCTATACACTAGCATTACCTTTGTTAAATTTTTAATTCCAAAAAGTAATTTAAGGATAAGCCTTGCAAATAATTTTTAAAAATACCTCATACTTTACTTATTACCAATAACCTTAATATAAAAAACGAAAATTAATGCGAAGAAAATCTGAAATTTTACAATTTTTTACAACTAGCGTTCTTACATAATTAGGTATCGTAATTAGTTATACAAAAAAAAAAAAAAAAAAAAAAAAAAAAAAAAAATAGAGTCGCATCACGAGCCCTTATCGAGTTATTAACGTTGCGCCGGTGCAGGTACATTTTCAATTAGGTTAGAAATTCACTCGACGAGTAAATAAAAAACGAGTGAATTTCAATTTTCAACAGTAAGCGTTAAAACTTTTTACAGAAAAAAAAAATGATAACGACGCGTAAAAACCCAAATAGATATACAATACTTTTGTCGAGACAACGCGTGTTTACAAAATGCGGCGAAAATGAACGATCTAGTGCCCGTACTTCTGGAATTCCCATTCTCTATTATCGAGCGGGCAAACTTGGCGTGTTTTTAACCATCTTGAGATGCAGTGAAAATGAAAAGCGTGATTACAGACACCCCAAGCCACGGTGCACTCTTCGCTGGTTGCTGAAGCTTGATTAGCTTGGCATTCGATACATAGATCCATTATATGATTTCTACAAATTGCGCAGTTATCTACGACTATATCCCATGCCCAAAGAGCAACGGCGTTCCATTTTTTCACCTCGAAGCGTTTCTTTTCGCCTTTCGATGTACTGGAAGACGGCTGTTCGTCGTCCTTTGGATCAACGTCCATATTTTCTGAAACCGATGTCATACCTGATAGATGCTGGAAAGCTGCTTGATTCTTGAATTAGCTATCGACGTAGAGTTTCGTTCACAAGAAAATACAACTGCTAATGTTTAAACACTACTAAATAAAGTAAAATTTCTAATAAATTTGAGAACATTTCTGCCGAATAATGAAAAAATAATAATTTATGAAGACCGGATGCGAATTGATAAGAAATCGTAAACAAATTTTTGCCATCGTAGTTTTCCAATGTTGTAACCAAAAACTGTTTCGCCTTGCAACTTTTTTTTTTTTTTTTTTTTTTTTTGATCGAATAACATTTTTATAAAATTATTTTATTTTACGATTATTTTTATATAATTATTTATTTTTTTTACAAAAAAATTAATTCAAGTAAAGTCAAATCAGTAATAGGTATCTATCCAATCATTTAAAAACTTTATTAAGTTACTATAGAGTTTTTGATTTTCATGACAACACGAAAAGTAAAGTAACTACAGTACCTACTTTAATATTATACAATACATATAAATTTACATTTTGCATTATTTTTCACCGTTTTTATCTTCTTTCCACGCCGAAAAATTTAAGAATGGTATGGCAGTCTCGTGACAATTTAATAAATTGTTTCTGAAATTCAAAATCTCGTTAAGAAAAACATACTTTGGAAATAGCGAATACCACAAAAATTCAATAGCCAAGCCAAGTTTTAAGTAAAAGCGAAGGTCCTTCCATTAGAAAAAAATTGCTCACCGAATAGCATCAGGAACCTGAAAGACATCTTTTTGCATCCAAGTTATATTGTTACTGTTATCGCAAAATATCCTAGCAAGATTTGATCTACGTATCTGTTCTAATTGACCTGCAACAACAGCGAAAAAAACAAATTAAAACCAATTAGGTAGGTACCCGTACTCATAATTTTTTTTTTCTATTCCATAATAAACAGAATTACTTTCAAAGAACGACCCCATTTGTTTTGTGTTGTCGTAAAAAAATCTGTCCGCTATTCTCGATCTCGAAAACTGTTCACCAATAATGCACTGCAAAGTAGGTCCAAGCATAGCATCTTTTAACGGATATTCAGAAACTGCCCCGACGATCAAATCTACATCGCTGATTTTTCTATACACCTTTTCCAAACGTGTGATAATCTAAAAAAAAAAAAAATTAAAAAATGACGAATAAATTACGCGAAAGCATCTTACAAGTTGAAACGTGACGAGACGTACGTAGGTAAGTAAATAGTCCTTTCAATAAAATAATAGCCTATACTGCCAGTTATCAAAAAGATCCACGAAAAATAATTCTAAAACAAATGAGAAAAAAATACTCGTACACCTTGAGAGATGATACCCCGAAGATCTTTGAACGAATTTGGTTCGGTCAAGTTGCAAATTTTTCGAAAATTTACGTAACTCGGTAAACCGTGATCTCGACCCCTTTGAATATCCAAACTAAATAAATCCATGCCAAAGTTTCCCGATGAAGAGTACCAATAATGCATCAACTGGAAAATAAAATTTGCTTATTATACCTATCTGTTTTTATCGTGAATAGCAACGAACGTAAAATAGAATTCCATGTTAGCTTAGCACTCTTACCGCTTCTGAAAAAGTTGAGTCTATTTTTTGAGAATTTTGCGTGGCCAAACCTCGAATTACACTATCGAAGTAAGTATTATCATTTAATAGCGATTGCTGTACAAAATGATTCTTCAAATGGGTAATATCACCCACATTACGGTCTTCCATATACAATCTAGAAATAAAATATCAAGTTTGGTAGTTGGTTGCTTTTTAGGTACTTTTTCTTTATTTCAAAAACGTTCGAGTTCGACCAGAGAGAAACAGCAGAAAAATGTTTTGAAAATAGCCTGTAGGTAGGTACGGGTAGGTATTAATTGTTTTCTTTTTTTGCGATATAATGAGCAATAACCCTTTAATGATTTACCCGATATCGCCATCCAGCATTGAATTTATAAAAGGAAGTGCGGCCGTGGCGAACGAATTACTAACTGTCGGTTCTACATCATCGTTGTATGAGTCTTCTGATTCAAGGGACGGACTTTTGATGTGACTGTCGTAATATTTTCTACCTGTAGTAAATGATAAAATTAAAAGTAACAACAAGTACTTCGAAGTACCTAATTGAATACGTAGGTAGGTAGGTAGGTAGGTAGGTAGGTAGGTACTACCCACCTTTCTGAAAATGAAGGGAAAATCCTCAACTCACCTAAAATTCGAGGTAACCATTGTGTGTAGGTGATGTGTTGGATTTCAGCAACGACTATTTTTTTAGTTTCTTGAAATATAACTTCATCACTCCAGTGGTTATTGAATGTAGCCAGTGTATCGGCGATTCGGTTGTGTTCTCTTACGAATAATGCGTGTAGCACACCCAATTGAGGATGCGAATTCACTCTCATATCACCTAAGTAAGCGGAATTACGTGATTTAATCGTAGATATTACTTAGGTAGGTACCTACTCATGCAGGTACTTTATTCGCGTTAATAGGTATTTGTACGAAGACATTATTACCGGCGTTATAACAATTGGTAATGTTATTGTCTGAAAGAGGACATGCGACTTTATTGCGGTCGGTCAAAGGAGGATACTCTGGGCCACCGCTTTTCTGCATCGATGTTACGAGTCGTCCGCCCCACATGGCACGCAGAGATTTGCCTTTGGCTTCGGTTGATCCGTAAACTACGCTTCCGTCGAGAAAATGCGAAGCTTGATTCATCTAGCGAACAAAATATGAAGGTATTCAGCAAGTAGGTAAGTACTAGGTAGGTCATCTTCAACCCTACAATGGTTCGAAATTGAAACTTTTGAACTAGGACAATAGACCTGTTGTTTTTTTTTTTACCAACTATGGCGAATGCAAGTGCAACTGATGACGATCGCGAACTTGCGTACCTGTTCGGTAGGTCCCAACGTACAATCCGGTCTCATGGCGGGTAACGATCTCACGTAATTCATGCAAGTTTGAAAAAATTTATTGTAAAAGACGTCCGTGTGCGGTATGGTTATCGGTGCGCATGAAATATGATTATGACGAGGAGGTAACGGTCTTCCGTCGTTCGTACAGCAGGTTATCGGAGTTTTTATATTGACTGTTGAAAAAAATGAAAATCGAGTAGATAGGTAATTAATGAACGTCTACAATCAATTCATATTGTCTACTAAGTATACGAACCCATATTTGAAGCAGGAGTGTACGCCATATCGTGCCCAATAAAAAGTCCCCAAATGGCCATAGCTTGGGTACGAGTCGAATCTGGAGTACGATTAGGCTCCTCCAAGGTCGTACTAATTAATCTGGCGCTA
Source organism: Balanococcus diminutus (assembly GCA_959613365.1). NCBI lineage: Eukaryota > Metazoa > Arthropoda > Insecta > Hemiptera > Pseudococcidae > Balanococcus > Balanococcus diminutus. Next base: position 62,465,736 of record OY390716.1, on the reverse strand, counting down.
GGTAGCTCTTTGCCCCCGCTTGATGTACCACGAAGCGCGTACAAACCTGGGTAATTTTTGAAAAAAAAAAAAAAAAAAAAAAATGAATGAATGAATGAATGAATGAATGAATGAATAAATAGGTAGGTAAATGCAAATATAATGCGACGTTTATTCTATCTAGAAGATTACTTACCATCGTCGTAATCGGCGTTCAGCAACCGTCTGTAAGCTGTATTGCTTCTACCTCGAAATGGTTTTTTGAGATTATTACACGAACCGTCCAACTTGCGATATTTTTCAGTTTCCGCGTCGCAAGTAATATTTTCATAAATGTACGAACACACTTGGCCTAATTTCGTTCCGAGTAATTTGATCGAACTTAACCGCTCCGTGCAGTCCTTTTTCTTAACGGATCTGTCGAAAAAATATGCATTTAAGGTGGCGAGTAGGTAGAGGTAGGTGTATCACGTGGAAGCGCCAGCCACAGATAGATATACCTATTTTTACCTGCTGCAATGCTTGGACGTTAAATATTGAGAGGCTTTGATCGCGATGAAAGCGCTTTTCGTGTTATTTATCGCTTCATCCGACGGTAAAAAGTCCACCATTTGACTGTACGAGGGAGAAGTGTTTTCTGTTCTTAAGCCAGACGTTTGTATATTCTGTTCGAAAGTGGCCAACTTACGTACTTGGTCTTCGGCTACGGCGATTGAATTTTCTAAATCATGGGTAAAAACATCGATAAAGTTCTCCGAGTGATTTGTCGTCAATTCTGAAACAAATGTTTTAGCGCAGTTGAGTAAGTAGGTCGTAAATTTATACTTGTATCCTAGAAAAATGACCAATGCGGATGAGAGATGCCCAAGTAAAAACATTGGTTAGATAGGTAAGTACTAAAAATTAGGAAAGTTACCTGGGTGAAAATAAGACGATTTATCATAAAATAAGGCATCGGTCTCGCATAGGAAGTAAAAAATTAGCAAATAACACCACGGTTTTTTCATCGTGATCACCGCCGCGCCGTTGCCTTTGCTGTAAGAAAGTAGGTACATCAACTGGAATCCTGCCAATGAGAAAAACTGAAATTTAATCGGCGAAAAGGAATTAAAGTCCTCCGTTGGCGTTGGAGTGTATACGATTTTAAAAGTTTCCACTTTTGTAGAAAATATTTTCGAAAATGTGATATCTGTTAATTTCGCTTTAAATTGTTGTAGGTACTATGTACTATGTACGACTAAGTTAGGTAACTACATATAATACCACCAACTCCGACAGTCGATAAACATTACCTACACATATTTACACAATATCATTCGGGTATTATCGACCAACGACAACTCAAACTCCAAATAAATAAATAAATAAATAAAATAAAACGATTAGTATTTTATCTTCACATCGCGTTTTATTTGCTTAACCCCAAAGTTGTAAATATATTATGTATTACGAAGAACAGCAACATTTTCGCCATAATTCGATATCTAAGTGCATGGATAGGCATATCGCACATATCGAATGCGATGTCTCATAACTCAAAACTAGACATTTTCGAGGTGACTGTGTTAAAATATTATGTAGAGGTAGGTAGTAGGTATACCCTCCATCAGTTTTTAATGTCCAAGTCATATTATGCAAAATTTAAGGGGAGGGAGGGGTCGAATCGAAATTTTTGTAATAACCAAAATTATTTCTAGGACTTTTAGCTAAAACTTTTACTTGAAAATTTTTTCAATTGGACCCCTTCCTCTCCGTGCTCGGGTCCATTCTGAGAGGTTCTAGCGAAAATTTTTTAAAGTTTTCAATTATTCCCATTTTTGAAACAAATTAATTTCTATGCCATGCGAAAATCAAATTTTCCTTGAATTGAATTTCTTTGAAAAAATTGCTCAAATAAATTTTTTCTCACTACCCGGGTCTATTCTGAGAGGTTCGGAGGAAAATTTTTTGAATTTTTTAACCATTCTAATTTTTGAAAAAAATTAATTTCTATGCCATGCGAATTTCAAATTTTCCTCAAATTGAATTTCTTTGAAAAAATTGCTCAAATAATTTTTTTTTCTCATCTTCGGGTCCATTGTGGGAGGTTCTAGCGAAAAAAGTTGAGTTTTTCAACTACCCAATCGACAAGTCATAAAGCATTATGTTAGTATTTTGCTAGCGTTGCATCGGCACGCTAGCATATTACTAGCATCAGTAGCATTATGCTGGCACGTGTTACGAAAATGCTAGCATTCATGTTGACTTTTTTTGGACCACCTAATAATGCTAGATGCTAGCATTATCAGGTGCTAGCATAGTGCTAGCATCATGCTAGCACAATACCAAGTGCTAACAAAATGCTACTAAAATGCTACTAGGATGCTAGCACTAGCATTCAAAGTGGTTCAAAAACAGGCAACTGATGCTAGCATTCTCAAATTTTTTTTCGTCAATAGGGTATTCCCATTTTTGAAAAAATTCATTTCTGCCATGAAATTCAAATTTTCGTCAAATTGAATTTCTTTGAAAAAATTGCTCAAATAATTTTTTTTCTCATATTCGAGTACATTCTGAGAGGTTCGAGCGAAATTTTTTTGAATTTTTCAACTATTCCTATTTTTGAAAAAAATTCATTTCTGCCATGAAATTCAAATTTTCTTGAATTTCTTTGAAATAATTGCTCAAATAAATTTTTTTCTCATATTCGGGTCCATTCTGAGAGGTTCTATCGAAAAACTTTTGAATTTTTCAGGTATTCCCATTTTTGAAAAAAAAATCATTTCTGCCATGAAATTAAAATTTTCCTCGAATTGAATTTCTTTGAAAAAATTGCTCAAATTAATTTTTTTCTCATATTCGGGTCCATTCTGAGCGGTTCTAGCGAAAATTTTTTAAATTTTTCAACTATTCCTATTTTTGAAAAAATTTCATTTCTGCCATGAATTGAATTTCTTTGAAAAGATTGCTCAAATAATTTTTTTTCTCATTACTCGGGTCTATTCTGAGAGATTCGGATGAAAAAAGTTTGAATTTTTCAATTATTCTCATTTTTGAAAACAGTTCATTTTCCCCATGTAATAACAATAAGTACCAGTTGGTACTTATTACATGGTGACTTTCAAACTTTCCTTAATAATTGAATTTCTTTGAAAAAATTGCTCAAATAAATTTTTTTCTCACTATTCGGGTCCATTCTGAAAGGTTCTGGCGAAAAATTTTGAATTTTTCAATTAGTGCCATTTTTGAAAAAGTTAATTTCTAGTCATGCGAATTTCAAATTTTTCTTAAATTGAATACCGACTTCGCATAACATTCCGATGATACTAATCAAAAATTATAGATTGGGAGGGAGGAAAGGGCCAATTGAAAAAATTTTCAATTAAAAGTTGTGGATTAGGATCCTAAAAATAATTTTAATTATTATATAAATTTCATTTGGATCCCTCCCTCTTCTTTGATTTCACATAACATCAGGTAATAGATGCTTTTTCAAAATTGAGGAGGGGTCCAATTAAAAACTTTTTCAAAAAAATGTTGTACGTAAACTGAGGTCCTAGAAATGATTTATGTTATATAAAATTTTCGATTCCCAATTTCCCAAGTAGTATTGGGACTTGATAAATTTTACTAACGGTGCCAAAAAAAAAAATAAAAAAATAAAAACAGTATTGCGGCGAGTCATCACTCGTGTTTAAAATTCTATGTTACGATATTATGATGTTATCGAATCCAAAAATTCGTGGATAAAAATTGGTAGTTAGGAATATCTGTTGAAAGAATGTGAGCAGCTTTGCTGCAGAAAGATGAATGAAACATTCGACTCTTATCTATAGGTACTAGTTATAGGTCTACCCACCTAAATTAAATAAGTACCTATTTAAAAGTATTCAAATTTAACGAACCGACGAAGCATCCGGATATGAGCGATAGTTTGATGAATCGTAATCAAACCCACCTATCACGAAAATATAATTAAAAATTTATAAACTATAGGTAGGTAAAAAAAAAGTAGAAAGCATTTTATTAAACGTCGCAAAAATACAGTACACGAGTAAGATAGGTATTGATGCACTTCGGGTGGAGTGGAAGAAAAGAAAAACGACGTTATTGTTTCAACATTCATTCATTATCACTATCAGGGTTACAGGGTTGTGGGTTGATTACGAGGTACGCGCGATGATGTATCACAAATTAGCGTGAAATTCGATAACCGTAACACTTTGAATAGGTACTTAATCATTTCTTGATCTATTTCATTACCGAACCTATTTATTTCTTTTATCTAATTTGTAAAGTACGATTACTTTTTTTCTTCTTCTTCGACGAAATACAATAAAAATATGGAATCTATGACCTCGTGTATGAACTTCACAAATAGGTACATGGAATATAGCCACCGCTTATTTTTTTCTACTTTTATTCGAGATCAATTTTTAGCAGACAGTTGAACTGCAATTTTAATGTACGCTAAAGCATCAATATTACCTGGCCTTCCTTCTTTTCATCATTGAATTTCAGAATTTGAACCTTCAAATTTTTTATCGATGTACGTACTGAAAATTTCATAAACAGCCGAGTTATACTCCCATCGGGCGGGGGGGGGGGCATTCATCGATACGTTGGTAGGTAACTTTTATGAATTTTTATACATATATTATACCTAGCATATATTTATTAGGGTGGACCGAAAAACAAAAATTTTTGATTTTCAAAATCCAATTATAAAAAAATTGATCAAATCAAATAATATCTTCCAATTGCGCAAGAGCCGTCAAATTTTTAAAAAATTTTAAAAATAAAAAATTTTAAAAAAATTCCAAAATGTTACAAAATGGGTTTTATGCCTTTGGTTGGCATGTTATTATCATCGTTATGAATATTTTTTGAAAAAAAAAAAAAAACAGAATTCATCAGATCATCGCATTTATTGAGGCATTAAAAAATGCCATTTTTTACGTTTTCTTTTTTTTTAATTGAAAAAAATAGATTAAAAATTGTAATTAAAATGGGTTTAACATACACAGTTTCGCTCAAAAATACAATTTACGACGATTTTTCATCATTACCTTCATTTTCAGGAACCATCATTTTCCTCATTTTCTTCAGTTTTTCGTAGTTTTTGAAAAATTCTCAAGGGTACGAAAAAGATGAAAAATCGCTGAAAATTGTCTTTTTGGGCAAAAATGTGTATGATAGACCCATTTCAATTACGAATTTTTAAAAGAAATTTTAATCTATTCTATTCAATTTTTTTTTTTTTTAAACGTAAAAAATGACATTTTTTTAATATCTCATAAATGCGATGATCTGATGAATTCTAAATTTTTTTTTCCAACAAAATATTAATAACGATGATAATACTTGCCAACCAAAAGCATAAAACCCATTCTGTAACATTTTGGATTTTTTTTTTCAAATTTTGATTTTTTGCGAGGGCTCTTGCGCGATGGGAAGATATTATTCGATTTGATTACTTTTTTTTTCATTTTTCATGTAAATTTTTGTTTTTTGACCCACCCTAATATTCATATAACCCAATGATATGGTTGATATTAATATTATTGTTATTATTATAAATTTATATTTTTTAAATCTGAGTCGATAAATTTAAAATTTCAAGTTGTATTTTTCAGTTCATATGTTTACTGTTTAGTTGGTAAACACGATAAATTTAGGTGTAGATGTTTAGTGTTCCCGCCTCCTCGTATCGAACGATTCGAATAAAACATCTCGCACCTACTACCTATAAATAAAAACACGTGGCGGTAAATATGTATAATACCTATAAGTATAACAACATTCCAGTCGACGTTGAAAACCGGAAACCTTCGTCTAAATTATCGAGTAGAGAAAAACAAACAATAACAAAAAAGTCTAGAGTGTGAGTCTACTAAACTCGAACTAGACCTACCTAAGAAATTTTCAAACCACAAAGAATCAAAGTGTATTCTTCATTCTTAAGAATGCCTTTCTTAAAACAGAAAATGTAAACAAAAAAAAAACAACAACTTGGCGCACTGCCAGTCTGCCATATCACTTCGAAATTGTAATACCTACTTATTATTATTTTGCCAAAATGAATAACCATCGTAAGTGTAGGTACGTAATTACACGAGTAAAATGTATTATAGTTGCCAAAAAAAAGTTTTCGCTCACGTCATATTGTGCGCAAAAATTACAACAATCAACTTAAAATATCTATATGAAACATTTTTTACCATTACCACTTGAATCCTTTTGTTATAGGTCACTGGTTAACCTTTAAGATTCCACGAGGTATGGACTACGGAGACTGATAGTATTTTTTATTATTATACTAGATGAACGAATCGCCACTTTTCGCCGACACATTAGGCACAGCCGCGAAATCGAGATAATAATTCTAAAACACTCGAATGGATAGAAAAATTAACACGCGAAGTCGTTTTTCCGTTAGAAGAAACAGAATCTATTTTTATTGTTTTTATAGTGCAAACTGCAAAGTGAACTATACGAACTACGACTCACTCAGACAGACGCTTGTTTGAAATACGCGCGAATACTGCTTACGTCGCGATACCTCTACATAAACATAGCGCTAGTCCCATAGTCCATAAATTTTACAGCTCAAGCTGCAAAATACATTAAATATTTATGTACTATACACGACTTGGTACTTGGACAAAATGCTTCAAAAAATCAAAAATCCGACGAAATTTACCAACTCGTAAACCATGTGCGAATTAAATGCACCATTAATAGGTAAGGTACCTACCTACTGTTTCGCAAAATTTGCTTACAATACTAAATCTTATAAAAAAAAAAAATTAAAATAGATTGTTAGATTATTTTTTATTATTATTCACCTAACATAAGATGCCTACGTAGATTCAAAAGTAAAAAAATAATAATAACGCGATATCGAGACAAAAAAAAATTACTTAACGTACAGACCTAGGTACAGAAAACGCTCGAATATAAATAAATGAAAATAACGAATGAAATAAATAAATACGAAACGAGAAAACATACATTACCTATACTTAAATGCTAAGTAACTATCACACCGCAATATCACCGAATATTAAAATGTTACACTAATTTTTCTCTTTTATAGCGTGAATTTTTAGGTAAGGACAGTAAGTGGTGAATATGCATTTTCTCCAGCAAAAAACGAGGTAAAATAAGTATAAAATTTCCAAATACTTATGCTAAATGATCGTGAAATTTAGAGGAGATTAATGAGAAATTACCATAAATCTCTTATAGATATAATTAAATATATTATTGTAAAATAAAAAAATAAAAATTACGCAATTATTTTAACCATATTGAGCAATAGGTTTAGGTACGTAATAGACTAATGAACAGTAAGTACTATTCAAAATTCACTTATGGTATCAATATGAATAGACTTGGTTATACCTAATCATAGGTAAATAAAATAAGCCGTGTACAATGACTAGTGAAACGCAATTGCGATAGGTTTCTTTTTTCTCAAATCTTGATTGTTGATTGCTGTTTTTCTTTATTTTCTTTCGCCCTCTTCAATTTTTTTCGTATTGCTACAACGCCTATAAAAAAAAATTCCAAGAGGATAAAAATGGTACTAAATGATGGTCTCTTCAAACCTACGAAATGTGAATTTCAACGTGCTTACATTTAACCATTTGCATCAATTCCGCTTGCTTTTTGATTTCCTGCGGTGATTTATTATGCGCGCCGCTGAATATAAAAAAATGACAAAAATACACGATCACAATGAATTATGTATACCCTTTTAATAATTAATAACAAAATATATTTCGGTTTAACCAAAGTATGTTTTGTTAGTATTACTCAACATAATTATTAAAAGACGTATAGTCGAATGAATTTTAAAAACTTGAAATTATTACGTTTTCAGTACTTCTTCATTTTCGTCCGAGCGCAATTTTATATTACTTCTGGGGCCATGGTTTTGGCGATAAACCGCGAGGAAAAGTTTCGCATAAGATTTCGCAAATTTTTTAATAAACCGTTGAATGTTTTGGACGAATGCCTGCAACAAATTGTTCGAGTTAAACAAATGTACTTAATATTGAGACCACAAGACAAAGGGAAAAATTCTCAACCAACGGAATTGCAAATCTCAGCGATGTAATACAATCCGAATGATGCTTTGAATACATTAAAACAGAATCTGCTCTCGATGTCAGTCGCGTTTTTCAGCATTATCGGATACAAACAATGAACAGGAATTACATAAGCGAATAGGTAAGCCCTGAAACGTTGAAAAAAACAGTACCCATACTGAATAGTCTTATTATATCGAATGAAATGAAAATTGAACTTGCTCACCATACGAAAAATAATAGCAGCGAAATAAAATTCTTGACGAAATGAATCGCATTTTTCTCGTTATTTTTCATTACGAACGACTTATTTGCTGATTGAAAGGCGAGGAAAAGACTAGATAATGTTCCAATAAAAAACGTCATTCCTAAAAATCTGTAAAATATAGGTTAATTACTCGGTAATGAAAATATGTATTCGGTGATTTTTTTTTTCATTTACAACGAAATGATCATTATTCAGTCTTACTTGCAATAATATCCGCTCAACAAGAATATTACCAAAAATATACTTCTTCCGAGTTCGTAGGATTTGAAACTATTCAGCGAGATCACTTCGTGTAAATGCGTCAAAATGAACGAAAACACGAAAATGAAAATATCTTCAATCAGCGGCAAATTCTCTACATGCTCTGTCAGTAAATTGGCTGACTGTGATTTCGGATTGATTATAATTTTCCATAATTCCGTCCGTGATACGGTAGCCAAATTCAACCCCAGTACCGTTGCGCAGAAAGAATACAAAAGACCACGCATCAGATTTGAGGCGACGAGACACCATAGTTTACTTGTAAGCCGCAATTTCGAACAGCATAGCTGTGAACAAGAAGAATTAAGATTAAATGAAATAGTTTATGCAGTTGTTGGTTGATTGAGTGTTATTCTTCGAGTGTTTTCAGACTTCATCTAAACAGGGATGAATTGAAATGATAGAGTATAACTTACAGATAAACTTTTAAAGCCGAAGAATCCCAACGTATTCCATAAACTTGTGAGGAGAATTATTTTATAGCTAAAGGAACAATCCATTAATAGCATCGAAATGTTGCTTGTCAATTCTTCAATCGTTGCGTTGATATAAATATTATACACACTTTATGTTTTTAATAAAAACGAATTAAACTTTAACCCATTTCGGTATTTAAGCATGTTACCTATTATTGAAATGAAATTAATTAGAATTTGCGATTCCAAAGGAAAGGTTAATTAATTTTTTCCATTTTCCTTATCAAAAACAAATATGTAAACAAACACCACAGCCACGCAGTTGGTCGCGCACGTGCGTTCATTATTCGTGTATTTTCGTCTACCTTCGTATTCACTCGCAAGTGTTCATCAGCTGTGAGATGTAGGTACCTATAGAAATTATAGAATAGATAGATAGGCAGTAACTTTCAGGCCTGCGGCAGGCAAGTGTTTGTACTTCATCCTCAATATCCTGTGAGTACTGCTGTATTACCAATTACCACATTATTATAGCACCCTTTCATTACTTACTTGACTTTACCCCTTGAATATAATCAAAGACTGATCCCATTGTACTCGATTATGAAGTGAATTACCAACATACATGGGCACGTTCAAGTTCGCGAACTTTTCACCGAACGTGAACTTGAACGAGTTCGTTTTTTTGAATGTGAACTAATGAACTGATTTTCTTCGTTCACTTCAGTTCAGTCAATTGACGATAAAAATTGCAATCAAATGTCAAAAATTCATAACTTTATGGACGAATCTGTGCTAATTTACACACAAATAATCTCACCATTGGATTTTTCATAGGAAACCCTCTTTTTTGACACCCCACTCACTTTATAAAAAATGAACGGTGAATGAACGTGTTCGCGAACTCAGTTCATTTTGCAAATGAACTTGAACTAAGTTCGTTTTTTTGAGCGAATGAACGTGAACTTGAACGAGTTCGTTTTTTTGACGAACGTGCCCATGTATGATTACCAACCAAGTGACGATCAACTAGAATGTTTTTTTTAAAACAACAAACAGCCGCAATTGAGAATAGAAAATAGAACTTGAGGAAAATAAGTAATCGTGGTCAAACAACGCTAGTTCTTCCATATCTCATTTTTTTTTACAAAACATTAGAACCTTCCCATGACCGGAGAATTGAGACAAATTTTGCAGCATCTATTCCCAGCAGCAATTTGTTTCATAAACGATCATTAAAAAATATGCAAGCCGAAACCAACGTTCAAATAAAATCTCTGTTCAATTATAATTACGTAACAGATAACTTCTATGTACATATACAATACTTCGTAATCTCAAACAGCAAAGAACAATTACAAAAACGTAACTAATGTCTAAAACGTAATAGGTATATAAAAAAAAAGAAAAAGACATACAAGAACTATTCAAATTATCAAGTTTAAATACACGCGCAAATTGCAGACTAGGACAGTTTGTCACGTTTGCTTCAAAGTTGAGTTTTGCAAACAACTTTTACTTAAAATTGTGAGAAAAAAAGGTTATAGTTATGTCAAAGAAGCGATCAAAACCATATTTTTTGTAGAAATTTTTGCTTACTAACTTGTATTTCAAAATTATTACTTTATTACTTACTGGAAAATTAGATATTTATTACGAACTCGACATAACTAAAGAAAAAAGATACAAATTTAAACTTTATGGATACGAATGATGATCAGAAAACCTCGTCAATGGGAACTTCAATCGACACAGATTACAAAAAAGATGTTGATTTTTAGTTGAAAATCTGAAAGCAATAATCATCTGTAATTTTGTACGTAATAATTACGAAGAATATTTTCATTCGACAGATGAAACAATGTTGGGCTGTTTCTCGTATGTCAACAATTAAGATTACCTAGCATATTTTGTAAACGGAAGGCTCGACACTTTGTTTACAATTGCGTGCTATGAGGATGTTCGCTTGCTTGAATTAACGGCCGAGCCCATTCTACAAAATCGTCGATTAATACCGGCCACGCTCCTTCTTCGTCATAATTGCTTAAATCTTCGTTTATTACGGAAGAAAAATCCAACAACAGGTTCCACGTGTCCTTTGGAATGGAGCGTTTATGATGCTCCTGCAAAAATTGATATTTAACATATTGAAATGACAAAGGTATTTATAATTTTGCTAAAAATTCAACTTTATGATCAGCATTTTACCTCTAAAAATCGACACCATAAATTCAAGAACTTGAAGCGCCCTCGCATAACAATATTCCAATACGTAATGGCCATCTCCAAGTCTAGACCTTTTTGGCATGGATTCTTTGCGTAGTTGAATGTAAATTGGTAAAAATCCTTAAAACTGAGACTATCTCGTAACTCGGCTTCTAATACGGGCAGTTTCATCTTTAATTTATCTATAGTGTCAGCACTGGAATGAAAAAAAGAAACATTTTGAGCAAAACATACCGTATAAAATACTGCGAGCAAGAAAATTTAAAATTGACCATTTACCCAATGTCCATCATGCCACGAACAAATTCATCTTTGGTGAATTCACACTGAGTAGCAGCCTTAAATTTCCACGCAATAATCAAAACCAACTTTGAATCTGGAGATAAATTTAAATCATCCAGAAATTTCATCACTCCTTCTGCTGTGATCTTTTCAGGTTCAGAGGGATCTATTCAAAAGAAACGTTGTAGTTTTACAATCACTACACAGTACAATATCATAATATATTAACGTGTAATCGATCAAACCTTTGTAACGGGAAAATAATGTATCTAACTTTCTTCTATCCATGCCGTGACTACTATGTGCAATCGTATGCGGTAAATTAGCAGTATTATAAAGGTGGTGAGATCCGCTATTGGTTAAATGTGAATTGGTATTTATCATCTTGGGATCTTTAATCACACTCAAATATCTGGTGGGATTTTGATAGAAATCATCCGTAGCTGGTTCTAGTTTCCAATCATTTTGAGATAAACAAAATATCGCAACCACCTCCGAGGTTTGTGTGCAGGCGATAAATTTTTTTACTTTTTCTCGTTGAGCTGATTTCAATTTATTCTGTAACGCACGATTAAGGATTTGATATGAAAAACATGCGTAATTTTGGTGAACTGAAAGCATTCAGCGTGTAATTTCTACCAAGTTGCAATCGTATAACTTACCATTTTATAATCAGAAATGAAAAATATAGAACGAATCAACACGAAAAGAAGGCGATAGAGATTTCCATTTCCAAATCAAATAAACAAAAAAATAATGACTGTTTTTTTATTGCAGCCATTTTAATACCCAACCTGCGTTTATCATCAGTGCGTCCAGAGTTGTTGGAAATACTTGAAAATTCCTACTTCACAGTTCACTTTGTAGGGCTCTACGAACAACCGTAGAAACTATTTTTACTGATTTAACGTTTTCATATTACCTAACCTGTGAATCTCGAAATGTTGCTATGGAGTGCCAACATATCGAATTAATGAACACGAAACTTCTTTCTCGCGGGACCCTGGACAACCGTAGAAATTATTTGATCAAATATGGATGTGGCAACGTCGCATTGGCGTTATCACAACCAACGACAGTGTTGTGAAACGGGAATTCCCATTTTGCGGGAATGGGAATTGTTCCCGGGAATTCCCGGGAACGTTCCCACCTTCATCAAAACCGGGAATTCCCGTTTTCAAATAAATTATTTTTTTGAAGCAAAAACGAGATTTAAGCAGGGAAGAAAACCAATTGAAACCACAACCAGGTAAAACCACCACCACCAGATATTTCAATTGGTTCTCAAAACCATTTGAAACCATTACAATGAACTTCAAAAATTCATTCAAAAACCACCACCAAAAAGAACCAATTCTTTTCGAAAAGGCAGGGAAGAGAACCGTTTGAAACCACAACGAAAAATCATTTGCTGAAATAACCACAACCACAACCACAAGAAAGTGGATCGAAAATAAATAACCACAACCACAACCACAAGAAAGTGGATCGAAAATAAATAACCACAACCACAACCACAAGAAAGTGGTTTGAAAATAAAAAACCACCATCACCACCACCACCATTTTCAATTTCCTTTACAATGAAAACCAGAACCACCACCAATTAATGGAATTGGTTCTTTTTGGTTCTAAAAAGAGAAATAGTGGATTTGAAAGGGAAGGAGGGGTCCAATCAAAATTTTTGTTATGACCAAATTTATTCCTAGAACTTCAAGCAACAACTTTGATTTGAAATTTTTTTTAATTGGGCCCCTTACCTACCCCCTGTGGCCTGTTTTCTTCATTTTTCTGATTTTTCAGCGCTCTGGAAAGTGGAAACATTATTATTTTTTGTTTTTTATTTGAATGTATATTATTTAATTTAAATTTATTGCAATATTGCGTTTGTAACTTGTAGGCAAATTAATTTTTTATTCAAATTTCAAAGATCTGATCTTTTTTTAGTTCTTTTGTGGTATAATAGGAAGCACGAAAATGGTTCCATCTGGTTCTGATGGTTAATGCCATAGATAAATGGTTTAAATGTTGGGAAATATTTTCCATACTACGAAATGGAAGCAATTCGATGAAAACCAATTGAAAAACCAAAACGGAACCACCACCACCACCACCACAACCATTTGAAATGGTTTTTAATTTGAGAACCACCACCACAACCATTTGAAATGGTTTTTAATTTGAGAACCACCACCACAACCATTTGAAATGGTTTTTTAATTCGAGAACCACCACCACAACCATTTGAAATGGTTTTTTAATTTGAGAACCACCATCACAACCAATTAATCAAGCAAAACCAAAAACCCAGAACCAGAACCAATCAAAAAAAAAAAAATTAAATGGAACTACTTTAGCACCACAACCTTTTGAAAATTTTTAAAAACCAAAAACCAATTGGAACCACCAGTAATTTCAAAATTTTCTCAAAACCACCATCACCATAACCAATTGGGTCTCAATTGGTTTTCTTCCCTGGATTTAAGTGATGTAATGATGTTTAGAAATGTCAATTTGAATGAAAATTGGTATTGATACCCTAGAAATACTTGAAATTAATAAAATTATTCAGGGATATCGATATCCCATATTTTATTTTTTTAGATGGTAATTTCAAGGTAATTCTTCAGGTTATTACCACGTGATTTTTTAAAATATTTTTCAAAAATATACACAATATTCGTATCTAATCCGTTTTTATTTAGTAGTATTTTTGTTTTTGTAGTTTCCAACTTTCAAATTCAATTAAAAAATGAGTAATAAAACGAAATAAACGTTTAAGAAGAAAAAATCAAATTTCAGTGGGAAAATTTTGAGAATTCCCGGGAATTCCCTGTTCCCGGGAACTTTCACAACACTGCGAAGCGGGGATGCCTTAAGTTGCAGGAAATCCAACACCATTTCGCCTATGCGCGTTGCCGCTTCGTACCAAAGTTATATAGAACAAGATTGTTACCACACTCCGGTTAGCCACGCCCATTTCGCCAAAGTACATCACTGAGAGCGCTGCATTCGACGGGTGATACATATAATGCATTGAATTATATTGAAAGTTAATGGATTGATTCAATTTTAAATTTGATTTGAATGAATTACCCGCGAAATTTTCATTTTTACTTTCAGCAAATTACTAATTTTGCATTTTTGCTATAATTTTCAACTAACGTCTAGATTGATTGTTTTGTTTACATTCATGGGGTGCAACTTCGATAAATTTTTACCAAGTCCAGTGCTCCATAATACTTTATAGTCAAAATTGGAAGGGAGGAAGGGGTCTAATCGAAATTTTTGTAATAACTAAAAGTATTTGTACAACTTCAAGCTACAACTTTTGTTTGAAAATTTTTTCAATCGGGCCCCTTACCTCCCCCCTGTTTTTAAAAATGTATTTGAAGGAGTTGGATTATCCAAAATTGGTGGGGAGGGAGGGATCCGATTGAAATTTTTGTTATCACCAAAATTATTCCTAGTACTTCAAGCTACAACTTTTGTTTGAAAATTTTTTCAATCGGGCCCCTTACCCTCTCCCTGTTTTCAATAATGTATTTGAATGAGTTGGATTATCCAAAATTGGAGGGAAGGCAGAGGTCCAATCGCAATTTTTGTCATGGCCAAAATTTTTCCTAAAACTTTGAGCTACATGTTTTAATGCAAATTTTTTTCAATTGGACCCATTTCCCCTTCCCCCTCCAATTTTTAATTAGTATTTTGGGAGTGTTATGCAAAATAAGTGGAGAGAGAGGGGCTCAATTGAAAAAGTTTTCAAAAAAAAGTTGTAGCTTGAAGTTTCGCTAATACTTTTGGTTATCACAAAAATTGCGATTGGACCCCTCCCTCCCCTCCAATTTTGGATAATTCAACTCATTCAAATACATTATTGAAAACAGGGGGAGGGTAAGGGGCCCGATTGAAAAAATTTTCAAACAAAAGTTGTAGCTTGAAGTACTAGGAATAATTTTGGTGATAACAAAAATTTCAATCGGATCCCTCCCTCCCCACCAATTTTGGATAATCCAACTCCTTCAAATACATTTTTAAAAACAGGGGAGAGGTAAGGGGCCCGATTGAAAAAATTTTCAAACAAAAGTTGTAGCTTGAAGTTGTACAACTACTTTTAGTTATTACAAAAATTTCGATTAGACCCCTTCCTCCCTTCCAATTTTTGTGAAGTAATGAAACTTTGAAAAATCTTACCTTTGGAACATAGAATAAGTGTAGCTTTTCCCCATTTTTATCTCGCTTGCTGCTGTTTTTATACCCAGTCTTACAATTAGGAACACAACAATAGGCCATTTTATCAATAACTAAATATTTAAATCATTATAAATGTTTCAATTCACATTAAAAAATTTCACATGCAACAGTTGATCATGGTTAATCACTTCACATTTCATATGATGATTTGATAAGAGTGTATCACCCGTCGTATCAAGCGCGCTCTATAGTGAGCGATTTGCCCGCCGTAAGAGTGGCAGAAAAGAATTGCATTATTCATATGGGGAGTGTGGTAACTATCTTGTTCTATATAACTTTGCTTCGTACGTACGCGTATACGTGTACGCGCGCATGGGGGGGGGGGGGGGGGGTAGTATTCGCAGTTAAGGTGAATGTATACCAGGGAAGAAAACCAATTGAAACCACAACCAGGTAAAACCACCACCACCAGATATTTCAATTGGTTCTCAAAACCATTTGAAACCATTACAATGAACTTCAAAAATTCATTCAAAAACCACCACCAAAAAGAACCAATTCTTTTCGAAAAGGCAGGGAAGAGAACCGTTTGAAACCACAACGAAAAATCATTTGCTGAAATAACCACAACCACAACCACAAGAAAGTGGATCGAAAATAAATAACCACAACCACAACCACAAGAAAGTGGATCGAAAATAAATAACCACAACCACAACCACAAGAAAGTGGTTTGAAAATAAAAAACCACCATCACCACCACCACCATTTTCAATTTCCTTTACAATGAAAACCAGAACCACCACCAATTAATGGAATTGGTTCTTTTTGGTTCTAAAAAGAGAAATAGTGGATTTGAAAGGGAAGGAGGGGTCCAATCAAAATTTTTGTTATGACCAAATTTATTCCTAGAACTTCAAGCAACAACTTTGATTTGAAATTTTTTTTAATTGGGCCCCTTACCTACCCCCTGTGGCCTGTTTTCTTCATTTTTCTGATTTTTCAGCGCTCTGGAAAGTGGAAACATTATTATTTTTTGTTTTTTATTTGAATGTATATTATTTAATTTAAATTTATTGCAATATTGCGTTTGTAACTTGTAGTCAAATTAATTTTTTATTCAAATTTCAAAGATCTGATCTTTTTTTAGTTCTTTTGTGGTATAATAGGAAGCACGAAAATGGTTCCATCTGGTTCTGATGGTTAATGCCATAGATAAATGGTTTAAATGTTGGGAAATATTTTCCATACTACGAAATGGAAGCAATTCGATGAAAACCAATTGAAAAACCAAAACGGAACCACCACCACCACCACCACAACCATTTGAAATGGTTTTTAATTTGAGAACCACCACCACAACCATTTGAAATGGTTTTTAATTTGAGAACCACCACCACAACCATTTGAAATGGTTTTTTAATTCGAGAACCACCACCACAACCATTTGAAATGGTTTTTTAATTTGAGAACCACCATCACAACCAATTAATCAAGCAAAACCAAAAACCCAGAACCAGAACCAATCAAAAAAAAAAAAAATTAAATGGAACTACTTTAGCACCACAACCTTTTGAAAATTTTTAAAAACCAAAAACCAATTGGAACCACCAGTAATTTCAAAATTTTCTCAAAACCACCATCACCATAACCAATTGGGTCTCAATTGGTTTTCTTCCCTGATTTTATGTAGATAATGATTAATGCTGTACTTGTCCGCGTATTAACTGGATGAATTCCTGAGCAGTAATTTATAGTTTTTGACTAACGTCTAGTTTAATAGTTTTGTACATTCATGAGGAGGAGCTTCGATGAATTTTTTACCAAGTCCAGTGCTACATAATACTTCATTATTCAAAATTGCAAGGGAGGATGGGGTCTAATCGAAATGTTTGTAATAACTAAAAGTAATTGTAAAACTTCAAGCTACAACTTTTGTTTGAAATTTTTTTTAATGGGGCCCCTTACCTTCCCACAGTTTTTAATAATGTATTAATGTATTTTAAATGAGCGTGTATAAGTTATATTACGTACTCAAAATTGATGGAGAAGGAGGGGGTCCGATTGAAATTTTTGTTATAACCAAAATTATTCCTAGTACTTCAAGCTACAACTTTTGTTTGAAAATTTTTTCAATTGGACCCTTTCCCCTTCCCCGTTCAATTTTTAATTAGTATTTTGGGAGCGTTATGCAAAATAAGTGGAGAGAGAGAGGCTCAATTGAAAAAATTTTCAAACAAAAGTTGTAGCTTGAAGCTCTAATAATACTTTTGGTTATGACAAAAATTGCGATTGGACCCCTCCCTCACCTCCAATTTTTGATAATCCATCATTCAAATACATTATTGAAAATAAGGGGGAGGTAAGGGGCCCGATTGAAAAAATTTTCAAACAAAAGTTGTAGCTTGAAGTACTAGAAATAATTTTGGTTATAACAAAAATTTCAATCGGACCCCTCCTTCCCCACCAATTTTAAGTAATACATATAACTTATTCACACTCATTCAAAATACATTATTAAAAACTGTGGGGAGGTAAGGGGCCCAATTAAAAAAAATTTCAAACAAAAGTTGTAGCTTGAAGTTTTACAAATACTTTTAGTTATTACAAAATTTCGATTAGACCCCTTCCTCCCTTCCAATTAGGGCCAAAATCGAGAAATAATCAAGTAGTGTTGTTTTGAAATTCGATTTAGTTTTGGATTTGGGATGACGGTAACACTGCGTTTGTGTAAACATTAACATTCTCCCACTCCCTGAAACGATTTTACGTTAGCCTAACGTAACGTAAGTAAATGCCTCAGTGTCAGTCTGTGTGATTCAGTCATCGTTAGTCATCGTCTATGTCTTTTATCAGTTTTATCGCTTTTGCTTCGCTATCGCTTTGCATTCATGCATTGTATTGTATTGTAGTTCATCATTCATGTTTCGACTCAACCCACTCAACCCTCGACAGTCATGGTTCAACAGTGTTCGATGTTCTCTATGTATTCTGTTAATTCTGTGACATTTCTTGCTCGAAATCGCGATTATTCGTCATCGTTTACGTTGTTTTGTGAATTAAATATGAAAATCATACTTAATCGATTTAAAGTTGTGTCAAAAAATGTCGAATCACAGCTCGCCAAGCCAGGCAGCTGGTTGCAAATTGCAATTTATATCCGAACAATAGGCGAACAATAGGACAACCATGATGTGTATTCGTTTGGAATTTATCCACTACAAACAGGTACTTATGATTCAAATATTACAAAACTTGCTATTCGCTTACTCAGTATTATTTATTTTCGTGAAAATAATCATTTAAAATCTTTAATTAAACGTATAATAACGTATTGTAATTGGAACTACTTTTTTCGAAATGTCGAAATAAATGCGCCCGCTCATTGTTAGGTTGTAAACAAACGCACACAAAGATGCGCAAAATGACATCATCGTAGTGTTGAAACGTGAAAGTTGTTTAGTGGTGTGTGGAGGCTAAGCAGTAAGCAGCCATTTTGAATTTTAGATTCAGGCTTCTTTTTGTCATTATCCTTTGTTAGTTTGTTAACGTCTTTACTTGTGCAAATTATTACTTGCTCGTCGTGAGTTTCGTATATTTATTAATTTATTATGTAGTTTTTGGTTTTAATTCTTCGCGATAGTGAATTAATATTACAATTCGATTGTCATTGTTTGCGTTGTGTTGTTGTTCGTATGCTGTACGTTGGTTGCACGCACGCACACACGCGACCCATCAGTTTTCCAACTCGCAAGTATGACTTATTGAACTTGGAAAATCGGAATTTTTTCGCTACGAATGGTTTTTATTCGAATGCAGCCATCGTTTTATGTTTAGTTTTCGTAAAATATAAGATGAAAATTCATTATGTCCTGAAAAACGCTCGATTCTAATTAACTTTGTGATCATTTACGCGTTAAATCAAAAGTTTTTTCGTGTCGTTTACGTAGGTTCATTCGATTTGAAGTGTTGTTCAAAACATTCTTACGTCATGTCATGGTGTTTGTTGTCATCGGAGATATTTTACCTAATTTTTCGGATAAAAGTGTAATTTTAATTCGTTTCGTGTTAGTATATTAATATAAACGTATTTAATACTTTTTTCGGGTACTGTGTATCGAATTTTCCATTTATTGAATTTGAATGTTTTGTTTTGTTTAGGTAGATACGTATGTTATTATCCGCCGGTGCTGTGGCCTATTCGAGTTCGTTTTTATGCAAGCTGTGAAGTAACCAAGCTTCGGAAAAGGAGATTCAGCTAGTCGTGGTGAGTTGATTTACTTATGATTTAATTTATTTATCAAGTTTTGAAAACATAATAGCTCGTGAACTTTTTCAAAGTGATATTTTTGGTCATATATTCAAGTATTTTCCAAGTATAACGATTAAAGCTTTTGTATTATTTTGTGTTACAAATAATTTTCATCAAATTTGCTGTTCGGCTTACGTTTCGTTTCGTTTGTAGAAATGCAGTATAGGAAATCGAAATGTTTCGAGAGAAATTTTGTACTTTTAGTTTGCTATTGTGAATCGTTGCATTTTTTTTATTGAATCTAAAATTTGTTTGTGTTTCTTAGGTATCTACGTGTTCAGTTATCCATCTGTTCGCCAAATTCGAACTTGTACTTAGCAAACGATAAAGAAGAGCTGCTGACTACTGAAAATGAACCTGCATGAACCATTTCAATCGGTCTTCAATGGAGATTATATTCATTTGTGGTGAGTTTATTCTATTTTTTGGCGAGTTTTCAAGTACAATATTTCGTGAATTTTCTTGAATCAGTGTCCTAGCCTATTTTTATTAAGTAAATTTCCGTGCTTCTGGTCAAATTTGCCTCGTGAAAGTGAAGTGTTGATAAATAGAGAACATTTTTACGTATCTTTTTCCCTACTCGAATCTATATTGTTAGTTCTTGGAAATCGAAAGAATTCGTTCGAACTCGAGTAAACTGTGTTTTTTATTCCATTTTACTTTGGACAATTTTTTTTTTCGGCTGCTACGTTTCATTTTATTTTATTAACTTGAAATTGTTTGTGTTATTTAGGTACGTGTTCAGTTATACATCTGTATGCCGAATTCGATCTTGTATTTTGCAAAAGCGATAGAGAAAATGTGCTGAAAATGAGCCTACGCCATTTCAATCGGTCTTCAATGGAGATAATAGTACTCATTTGTGGTGAGTTTATTCTACTCTTACAATATCTCATGAATTTTATTGAACTAGTGTTCTAGCCTATTGTTAGATTTTCGTGCTTCTGGCCAAACTTGCCTCGTGAAAGTATGGATAAACAGAGAACTTTTTTACCTATCTTTTTTTCTAAATTGGAACTCGAATCTATTGCTAGTTCTTTGAAATCGTAAGAATTCGTTCGAACTTGAGTAAACTAATGTTTTTTATTTCATTTTACTCTTAGAATTTTTTCAAAATTTTTTATTAAACCAAAATCATGAGAATCTATTTTTTTAAAAATGATTTTTACATTTTTAAATGAACCATCATTTCAAGAATATTGAAAACATTTTGTTTTTTTGAAATTTTTTCAAGGCCGAAATTGTAAATATTTTACAAAAAAAATATTGAGTTTCACCATTTCTTGTAAGAGATCTGAGTACAAAAATTTAATTTCGATAAGCTTTTTGGAAGGTCAAATTGCGAATATTTCAATAAATCTGAATTTTACAATTTTTTATAAGATCAATTTCGAGAATACCTATTAAAAAAAAAAATAATTTCATTTTTTTTTCAAAACGCAAAATTTCAAAAATTCTGCAAAAAATTAAACAAAAATTATTATTTTAAATTTTTTATAAATTTTTTACTAGGCATGCTTAAAATTATGAACATGAAAACTTTCGAACTTCAGTAAGGGCCTTGCTACATAACATGCAACTCGCGACTCGCCAAGGTCGTATTCAATCTGATATTTTGATTGGCCCGAGTCATGACTTGAGCCAATCAGAATATCAGATTGAATATGACCTTGGCGAGTCGCAAGTTGCAAATCGCGAGTTGCATGTTATGTAGCAAGGCCCTAAACTATGTTCTTTATTTCATTTTACTTTGAATGAGATTGATTTTTTTTCGACTGCTACGTTGCATGTTTTTTTATCAAATCGATAATTTATTCGTGTTGTTTAGGTACGTGTTCAACTATTATCCATCTGTATGCCAAATTCGAGCTGGTATTTTGCAAACGCTGAAGAAGAGCTGTTGAAAATGAACCTGCGCCATTACGATCGGTCTTCAATGAAGATTATAATCATTTGTGGTAAGTTTACTCTTTTCTTTTGTCGAGTTTTCGAATACAATATCTTGTGAATTTTATTGAATCAGTGTCCAGTGTCCTGGCCTATTTTTATTAAATTTCCGTGCTTCTGGTTGAATTTGCCTCGTGAAAGTGAAGTGTCGATAAATAGAGAACATTTTTACGTAGGTATCTTTTTCCCCAGTGGCGTATTTAAGGGGAGGATTTTGGGGTCCAAACCCCTCCCATTATGCAAAAAAAAGCTTTAAAATACCTCAAAAATCTTGCATAACAAAGATGCTCATTTTACATATTTTTCAAAAATTTCCTAAAATTGTGAAAAGTTCTCGAAATGCAATGCATCCCTAATTTTTCAAAATTTTCCTAATTTTTAGTCGTAATCAATTTTTATAAAATAAAATTATTGATCAATTTTTTAAAAAATTTTCGAAATTTAATTTTTTACCAATAATTTTTAATGATAGGTACCTAACTTTTCTTAATTTTCAATTTACCTAACTTTTCTTAATTTTCAATAACAACATTTTCAAAATTTTTCAATTTTTGAAATGATTTTTCATAAATTTTCAAAAATAAAAATTGGGTAATTTTTTTGATAGGTATGTTTTATTATTTTATCGATGAATTTTCTTTAATTTTTAGGAATCATTTTCTCTTGAATTTTCAAAAATGATATTTTGTCACCTAAACTACTAAAAAAAAAATTGAGATGAATTTTTTTTCAAAGAGATTTTTTTCTACTTTTCAAAACTAGATTTTTTTATTGAGATGAATTTTTTTTCAAAGAGATTTTTTTCTACTTTTCAAAACTAGATTTTTTTAATTGTACAATTCCAAAATTTTACTTACCTATTAATTTTTAATTATGATAAATTTTCAAAAAAATTAGTTTCAGTCAAATTCTTCCAACATATTGAATTTTTTTTAAAATTTTTGAATTCTCACGAATACAATGTAATTTTTTTTGACTATTTAGAGATTTTTTGATTTAAAAAAAAAATTAAAATCTAAAAATTTTGAATAATGCATTTTTTGTTATTAGGTAATGAAAATTGAAAATTTCATTTCGTAATACCTAACCACTGTCGAAAACAAAATTTGAACCCCTCCTATGATTTCATCCTAGATACGCCACTGTTTTTTCCTATTTGAATTCAACTCGAATCTATATTGCTAGTTCTTTGAAATCGAAAGAATTCATTCGAACTTGAGTAAACTGTGTTTCTTATTCCATTTCACTTCAAAAACGAGATTCATTTTTTTTTCGAAATAATTACTCGAGAAACCCTACACGCCTACAGTTGTGGGGTTGAAAAAATCAACAAATTGCCAAAACTTCTGGAATTGGAAAAAATTGCCAAATTTGGTAGAATTGAATAAAAATTTATTGAAAAAAATTTATTTCGACCCATAAATTCAAATTTGATAATTTTTTTCGAAATAATTACTCGAGAAACTTTACAGTTCTTGTAGGGTTGAAAAAAATTGAAAAAATTGCCAAAACTTCTAGAATTGAGAAATTTTTTCCAAATTTCGTGTACGACTATTTATCGTCTCATTTTACTTACGCAAAAAGACGTTTCAGTCTATTTTTGAATTTTATTTATAAAAATTGGTATGAAGAGACTATCAATTGGTTTTCGATTTTGCATGTGGTTAAAAACTAAGTTGGTGTTTTTCCGAGTGATTGATTTTATTGTTTTCGAATAGATGCTGTTGTATGGTCGAGAAGATTTGCATCTGATAACTGGCATTTATAATGAAGAATCCGCCCAAAGTATACTCGGATTTCAGCCTATGACTGATCATAGAAGCTACTTGGTTCGGTTGAATTTTTTTTGGTGAGTTTAGTTTTATTATACGATTACGACTACAATTTATTTATCGCGTAATGGAATCCGGCTTTTAGAGTGATCAAATTTTCATAGTTTGTTATCCCTCCATGAAACTATGGTCAAAATTTAGGGATTTTTTGAAATTTAATTTCCATGTTTCCAAAATTTCCAGAATTCAAATTAATTTTTCTCGAACTTGTTCCCAAATTTTTTTCTCAATCTCATGCTTGAACTTTTCCACTTTTCTATTCAATTGCTTTGTTTTTATAACCTGATTTTTAAGTGTTGCCTGTTGCTAAACCAAAGTTTTGGTCAAAATTTCATCTTTTATTTATTTTATTTTACTTGACATTTTTCTAATCTTTAAAAATTCCTATCGTACTTTTCTGATAACTTCACTCTTCAATTTTTTCGTAGTGTTTTTTAAAATTTATTTATTTATTTTTTAATACTTAGATAAATTCGAAAATTAGAAGGTACTTACAGATTTTTCTGTTAAGCCAAATTATTTTGAATTCAAATCTATTTTTAATTTTCTGAAAAATTTTTTACTTCTTCCAATGCAAATATTTTACTACTTACTGTCATTTTTTTGCAATAAAATTGCGATTGGACCCCTCCCTCCCCTCCAATTTCGGATAATCCAACTCATTCAAATACATTATTAAAAACTGTGAGGAGGTAAGGGGCCCAATTAAAAAAATTTTCAAACAAAAGTTGTAGCTTGAAGTTTTACAAATACTTTTAGTTATTACAAAAATTTCGATTAGACCCCTTCCTCCTTTCCAATTTTGACTATAAGGTATTATGTAGCACTGGACTTGGTAAAAAATTCATCGAAGGTGCTCCCCATGCATGTAAACAAAACTATCAAACTAGACGTTAGTAAATTTGTAAAAATGGAAAACAATTAGAACATATAGGTAACTTGACAACATCAATGAATTTTTGAAATTGTAACAATTTTAAATGTTTGGTTAAATTGAAATTGCCATTTTTTGAACTTTCACCAAGGGTAGGATTTTGCCTAGAATGAAGCCTTTGCGATTTCATAAAATTGAAATTTTTAGGAAATGAAAATTTTCTCAATTTCATTAAGGGTGGGATTTTGCCTTGGGTCAAATGGTAGCTTTTGCCACTAATTAAATAAAAATTGTTATTTTTTGAAATTAACAGAAACTAAAAATTTTCTTAAATTCGCTAAGGGTAGGATTTTTCCTTGGACGAAATGGTAGCCTTTGCCACTGATTAAATTATAATTGCCATTTTTTGAAATTTACCGAAAATAAATTTTTTCTCAAATTCACTAAGGGTAGGATTTTGCATTGGGCAAGATGGTTGCCTTTGCCACTAATTAAATTGAAATTGCCATTTTTAAAAACTTCCTCAATTTCATCAAGGGTAGGATTTTGCCTGGCATTAAATGGTAGCCTTTGTCACTGATTAAATAAAAATTGTCATTTTTTGAAATTTACTGAAAATAAAATTTTTCTCAAATTCACTAAGGGGATTTGGCCTTGGATCAAATGGTAGCCTTTTCCACTGATTAAATGCTTAAGAATTGCCATTTTTTTAGTTCTATTTTTTTCACAGTCAATTTAAAAGAAAAAAAAATACTTGTAGTCTCTCAAAAAAAGTTTTGTACCTTACTTTTGTATTTATTGAAATGTGTAATCTTTTGAAATTTTTCCAAAAATTTACCATATTTTCGTGTTTGATTAGTTTTAAAATTTGGTGATTTTTTTCATCTTTTGAAATTTACTCCTGTTTTCCAAAAATTGTCAGATTTTCCAAAGTTTCAAACTTCTAAAAATTTCTTTTAAAATTTTGTCAATTTCTCCCGCTTTTAAAAGTATACCTACCTAGATACAAATATTTAAATAGTTATAATATATATTTTGAATTTTTCTAATTATTTTCATTTTATTCTAACAGAAGCCGTCAGCATGCACGACTCGGAGATCTATTGTCAAATGCTGTGTATAATAATCGTGGCCAATACTTTGGAACAAGTTGGAAAAAAAGGGCGAGTGATCGTTAGGTCAGAAAGAAATAATATGCTGAGAACGTGTACCTTCCCCTTTTTCGAATGAAATTGGTAAGTGATTTGTGAATTACCTAATTCGAAATACGTAAAGTAATATTAATTAAATATGACATATTATGACTTCATCAATGTTGCGAGAATTCAAAGTTTTGAGTTGAACAATTTTTTCCAACCAATTTCCTGAAATTTCTGCAAATTGATTTTTTTTCGTTGAAAATTAAACCCTATAAATCCTAGTTTGAGAAAATTTGAATTTATAACTTGCAAATTTTTTTTGATTTTTTTTTTTTTTTTTTTTTTTTAATTTTTGCCAGATTTGGCAATTTTTTTGAAAAAACTACTTCATAAATTTAGATGGAAATTTTAATTTATTTGTTGAGCAATATTTTTGACGTGGATTTTTTTCACTTTCGCCAGATTTGGCAATTTTTTGTGTAATTCAATTCAACTACAACTGTAGAACTGCTCACGTAATAACTTCGAAAAAAATCATAAATTTTGAGGGAATTCAAATTTATTAGTTGAACAATTTAAAAAAAAAATTTCTCCACTTTTTGATAATTTTTTCGTTAATTTAAACCTACGACTGTGGTACTTTTCCAGTAATATTTTCGGAAAAAATTCAGTAATTCTGTGTAGATTTGAATTTTTTAGTGGAAGAATTTTGTTATTCAATTTCCTTCAAATTTACAATTTCTTTCGTTTAATTCAACCCAAAACCATCTGACATTGTAGAGTAATAATTTGAAGAAAAATATTTCTAAATTTTGAAGAAATTTGAATTCATGAGTTGGATAATTTTTTCCACTTCTACCACATTTGATATTTTTTTGTGTGATTAAACTCTACCACGACTGTTTCGCTGTACGACTTCTCAAGTGATAATTTTGAAAAAAACAATGATCAATTTTGAGGAAATTTGAATTTATGCTTTGAACAAATTTTTTGGAATCGAATTTTTTCAATTCTGAAATTTACTGTAGATAAGTATTTGTTAATTGCTTGATTTTTTTTTATGTTGAATTTTAATTACTCCCGAATTTTAGAACTTTTCAAATTTTCGTTTCTTTCTTTTTTAAATTAGATTTTTTGACAGTTTACAATTCCTTAAAAATAATGCATACTACATATAGGTGGATTTATAATTTTCTTTCGAGTTGACTGGAATACTACGATGAAAATTATGAGAAAGTTTGATAAAATCGTGGAATTTTCCAAAACCCTCTCGTCAGATTACAGACCAGACTCTACTGAATAAAAAACATTCTAAGAAAAAGTTTGGTGGGTTGCATAGTTTCCCTGGAAACGGGGCATTAAGCAAAGGTCGCGTTTTTCTTCAAATTTTGACAAAAAAAAATTGTAAAACATTTTCATTTTCCAAAAAATTTATCAATAATTTCTACAAAATGACATCATCAAAATGCAAAATGAATATAATTTTCTTTTTTTGAAAACTCCATGCATTTTATTTTTCAAAAATCAAAATTTTTTTTTTCGTAAAAAAAAAGCAAGATGAAATTAGTTTCTAATTTTTCTTCAAAATTTCATAAATGAAAAATCAAAATGACG
Organism: Balanococcus diminutus; assembly: GCA_959613365.1. NCBI lineage: Eukaryota > Metazoa > Arthropoda > Insecta > Hemiptera > Pseudococcidae > Balanococcus > Balanococcus diminutus. The sequence goes on along the minus strand of OY390716.1, from coordinate 62,438,318 downwards.
TCATGCAAAGGTCTTAGAAAATTCCACTTGTCAACTCTATGCATTCAACAAAAAAAAATTATCCCCCCCCCCCCCTTAAAAACAAATTTGGAAAAATTGACATTTTTGTAAGTAGATTTTTAAAAAATGAGCAGTTTCTTGTCAAGAAAATTTAGAAATTGATTGAAAGATTTTTTACTTCAGTTTTTTTAGCCAAATTTGGAAAAATTGAAATCAACTTTTTTACAAATTCGCTTAGGGTAGGATTTTGCATTGGCTCAAATGGTAGCCTTTGTAATTGAAAAAATGCAAATGGTCACTTTTGGAAATTTTCTGAAAAAAAGTATGAATTTTCTTAATTCGACAAAAAATTTCAATTTTGTTTCTTTTTGGATTTTAATACATTTAGTAAAACTTCTATTACATTTTGTTTCGAGAGGTCTCTGCCAAAATTTTGATTCTTGGTTCATTTTTTAGAATTTTTTTTGAAGTTGGCATTGTTTGAAATAGGCATTGATAATAATATTTTGTTTCTGAAATTGGAATAATTTTTGATATTTTGTTTACGTAAAATATTGCCTCGAACGAGCTTAATATTTTTATAATTATTATGGATTTTTTTTGTGATCTAGAGATTTTAAAATATTTTTTAGTTTACGTTCTGAAATTTTTTCTCAATTTTTTTGAAGCTTTTTTTTCTCAAAAATGTTTCTATTATGTAGTAGGTATACGTACTTTGTGCCTATACTTGACTTTTTATCGAAGCTAAAATTGATTTCGTGAAAAATTTAATTCATGAGTTGAGAAATTTTTTTGAACCAGTTTTTTCTTAAAATTCGACCCCACAACTGTAAGATTTCTCGAGTCGTAATTTCGAGGAAAAATTCACCATTTTTGTGAAAACTTTAATAACCTATTTAGTAGTTTAAAGATTTGAAAATATTTTTTAAAATCAAATTTTATCAATTCGTGAAGATTTGTATTTTTTTGTAAAATTCGACCGTACAACATTAGGACTCTTGAAGTAAATTTTTTTGGCGGGGGGGGGGGGGGGCAATTGATGACAATTTTTATTCATTGAGTGGAACAATTTTTTAAACCAATTTTATCAATTATTATCGTATTTTTCATTTTTCGAATAATTCGACCCTACAACACTGTATAGAATTTCTCGAATAACAATTTCGAGAAAATATTATATCCCATTTTTTGGAAAATTTCAACTTAGTATGTCATTGAAAAAATTTGGAATTGTTTTTTTGAACCGATTTGAAACTTTAAATTTTTGGAGAGAAAAAAAAACTCAGTTTTATTGGAGAGGAAAATCTCAATTGTGCAGTTTGAAAAATATTCTGAGTATTTTGTAATAGAAAATTTTGTGCCGTTTGAGGGATTTTTTTTTCAAACTTTGGAATGGAAAATTTATCTTTGATTTTTTTTAGTCGATAATTATATTTCTTAGATCTTTAAAGTGAAAAATCTCAATTTTTTGAAATTTTTATGGGGAAAAGTCCTAAGTCCTAATAATTTGAAATGAATTTTGACGAAATCCCACTTTTTTAGAAGGTGGGAAATTTTTCAGTTTTTTTTTGTTGAGAAAGATAAGCACCTAAATTTGTTTAGGGTTGTAAATTTTTTGGTTGTTGATTCTTTGAATGCCTTGGAGTGAAAATATTTCTTGAAAGTTCTTTCATTAAAGCATTTGATTTCTTTCTTTTTTTTTTTGAAATCAAAACTTGTACCAGAATTTATTCAGAATTTTTTTTTTCAAAATTCTCTTGACTGGATTTTTTTGATATTTTGGTTACCTACATAAAATGTTGCCTTTCTGATTTTTCACTTCTCACTCGAAATTTTTCTTATATTTGAATTTTTCTTTAGTTAGTGCTTCAAAAAAAAAATACCTATTCCTTTTCACCTAGATAGTAGATACTCGTACCTATTTTTGTTTTTCGTATGGAGTTCAAATTAATTTTCCTTGAGCTTGTTCTCAACATTTTTTCGCACGCTTGTGCATACTCATAGTTGTTTCGTAGATTTAAAAAAATGTTTTGGTTTTGAATTTTCCTTTTTTTTACTTTTTTGAATTTCTTTGTTTGGTAATTTGCTTCATTTCCCTTTTTTTTATTCTATTTTTTTTGAATTTGCTGGTTTATCAAAGTTTGGCAATTTTTTCGAATTATCAAAAAAAGTTTTTCAAATACAATTTCTTGGATTTTCTAGTTTTTTGAAGTTTGTAGAATATTAGTAAATCTTCTGTTTAAAAAATTTGGCAATTATTTCTTGATTTTTTAACGTATTCTTCTTTTTAAAAAAAATAATATTTATTAATTTCCTCAATTGCTCGAAATTTTCTTACGTTTTGCGTAGATCATTTTTTCGTTTTGTTTACAATTTTTGGGTGATGTAATTTTTTATTTAAGATTTGTAATTTTATAAATCTCAAGTTTTAAAAAATCTGGCAATTTTTTCTTGATTTGTAAAGCCTTCTTTTTCTAAAATGATTCTCAATTGCTCGAAATTTTTCAATTTTTACGTAGATAATTTTTTCTTTTTATTAATGAATTTACAATTTTATGGTAGTGTAAATCTCTTATTCTTTTTTTAAACTTGTCTTTTTAAAACTCGTCAACTTTTCTAAATTATCAAATTTTTTAAAATTAATTTTTGATAATTATTCTTTAAAGGATTTGGTTCGTTTTCTCACTGCTTTCGTTATAGTTTGTTTTTTGTGGTATTCGCCTTTTTTTCCAATTTGAAGATGATTTCAAATTCTTTAAAATTACTGTTTTTTCAAAATTATCATTTTTTTTTAAATTTCACCTTTTAATTTTTTTCAGTTTTTTAAGAGGTTGTACATTTCTTATGTTTTTTTTCACATTCGTTCGTTTTTAAAATGAGTCAGTTTTTCAATTTTTTTGAAATTCTTTTGTTTTTTCAAAAATTTGCAATTTTTTGGTATTCGTTTATTTTTATTTTCATAATTAAGTATTACATACCTACCCAAATCTTCAAAATTACGAGTTAGTCAAAAATTTACATTTTTTTTCCAATTTGGAATATTGTCTTATTCATTTAAATTTACCAATTTTTGCAACCACTAAAATTTTCAAATTTTTCAAAATTCGTTGACTTTTCAAAATTTTTGAACTTTTGTTCAATTTTTAAAAATTTATCATCTTTCTACCATTATCCATGTTTTAATTTTTTTTCAAGAGTTCATTCCGATGTTTTCTTAATTTTTTTGCATTCGTGTGTTCTTTGAAACGTGTCAATTTTGATTTTTTTAAAATAATGTTTTTACGATTCTCTTGTTTTCGTTTGACTTTTGTAATTTGCCATTTTTGTCATTCATTTGAAAATTTCTCAACATGATTTTCCTCGCTTTTTGAAATATTAATTTTGTAATTTTCTTGAAGTTAGCCAATTTTCTCATAATTTTCAAAAAAAAATAGTTTAATCACATTTGTCAGCATATTGAATTTTTTTCAATTTTTGGGAAGATTTTCTTTGAATTCTCACGAATAGAAACAGTGTATTTTTTAGAGATTTTTTGATTTAAAAAAAATTAAATTATAAAAATTTTGAAAAAAGCATATTAAAAATTTTTCAATGAATTTTTTTCTAATAAACTTTTGGAACGACTTCTTAATTTTAATTACGAAATTTGCTCAATTTTTAAACTTTTGGTAGGAAGTTTATAATACCTAGCTAAGTTATTATGCTCATCGGAAATGAGCTTTAGATGGGATTTATTTTTCGAAATTTGAATTTTCCTACTTTTTATAAAATGATTTTTATTAAATTTTCAGTTTTTTTTTTTTTTTTTTTTGTTATTGGTGAAAATTAAAAATTATTTTATTTCATGATGACCACTCTCGAAAACAAAATTTGAACCAGTCGGCCATCCCATGATTTCATCCTAGATTCGCCACTGAGTTTTATTGAACTAGTTGCTCACTCGTATTTTTGTGAAATTTCTGTGCTTCTGGTCGAATTTGCCTCGTGGAAGTATCGATAAATGGAGATCATTTATTCGTGGTTTTTTCCTAAATTTGAATTCGAAACTATTTCTAGTTCCTTCGTAACGAAAATATTCGCTCGACCATGAGTAAACAATTTTTTAAATTCTAACACGAATTTTGGTACCTATTCTCAGTTCTGGCAAAATGACGAATTTTTTTGGTTTTGCTTACTTGTGTAAAATTTTGTTCCAAGTTGCTCGTTCTGGCAAAATGACGAATTTTTTTGGTTTTGCTTACTTGTGTAAAATTTGTTTCCAAGTTGCTAAGTGTAATTGGAACTTTTCATTAGGTTGTACCAGTTTCAATGGCGGTATATTTTCCATTTGTTAATATTTCATTATTTCAACAGATGCTGTGTACGTGATCGAAGAAATGGAATTCGACATGAAGCAGTCAAATTGGAACGAATAATTAATGACAAAGCACCCTCAGTCGATAATTTTATTTCGTATTCTGCCGTTGAAAATTCAATGATTCCGGTCGTGCAGGTCGAATAAAGGTAAACATTAGAATTAGTAACGAAACGACAGACCAAGACCAAACGGCATAGCGATCAAGAGGCCGATGTATCTAACAGAAACGTCCATGCCAGTATCATTTTTCAACTTTATCTCATAAACAGACGTTAGTTCCTGAATTGAATAAAACGAACGAAGAATAGTTAGGAAAATGAATCACTGTGTCAAAATATTACTTCTACGTATGTAGGTACACAATTTTCGACGAATCGAGTATTTGACAGCATTATGCCCTGTTCCTGAAATTTTTTTCATCTCTAGACTGAAAAGAGCATAACTATTTTCAATGAATTGCGATTGAAATGCTATTAGCTTGCAGTTATTTAATTTGATATTTCGTATAAATATGTTACGTAGTTTATTTGGAGGTCGAATATTTTTTTCAGAGTTACCAGATATGGTAAATTTTTATTAGATTGATTTTTGAAAACAAGAACGATTTTAGGTATTTTAGATTGATCTTTGAAAACAAAAACGATTGTAGAAATTGACGTTTATCTCGAGTATTTTATCTAGATGACCATTTTAAGAGATGATTGAATTTTTTTTCGCGATTAGTTTACGAATGAATTTGTATTCGATGAAATCTTGAAAATGCTGACGAATGCAGATATTGAGACGACGTTTTAATATTCAAAAATTACGACTACGTATTTTCATCAATTTTTCATTTTTTTTCCCTCAAGTGTATGGTTTGCAGTTCGTATTGATTGAGCAATAATTGGACCCTTGTGCTTATTTTATAGGTGAATTATTTTTTGAAATGTCCCCACTTTTTGTTTTTCCTTTGAAATCTGGTATATATTTTTGATAAGTTGTTGTCCAAATTTTTCATCGTGTTCGTTGTCTTCGATTTGGTATTTTTCGCGGTTAGGTGCCTGTATTGGAATCGTCGAACGTTGGTGGGGCAAGGTGGTATTTTTTTTTTCAATTCTTTGGTGCGGGCGTCCGCTCTTGGTTTTGTTACGGGGTCGTGCTTTATGAGCTCGATTATCAATATCGGTGCCGTCCACCGTTGATAGTTGGGGCCATTTCACGATAACTCTTCTGTCTCTTCTTCGGCGGACGAGAGCTGATGAGGGGATCCTGTAATAAAATCGGGCTCAAAATTGATTCGTTTTTCGCGAGGTTTTCTCAATTCGTTGGTTTAGGTGTTCGATGTTTTGGTTTTCCGGGGTTGTGCACACTGCGCTCGATTACCAATGGTGCCGTACCACCTTGGTTGGTAATCGTATGGGCCAGTTGGCAGCTTTATTCTTCTTCGGCTGAACGAGGGCTGATGGAAGAATTCTGGGACCAAACGTTCGGACGGTCTCGTGTTCGAGGATCTTCGGAGGTGTTGTTTTTGACGGGTGGTGTGGACAATCGCGAGCTCACGCCATGTCTGCGAAACGCATCTCCGACTAGGATTAGCCATCGATGTCGGTATCAGTGTCTGGAGACCTCACGACATCGAGAAAGACCTTAGTTTCTGTTACGACTCTGACACGGTCTTCCCCGGGAATGCGTTTGGCTGACGACCTGGAATCGGAGGACAGTTGGGGTTAGTATCAAACTAATGGTATTTAGGATCGTCTCTTAGCATGCTTTCAGTGGATTGCGTGAACTATCGCGAGTTCACGCAGTGTCTGCGGAAGCCACGCCTGTTAGGTTATCCATCGATCTCGCACGGCATCGAAAAAGCCATCGATGTGGTGGGACATCGAGAAAGACCCGGAGTATTCTATGGCACTGGCGCGAACTTCCCCAGGAATGCGTCGGCCGGCCGGCGACCTGGATCAGGAGGACATTCCAGAGCCGTATTAAACAAAGGGTATGGAGGGTGCGAATGATTCGCATACGCCCGAGTAGAATGTAGCGTTGTTTGGATCGCGGATCAAAACTGTATGAGTTGGGTATCAAAATTTTTTCTTGGCGAAGTATCAGTCCCGGACCATAGGTAGGTGATTATCCGGGGCTGGCCAAGACCGCCGGGATTTAGGTCTTGGGTACTGGGACTGGAGGGCTCTACGGCACCCTGCACCACCGACTTCGGTCGGAGCCTGGTACACTGCCTAGGAATAGCCCAGAGAAGGCCCAGCAACGGCTTCGCAAATGGAAATGGTTTCCCTTGTGCTATCATTTCTGTAAGGGAGCTCCATCAAAGAGGGTGGAGGCTGGTCGGCTGTTTTGGCTCGACCGATTTCGGTCTATATTGTTCTTCGGGCTGCGTACCACCAGTACGATGTCCGAAGAATAATCTAAATTTAAACCGGTCGCCGAATTTCGGCGACCGTAAGTTCCTTTGCCTCGAGGATGGATGACTCATTTGGTTTTCGCCCGCGGTGTTCGCGTCTTCTGCTGGTTAGGGTCTAGCGAACATCGCCTGTGGTGAGTGATCTCCCTGGGTCAAGGTACTGCCTCGCTCGTTGAGGCAGTTGAAGAGTGTGTGAAGTGAGAATGTTGATCCGGATTGTTTCGCAATGCTACGTTGTACTCAGAGAGTATGGGTTTTGTTTGCTTCTTTTAGTGGATATTTTTTTCAAAATTGAATTAGTTTAAAATCGAGTTATTATTTCATAATATATATATATATATTTTTTTTTTACGAAAGTATTGAAAAAATAGGTAATCAGTACCTTTTGGCCTCAGGATAATAATTTTTTTTGTGGAGATTTTATTTATTCGTCGTCGTTGCTTCTTTGATTGGGTATTTTTTCAATAAAAATTTGTTTTTGATTTGATTTTTTCTCCAAATTTAATAGTTTGTGGGGTGTCTCTCTGGCTCTGGGTGAAGATGAGAATTGTAATTATTCCGTTTCCTTTCAAAATTGTCAGTTTTAATAATATGTCAAATCAAGCCCCCACCCCTTTTGAAAAAGCATCCCTCTCAATCGCGTATTATTGTCAGCTCTTTTTTTTTTAGTATTATTCTATTTTTCTCATGTTCGCGAATTATGTCGTTATTTATTCATGTTGTTATCATTGTTCTATTTTCAAGTAAATATTTTATTGCAAATTATTGTGATAACCGATCACGGTTTTTCACTGCTTTGCGGCGGGCAGTGTTTTTTAACCCAGATCGGTTAATTTAGATTTAATATTGTAATTCATTCTCGTCTTAAAACGCCGCACAGTTTAAATAAAACAGAAATTCGTTTGGTCTTTCATTTTTCATCAACTTTTCAGGTTTAATTGCATTATTAATGATTGCACAATAATATTATTCTGGGAAGATGAAGAAGAAACACGAAAAGTTGAAATAATGTCTCAAAGTTGAGTTCGGAAAATAACAATAAAAATTATTCAATATTACGAAGGGAAGTGCAATTTCACCAATATGGCCAGAAATGTTTCAAGTAAATTGTAGTTTTGGTCAAAACTAGTCAATTTTTTTGGTTTAGGTATTTATTGATGAATAGGGAAAACATATCTAAGCTCTGGACTTCTTACTAATCACATATTTTCAATGAAAAAATGGCTTATATCGTTAGATACATTCCAGAGGCAAAGTGTGCCCATAAAACGAGGTGAGTAAATTCATAAAACTGTTGATATCGCTTGGAAATTGAAACTAAAAATGAAGACTGAGAAATATTGGCCAACTCGAAAATCATTTTTATTGAAATTTGCAAGAACAGGAGCTCATTACCCCTTTAAATAAATCGAAAAACGATGAGAAAATATGAAATCGACAACGAAGGTATCAATTGCCCCTTGAAATAATCAAAAAACATGGGAAAATGCTTGTGAAATTATTCCTGCAAAACACGCAGTTAGGCAGCTGCAATAACACACTGCCAATTCGCCATTATATCGTTGATATCTCCGCAAATTTTGATGCAATTTTGAAACGGATTGCGAATTTGCAATCGTCGATTTCGACTCTATCAGACTAGACCCCTAGATGCCCAATTTTCGATAATTTTTTTTTTCAAATTTTGAAAAAAATTCAACCCCAAAAGGTCGAAATTCAAAAATTTGCCAGGTTCTTGTTTATGGTTCGATTGAGCTGAAATTTGATTTGTATGCCCATTTCAGGTCGTGGATTTCGAAAATGTCTGTATAAACGTTGCATACTAAAGAACTTGAAAATTAAAATTTTTATTTTTCGAAGTTGGCAACAATGCGTCTAGATGTTCTCAAATTTCTATTCTGCGACCTCATATTGATGGGAAATACACTTTGAATCTACATTTTATGCGCATTTCAAAGGAAATACGTCAAATTTGAAATTGCATGTCAAATGGGTTGCATAAGCAGTACATTTGAAGGAGCAAACTTTCACAAATTAATATGGAAATGCGACTCTTTAAAACATCGATTTTTGACTTATTTCTTCGGTCTAATTCGAGGTCGCTAATCACGATTATGGTGTTGGTTTTAAGTTCGCGTACCTGCTTGCCCACCAAATGTGGATTTTCGTAAAAAAAAATTGCGGTTTTCAAGAGGAAGGAGGGGTGCGTAAAGAAAATTAATATCATTTCCGGGTTCAGCGACCTCTAATTAACCCCATATACTAAATTTTTACTCGATCCAGCCATAAATAACATTTTAAAAAATTCCTAAAAATTAAAGCAAAGAATTGGGTAAGTGTAATTTTTTGCAAAATTTGAAAAAAAAAATTGTTAAAAATGGGCGTACGGAGGGTTGATTCCGATAGAGTCGAACCCGACGATTGTAAATCTGCAATCAGATTCAAAATCTGATCAATTTTCGCGGAGATATTAAAGGTCAAAGTTGTGGTAAGCTAACTACCAATCAGAGCTCCCCATAACATCGCAGTCCTTTGTCTCCTACTTTTTGTAATATTGCAGCTTCCAGAATAGCTAGAAAAATGTTTTTGGTGTCTAATATTAATAAATCGAAGCCATAGAATTTAAAATGATTTTAAAATTTATTTAGAGCAGCGATGCCAACCTCGCGAGATAACAATTTTATTTCGCGAGGTTGGCAACACTGCTCGAAACAATTCTCAAATTTTGAATTCTACGACTTCGACGACTACAAATATATGAAATCGACAACGAAGGTATCAATTGCCCCTTGAAATAATCAAAAAACATGAGAAAATGCTTGTGAAATTATTCCTGCAAAACACGCAGTTAGGCAGCCGCAATAACACACTGCCAATTCGCCATTATATCGTTGATATCTCCGCAAACTTTGATGCAATTTTGAAACGGATTGCGAATTTGCAATCGTCGATTTCGACTCTATCAGACTAGACCCCTAGATGCCCAATTTTCGATAATTTTTTTTTCAAATTTTGAAAAAAATTCAACCCCAAAAGGTCGAAATTCAAAAATTTGCCAGGTTCTTGTTTATGGTTCGATTGAGCTGAAATTTGATTTGTATGCCCATTTCAGGTCGTGGATTTCGAAAATGTCTGTATAAACGTTGCATACTAAAGAACATGCATGCAATCGGTTTTCAAATCCGAGGCTTAGTTTCTGAGTTATGAAGAATGGTTCATATCTCTGCGAATTCACCTCCGATCGGGAAACTGATCGCGCCATTCAATTCGCCTGGTCCGATTACCCCCTCCTAGACCTCTCACACGTCGGTCTGGAACAAAACGTTTTTTTTTTCAAAAAAAGAAAAGGAAGGGATATATGAGTGCTTTTCGACTAAGTCGGCCACGCTGACTCCGAAAATGCTATCCATTTTGCTGTACGTCGATTTCTCGCCGTGTACGCGGACTTTGAAATTTTCCAAATTTTCAAAAAAATTCAGATTATAATTGTTATCGACTAATTAGACCACGCTGATTCTGTTTCTACCATTAGTTTTCAATTTCCACCAGAAACGAAGAATTTATTTTTAATAATGCATATTTCAGACACAACGAAGTAAGTACGCTCAAAATTGTCAACATTTTTGTGATCGGCGACTTTGAAATAGTCATAAACGGCATCAATAATACGAAAATACGATGTTTTTCAAAAAAATCTCGTTTTTTGGCAGGAAAATTATTCCAGCAGGGAACAGCGTATGCAACTTATTCGACACGTATGAATTTTTCAAAAAAAAGACACGTTTCTCGTCTCCACTGATAGATAGCGTTACGACTTATGAGTACTATTTTCAAGTGTTTTGGCATATTTTACATGTTGTTTGAGGTGCCTATTGTGCTTTTTTGCAGGCACTCGTCACGTATGAATTTTTATGTCTGCTTTTTATGGCATTTTTTTGCAGATATCTTTGCCAATCGTGAAGTACCGTAGAAATTCGTCTTCTAATATTTGAAATTGCCCAAGCTTTGCATATTATTTTCAAAAACGAGGAACTCGAGTACTAGTACTTTTAAAGCTTTATTCGAGCAGCTTTTCGGACATTTTTACTTACCATTGCTTTAGCTGTCATTTTGCCCTAGGTTAAGACTTTTTTCTACTAATTCTAGCTGAAATTAATAAATTTCTACAATCTTGTAATTTCCAAACCATCATGGATCATAATGGTCCGATTTTGAAAACAAAAGCATATTTGTAGTCGTCGAAGTCGTAGAATTCAAAATTTGAGAATTGTTTCGAGCAGTGTTGCCAACCTCGCGAAATAAAATTGTTATCTCGCGAGGTTGGCATCGCTGCTCTAAATAAATTTTAAAATCATTTTAAATTCTATGGCTTCGATTTATTAATATTAGACACCAAAAACATTTTTCTAGCTATTCTGGAAGCTGCAATATTACAAAAAGTAGGAGACAAAGGACTGCGATGTTATGGGGAGCTCTGATTGGTAGTTAGCTTACCACAACTTTGACCTTTAATATCTCCGCGAAAATTGATCAGATTTTGAATCTGATTGCAGATTTACAATCGTCGGGTTCGACTCTATCGGAATCAACCCTCCGTACGCCCATTTTTAACAATTTTTTTTTTCAAATTTTGCAAAAAATTACACTTACCCAATTCTTTGCTTTAATTTTTAGGAATTTTTTAAAATGTTATTTATGGCTGGATCGAGTAAAAATTTAGTATATGGGGTTAATTAGAGGTCGCTGAACCCGGAAATGATATTAATTTTCTTTACGCACCCCTCCTTCCTCTTGAAAACCGCAATTTTTTTTTACGAAAATCCACATTTGGTGGGCAAGCAGGTACGCGAACTTAAAACCAACACCATAATCGTGATTAGCGACCTCGAATTAGACCGAAGAAATAAGTCAAAAATCGATGTTTTAAAGAGTCGCATTTCCATATTAATTTGTGAAAGTTTGCTCCTTCAAATGTACTGCTTATGCAACCCATTTGACATGCAATTTCAAATTTGACGTATTTCCTTTGAAATGCGCATAAAATGTAGATTCAAAGTGTATTTCCCATCAATATGAGGTCGCAGAATAGAAATTTGAGAACATCTAGACGCATTGTTGCCAACTTCGAAAAATAAAAATTTTAATTTTCAAGTTCTTTAGTATGCAACGTTTATACAGACATTTTCGAAATCCACGACCTGAAATGGGCATACAAATCAAATTTCAGCTCAATCGAACCATAAACAAGAACCTGGCAAATTTTTGAATTTCGACCTTTTGGGGTTGAATTTTTTTCAAAATTTGAAAAAAAAAATTATCGAAAATTGGGCATCTAGGGGTCTAGTCTGATAGAGTCGAAATCGACGATTGCAAATTCGCAATCCGTTTCAAAATTGCATCAAAATTTGCGGAGATATCAACGATATAATGGCGAATTGGCAGTGTGTTATTGCAGCTGCCTAACTGCGTGTTTTGCAGGAATAATTTCACAAGCATTTTCCCATGTTTTTTGATTATTTCAAGGGGCAATTGATACCTTCGTTGTCGATTTCATATTTTCTCATCGTTTTTCGATTTATTTAAAGGGGTAATGAGCTCCTGTTCTTGCAAATTTCAATAAAAATGATTTTCGAGTTGGCCAATATTTCTCAGTCTTCATTTTTAGTTTCAATTTCCAAGCGATATCAACAGTTTTATGAATTTACTCACCTCGTTTTATGGGCACACTTTGCCTCTGGAATGTATCTAACGATATAAGCCATTTTTTCATTGAAAATATGTGATTAGTAAGAAGTCCAGAGCTTAGATATGTTTTCCCTATTCATCAATAAATACCTAAACCAAAAAAATTGACTAGTTTTGACCAAAACTACAATTTACTTGAAACATTTCTGGCCATATTGGTGAAATTGCACTTCCCTTCGTAATATTGAATAATTTTTATTGTTATTTTCCGAACTCAACTTTGAGACATTATTTCAACTTTTCGTGTTTCTTCTTCATCTTCCCAGAATAATATTATTGTGCAATCATTAATAATGCAATTAAACCTGAAAAGTTGATGAAAAATGAAAGACCAAACGAATTTCTGTTTTATTTAAACTGTGCGGCGTTTTAAGACGAGAATGAATTACAATATTAAATCTAAATTAACCGATCTGGGTTAAAAAACACTGCCCGCCGCAAAGCAGTGAAAAACCGTGATCGGTTATCACAATAATTTGCAATAAAATATTTACTTGAAAATAGAACAATGATAACAACATGAATAAATAACGACATAATTCGCGAACATGAGAAAAATAGAATAATACTAAAAAAAAAAAGAGCTGACAATAATACGCGATTGAGAGGGATGCTTTTTCAAAAGGGGTGGGGGCTTGATTTGACATATTATTAAAACTGACAATTTTGAAAGGAAACGGAATAATTACAATTCTCATCTTCACCCAGAGCCAGAGAGACACCCCACAAACTATTAAATTTGGAGAAAAAATCAAATCAAAAACAAATTTTTATTGAAAAAATACCCAATCAAAGAAGCAACGACGACGAATAAATAAAATCTCCACAAAAAAAATTATTATCCTGAGGCCAAAAGGTACTGATTACCTATTTTTTCAATACTTTCGTAAAAAAAAAATATATATATATATATTATGAAATAATAACTCGATTTTAAACTAATTCAATTTTGAAAAAAATATCCACTAAAAGAAGCAAACAAAACCCATACTCTCTGAGTACAACGTAGCATTGCGAAACAATCCGGATCAACATTCTCACTTCACACACTCTTCAACTGCCTCAACGAGCGAGGCAGTACCTTGACCCAGGGAGATCACTCACCACAGGCGATGTTCGCTAGACCCTAACCAGCAGAAGACGCGAACACCGCGGGCGAAAACCAAATGAGTCATCCATCCTCGAGGCAAAGGAACTTACGGTCGCCGAAATTCGGCGACCGGTTTAAATTTAGATTATTCTTCGGACATCGTACTGGTGGTACGCAGCCCGAAGAACAATATAGACCGAAATCGGTCGAGCCAAAACAGCCGACCAGCCTCCACCCTCTTTGATGGAGCTCCCTTACAGAAATGATAGCACAAGGGAAACCATTTCCATTTGCGAAGCCGTTGCTGGGCCTTCTCTGGGCTATTCCTAGGCAGTGTACCAGGCTCCGACCGAAGTCGGTGGTGCAGGGTGCCGTAGAGCCCTCCAGTCCCAGTACCCAAGACCTAAATCCCGGCGGTCTTGGCCAGCCCCGGATAATCACCTACCTATGGTCCGGGACTGATACTTCGCCAAGAAAAAATTTTGATACCCAACTCATACAGTTTTGATCCGCGATCCAAACAACGCTACATTCTACTCGGGCGTATGCGAATCATTCGCACCCTCCATACCCTTTGTTTAATACGGCTCTGGAATGTCCTCCTGATCCAGGTCGCCGGCCGGCCGACGCATTCCTGGGGAAGTTCGCGCCAGTGCCATAGAATACTCCGGGTCTTTCTCGATGTCCCACCACATCGATGGCTTTTTCGATGCCGTGCGAGATCGATGGATAACCTAACAGGCGTGGCTTCCGCAGACACTGCGTGAACTCGCGATAGTTCACGCAATCCACTGAAAGCATGCTAAGAGACGATCCTAAATACCATTAGTTTGATACTAACCCCAACTGTCCTCCGATTCCAGGTCGTCAGCCAAACGCATTCCCGGGGAAGACCGTGTCAGAGTCGTAACAGAAACTAAGGTCTTTCTCGATGTCGTGAGGTCTCCAGACACTGATACCGACATCGATGGCTAATCCTAGTCGGAGATGCGTTTCGCAGACATGGCGTGAGCTCGCGATTGTCCACACCACCCGTCAAAAACAACACCTCCGAAGATCCTCGAACACGAGACCGTCCGAACGTTTGGTCCCAGAATTCTTCCATCAGCCCTCGTTCAGCCGAAGAAGAATAAAGCTGCCAACTGGCCCATACGATTACCAACCAAGGTGGTACGGCACCATTGGTAATCGAGCGCAGTGTGCACAACCCCGGAAAACCAAAACATCGAACACCTAAACCAACGAATTGAGAAAACCTCGCGAAAAACGAATCAATTTTGAGCCCGATTTTATTACAGGATCCCCTCATCAGCTCTCGTCCGCCGAAGAAGAGACAGAAGAGTTATCGTGAAATGGCCCCAACTATCAACGGTGGACGGCACCGATATTGATAATCGAGCTCATAAAGCACGACCCCGTAACAAAACCAAGAGCGGACGCCCGCACCAAAGAATTGAAAAAAAAAATACCACCTTGCCCCACCAACGTTCGACGATTCCAATACAGGCACCTAACCGCGAAAAATACCAAATCGAAGACAACGAACACGATGAAAAATTTGGACAACAACTTATCAAAAATATATACCAGATTTCAAAGGAAAAACAAAAAGTGGGGACATTTCAAAAAATAATTCACCTATAAAATAAGCACAAGGGTCCAATTATTGCTCAATCAATACGAACTGCAAACCATACACTTGAGGAAAAAAAAATGAAAAATTGATGAAAATACGTAGTCGTAATTTTTGAATATTAAAACGTCGTCTCAATATCTGCATTCGTCAGCATTTTCAAGATTTCATCGAATACAAATTCATTCGTAAACTAATCGCGAAAAAAAATTCAATCATCTCTTAAAATGGTCATCTAGATAAAATACTCGAGATAAACGTCAATTTCTACAATCGTTTTTGTTTTCAAAGATCAATCTAAAATACCTAAAATCGTTCTTGTTTTCAAAAATCAATCTAATAAAAATTTACCATATCTGGTAACTCTGAAAAAAATATTCGACCTCCAAATAAACTACGTAACATATTTATACGAAATATCAAATTAAATAACTGCAAGCTAATAGCATTTCAATCGCAATTCATTGAAAATAGTTATGCTCTTTTCAGTCTAGAGATGAAAAAAATTTCAGGAACAGGGCATAATGCTGTCAAATACTCGATTCGTCGAAAATTGTGTACCTACATACGTAGAAGTAATATTTTGACACAGTGATTCATTTTCCTAACTATTCTTCGTTCGTTTTATTCAATTCAGGAACTAACGTCTGTTTATGAGATAAAGTTGAAAAATGATACTGGCATGGACGTTTCTGTTAGATACATCGGCCTCTTGATCGCTATGCCGTTTGGTCTTGGTCTGTCGTTTCGTTACTAATTCTAATGTTTACCTTTATTCGACCTGCACGACCGGAATCATTGAATTTTCAACGGCAGAATACGAAATAAAATTATCGACTGAGGGTGCTTTGTCATTAATTATTCGTTCCAATTTGACTGCTTCATGTCGAATTCCATTTCTTCGATCACGTACACAGCATCTGTTGAAATAATGAAATATTAACAAATGGAAAATATACCGCCATTGAAACTGGTACAACCTAATGAAAAGTTCCAATTACACTTAGCAACTTGGAAACAAATTTTACACAAGTAAGCAAAACCAAAAAAATTCGTCATTTTGCCAGAACTGAGAATAGGTACCAAAATTCGTGTTAGAATTAAAAACATTGTTTACTCATGTTCGAGCGAATATTTTCGTTACGAAAGAACTAGAAATAGTTTCGAATTCAAATTTAGGAAAAAACCACGAATAAATGATCTCCATTTATCGATACTTCCACGAGCCAAATTCGACCAGAAGCACAGAAATTTCACAAAAATACGAGTGAGCAACTAGTTCAATAAAACTCAGTGGCGAATCTAGGATGAAATCATGGGATGGCCGACTGGTTCAAATTTTGTTTTCGAGAGTGGTCATCATGAAATAAAATAATTTTTAATTTTCACCAATAACAAAAAAAAAAAAAAAAAAAAATTGAAAATTTAATAAAAATCATTTTATAAAAAGTAGGAAAATTCAAATTTCGAAAAATAAATCCCATCTAAAGCTAATTTCCGATAAGCATAATAACTTAGCTAGGTATTATAAACTTCCTACCAAAAGTTTAAAAATTAAGCAAATTTCGTAATTGAAATTAAGAAGTCTTTCCAAAAGTTTATTGAAAAAAAATTCATTGAAAAATTTTTAATATGCTTTTTTCAAAATTTTTATAATTTAATTTTTTTAAATCAAAAAAATCTCTAAAAAATACACTGTTTCTATTCGTGAGAATTCAAAGAAAATCTTCCCAAAAATTGAAAAAAATTCAACATGCTGACAAATGTGACTAAATAATTTGTTTTTTTGAAAATTTATATCATAATTAAAAATTCATTAGTAAAATTTTGGATCTAGTTTTGAAAAGTAGAAAAAATCTCTTTAAAAAAAAAATCGAAAAAATCCATCCTAAATTTTTTTCAAAAGTAGGTAACAAATATGAGTTTTGAAAATTCAAGTAAAAATGATCTCTAAAAAGTAAAAATTGAAGAAAATTCATTGATAAAATAATAAAAATAATATTTAAAAAATTACCCAAATTTTATTTTGAAAATTTATGAATAATTATTGCAAAAATTATAAAATTTCGAAAATTTTGTATTAAAAATTATAAAAATTTATTATTAGGGAAAATTTTCAAATGCATTTTTCAAAATTTTTAGGATTAAATTTTTGAAAATCAAACAAATGTCTAAGCAATGGAAAAATTTAACCTTGGAAAATTGAAAAAAAAGTAGTCAAAAAATTTACACAATTTTTTTTTGTGAAAATTCAAAGAAAATCTTTATAAAAATTTGAGGGTATTGAAAAGTTGCTAATCTTTTTGGAATAGAACAAAATTTTTTGGAGTAAAATTTTTTTTCACAGTTTTTTATTCTTTTCGGAAAATTCTTCAAGTAGGTACCTAACCTACCTAATAAGAATAAAATTCTGGGAAAGAAGTCCAAAATGTCGGAATATAATTTTTTTTTGAAAACACTGAAAAAATTATAACCCTTATTCAAAATAAGGTCAATTTCCACAAAAAGAAAAATTCCAAAACGACCTCATCAATAATCCATCAAGGATATTACTCAAACGTTTAAAAAATAATAATCTTTCACTTTTTACAATGGAATTTGAAAAAAAAAAAAAAATCGAATTAACTAGCATATGTACCTAATTTTTATCAATTTTTCAAGAGAAAAATTTTGAAATTCTTTGGAGTAAAAATTTTCTTAATCATATTGTGAGATTTTGAAAATCAGTCAATTTTTATTATTTTTCTGAAAGGGGGGGGGTGACTAGTTGCCACTTAAAATTCGGTTAGGGCAAAAAGGATAAATAAAAAGTTATTTTCTCATGAAATAAAAAAATTTGGTGGCTAAGACATTAAAAATATCCGAATTCCAAAAGAGCCATCCTAGCGCTCACATCACTCGTTTTCCTTATTTTTATCACACCCTGTCATTCGTCCCATACTTGTGTGACCACAAATCTCCTACATCAACCCCACTCCATCCAGATATTATGTATTACGATTGTAAATGCTTACATTTCAAGTCCCCGCCTCAAACACCCTCGAGAAATACGAAAAACCCCTGAAAATGCGTGTTTTTCGAAGTTTTTATTTTTTTTGACTATGTTGCACCCCCTTTGGCACCCTCAAAAAAATATATGTGATACTTATCCATATTACGAAGATTTAAAAAAAAATTCCAGCCATGGCACCCCCCCAAAAATTTTTTAATTTTTTTTTTGAAAATTTCAACCCCCCAAAAAACAAAGAAATTGTGAACCGATCTTTTTAAAAATTTTACCACATATACCCCTACATGATACCTATAATCTGTGAAAAAATCAAAACATTTCATACACCCCCTTCAAAGTTAAAATTTTTTGATTTTTCGACCGTTATAACGCGATTTTTCGGAAAGGGGAGGGGGTAGGGGGTCAAAAATTTTTGTGGCGTGTTTTTACATCATAAGTAACATTTTGACAGACTTTGGATCCAATTTCGATCAAGGGCCGATTTCACCATCTTACCATGGAAGGCCCTTTTGCAAGTCATAAATTCCAATTTCCTCAAATTACATTTTATGAAGTTGAATTTTCTAGATACATGTCAAATCAGCAGAAAATTTGAAGAAAATTAGAATTTTTTCAAGGGTAATTTTGACGTAAATTTTGAAACACTAAAAAAGTAACAAAATTTGACACAAACAGAGCCAATTCACTCCAAAGACCACCAATCTTATTGATTCCAAAATTTAAAAAAAAAATTACATCGACTTTTGAAAATTCAATACATTTTTATTTCAAAATATTTCAGATTTTTTTTTTTTTTTTTTTTGAGAAAATACATATAAAATCCCCCCTCCTCCCCCCTCAAAAATATTTCACTTCCGAAAAATTGAAACTTTTTACTTGAAAAAGTAGAGAATTTATCACTTTGAAAAAAATTGGAAGTTTTTTACTTCAATGAAAAATAAGAAATTTCGCATTCAAATATATATTTTGTATTCCAAAAAAAGAATTATTTTATTTCAATAGAATAGTGGAAATTTTCTCACAAATTTGGAAATAAATTTATTGTGAAACGATTCAGTTTTTTCCTATTCCAAAAAAATTAAAAATAATTTTACTCTAAAAAAAATTGGGAAACTTTTCACTTCAAAAAATATTGAAAAACTGTTACCTAGAAATAAATTTTTCTATGGTAGAAAAAAATCACCAATAATTTTAAACCCAAAAAACACGGAAAATGTTCAAATTATTACAAAACCGGAAAATGATGAAAAATCTCACAATTTGATACATTCCAAAAAATACCCATACAAGGTACCTACATTATACAAAAGAATTTTGAATTTTCGTATAATTTACAAATTCAAAAAATAACATCCCGGAAAAATTGGAAATTTAGATTTTTCAATGGATTTGAAACGTCGAAAAAATTAACGAAATTCGAAAGACAAAAAAATTTAAATAAAAATCAAAATTTTGAGTATGCATTATTTGGAGAAATTGTAAACTGAGAAAAAATCAATATACAAAAATGGAATTAAAAAAAGAAAGAAACGAAAATTTGAAATGTTCTAAAAATCAACGACAAAAATTCTGGAGTAATAGTTCAACATAAAAAAAAAAGTCAAGCAATTAACAAATAGCTATCTACGGTAAATTTAGAATTGAAAAAATTCGATTCCAAAAAAAGGCATAAATTCAAATTTCCTCAAAATTGATCATTTTTTTCTTCAAAATTATCACTTGAGAAGTCGTACAGTGAAACGGTCGTAGTAAAGTTTTAATCACACAAAAAAATATGAAATGTGGTAGAAGTGGAAAAAATTATTCAATTCATGAATTCAAATTCCTTCAAAATTTAAAAACATTTTTCTTCAAATTATTTTTCTACAATGTCAGCCGGTTTCGGGTTAAATTAAACAAAAAAAATTGCAAATTGAAGAAAATTGAATAAAAAAATTCTTCCACTAAAAAATTCAAATATACACAGAATTATAGAAATTTTTTCCGAAAATATTACTGGAAAAGTACCACAGTCGTAGGTTTAAATTAACGAAAAAATTATCAAAAAGTGGAGAATTTTTTTAAAAAAATTGTTCAACTAATAAATTTGAATTCCCTCAAAATTTATGATTTTTTTCGAAGTTATTACGTGAGCAGTTCTACAGTTGTAGTTGAATTGAATTACACAAAAAATTTCCAAATCTGGCGAAAGTGAAAAAAATCCACGTCAAAAAAATTGCTCAATGCTCAACAAATAAATCAAAATTTGCATCTAAATTTATGAAGTGGTTTTCCGGAAAAAATTGCCAAATCTGGCGACAATTCAAAAAAATAAGATTCCAAAAAAAATTTGCAAGTTAAAAATTCAAATTTTCTCAAACTGGGATTTATAGAGTTGAATTTTCAACGAAAAAAAAAATCAAATCTGCAGAAAATTCCGGAAATTGATTAGAAGAAAATTGTTCAACTCGAAAATTTGAATTCTTGCAAAATTTATGAAGTCATAAGTCATATTTAATTAATCTTACATTACGTATTTCGAATTAGGTAATTCACAAATCACTCACCAATTTCATTCGAAAAAGGGGAAGGTAAGTTCTCTCAGAATTTTTTTCTGGCATAACGATCACTCGTCCTTTTTTTCCCAACTTGTTCTGAAGTATTGGCCACGATTATCACACAGCTTTTGACAATAGATCCGAGTCGTACATGCTGACGGCTTCTGTTAGAACAAAATGAAAATAATTAGAAAAATACAAAATATACTATTTACCTATTTAAATATTTGTATCTAGGTAGGACTTTTAAAAATGTGATAAATTGACAAAATTTTAAAAGAAATTTTGTGAAGTTTGGAGTAAACTTTCAAAAGATGAAAAAAATCACTAAATTTTAAAACTAATGAAACACGAAAAGATGGTAAATTTTTGGAAAAATTGGAAAACGATGAAAAATTTCAAAAGATTACACATTTCAAGAAATACAAAATAAGGTACAAAACTTTTTTTGAGATACTACAAATAATTTTTTTTTAAATTCACTGAAAGAGAAAATAGAACTAAAAAAAATTAGGTCAGGTATTTAGGTACAAGTTTGTAAATTTTGAAAAACTGTTATTAAATTTTCAAAGACGTGGAAAATCATAAGAAATTTGAAAAATTGACAAAAAGAATTATTTAAAATACTTACTAAAAAATAATAAATTAGAAAAATTTACACCTTGTGCCGAGTTGACAAATTTTGAAGTGCCGAAAATTTTTTGTAAAACAAATAGTAATTTTTGGAAAATACCTAAATGCTCTTAAAAGTTGAAAAATGAATCAATTCTAATCAAATTATCAAATTTTTAACAATTTAGAGTGAAAAAGTCAACGGCAGTTGAAAAATATTGAAAACGCGACAAATTTAAATAGTGGAGAATTTTTAAAATTTATGAGAATGTCAAATTTAAAATGAACAAAATTCAAACTTGAATCAGATTTCTAAAGTAAATTTTAGTCGATTGTGAATTTTTATTAAATTTTAAAAACTTGTTCAGTTCAGAAATTTCTATTTTTTTTTTTTTTTTTTTTTTTTACAATTTTTACCCATTTCAAAAAGTTTGAAAATGGAAAATTATAAAGTTTTTCAAAATTTTGAAAATTATCATCAAAATTCAAAATATTTCACCAATTTTAAATTTTCATATATTTTTTTTTAATTTATCAAATTCCAAAAATTGGTTAAATTTTTTAAAAATTTCCTACCTAACTACATTTTAAGAACTGATGCAATGATGCAGCCTTGAAAATTTATTGAAATTTCAGAATGAACGGAACTAAAACTTGAAATAGGTAAGTTATGAAATTTTACATACATCTTCCAATTAGATAGGTACAAAAATTCATTCGAGTTGTAAAATTATTACCTATGTTCCACTTTTCGAAGCAATTTTGACAATTTTTTAATTTTTTTCAACCCTACACGTGTAGGGTTTCTCGACTAATTATTCCAAAAAAAAAATTGATCAATTTTGTGAAAATTTGAATTTATCAGCAGTCGAAAACAAATTTTCAATCCATTTTTATTCAATTCTATCGGATTTGAGCAATTTTGACAATTTTTTCATTATTTTGCAACCCTACAACTTTAGGGTTTCTCGAGTAATTATTTCCAAAGAAAATCATTAATTTTGTAAAAATTTGAGTTTATGAGCCGAAAAATTTGTTTTCAATCAACTTTCATTCAATTCCAGCTAGTTTTATAATTTTTTTTTTCTTTTTTCAATAATAGCAAATTTAGGAATTAGTTTGGTTTTTTTCAACCCTACAATTGTAGGGTTTCTCGAGTAGGTAATTATGTCGAAAAAATTCATCAATTTTGTGAAAATTCCAATCTACAAGTCGAAAAAAAAATTTCAGTCAATTTTTATTCAATTCCAGCCAGTTTTACTTTTTCAACCCTGATTCATCAGCCCACGACAGCCAAAGTACAAAAAAAGCGAACGAGTTATTATTTTTTTCATTCATCAGCAATATCAAATAATAAAATCAAGTGCAAATTCGCCAATAAAGTTACGAAAAAGCTCAAATAATACTCGTTAAATGGCGACAAAACAGTTTAAAATCGATATTCAAATCGAAATTGCTTGCTATTCTTGATTCCTTTCTTCTTCTTTTTCATTGATATCGATCAAATCAGGCGTAAAATATTGGCCACGAAAATCATACGTAAGAATAATAATGGCTAAATCGCGATTTAAACAACCGATATTTCTATCAAAACTGTTTGCCATTTTTCAGATATAGGATTGTAATAAATACCTAAAACGAGTATTTACATGCAGCTGCCTGGAAATGCTTCGTTAATTCGTTCTTGAATAGAAGATTCTTCGCTGGCAATGTTTTTGAGATCCACTGGGCCGAAAAGCAATGTCTAATCGTATGAAAACTCATCAGTAATTCGGTGGAAGTGAACTTCGGCGCTCATGGAACAATCGTTGGCAAAGCAAAAAACACACAGCATCTGTTCGAATAAAACACAACGTATTAGAAAATAATAAAAATACATATTTTCTATAAAAATTCCAACGAGATGTTTTGTTTTCATATTTTTATCAAATCCATTTACACACACGTAAGTACTTCGTGAAATAATACGGAAATTTTAATAGCAGACTGAAACTGCAAAATCACGAGATGTTTCCATATTTATCGAATCCATATACACTCAAACACACACCCACACACGTAAGTACTTCGTAAAATAATACATCAATTTCAAATTAACAGCAGAGTGAAACTGCAAAATCACATACCCGTCAAAAAATCCTAGAATGAAATAAGTTCTTCCATATCACACGAGGCTGCATTTTTGGTATCTGGATAAACATCTAGCATATTCTAACGTAAATTGATGTCCAGTACCTAATTAAACAAATAAAACCACGAATTTGTTAAATAAATTGTTCACGAATCCATTTCAAATCGATATTTGGTAAAATGATAATGGCAAAATGAAATCAAATGAAAACACATACCAGTGACAAAAAATTCTTTAAAAACATTGGATCATTCTATATCACGCGAATTATTACATGAAGCTGCACTTTCAGTCGTCCGGATAAACATTCTATTCCATAATCCAACTGAAACAAGTGAAATAAAAAATAAATAT
This sequence comes from Balanococcus diminutus, assembly GCA_959613365.1. NCBI lineage: Eukaryota > Metazoa > Arthropoda > Insecta > Hemiptera > Pseudococcidae > Balanococcus > Balanococcus diminutus. The sequence goes on along the minus strand of OY390716.1, from coordinate 62,414,448 downwards.
TACAACGGCGAACAACAAACTTTGTCTACAAAGCCTATGTAAATCAACGCGAAAAAAAAAACACAAACACGAATAATGGGTGGGCGTAATTTAAAACTACACGAATATACGCAATAAATTATTCACCTTCGAAAACTTTTATAACATTAACCGACTTAATTTCGATTCGAAAATACCAAAAAACGATGAAAAACTAACGAAATGCACCAAAATGAGCATGTTGAACAATGCACACGAAAATAAACAAACACAAATGAAATTCAAAATGGCGGGAATGATCAAAATCAAACTTTCGTTCGGCGATGAGTCAACGACTGATGACTAATTTTCCAAACATAATCTGACTTGTATATTGTACTAAAAATAAAACCAAATCAAACTACGTCGAAAAGAATCATATTTATCTACTGTCAAAGAAATTTCATAGCGCAGAATACACATCTTTTTACAAATTAATGAGAATAATTTGAAAGGTTTGTTATAAACACAAGCACGTTAACTAGTCATTTTTGTCAATTACTTACTCATATTGTTCTTTGAGAAAATCATTAGTCCATAAAACCGAAACAAAATTCACACAGGATCACAATTGAACACGAAAAAGATGCCGCGACGCTGACGCCATAATGAATTCTCAATCAACGTTTACGATCACGTATTGTATCAAGTACGACAATTTTCAAACGGTTCGATTTCTTTTCTAAATGATATCGAATTGAATTACATTATTTCGAAATCAACGAAGGAAATGCACGCCTAATTACGTTAATTAACCAACATTAATACGAAAATTCTAAGGAAAAACCGCGACAAACCACTTGACTGGTCATTTGCAAAGTGCAAACTGAAACGTGAAACCGGAAATTTTTTGAAGTTGATCTGTGACGCAACACCGCTCCAATCGGTGACAAAACAAACTAGTTCGGTAATTTCTTGTATTTACCAAGTATTTACGAATAACCATGAATAACTTTATTTTTTTACTTCGTAATTTTTTTTTTTTTAATAACTTCGTATTAACTATTAAAAATTAATTTTTTACGGATCAAAACATACCATTATTGACTGGTAACTACTAATCAGGGAAGAAAATCAATTGAAACCACAACCAGGTAAAACCACCACCACCAGATATTTCAATTGGTTCTCAAAACCATTTGAAACCATTACAATGAACTTCAAAAATTCATTCAAAAACCACCACCAAAAAGAACCAATTCTTTTCGAAAAGGCAGGGAAGAGAACCGTTTGAAACCACAACGAAAAATCATTTGCTGAAATAACCACAACCACAACCACAAGAAAGTGGATCGAAAATAAATAACCACAACCACAACCACAAGAAAGTGGATCGAAAATAAATAACCACAACCACAACCACAAGAAAGTGGTTTGAAAATAAAAAACCACCATCACCACCACCACCATTTTCAATTTCCTTTACAATGAAAACCAGAACCACCACCAATTAATGGAATTGGTTCTTTTTGGTTCTAAAAAGAGAAATAGTGGATTTGAAAGGGAAGGAGGGGTCCAATCAAAATTTTTGTTATGACCAAATTTATTCCTAGAACTTCAAGCAACAACTTTGATTTGAAATTTTTTTTAATTGGGCCCCTTACCTACCCCCTGTGGCCTGTTTTCTTCATTTTTCTGATTTTTCAGCGCTCTGGAAAGTGGAAACATTATTATTTTTTGTTTTTTATTTGAATGTATATTATTTAATTTAAATTTATTGCAATATTGCGTTTGTAACTTGTAGGCAAATTAATTTTTTATTCAAATTTCAAAGATCTGATCTTTTTTTAGTTCTTTTGTGGTATAATAGGAAGCACGAAAATGGTTCCATCTGGTTCTGATGGTTAATGCCATAGATAAATGGTTTAAATGTTGGGAAATATTTTCCATACTACGAAATGGAAGCAATTCGATGAAAACCAATTGAAAAACCAAAACGGAACCACCACCACCACCACCACAACCATTTGAAATGGTTTTTAATTTGAGAACCACCACCACAACCATTTGAAATGGTTTTTAATTTGAGAACCACCACCACAACCATTTGAAATGGTTTTTTAATTCGAGAACCACCACCACAACCATTTGAAATGGTTTTTTAATTTGAGAACCACCATCACAACCAATTAATCAAGCAAAACCAAAAACCCAGAACCAGAACCAATCAAAAAAAAAAAAAATTAAATGGAACTACTTTAGCACCACAACCTTTTGAAAATTTTTAAAAACCAAAAACCAATTGGAACCACCAGTAATTTCAAAATTTTCTCAAAACCACCATCACCATAACCAATTGGGTCTCAATTGGTTTTCTTCCCTGCTTTTTTCCATCAAAATTGAAAATTTAAAAAAAAAATCATTGTTTATTAAATTTTTAGTTTTAAAATTTAAAAAATTCTTTTTTCTTCTGTTTTCTAGCCGTCGCGAATCTCGCGACGGGCTTCTTCTAGTTTAATTTTAATTACATGATGATTACAGTGTTGTTACCTAAAATAATGGTTGATTGATTGTTTTTTTTTTTGGTCGAATTTTATCATATGTCGTAGTCACAGCTCAAATTTCAGGAACTGTACATCTCTATAAAAATTACGGTAATTACGTAGAATTACAAGAAAATCAGTGTTGGTAGGTACCTATTTTGACTAACTTTTTTTTTTTAAAATTCAAATTACTTATTACTACAGCTGTGCGCCGCCGACAAATTTTCCATCAGCCGACGCGCCGCCGCCGCCGATTGAAATGACGGCTCAGCCGCCGCCGATGAATCGTCGGCGGCTCGAACCGGCGCGTGTCTTAAATTTAACCCCTCCGCCACGTTCATTGAAAGTAAACAGGCTGTAGATAAATTAGTAAAAATGTACACTCACTACTCAAGTACTCAGTACCATTGCTGAGCAGCTCTCAAGCTCTTTAGACTTTAGAGCTAAGTTCTTTAGGTTTAAGCAACTTACAATGAGGTAGCTTCGAAAGCTGTAGCTCTAAAAAGGAAAAAAATGTCCAAAATTGCTCACTCAGTCGGCTACATCGCCGAGCAGCCGCCGATTTAGTTGTTAGCGGCGCGCCATCTACGCCGCCGCCGCCGACCAATTTTTGAGTTTACGCCGCCGCCGCCGATTTATCATCGGCGCACAGCTCTACTTATTACCAGGGTTTGGCAGTTTTCAAATCTTTCCGATCCTCAAAATCCGGAATTGGATTTTGGATTTGAAATCTTTTTTTTTGAAAGTATTTGGATTTTGGAGTTGAAATCCTCAAATCGAAAGGATTTTGGATTTTGTAGGAATTATAAAAAATTTAAAATCCAAAATCCTTTTTTTTCTTGAACTAGCGACTTATTTCAATTCTGCAGACAAGAGTTTCAAATCTTGAATATACTACAATGTTGAAAAACTTTTTTATGGAATACAACGTTACACCATGTTTTTATTTTCTCCCATTTTTAATCACAGTAGAGGGGGGAAATTGAAAAAATTGAGGTTTTTCTCACGATGAGTAGCCAGTCAGCCACAGATACGGTCCGGACTGCGGTCAGTGTCTTTAGATAGATGCTGCGCAAGTCGCAATAGGTTGAGTTTTTCGAATATGTGGCGGGATAATTTTTTTGAAAAAAAATTTCTTGAATTTGAAATAACAAGAAAATTTACACCACATTGCTTTTTTATCAAAATTTTCATGTTTGATGCTCAATATATAAATGTAATGAAACTCAGAATCAAAAATTTACAAAAGAATTGAAAAAAATTTCATGTCCGGGGCTGTGCAAATTTCATTAGAAAACCCTTATACAATAATTTAAAAAAAAGACCGGGTGACGGGCGATAGGGATCGTCTGTTTACGAGAAAAAGTGTCGATAATTTTCAAACAAAACAATATAATCAGTTACATATTATTACACTGTTAGTTTGTGGCGCAATTAGGAAAATGAGTCCTAATGTGCTCCTTGACGTACTCGAGAGATGCATACTTTTTATCGCAACATTGACATACAAATATCACTTCGAAATTATTTTTATAAGCCGTGGGCGAAGGAGAGCGAGACCGCGATATTTCTTCATTTCTGGGCTCTTTTTTTACGCAGGTTCTCGACGATCGATGCGGTACTTCGTGATCGTCAATTGTGTAAACAGGAGGATTGGTTGATTTACTCTTGGGCTCTTCGTATACTCGTGTTTTTCCACTTCTAGTCAAGGATGGAGCTTTCTCGGGTGATTTAATTTCTGGACTTTTACCCGATAATCGCAGCGATTGTCGTTTATTATTCGCAGCAGTTCGAGCTGTATTTTGCGATTTCTGCTCTGGAGCGTTGCTTCGATTAGGTGTTGCTTTAGAATGAGGTGCTTTGCTTCGTGAACTGGTATGAGCAGTTTTACGAGTTTTCGACGATGGTTTCAAAGCAGTAGGCTTTTTGGGTAACTTTTTTTTACTCGACGACGACGAACTGTTTGATTTTTTATTACTCAAAGTTTCACAGCAGGTTTCACTCGTACTCTGAGGATTTAAATTCAGTCGATAGTTGTAGATTGATTTTCCGTTTATATTTAATTTATGAAGTCTAACACGAAGATTATCGGTGATGTGAAACTGTAAAAAATTTGAACGAATAAATAAGTACCTACATAACTATTATTGTGGAGTATTTTTCATTCAACAATGACTTACTTCTTTCCTTACTCTTTCTTCGTCAAATGAACTGCTCGACTCTTCTCTATCTTTTTTGGAACTCTATAATAAACACATCACAAAATCAATGAAAATTGTCGGTAGTGCATAAAATAGGTAATTAACGTTCAACGTACTTTATTTGATTCGCAATCGAAATCTTCTTCGGAATTTTCATCCACAAATCCTTCTTGTTTGACTGAATCTTCATCAATGTATATAACATGATTGCTATCGTCTTCCTACAGTAATGCAATGTATCAATTTTTATTAAAAAGTAATTCTCGAATCTCGCAAAAATAAAAGATTGATGTCTACTTGTTCGCATTGATCTTCGTCATCGTCGGAACTGTCTATTAAATCTTCAATTATGCTAGTAACATTGTTAATTCTCGGAGACCATTTCTCAAGAATAGGCGTCAAATCGTTTAGTTTTTTAGGGGTAGAATAAGAAAATCTGAAATAGTAAAATACTATACGTGAACATTTTTTAAATTTTACAAAAATAAAAATAATCAATAATAATTACTCGATATTAGATTCTCCTGCGATGTCGCTGCCAGTTATTGGAATGTTTTCTAATCCCAATGATTGATTATCTGCACTTTGTTCCTCTAATTCCATCGGACTATCATCGAGAGGACTGAAGAGAAACAAAAGGTGTGGGTCAATTCAATTGTGATCTGTCTAATCATTTTTTTTTTTTTTAAATGACAACATACAAAATTAACCAATGTGCTTACTTTGATGATGATGTTTCGTATATGGCGTTCAATAATTCTTTTTTTGCCTGAAAAATATAAAAAGGAGGCAAAGTAATTAGGTATAGAATATCTGCAAGACGAGTTTCTTATTCTGCAAATAATGATTTACCTGATCTTTATCTTGCTCTGACCAGCAATCGGCGATTCTCAAATGAATAGAAGAATTCATACCTTCAGCAGAGTGTTTTTCATTCTATATGTTTTGAAGGAGGGAAAAAAGAAGAGCGATATAAGTATTATAAATTAGCACATTGTATCAACAGTACAGAGGATTTCTTACTTTGTCGTTTCTGATTTTCTTTTTACGGGATTTCACTTTCTTCTTTGGAGACTCGGTACTGTTGAAAATAGTGGGAACCGCGGTTCGCACCAATATCCGTTTACCGGCTTTCACTCGAAAACAGTTTGCTCTAAAATGATGCTAGAAATTTATGAAGATTGTAATAATTAAACGTACACCTACGGAAGTTAAAGGTTGTTACATGGCCATTTAAGATTAAAATACTTTGCAGAGTCTGTGATTAGTTGTTGCAAATGGTCGTCGACTACGTTTAATCCACAGCATTCTTCTTCCAATCTCTGACGGAAATCTGTACAAGTTGCAATTTTTATGGGAATGCTTACATCTTGGAGCTGAGCAATTTGTCATATTTTTCAAGTATTTTTTCGCTCTTTTTTGAACACTCGCGGAAACAAACGATGAAAAATAAATTCAATGATTTTCACTATTTAAACTCGAAACTCAAACACGCGCCTTCGCTGATTGATAACAATGATAAACAAAAACATTGATAATGGTGAACCTATTTTTACGGAGAGCCCTTGCTGCTTCATTTGCTCACCTTGAATTTTTACCAAGTCCAATGCTACATAATAATATTTTATATTCAAAATTGGTGTGGAAGGATAGGTCCGATTGAAATTTTTGTTATAACAAAAATTATTCGTTTATTCCTAGTACTTACTTCAAGCTACAACTTTTGTTTGAAAATTTTTTCAATCGCGCCCCTTACCACCATCCTAGTTTTAATAATGTATTTGAATGAGTTTGGATTATCCAAAATTGGAGGGGAGGAAGGGGTCAAATCGCAATTTTTGTTATAACCAAAAGTATTAGTGGAACTTCATGCAACAACTTTTGTTTGAAAACATTTTCAATTGAGCCCCCCTCTCTCCACTTAATTTGCATAACACTCTTAAAATACTAATTTAAACATTGAAGGGTGAAGAGAAAAGGCTCCAATTGAAAATTTTGTACAACAAAGTAAGTTGTGGCTCAAAATTTTAGGAAAAATTTTGGCCATGACAAAAATTTTGATTTTACCCCTTCCTCCGCCCCCCCCAGTTTTGGATAATCTAACCCATTCAAAATATACATTATTAAAAACGGGGGGGGGGGGGGGGTATGGGACCCGATTGAAAATCCCGAATTGCGCAAAAAATTCGAACTCAATGTGTAAAAAATTTCACTCAATAAAAAAACTTATAATTTTTTTGAAAGTTAGAATATTTTTAAATTTTTTAGAATGAAAATTTTTTACAATTTTTTTAGAATGATTTTTTCTTTTTCAAGTTTTTTATTTTTTTAGAATAAATTGTTTTCCAATTTTTTAGAATGAAATTTTTTACCTACTAATTTTTAATTTTTTAGAATGATTTTTTCTTTTAAATTCTTTAGAATGAAAATTTTCCCCATTTTTTAGAATGAAAAATTTTTACAATTTTTTTAGAACGATTTTTTTTTTAATTTTTCATTTTCAGAATGAATTTATTTTTTTTATTTTTTAAAATGATTTTTTTTTAATTTTTCAGAATGAAAATTTTTCCTGTTTTAAGAATGAAATTTTTTCTAATTTTTTATTTTTTATTCTTTTGAAATGATTTTTTTCGATGTTTTAGAATAATTTTTTTTTGTTTTTAGAAGGAAATTTTTTCTAATTTTTAATTTTTTAGAATGATTTTTTTCAATTTTCAAAAATGAAAATTTTTTGCATTTTTTAGATTTTTATTTTTTTTAATTTTCAATTTTTCAGAATGAAAATTTTTCCTGATTTTTATTCTCTTGAAATAATTTTTTTTTTAATTTTTTAAAATGAAATTTTTTTTATTTTATAGAATGAATTTTTTTCTAATTTTTGAATGTTTTTTTTTTCAATTTTTTAGAATGAAATTTTTAATTTTTTAGAATTTATTTTTTATTTTTTGGAACGAAAAAATTTAAAAAAATGTAGAATAAAAAATTAAAAAATCTCAATTCTTTATTGTTTTGAATGAAATTTTTGAAAATTTTTTTTAGAATGAAACATTGAAAAATTTCAATTTTTTCAATTTTTTAGAATAAAATTCAAATTCTTCAAGTTCTGTCCTAATTTTTTTTTAAATAAATAATTTCTCATTTAAAAAAATAATTTTTCCACATTTTTTCAATTATTAGGTATTTTTTGAAATAAAAAAATGATCTTTAAAATTTTTCTAGAAAATTTGAAACAATTGAAGAGAAATCGGGTAATGGAGAAATTAACTGATTTTTGGGCATCGGATAATCGAGGTTTTTTTATGGTGTGTACGAAGACTTTTTTTTGTAAAAAGTTCACAATATTTTTAACCCCCCCCCCCCCCCCCCCCCCTCTTCAACAATGTGAGAACCACTTGGGAAAATACTGATCTGTCGACTATGGAAGTACTAGGATCTAGGAATAATTTTTGTTATAACAAAAATTTCAATCGAACCCCTCCTTCCCTCCTCACTAATGTTGAGTAATATAACTTATTTACACTTATTCAAAATACATTATTAAAAATTGTGGGGAGGTGAGGGGCTCAATTAAAAAAAGTTTCAAACAAAAGTTGTAGCTTGAAGTTTTATAAATACTTTTAGTTATTACAAAAATTTTGATTGGACCCCTCCTTCCCCTTCAATTTTGGATAATCCAACTCATTCACATACATTATTAAAAACTGTGGGGAGGTAAGGGGCCCGATTGAAAAAATTTTCAAAAAAAAGTTGTAGCTTGAAGTACTGGAAATAATTTTGGTCATTACAAAAATTTCAGTCGGACCTCCCCTTCCCCACCAATTTTGAATAATATAACTTATTCACACCCATTCAAAATACATTAATAAAAAGTGTGGGAAGGTAAAGGGCTCAATTGAAAAAATTTTCAAACAAAAGTTGTAGCTTGATGTTTTACAAATACTTTTAGCTATTACAAAAATTTCGATTAGACCCCTTCCTCCCTTCCAATTTTGAATATAAAGTATAATATAGCACTGGACTTGATAAAAATTCAAAGTGGAGCAAATGAAGCAGCAAGGGCTCTCCGTAAAAATAGCCGATCGTCTGAAAAAGAGCTTTCGCCGTGTTCAACGCCCTTTGAGCTTTGGCCATTTCTCAATTTCGAATTTCATTTCATCATCAATTAATTATTAATTTTCCAATTCCCATAAAGTCAGTTCATTAATTATTGTATAATGACTGTGTGCTTGGTATAGTATTCAAAAATCCGATCCACCATTTTTGCAACTTTTCGATAGATGATCGAGATACATTATTCAATTCATATCCTTTTTAGCGTCCAATAATCCAATTGACTGAATTTCGGAGCCCGTAAATAAAATTATAATAGTTTCAAAATTATAAAACAACATTCAGTATGCATTTATTTGAATAATATACCTAATAATATCCCTATAAAAATAACGAGATAATTTTTAGAATAGAAGCACAGTTGATGAGTCGTATATTATTATGTAGAAAGCTTTACTCATAAATATGTAAATGTAAGAAAATCATTACAACATCATGGTTATCCAGCCCAATATTAATAAGCATCCTCCGTAAGGAGTAACTTTTCTGAACGTTTGATCTTCCATTACAGTTTGATGATAACACGATCCGCAAAACAATAGCATTCCGCTGATGAAGCAAAGTGCAGTCTGTAAATCGGAGAGAAAAAACAAAATTCGATAAATAAACCTCCAAGGCGTTGTTTCAAGTACCTACAAATTATACAAGATTAGGTAATTTTGTATGAATTACGTACCACTTTGGGAAATCTGCAAAAAGGAACTGCAAACAGTGCACAGGTGTGATAGAAATGGTATTTACTAGCAGTTTCGAATACTTTCTTCTCGTGTTCTTTTCCTTCTTGAGTCATCAAAGCTAAGAGAAAATAAACCAGGTTACGATACGTATTTTAAAAATATTTTCAAGTAGTAACGTTCTTACTATGAGCTCCATAAGCCCCGATGACTACAGCAGAAGCTCCAAAAAGTCCGGCCAATCTAATATAATTTCGGTTGGCTGATAAAACGTTCCACAACTCTTTCCTACTTGGAGAAGGCAAATCGACAGGTACCGCATTACTCTTGTAGCCCATCGCGTTTCCTGTAGCGTTCGCCTGAAATTTAAAAATTTAGAGTAGCAAGAAAACCAAATAAATCAAAGTTGACTAACTAACGGCGTATTTCACTGCTCCAACTGAATAAGAAACCACTGGGTTTTTGAATAGAATATAGTTTACAGTATCCATTTCAAATTTTCCGAGTTGAATTATTGTATTAATATAAAATTTTTATAATATTTTGAACGTAATGAAATAGAAATAAAAAAAAAATTTCAAGTCTTTGTGACTGATAAAAAAAATATCGGTGATAAGCGAAATAAATTTTTGAGCTTTACACCTATGACTATGCACATTGCAAAAAATTTCTTTCAGGGAAATGAGGGAAATGAAAGGGAAATTTTGAAAAGTTTGAATTTTTTAAACTGAAATTTGATGAAAACACCGTTTTGTTTTTTATTTTCATGAAAATTTTGTGTGTTCGGTAATTTTCGAAAAATTGTGTTTCATTTATGGTTTCTTTCATCAAAATGATGAATTAATAATCGTATTTTGATCATTCAATTTCCTTATTCGATATAATCATATCTTTTACTGTTATAATGTCGTAATAATTTCAACGGGAGCAATCGAAAATGAAACTCCGCGTAGCTCCGGTACTGGACAGGATTGAAGTAGAAAACTTCAAATCCTATAAAGGACAAATTACAATCGGCCCATTGAAGACATTTAACGCCGTCATAGGCCCGAATGGATCAGGTAACTATAGATGATTTGTATTTCGTGACCCACACTACGAGTAAAACTCGTCATTCATATTTCAACCCGTACAAGTGTATTGTTTACATATTCATCTTCAGTTCAGTTCGCCTAACGCAGCCTTTTCTTTTCTGTACCAATTTAGGTAAATCCAACTTTATGGATGCCATCAGTTTTGTGATGGGAGAGAAAACGTCCGCACTTCGAGTCAAGAGACTGGGCGATTTGATTCACGGAGCATCCATCGGACAGCCAATTTCTAGCCGGTAGAAATAACACTTGAGATTACCGTCATTAGTTTCGCAATTCAATTTACCTACATGTATTTATTGAAATTTCAGCGCTTCGGTGACTGCTGTTTTTAAAATGGACGACGGATCTGAGAAAAAATTTACTCGTACTGTTCACTCAGGATCAGCTGATCACAAAATTAACGGACAGACTGTACCTATACAAGAATATCTGGATAACTTGGAAAGCCTAGGAATCAACGCGAAAGCAAAGAATTTTTTGGTGTTTCAAGGAGCTGTCGAGTCCATTGCAATGAAAAATCCCAAAGAGCGTACCGTGCTTTTCGAAGAAATTAGCGGGTAACCAATTACGTTTTATTTGGACTAGTTAGTTGTTGATAATTCAGGTATTTATATTGTTTATTCGAAATCTTGTCGACAGTTCTGGCGCTTTGAAAGAGGAATACGAACGCTTGAAATCTGAAATGTTGAAAGCAGAAGAAGAAACCAACTTTACGTATTTGAAAAAGCGGGGAGTTGTAGCCGAGCGAAAAGAAGCTAAAATTGAAAAAGAAGAAGCGGAAAAATATCAACGACTGAAAGACGAATTGGTTGGTATTAAATTGCTCAATGCTCATTTTGTTTCTTCTTCTTTAACGTATGGAAATTTATTTGGTTTGTTTTTGTGTTAGGCTGAAAAAGAAGTCGAGTATCAGTTGTTTAGGCTTTACCACAACGAAAACGATATCCAGTCGCTGGAACAAGAAATTGAAAATAAAAAGAAGGAAATTCAGAAAATTGAAAGCAAAAAAGAAAAAGCGGAAGAAGTGTTGCGAGAGCGAAAGAAGGAACAAGGAAAATCGTCCAGAGAATTGCAAAAAATTGAGCAAGAAATACGAGAAGTGGTACGTACTTATAACGTGTCCTACTAGGTAGTGATTTGTAACTTTTTTAATAATGTATTTTACGTGGCTTATTATTGTTCTAATTCAAGGAAGTTGAAATTAACAAGAAAAGGCCATCTTTCATCAAGTCCAAAGAACGTGTGGCGCATATTCAGAAAAAGCTAAATTCGGCCAAAAAATCTCTCGAAGAAGTACGGCGAGCCGACGAGGCGCATAAAAAAGATATCGAAGAATTGGAAAAAGAACTCGACGAAGTTGAAGAGCAGAGAAAAGCCTACGAAGAATTGGTAGCTGGTGAAAGTCAAAGTCAAGGTAGAAACGTACATTTGGAAGACGAACAGGTACGTCTGAATAGACAAATTAGGTACTGCGCGTAGGTAATGAAGAATGGTTCAACTTGAAGCGCGTATTACGAATTATCCATGTTTTTCAGGTGAAAGAATACAACAAGTTGAAGGTGGAAGCTCAAAAACAGTCGGCCCGATATTTACAAGATTTAGATTCGGTGAATCGAGAACAAAAAGCCGATCAAGACAAGTTGGACAATGAACTGCGGCTACGTTCCGATCTTGAAACGAAAATCAAGCAAAAAACTCACGAAAAAGAGGAGGCTGAAAAACGTGTCGATAAACTGAGCGAACACATCAAAGCTAGTGAAAATGGATTGGAGGAGCAAAATCGTTTGTACGACGAACTCGAAAAGGAAGTGGGAAATTCCAAAGAACGAGTAGCGAAACTGCAGAAAGACTTTGACAACGTAACCGAACAATTGGGCGATGCCAAAGTCGACAAACACGACGATAACCGACGTAAAAAGAAGCAGGAATTGGTGGAGAATTTCAAAAGAGCCTATCCCGGCGTGTACGATCGTATGATTAACATGTGTCATCCGATCAGTAATCGATACAACGTGGCCATTACCAAAGTTTTGGGCAAATATATGGAAGCCATTATCGTGGACAGCGAAGCTACGGCCAGATTATGTATTCAATACTTGAAAGACCATCTTCTCGATCCGGAAACGTTTCTACCGATAGATTATTTGCAAACCAAGCCGCTAAAGGAACGTTTAAGGTAAGAAGAGGCTGGTTTTTTTTTTTCACTAGTAGTACTTGGTACATACTTGTCTTAACCAGAGTGTTTTTTGTCCTACAGAAACATTCGCGAACCAAAAGGTGTAAAACTGTTGTACGACGTTTTGGAATTTGACAACGAGATTAGCAGAGTTGTGCTGTTTGCCACGAATAACGCGTTAGTCTGCGAAACGCCCGAAGACGCCATGCACGTGGCCTACGAAATGGAGCGAGAAGGACGTTACGACGCTGTCGCATTGGACGGTACTTTTTATCAGAAATCCGGCATCATATCGGGCGGTAGTTTGGATTTGGCTCGTAAAGCGAAGCGTTGGGACGAGAAACACATGTCTCAGTTGAAAGCGACCAAAGAAAAGTTGACCGACGAATTACGCGAAGCGATGAAACAATCGAGAAAAGAATCCGAACTCAATACCGTCGATTCGCAACGTAAAGGTTTGACCGTGCGTTTGAAATACGCTAAATCGGACCGCGACCGTACGGAGAAACAAATCATCGAACTGCAAAAGGAGTTGAAGTTGCTAGAGAAGAAATTGGAAGAAAGCGGTCCTCGTATCGAGAAAATTGAAACCACAATGCGCGAGCGAGATCTACGTATTCAAGAGATGAAGGAAAGAATGAACCGGGTGGAGGACGACGTGTTTGCCGAGTTTTGCCAGCGAATAGGCATGGCGAATATTCGACAATACGAAGAGCGGGAATTGAGATCGCAGCAAGAACGTGCCAAGAAACGTTTGGAATTTGAAAATCAAAAAAATCGCATCATGAGCCAGCTGGATTTCGAGCGCGCCAAAGATACGCAGAATAACGTGCTGCGCTGGGAGCGCGCCGTCAACGACGACGAAGACGAACTGGACCGAGCCAAGCAAGCCGAAAAGAAACAGATGAAAGATATCGAAAAGGACATGGCCGAAGTGGATCGGCTAAAAGCTTCCAAGTTGACTAAAAAAGCCGAAGTCGATTCGATGGAGGAGCACATTAGTAAAGCCCGAAAAGAAGTGGCCACTTTGGCCAAAGAAATACAAACGTTGCAAAAGCAAATTTCCTCGTTCGAGGGTAAATTGGAAGCGCGCAAGTCTGAGCGGCACAGCATACTGAAACAGTGCAAAATGGAAGACGTCATCATTCCGCTGTTGGAGGGCAGTTTGGAAGAGATTGCTCAAGATTCCAATTCGCAAGAATCCATGGATAGGGACAGTTCGGCCATGAATCAGATGATTTACGATCGCGTTAGCAGAATAACGGTGGATTATTCTTCGTTATCGGATCATTTGAAAGAATTGGACGATTCCGACGATATTCGCAAAATGGATTCCAAACTGACCAAGTCCATCAACGACCTTTCCATAACGCTTCAAAAAATTCAAGCTCCTAATCTCAGAGTGAGTATATCGATTAAAATGACTTTTGAACTTTAACGAGGGCGATTTTACTATTTATTTTATCCTGCAGGCGATGCAAAAGCTCGATCAAGCTCGAGAACGACTTCAAGAAACCGACAGAGAGTTCAATTCAGCTCGTAACCGTGCCAAAAAAGCGAAACAAGCTTTCGAGAGTATCAAGAAGAAACGATATGACAAATTCATGTCGTGTTTCGAGCACGTCGCCAACGAAATTGACAACATTTACAAGGTACGGTCATAATTTGTAGGTTGACGCCTTGACGGTTGGAAGAAATTTCCTCGATAACTTTTCGTATTCCGTGTTACAGTCGCTGGCTCAGAATCAATCGGCGCAAGCGTTCTTGGGCCCTGAGAATCCCGAAGAACCATATTTGGACGGCATCAATTACAACTGCGTAGCACCCGGTAAACGTTTCCAAACCATGTCTAATTTATCCGGAGGTGAAAAAACGGTAGCCGCATTGGCACTTCTTTTCGCTATTCACAGGTAACAATCCATCTTGGCGAAATTTTAGAATTACCTACATTGAAATTCATATCGGGTTTATAATGAATATTATAGTTATCAACCGGCTCCATTCTTCGTGTTGGATGAAATTGACGCGGCGTTGGATAATACGAATATTGGTAAAGTGGCGACGTATATACGTCAAAAACAGGATCAACTGCAAACCATTGTGATTTCGTTGAAGGAAGAATTTTATTCGCACGCTGACGCATTGATTGGTATCTGTCCGGATGTAAGTCTCCCAGTTTATGGTATATATATATTTTTTACTATTTGCCGATTTCACGAAATTTGTATAATTTCATTTTTAGGAAGGCGAATGTTTGGTCAGCAAAGTTTTAACTATATCGTTGACGGAGTATCCACTGAATTAGAATTAGGTTTGTGCAAATTACAAAAGCCAGCTTTCCAGAGGTAAATAGTAAATACTGTCGCAGTTGTTTGAAAGTAATGTTTCTTTAATTATAATTACGGAATCAATTCAAAAGAGGTAAATTGCGTTGTTGCTCTGAATAGCGACAATAGTCTATATTTTTTTACTTCACAAATTCCAAGTTCATACCCATCATTTTCTTTTTTCAAGTACATATTTTATTTTGATTAGTATGAGCTTGTTTAAGCTGTAAATATTTAATTGTTAATAAACTATTGTCAAGTTCTCTCTGTGTTTTATTTTAATAATAAATAATTGGAATTATATTCTTTGACATTTTTTTTTTTAATTATTTTTTTTCTTCTAAAAAATCTATTAAGTTGATTTTTTAATTTTTCATTTTTATAACCAAATAAAAATGATTCCTTTTTGAAAATTTTCGGTGAAAAATTGGACTTTTTACGTAACTTGAATTTTTTAATAAAAAGTAGTCAATAATTAACGTAAAAAATAAAATCATTATTCCATTTCTGAAAAATATAATAATTATATTCTGGTGAATAAATGCCAATAAAATTGTCACACGCCATTTAATACAACATCTGCTACTAGAGATATTATTAATTATGTTGCGTTATTAAAAAAAATTGGGTGTTCAAAGATTAAGCCGACAATGCGATAGTCCTACGAAATGATTTAATCTTTTCTTCGTGCGATCGTTGTAGCGAACATGCGTTTTTTCCGATTCAAGACGAAATTCGTGATGTGAGATGAAACCGTTAAAATGAGCAAAAATCGCATCTTTTTAATCGCTTTTATTCTTGTCGCGTGTATTTTTTTATGTGACGCGAAAGTAAAAAAGGCCTCCAGAAAGCAAATTCGATCAGATTTACGCGGTACAACCGAAGCTGGCGACTATCCAGAAGAAAATGGCGATGAAACTGCTAATTATGATGACGACGAGAAAATAGGTAGTAATTCAATTCGATATCAAAATTTTCCCCATAATTGTAGTAATTTGTTTAAAATATGAATTTTTGAACAGAAAATTCGATTTTTTGTGTAGGAATAGGTTTATTTGATTTTTTTTCAAAAAATTAGGCCTTGATGTTTTGTTGATAAAATTGCCTTTAAAGTTCACTGCACTGACAAAGTCTATACCCATTCAGTTAATTACGGATACGTATAGTCAGTCATAATAATTAATTTGTAATATTACGTACATACTTTTCGTATTGTGAAATTTTTATTGAAATTCAGCAGGCAATTTTAGTTGTTTTTTTTTCTTCGAATAAGTAAGTTACTTTGTATTCTTCATTATCGCATTTTTTTTTTTTTTTTTTTTTTTTTTTTTTTTTAATTAATCTAACTTGAGTCATTATTGAAGGGTATAATGAAACAATGTTGATAAACGATTATGGTTTTTTTTTTTCGTTAATAGAGGAACAAATGTGCGTTATTACAATGTTTCAGATAAAAAAAGATCGTTAAAATTAACGTATTTCATTTCCTCGATTTTATCGTTCCTAATTTAGCAATCTTTAGGAGAAACTAAATTTACGAGTAATTAATGCTTTCGTGTAAAAGAATAAAAAATTGGGCAAATGATACCTACCTACCTATTTTTTAAAATTACGATAAGGAATTATAGATACCTATATTACTGTTGAAATGATTTACGCTGGTATTTTTTTGTTGTACAGAAACGCATCCGAAATCGACCACTATTCAGTACCCTCCTGAAATTTCGACAACCGTCGTCGAACAACCGGAAGCTCACGAAACAGACAATGTCGCTAATCGAGAAAATATCAACACAGAAAACACTGGAATTCAAAAGAACGAAGGTAGATACGAATAATTATTCGCATCTCACAACTTTGTCATTATTATTTTGTCCGTCTATTTGCAGAGTCTGCAAACGTGGACCAGTTACCTTCTTTTACCGAAGTAAATGTTACGGATTATCTTCCCGAGCTCGCACGAGGAAGACAAAACGGTCAAGAATCTCAAACAGCGACACACGATGAGGAGCCGACTTCAACTTCACGTTGGTTAAACGTAGTGAATAATGTAGTCACCACTACGACGGAATACTTTTTTCCTAGTCAGCCCTCTACACCGACACAAGGTGGATTATTTTTAAATTACCCATCTATCGATTAACTAATCATTTTTTACTCACGTGAAATTTGTAATTATTATATCATTTTTTATACAGATGACAGAAATTTTATTGCTCAATATAGCCCATCTTCACCAGAACGAGCGAATAACGGTTTGGCTTCAATTGGACCTAGAGTAAGCTTAATCAAATTTTTCGTTTGATTTGCAACGATGATTAAATTCGACCTGTTTTAGGGTGAATCTGGACCTCCGGGTGAACAAGGGCCGCCTGGTATTGCTGGAAGACCTGGAGTCGCGGGAACGCCTGGAATTCCAGGCAATCCGGGGCCTCCTGGTCCGATTCCTGATGTGAGTTTTGCATTCGACTTTTGCGATATAGATACTCGTACCTACCTATACCTTATTACCGTTAATGTTTTGTAGGTAAGTTCCTATTACCAACAGATTGCTCAGATGCAGGGCAGAAATGAAAAAGGGCCTCCTGCAATAGGCAGTTATCCACCAGATGCGTTGCATTACTTGCAGGCTCAAGTTGGCCCGCCTGGACCGCGTGGACCACCAGGTATGGTCACATTCTTCATCTATTTTTCACAAGTACCTCTACCTATCTACTCATGTTTCGGTTAAACCAAAACTTTTATCGCAGGGCCCCCTGGCCCTCCGGGGCCGCAAGGATTTCAAGGAATACGAGGAGAGCCGGGAGATGTAGGCCCTGCCGGATCCATCGGTGCTCCAGGTCCAAGAGGATTGCCCGGTTTACCAGGAAAGGACGTCAGTAAAGCATTTTTGATTTTTCGAAAAAAAAAAAACAAAGTCCCGAGCACTTGAAAATCAGATAATGTTTGTATTTTTAGGGTGAAAGAGGTGACAATGGTGAAACAGGACCGGCCGGAGCGGTTGGACCTCCTGGTCCTAGAGGCCTCCCCGGAATGCCTGGATTACCGGGAGTAAAAGGACATCCTGGTATTCAAGGTGTCGCTGGAGAGAAAGGCGAACAAGGTATCACTGGTGAAAAGGGTTCGAGTGGCCCACCAGGCCCTATCGGAGCTCCCGGACTTTTGGTGAGAATGACATTAAAAATTGCAAACGTTGGCTGGCTTAAATTAACAAAAAATAAATAAATTCAGGGACCAGTAGGACCAAGAGGAGAACGCGGAAGAGATGGTTCGCCTGGTCCGCCGGGTATAAGAGGAGTTGATGGAATAGCAGGCGTTCCCGGTCCACCGGTAATTTTCCATCTTGCTTTAATGAAAGGGCGTTCAGAGTAGTAATAATCATTCGACGTTTCTTAATTTAGGGAGAAATTGGAAAACCTGGACCTCCTGGTTTTCCCGGATCGATGGGCATAAAAGGTGATCAAGGGAGTGTCGGTCCGAAAGGTAGCCAAGGACCCCAAGGGCCACGAGGTAAAACTAAATACCAATTATACTGTAGTTACAAGCACTACGTAATAACCAGTTTTTTAAAATACCTACTTGATCCACTATTACAGGAGAAGTGGGCAAATCCGGTCAACCAGGAGAAGTGGGGCCACCTGGCATACCCGGTAAAGATGGAATTCCAGGTGAAAAGGGCAGCATAGGATCTCCGGGTCTAATAGGGCCGATAGGATTTCCTGGTCCTAGAGGACCTCCTGGAGAATCTGGAAGTCCGGGTTTACCTGGAGCAAAAGGAGTAGACGTGAGTTGATCAAGCACATTGTTTGTTTGTATAATTAATACGCATAATTACGGTTTCTGCTTTGTATCTATCGCAGGGCGTACCTGGTGAACGAGGATATAAAGGTGAAGCGGGCATGAAGGGAGAGACCGGAGCCTTGGGACCCAGAGGACTACCTGGACAGGAGGGGCCAGAAGGTAAAAGAGGCAGACATGGACCGCCTGGCCCTCAAGGAACTGCTGGCTTAACCGGAGAAAGAGGACTTCCCGGAGAAAGAGGATTACCTGGAGCAGATGGACCCCCTGGACAGAAAGGTAATCTAAAAAATTTGACAGATTCCAATTTTTTCAGAAATGAAAATTTTTCATTGTGGATTACTCGAGTGATTAATTTCAAAATTACTCATTTGCTATTTAAAATTTTAAATCAATTCATTTTTTTAAAATTTGTTTAAAGCCGAAAAATTTTATTTACATTTATTCAAGGATTAAGAAATTGACAGAATTAACGTAAAAACGACTCCAAATATTTTTCGTGAATTTCTTGTGAAAAGAATTGAATCAGATATTTGAGATTTGAACTAAACATAATTATAAGTCATGGCATTTCCAAAAATGAAAAAAAATGAAAAATTATGAATATTTCCATCATAACCTCTCAGAATGGACCCGAATAATGAGATTTTTTTTTATTTTGGCAATTTTACTTATTACATGGGCAAAATGCATTTTTCCAATAATGCGAATAATTGAAAAATTCAGAATTTCTCCATCATAACCTCTCAGAATGGACTCGAGTATTGAGAAAAAAAATTTTGAGCAATTTTTTCAACGAAAGTAAATATGTGAAATTTCTCATGTGAAAAGCTCCTCGAAAAAATCGGTTCTTTTTTTACAAGGCAAAAATGAGAATAATTGAAAAATTCAGAATTTTTTCATCATAAACTCTCAGAGTGGACTCGAATGATGAGAAATTTTTTTTGGCAATACAGGGTGTCTAACGGTCATGAAAATCATGAAAAGTCATGAAATTTGAAAATGGGTCATGAAAGTCATGAAAAAGTCATGAATTTTTCAAAAAAATCACTAAGTCAGAAAAGTCATGAATTTTGTTGCTGAAAGTCATGAAATTTTTATTTATTAGGTAAAATTTGGCCTTTTTTTCTTTTAGAATTGAATATTTCTTTAAAAAATTTTCGCTCTCGCTACGCTCGAGCAGTATTTCATTGTTTTTGTAAAATATTTGCAAAAATCCAACCTTTAATAACTCAAATTTATGCAAAAAACGCGTATATTTTCATAGTCAAAATTGCAATTTTCTTCAAAAATTTTTGCCCGAGCGAAGCGAGGACAATATTCCTTTCATCTCTTCTGATAAAATTTCAAATTTTTGGTACTTAGATTTGGTATTTTCAGTAATTCTGCCCTTTTCCCCTGAAAAATTATTTCAGTTCGTCACTGTTTGGGGATGCGATTTCTTCTCTGCTTAAAGGCGCAAAATACCAAAATACAGCTCTCTTTGCTTCTAAAAAAAAAATGAAAATTTTGATTTCAAAATGACCACCCCAGAAAGTTGAACCTTCTCCATGATTTCATCCTAGCTACGCCACTGAGGAAAAAAAACGAATTTTTTTGCCCCCCCCCCCCATATTCATTCCAAGTTACAATGTTGAAATATTGTTCATAAAAAAGGTCATGAATTTTCAACAAAAAAAAAAATTTAGACATCATGCAATTTTTCCAATAAAATTGAATTTTGGGAAAATGTGATATTGCCCATTGCAAAATGAACTTTTTTCAAAAATAAAATAATTGAAAAATTATGAATTTTTTCGTCAGAATCACTCAGAATTGACCCGAATAAAAACAAAGAAATTTTTTGAGCAATTTTTTCAATGAAATTGAATTTGTGAAATTTTTAATGTAAAAGGCCTCGCGTAATTTTTATGGCAAAAATTAATTTCTTCCAAAAATGCGAATAGTTGAAGAATTTAGAATTTTTCGTCTTAACCTCTCAGAATGGACCTGAATGATGAGAGAAAATTTTATTTGAGCAATTTTCTCAATAAAATTGAATTTTGGGAAAATGTGAAATTGCCCATTGCAAAATTAATTTTTTCCGATAATGCGAATAATTGAAAAATTTAGAATTTTTCCATCATAACCTCTCAGATGAGACCCGAATGATGAAAAAAAATTTATTTGAGCAATTTTCTCAATAAAATTGAATTTTGGGAGAATGTGAAATAGCCCATGCATCCCGAGCAGCACACTCGATCGATAATATCGGAAGATGTAACGTATCGATAAAAAATCGTTTGAAAATCTATAGATGTTCTCACGATATTATAAAGATTTATCGGTACAACTTCATAGGCAAAAAATCTAAAAACTATCGAATTCGATATTATTAAGATTTTATGACGATATTCGTCAACGATACTATCGACAAAGAATATTAAATTTATCGATTCCGATTTTTCACCGACTTTGTGCAGATATTTGAAACTACATTATCTACAAAGAATATTAAATTTATCGAATTCGATTTTTTAACGATTTTGTAAAGATATTTAAAACTATATTATCGACAGATTATATGAAATTTCTCGACTTCGATATTTTACCGATTTTTTGACGACATTTGAAACTATATTATCGACACATAATATGCAATTTCTCGAATTCGATTTTCTAACGATTGCGTGAAGATATTTGAAACTATATTATCGACACGTAATATGAAATTTCTCGATTTCGATTTTTTAACGATTTTGTGACGATATTTGAAACTATATTATCGACAAATAATCTGAAATTTCTCGAATTCGATTTTTTAACGATTTTGTGGAGATATTTAAAACTTTATTATCGACACGTAATCTGAAATTTCTCGAATTCGATTTTTCAACGATTTTATGACGATATTTGAAACTATATTATCGACAAATAATCTGAAATTTCTCGAATTCGATTTTTTAACGATTTTGTGGAGATATTTAAAACTTTATTATCGATAAATAATCTGAAATTTGTCGAACGATTTTTCAACGATTTTGTGACGATATTTCAAATTATTTCCAAATTGGTGAAAATTTTTCTAAGTCCAACACGTCTGGAAGTACTAAACTGCCTATTATAAGCGTTTTATTGCTAATTCCTCAACGATAAGGTATGGCATAGTGGTTAAGGAAGAGGATTACCATGCAGGAGGTAGATGGTTCAAGCCCCACGGGTGGCAGATTTTTTATAATTTTTTTTGACTTTTTCTGAAATGATCCTCTTACCGTAACATGAATAATGTGTTTAGGCATAGTTTAATGTATTAATTATGCTAATTAATGATTTTTAATTATAGAAAAAAGCTAGTAAAAGACGAAAAATCGGAATAAAAAATCGATAAAAAATCGACAGAATATCGAATTCGATAAAGTGTCGCAAAAGTTCCGCCTAAATCGTGAAATTATCTTTCGATATTATAGATATATTATCGATAAAATATCTTACTATAATCTCGAAATTTTTGCTAACTATAATTCGTCGATAATCTATCTATATATCGAAAGATAATTTCACGATTTATGCGGAACTAACGCGACACTTTATCGAATTCGATATTCTGTCGATTTTTTATTTCGATAATTTGTCGATTGTGCTGCTCGGGATTACAAAATTAATTTTTTCCAATAATGCCAATAATTAGAAAATTCAAAATTTTTTAATCATGACCTCTCAGAGTGAACCTCAATGATGAAAAAAAAATTTTTTGTCAATTTTTCCAATAAAATTGAATTTAGGGAAAATGTAAAGTTGCCCATTGCAAAACGATTTTTTTTAAAGATTGGAATAATTGAAAAATTTCAAACTTTTACGTCACAACCTCTAAGAATAGACCCGAATAGTGAGAAAAAATTTTATTTGCGCGATTTTTTAAAATACATTAAAACTTTAGTAAAATTTGAATTTCACCGTGTAATAAGTACCATCTGGCACTTATTACATGGCCAATTTATTCAATAATGTCAATAATTGAAAAATTTCAAATTTTTTCATCATGACCTCTCAGAGTGAACCCAATGATGAAAAAAATTTTTTTGACAATTTTTCCAATAAAATTGAATTTTGAGAAAATTTAAAATTGCCCATTGCGAAATGAATTTTTTTTAAAATTCCAGTAATTGGAAAATTCTGAATTTTTTTATCATAACTTCTCAAAGTGAACCCGAATGGTGAGAAATTTTTTTTTGACAATTTCTTCAATAAAATTGAATTTTGAGAAAATTTAAGCCAAATGTATTTTTTTCAAAAATGCGAATAATTGAATCATTCAGAATTTTTTCATCATAATTTCTCAGAGTGAACCCGAATCATGAGAAAATTTTTTTTTTGGTAATTATTCCAATAAAATTGATTTTTGGGAAAATGTAAAATCGCCCATTGCAACCCGAATCATGAGAGAAAAAAAATTTTGGTAATTTTTCCAATAAAATTGAATTTTGAGAAAATGTGGAATTGCCCATTACAAGATGAACTTTTTTCAAAAATAAGAATAATTGAAAAATCTTGAATTTTTCCGTCATAACCTCTCTGAATGGACCTGAATGATGAGAAAAAAAAAATTGAGCAATTTTTTCAAAAGAAATGAACAATTTTTTCGAAGATTTTAAATTTATGGAAAATGTGAAGTTCACCAAAAATAATTATTTTTCAAAAATGAAAATTATTTTAAAAATTTTGAATTTTTTCATCAGAATTACTCAGAATGGACCCGAGTAATGAGAAAAAAATTTTGGGCATTTTTTTTCAAATGAATCTAGTTTTGAGGAAAATGTGAAATTTAGCATGTAAATCACTATCGTTAAAATTCAAACTGAGAACCTGAAGATGTGTTCAATTGAATACTCGAAATTGTACAGTGCTGCCTACTATTTCTCAATTTTTGATTTGACATGTTCGGGGCGAAAATTTTCAATTTTGAATTGCTCTCTTAGCATCGGGCCCAGGTACATATACTCATTAAATTCCGGGTCTGGGGCAAAATAATAATTTAGACCCTTTCTTAGTTTTCATCTATACTGCTCTCCACATGAGTGGGGCCTTTGTGACGGAAATTTTTTTTCATGTTGATATTTCTACTGATCATTATGCCAATACACCTACTAACGTTAACTTGATAAATTCAAACAGGTCAAGTAGGAGATCGGGGTGCGGATGGAGCACCTGGTCTAAAAGGAGCAATTGGTGACATTGGTAGAACTGGCAACACTGGACCACCCGTATGTATCTTGATTCTTGAATAAATTGATTGGTCACTTTTCTATTCTAATGGTTCGTAGATACGGATAATTTATACATTTATTCATTTAGGGACCCTCGGGGCCATTTGGGAAAACAGGGCCTCCTGGACATCCAGGTCCTCAAGGTGAACGAGGACTTCCTGGTGCCGATGGAAAACCAGGCGAGCCTGGCGCAATCGGATTGCAGGGATTACCTGGACCTATCGGCCCGCCAGGAGACAAAGGACTTACGGTAGGTGCCCAATTGCCAAATAATATCAACGAATTAAAAATAATCAGAGACGAGAATTGATTTGAACAAAATAGATATTTTTTCGCCTGAAAAGTGAAATCCATACAGTTAAAGCCTGAAATTTGATTAAGAATGACCTTTGTTGAAAAAATGTGGCGAAAATTTTATCAAGTACCTACTACCTACCTATTTACCTACCTGTACAAAATGTTTGTATTTATGAATAGAATTTTGATAGAAATTTTTGAAAAAAATTTAGTAGGACAAATTCGAAGAAAACTCGGAATTTTTTTCATCAAAAGATTAAAATATTTGTTCGTACTAAAAGCAGATATTTTTCTCTCCGATAAAGTTTAAAAAATTTATACTCAATTTTTTACTTTGAAAAAATTAAAATTTTTACCATAGGTACTGATTCCAAAAAAAAAATAATAAGATTTTTTTTTTTGATAAAAAAATCAGATTTTTTGCAAAAGAATTTAGTTTTTTCTTCTACAAAAATTAAGCGAAGAATATTCTTAGGTATTGCAAGAGTATTGCAAAAAAATTATTTACCTACTCCAAAAAAATAGAGATATCATTAAATTTTGAAAAAATTAAAGAGATTTTCTTCTCCAATTTTTTTTTTTTTTTTTTTTTTTTTAAATGCCAAAAATTGTTTTTTTAAACAAATTGAGAGACGGATAGGTAATGAGTTTTTTTCTCTTAAAAAAATTAATAGATACCTAATACTTTTTATTTTTTAATAGAGATATTTTCAAAAAAAATGAGTAGTTTCTCAGTAGATTGTGTCGAGAAAAATCTTTTTTTTTTCATTTCGAGGAAATTTAGAATTTTTTTAAGCAAAAAATTGAATGACTTTTTTTTAGAACTGAGACCAGAACAAAAAATTATTTTTTTATTCTTCAAATATTTGGTAGGCCTTCTCAGTAGCTTGTGTCGAGAAAGCTCTTATTCGAGGAAATTTAGTATTTTTTAAACAAAAAATTGACTGACTTTAAAAAAAAAATTGAGACCAAACCAAAATAAAAACTCCGCGCTTCGCGTCTCACCAGGGAGGGGGGGACTTTGCCCCTTGGACCCCCGTGGTTGGCTCTATTTCCACTCTACGTTTGAAAGTATGAAACATATAGTATAATTATGCTTTTACTCTGTGACAAAATGTCTAAAAGTCATAAAAATTCATTTCCTAGAAAATTTTAAATTGATAACATTCACTACGTGACAAAATGTCTAAAAGTCACGAATATTAATTTCTGTAGAAATTTAAAAATCAAAAAAGTCTAATAAAATATGAAAAGTTTGAAATAATAAAAGTAATAAAATTTTTTTTTAATTTTCAGGTATCAGAATTTCTGACAAAATGCCCAAAAAGTCATAAAATTTCTTTTAAAAAAATTAAAAAGTCTAAAAGTCGTAAAATTTTAAAAATAATATCAAAAATTCATTAAATCTATAAAAAAAAAATCAGTTTCAAAATGTTTCAAAGTCATTTTTCTATTTATAAAAAAAATTCCAAGTTTCAAAATATGTATCTGACAAAATGTCTCTAAGTCATCAAAAATACGGGTTAATAAATTTGCATAATCGATTCGCCGTAAATGATTGGAAATACGTGTTAATAAATTTGCCTATCTTATTCGCCTTAAATATCAACTTAACAGTTTTTTTGTTTTTCTAAAAAATTTTTCCAAGTTTTCGAATGTCTGACAAAATGTCTAGAAAATGTCTAAAAAGTCATGAAATTTCCAAAAAATTTACAAGTATCAAAATGTATGACATAATGTCTAAAAAATCGAATTTATTAAAAATTTTCCAAGTTTTTTCCTGTCGGATTTTGGTGTTGTTTTTTCCATTTTGGTCTCCGTAAAAGCATAACAATTATGCTATGCTAAAATTGTTTTTTTTTCTTCAAAAAGAAATTCAAGTTGTTTATTTTTCGAAAAAATTTCCTTCGAAAGTTTGAAAAATATTTGGTAATTCAAAAAATTGCAACACCATAAATTTTATTACGCTGACTACAAAAATAAAAGTAAATAATTAAATAGTAAGAAGTGCTTTATGAAGAATGTCATTAAATCTAACAGTAGAATAATTATCGTTTCCTTTGTGTCAGGGCGAACCAGGAAAAGATGGCGAACCAGGATCGATTGGTGCGACAGGTCCTAGAGGAGATCCGGGAAAAGAAGGAAGTCCAGGATTACCTGGAGCTCAAGGACAAATGGGCCCCCCAGGAGAAAGGGGAACTTCAGGACCACCTGGAAATCCTGGATTTCAAGTGAGTTTGATCACTTGATGTGCAAAACTGCAACACTTTTTCGAAATTCTGAGAGGCTTGCAAATGCAAATTATCAATCGATTTTCTTGAATTTTCAGGGTTTACCCGGTCCCGCAGGCTTACCTGGAACGCCTGGCAAAGACGGCGAGCCAGGAATTCAGGGCCCCAGTGGGCCTCCTGGCGCAGCCGGTGTTAGAGGTGACCGTGGTTTTCCGGGAGAGCGAGGTTTCACAGGAACTCCCGGACCTCCTGGACCGAGAGGAGAAACTGGAATTATGGGATCCGATGGTCCACCTGTAAGAAAATTTTTTAAAAACTAGTCTACATATATTTTGTAAATTACGAATGAATAGAATAGCAGGCGAAGTTTTGTTTTTGTTTAGGGCCCCCAAGGACCGAGAGGTGACAAAGGTCATCCAGGATCACCCGGATTGATGGTAATATCAACTTTGAAGAAATAAAAGCATTTTTTTTTTAAAATGAAAAATGACATTCTATTTCAGGGTTTGCCTGGTACAAAAGGGCCAACTGGAGCCATAGGAGAGAAGGGCGATAAAGGAAACGTTGGTATGGCAGGACACGAAGGGCAACCAGGTTAGTTGATCACGGTACACAAATTTAGAGAGGATGGCAAGTTTTTCCATCCACCTACCAACTCGTATTATTTTTTTACGTGTGTATTCGAGAAATTAATTCTATTCGATTCATTTTAGCTAATTAGCTACATCTATAGGTACCTACGTAGACCTACCTACGACAAAGTTGTAATTATTCGTATACGAATTTTTATAGGTAAGCAAGGTGAAAGAGGATTACCTGGACCGCCTGGTCCTCAAGGCTCGACTGGAGAACCTGGAGAAAGAGGAGAAGCTGGAACGCCTGGCCTTCCTGGAGAAGTTGGAGCGGTTGGAGCTCCTGGTGACAGAGGATTGACTGGTCCACCCGGCCCGCCTGGATTTCCCGGCTCTCAAGGTTTAATCGGGCTTCCTGGTGGGAAAGGTGAACGAGGATTTCCCGGTGCGAAAGGCGAACAAGGAAGCATAGGAGTGGCGGGTTAGTTGATACCTCTTTTTTATTTACCTACTAAACGTGATACATATTTTATACGACTTTTTTAATAGGTACACCTGGTGAAATTGGACCTCCTGGTCCGATTGGATTAGCTGGTGCGAAAGGTATGCGTGGCGAACCTGGAATGAAAGGCGATATGGGTTTCATGGGACCAGTAGGGCGGCCTGGCGAACCTGGACCCCCTGTACGTTTAATATTTCGATTCAACTAACAACTAAGTGTATGCATCACACCTTATTTTGGTGAAAATCCATCTCTTTGAATACTCGAGAGTAGAGAGAGAAATTAATTTTAAAAAATTGTCATGGAATGGTTCGGCGAGTCGACGTTTCTTCAGAAATAGGTACCTATACCTACCTTGATGAAAGTTTTCGGAAAGAAAATACGTATTTGTTTCAAGATAGAATCTTCGAATAACTGGGTTACATGAATATACCTACCTAGTCTGCTAGTTTAATTTAACATATTGTGATATTGCTGTAGCATTTACGTACAATTGAACTGACAGAAATGGGATTTTGTTATTTTAGGGCCATGCTGGACCTACGGGACCCGAAGGTGCGGTTGGTTTACCCGGAACTAAAGGATCTCCCGGTGACATTGGAAAACCTGGCACAATGGGACCGCCAGGGGTGCCGGGAATAGCCGGTGCCGAAGGTGTGAAGGGTGAAGCTGGTCGAGAGGGGCCACCTGGTCCCCCTGGCATCGTCGGTTCCATTGGACCGCCCGGAGAACGTGGACTTCCTGGTTTACCGGGCCCCCAAGGAGCCCAAGGATTACGTGGATTACGAGGAGCGATGGTATTGTTGATTAAATTAATCATGTCATAAAGTTGACGATTAATTTTTAATTTTATTTGAAATTCTAAAAGGGAGAACCCGGATCAATTGGCAAGCCAGGAAATGAGGGAACGCCCGGCGCCGCGGGACCTCCCGGTTTACCTGGTCCGATGGGTCCTCGAGGCGAGGCCGGTCCTGAAGGAATGTCGGGAAAACCAGGCTTGCCTGGCCTCGCAGGAAGAGTAGGAGATAAAGGCCCTCCGGGTTCGCCTGGAAACGTTGGCCCTCCCGGGCCAGTCGGTCCCGCGGTGAGTTGATTAAAATAAATCATGGATTTTTCACGCGTGTAAACGATAATTTCTATTGAAAACTCGTAGGGTCCAATGGGACCGTCTGGGTCACCTGGTGTAGCCGGCGAACGAGGTCCAAAGGGAGACACCGGACCACATGGAGTCGACGGGCCTCCAGTAAGAACGTATTGCTTTCAATTTTTTATGTACCTACCCAAGTACCTATATTGTGAATTGACAACAGGGGCCAAGAGGAAAGCCAGGACCACCTGGAGCGGATGGCACCAAAGGTGACAAGGGAGAAGACGGAAGTCCCGGTGTTAAAGGTCATCAAGGATTAATGGGTTTGCAAGGATTGCCTGGTGCACATGTACGTAATAATTTTCATTTCTCCTTCTTGATTAATAACACTATGTTTTGGCGTAATCGCAGAAGGTTAAAATATTTCAATACGTTGTAGGGGTCACCTGGTGAAAAAGGTACCGCTGGTGTACCCGGTCATCCGGGTAAGGATGGTGAACCTGGTCCAAGAGGTAAGTAAAAGTATCATATTGAAAAAAAAATTCCAATCACAAAATGAGCATTGGTATAATTATTTATTTTGATTAGGGCTGCCCGGTAACGACGGTGCAATGGGGCCTCCTGGATCACAAGGTCCTATCGGTGCGCGAGGTTTACAGGGCGAACTTGGGCCACATGGAAGTCGCGGCGATCCGGGACCTCCCGGGCCACCTGGCCCTCCCGGAGAAACGTTGCAATACGATATCGCCGCTTTGATGGCTGCTATGAATCAAGGACGAAACAAGGCAGGTTTTTAAAAATTACTCGAGAAACCTTACAGTTGTAGGGTTGAAAAAAATTAAATAAATGCCTAAACTTCTTGAATTGAAAAAAATGCCCAAATCCGGTAGAATTGAATTGAAATTGATTGAAAAAATTTATTTCGTCCCAAAAATTCGAATTTTCACAAAATTGATAATTTTTTTTTTCGAAATAATAGCAATGTTTTTTTTAACGCGGATTATGCATAATCTGGATTATGGATTATAAGAATCTACTTCTTAAAACAAGGTTTAGAAAATGTTCTGATCAATTATTCTGAAAATGTTATCAAGAACAAAGCATAAGAACACAGTAGAATCTATAATCCACTTTCATAATCTACTCATATAGCAGATTATTGAATGGATTTTCACAAAGCACAAACCCTCAAAATCCAGATTATGCAATAATCCGCGTTAAAAAAACATAGCTATTTACTCGAGAAACCCTACAGTTGAAAAAAATGAAAAAATTGCCAAAAATTCTGTAATTGAAAAAAAAAAAAAAATTGAAAAAGTAGCTGGAATTGAATAAGAATTGATTGAAAAAAAATTTCACTCATGAATTCAAATTTTCACAAAATAATCAGGCGGCGCGCTAGTGCCGCCCACCCGCCCTACCCAGGCTTCTAGTGCAGAGTATAATTCTGTACATAACTCGCCTTTGTTATTTGCGATGCCGCTAACGCATTTTCCACCGAAACTATGCACTTTATCGAAATTTTGCATGAATGAAATTGATTTTATTTTTCAAAAAGCTTTCAGAAAAGTTAAGAACGAAATTTGTACGATGGAATTTGAGGAAGATATGAATCGGCTGCTTTTTGTCATTTTGCTAAAATTCTTGTTAGATTACAATTCTACTATACGGCAAACTACTGAATGGATTTTCACCAAATTTGAAAATTGGGTTCAATGTATTGAGTTTTAGCGAACCGTATAACAAAATTTGAAATTTCCCAAAAATTGCCCTTTCACCCCCCCTTTTTGGGCCCCGAAATTTCGAAAAAATTCAAAATTGCCCTTAAAAGCTCATCTACACATCAAAATGCATGTGTATACCAAAAATGAGCTCAATCGGATAATTATAACCGCAGATAAAGGAGGTCAAAGATTTTGAAATTTTGAGATTTAACCTCACTTTAGACATCAAATGTATCAAACTGGTTATCCGTTCATTAAAACCGATAGCAAAAGGCACATCTGCGTGTTTTTAACTATATATATACATAATTTGAGCTCAATCAGATGTTTACAAGAGTCTGCAGAGCCGTTCAATGAAAGTTCAATTAAGAAGTATTGAAATGAATTTGAATTTAACGTTTATCAAATGATAATGTCGCGATCCTAGCGGTAAGAAAATGAAACTTGTTACAGCGTGACCTGCAGTGCAGTGTTACCACTCAGTTCTACTTTGTAATTTTTAAAAATATGTAAACAAAAATGATAAGAACATTACACACCGGAGGTTAATAATCATTAAAATAATCACTCTAGAATAAAATTATTAATGAAATGATGAGTTGAATGTTGAATAATCAACTGTTTATCTTACTACACGCATTAGCGACATTTCGGCTAGTTGGAACGAATTCTGTGATTTGTCTCAATCAAGATCCACCTTGAACTTCGAAATGGACGAAGGATGATTGTAAATAATTATGAAAAATATGATCTGAAAAGTGATCAATATCGCTATAGAACCAATAGCGATAAGAAAGATCTAAATCGACAATTCCGTAATTGTGAACAACCAAAGTGAATCAGAAAGTTACGATTATTGTAAACGAAGAACGAGTGAAGAAATACATTATTGACAACAGGGGATAGTTAAGGGGCCCGATTGAAAAAATTTCCAAACAAAAGTTGTAGATAAAAGTTCTGGGAATAATTTTGGTTATAACAAAAATTTCAATCGGATCCCTCCTTCCCCACCAATTTTGAGCAATATAACTTATTCACACTCATTCAAAATACATTATTAAAAACTGTGGGAAGGTAGGGAGCCCAATTGAAAAAAATTTCAATCAAAAGTTTTAGCTTGAAGTACTAGGAATAATTTTGGTTATAAACAAAAATTTCAATCGGATCCCTCCTTCCCCACCAATTTTGAGCAATATAACTTATTCACACTCATTCAAAATACATTATTAAAAACTGTGGGAAGGTAGGGGGCCCAATTGATAAAAATTTCAATAAAAAGTTTTAGCTTGAAGTACTAGGAATAATTTTGGTTATAACAAAAATTTTAATCAGATCCCTCCTCCCCTACCAATTTTGAGCAATATAACTTATTCACACTCATTCAAAATACATTATTAAAAACTGTGGGAAGGTAGGGGGCCCAATTGAAAAAAATTCAATCAAAAGTTTTAGCTTGAAGTACTAGGAATAATTTTGGTTATAACAAAAATTTCAATCGGATCCCTCCTTCCCCACCAATTTTGAGCAATATAACTTATTCACAATCATTCAAAATACATTAATAAAAACTGTGGGAAGTTAGGGGGCCCAATTGAAAAAATTTTCAAACAAAAGTTTTAGCCTAAAGTTTTACAAATACTTTTAGTTATTAAAAAAAATTCGATTAGACCCCTTCCTCCTTACCAATTTTGAATATAAAGTATTATGTAGCACTAGACTTGGTAAAAAATTCATCGAAGGTCCTCCACATGAATGTAAACAAAACTATCAAACTAGACGAAAATGAATACAAAAAGCATCTGTAAGTAAAGAAAAATCACTGGAAAAAATTCATTCCAACAAACACAAAAAACAACGTCCAAGAAAAATTAGCTGATATCCTCGAAAAAAACTCTTCAAAAAAGAATTAAACACCGCCCTCCCCAGGCTCCTAAGAAAACGTCTCTTTAAAAAAAATATCTCTTTCAAAAAAAACCTTTTTAAAATATTGAGTTATGGTATGAAATGAAATATTGTGAAATTTAACTCGTAAAGTAATTAAATATACTGATATCATGAAAAATCCGCCTTTTTCGATTTCAGACCAATTTTCATTGTACAGTAAAACTCATATAATCATTTAAATTAATTCACTGTCAAATAAGAACAAACCACTCTGATATCATTAAAAAAAAGAGAGAGCGAGAGAGAGAGAGAGAGAAAGAGAGAGAAAAATGGGGCGGGAGCAGTCCCTCCTATTTACTTAAGAAATAAGGTTTCAAGGAAGAAACGTAGTTTTCATGCAAAGATACTGCTCCCGCCCCTATTTTTCTCTCTCTTTCTCTCTCTCTCTCGCTCTCTCTTTTTTTTAATGATATCAGAGTGGTTTGTTCTTATTTGACAGTGAATTAATTTAAATGATTATATGAGTTTTACTGTACAATGAAAATTGGTCTGAAATCGAAAAAGGCGGATTTTTCATGATATCAGTATATTTAATTACTTTACGAGTTAAATTTCACAATATTTCATTTCATACCATAACTCAATATTTTAAAAAGGTTTTTTTTGAAAGAGATATTTTTTTTAAAGAGACGTTTTCTTAGGAGCCTGGGGAGGGCGGTGTTTAATTCTTTTTTGAAGAGTTTTTTTCGAGGATTAATTTTTTTAGAAATAATTACTCAAAAACCCGTACAGTCGTAGTTGAGCTGAAATAAATGAAAAAATTTCCCAAACTTCTGGAATTGAAAAGAATTGCATAAATCTGCTCGAATTGAATAAGAATTGATAGAAAAAAAATTTCAAACTCATAAATTCAAATTTATATAACGGTGATGATTTTTTTTCGAAATAATTACTGGAGAAGTAGTGGGAGTGGAAAAAAAAACCAAAACTGCTCAAATTAAGCGACTGATTTTTCAAAAAAATTTCGACTCTTAAATTCAAGATTTTTTTGATCGTTTTTTATGCTTCGCATCTTTCTAAAAGTCTATAGTTAGGTAGGTTGTTACCTACTTGAATGAGTTTTCAAAATTTTTGATTTTTTTCACAAATTTTAAAATCGTTTAGTTGATTTTTTTTTAATGTTTGTGCGTTTTCTAAAGCGAGTACCCTTTTTAATTTTTCATACTTACTATTTTTCTAAAATTTTCTAATTACTTGGACTCGAAATTTTCCAATTTTTTTCAAATGTTACTAGGTGTTCGTGAGTGTTTCTGAATTGGTGTATATGCCCATTATTTTATCATTTTAAAATTTTGCAAAATTCTCTCATGTACCTATTGTGCATAATTTTACTTTTTTTCTCGTTTTTAAACTAATTTGTAAATGTTTCAAGCTTTCATGAGTTTTCCAAAAATTTTATTTTTTTACATGTTATTTCTCGTACTTACCTGTTGAAAGTGTATCATCCTCGTACCTACCTGTTGAAAGTGTACCAATTTTTCTAAATTAAGGTTCTCCTGTTTTGTTTTTTGTTTTTGATTTGTCATATTTTCAGATTTAGACATTTTCCAATTCTAAAATTTTTCAGTAATCAAAATTTTGTAATTCTAAAAAATTTTAGTACTTCGGAATTCATTTTTTAAATGTCAATTTTTTGATTTTTTTTTTTTTTTTTTTTTTCAATTTCTCCTAGCTTGTAAATTTCCTAAAATTTGCTTATTTCAAATTTATGAATTTTAAAAGTACATTGTACGTAGGTATTTATGGATAATATTTTGTATTCCTATTTTTAATTTTGAATATTTGACATTTTATAGGGTCCAAGTGACTCTCCTAGCGGTGATGATCCAATGAGAATTTTTCCTCAAAATATGAATGAACAAGAAAGAAACGAATTCATACAAAAGGCTTACGAAAAACTCAAAGTATCGTACGAAAGATTTAAAAGACCAGACGGAAAACAAGATTATCCTGCCAGAACTTGTCGAGACTTGGCTGTTGCACATCCGGATTTCGAAAATGGTTATTAAAATGTTTCTCCCTAAATATATGTACAAATACTTACCTAATACCTACCTACTCATATCTAATTTCAGGTGATTATTGGGTAGATCCAAACGAAGGCGATGTCAAAGATGCCATTTTAGTGTATTGTGACATAAAAAAACGAATGACTTGCATACGTTCTCAGCCCGTTCGTTCTGAAATTTTGAACATTTTATCCGAAGAATCTGAAATTTGGCTTGGAGACCACAATCCAGGATTCAAGGTTTATTTTTGTATTTTCAATTTTTTTTTTCTTTCAAAATTTCATAAAAATTTCAATTTTATGGTGTTTTCAACAGATTTCTTACAAAGCAGATGGTAATCAAATTGGATTCTTACAACTGCTCTCAGTTTCGGCCACTCAAAACATTACGTATCATTGTAAAAATTCTGCCGCGTATTTTGATATCGCTAGTAATACCTATAAAAAGGGTTTAAAACTCTTAGGATGGAACGACGTTGAAATAACTCCGCGTGGTAACCGGAAACTTCGCTATTCTTCAATTGAAGATGGGTGTAAAGTAAGAGAATTGAAATGTTTAGTGTCAACGTTTACCTATACTTAAGTAATTGCTCAACTTGGAAAAAATTTTCAGCACAAGACCAAGGAATGGGCATTCACGACCATCAACTATGCGACTGATAGGTCTGCTCGACTTCCCGTTATTGACATTGCTGTTCGAGATGCTGGAAAACCAGACCAAAGTTTCTTTGTAGAAGTTGGCCCAGTTTGCTTTTCTTAATGTAAAATAAAAAATTTACTGTATCGTTTGAAATATATAAGTTAATGTCGAAACTTTATTTGATTTGATGAAAAGGTGATTTCAGTAGAGTAGCTCGTTAAAATATAGCAGAACGTTCAATTTCCTTAAATTTTCCATTTCAGTCTGTACTAGTCTGAATAATGTTCATTTTTTTGTTTGCAATTTGCATTGCACAAGACACGTAAGTAAACGTAAGATAGGTACCTACAATCTACAATTCTACATGCATACCTACAGTGTTGAGCAAGCTCTTTGTTTTTTGGAGCTTAGCACTTAGCTCTTAGCTCCTGTAAATTTTGGAGCTTAGCTCCGAGGAGCTAGCTCTTTT
Organism: Balanococcus diminutus; assembly: GCA_959613365.1. NCBI lineage: Eukaryota > Metazoa > Arthropoda > Insecta > Hemiptera > Pseudococcidae > Balanococcus > Balanococcus diminutus. The sequence goes on along the minus strand of OY390716.1, from coordinate 62,378,850 downwards.
CAAGCTCTTTACAAAAAAAGAGCTTAGCTCAAGAGCTTGAGCTATTTATGAAATAGCTCAAAGCTACTTAAAAAAAGAAGCTCTTTTTCAAAAAAGCTCTTTGAACAACAATGATTATTTTTTTTCTTGTTTTTTTTTTCAACAAAATATAAAAATTTTCATTTGGTGACAGTTTTGAAAAATACGTAGTACTTCTGTATGATTATATGACAAGTAGGGGCAGGGATAGCAAAACCGATTGAATAAAAGTTTAGTTTTCGGTTTCGGTTAAAGGTTTGTTAAATAAAAGTTTGGTTTTGAGTTTTGGTTAAAAGTTTTCAATATAAAAGTTCAGTTTTCAGTTTTAGTTTTTTCGGTTTTCGGTTTTAAGTTTTTTTCCTTCTTTTTTTCAATGATTTCTTGTACTTTATTTTTCAAATTTTCAGTAAATTTTTGAAAGTTTGTTTGAAATGATGAAATTTTTTAAAATTATAAGGTTAGTCTTTAATTTATTTTTATTTTTTTGAAAATATGATTTTTAAAGTTTGTTTTCAACTTTTTTATTATTTTTTTTTTGTTGAAATTTTATTGAAAATGAGTTTTATTTTTCTAAAAAGTGTTTGATTATTTTCAATATTTTCCAGTCGATTTTTTTAAATGTAACCCAAAATTATAATCTCAAATTCTACTTGAAAAACACTGAAAAAATATAACTTTTTTTTTGAAAAAACCGAAAAAATAAAACCAATATTTATAAAAGTTTAGTTTCACCTTTCGGTGAAAAGTTTGCAATATAAAAGTTTTGGTTTCGGTTCGGTTATCGGTTTTCTTCGAAATTCGGCAAAATTCAATAGGTTTTATCGGTTTATCAGTTTTCGGTTTAAGTTTTCGGTTTTCCATCCCTGGGTAGGGGGGTACCATAACTGAAATTTGAATTTTCTTTACTCCCTTTTCGCAATGTTTTTCTAGTCAAAATGGTAATAACGCCAAATTTTTAATAAAAACCTACATAAGAAGGAAACGCATTAAGAACAGAAAAGAGCTAGAGCTTGGTTGAAATTTTTTGTTTTAGAGCTTAGGTCTTAGCTCTTAGCTCATGCTAAATTGGGAGCATAGCTCCAAAGAGCTAGCTCTTCTTAAGCTCGTCACAAAAAAAGAACTTAGCTCAGGAGCTAAGCTCAAGCTCTGAGCTAAGAGCTTAGGAGCTGCTCAACACTGCATACCTATACCTACCTATGTACCTCAGACTCAGACGTAGAAAAAAATTGAAATTTTTTTCGGTTCAGATAGAACATTTTTGAGAAATATTTTCATTTCACTCTAAAAAATGTAAGTAAAGTACCTATTAATTTCTTTTTCCGAAAAGAGTACGACAGATATTTTTTACTGTAAGTAGGTAAATGCAATTAAAAAATTGAAAAAATAATTCTTCAATAAAATTTAAAACATTTTTTTACTCGATTTTTTTCAAAAAAAAAATTATTCCGAAAAATTTGAAGATTTTTCAATTTGAAAAAAATGCTTTAAAAATATGGAGAAAATTTTCTATTAACAAAATTGAAAATATTTTCATTCAAAAAACTTTTCAAAATCATTTACTTACCTACCTGTTCAAAAAAAAAAAAAAAAAAAAAAATTAATCAAAAAAAAAACTTTAAAATTAGGTACCTACTTGCGTTGAAAATTTTTTATTCAAAAAAATTGAAACTTTCTTTTTCCAGAAAAATTAATAGGTATAATTTTTGCTACAAAAAAATGAAAATAAAAAACTGAAAAAATCATATTATTCAATAAAAACTTTTTTTACTTCATAAAAATTTAAAATTAAAAATTTTTCAAAAAAATCTAGGAATTTTTTAATTTTAAAAAATTAGAAAAAATTTTTAATTTAGGTATAACAATTTTTTTTGAAATATGGAGAAAAATTTTCCTATACAATTGTTAACATTTTTATTCAAAAAAATTTAAAAATAATTTTATTCTGGAAAAACATTATGCAGAGAGATTTCTCTCTCCAAAAAATTGAAATTTTTTCGTTCAAAAATTTTTTTTTCGAAAATTAAGAGTTTTTTTTCTCCCAAAATTTGAAAAATATTTTTACCCACTTTGGAAAAATTTTGAAAAAATAAAAAAAAAAGAAAGTTGATTTTTTTCTTTAAAAAAAGAGGAAAGTGTTTCCCTTGAAAATTTGTGAAATTTTCTTCTTTAAAAAATTAAAAAACCGCCTCCTTCAAAAATACGTACAAAGACCTTTATCCACGAAGATGGTAGATTTTGTCACGCGTGAATATTGTTACTCCAAAACAATACTTAACTATTCAAAACATATTTTTTTACAAAAAATAAGGCGGGTTTCCTCAAAGAAAACATGTTTTTTTTTTCAAAAATATTTATCTACTTACCACTTTCCTTTTGAAAAAAGAAATATATTTTTCCTACAAAGAATATTTTGATTTTAAAAAATTGAAGAAAATCTCCAAAAAATTAAAGTATCTAGTTTCTTTGTTCCAAGAAAATTGAGAATTTTTCCCTCAAAAATTTCAACTTCTTCCCCGATTTTTAAATTTTTTTTATTTTTGAGCCATTTACCGTTGTTACTTGTTTTTATTTTTTTCGAGGGCAAAAATATGGGAAGTGGAGAGGAAATTTTTTTCTCAAAAAAATTTAGACACTTCTACCACAACCACATGAATAAATCGAAAGATCTTTTCTCCAAAAAAAGAGATTTTAAAAATTGAGAAATTTTCTTAATGCAATTTTTTTTTCAAAAAATATTTCCTTTAACTAAAATTGAAGTTGTGGCACCAGCCTCCCCTATACCAAAATTGAATTTCTCCCCTTTTCTATGTAGTGACACCACTTGAAATTCACTTAGGGAAAAATTAAAAAAAGGAAATTATTTTCTAATGAAATAGAAGCTGTTCATACAATGGGTGAAAAAATTTTACCACTTTTCTCGGTTTTTGCTTTTTTTGAAAAATTAGGAGCGTCTCATGGTACCACTTGAAATTTAGTTGAGGAGAAAATAAAAAATTGGGAATTAACTCTCATAAAAAGGAACAACATTGATGGGTTTTAACCAAAAAAAAAGGTAAGATTTTAAAAATCGGTCAATTTTTTAAATTTAAAAAAAAAAAAAAAAAAAAAAAAAGTGAATGACATAAGTCCACTAAAAATTAATTCGGAGTAAAAATAAGAAATGGGAATTAGTTTCATATAAAAAAAAAAATAAATAAAAAAAATAACCTGAGTATTGAGTAAGTAATAAAAAAAAAAAACTAAAAAGTTCAAAAATTCGTTATTTTTTCATTATTTTCTGGAATGGAAGGCCTGGTGATATAACTTCAAATTTTATTGGGAGAAAAATGAAAAATTGTGAAATATTTTTTGATACCTAAAATACAACAAGTTAAGTATAGAATGCTGATTGAAAAAATTTTGCTAATTTTTTTCAATTTTGAGAAATTGGGGACGCCTCACGGTACCCCTTAAAATTGAGTTGGGCAAAAAATAAAACATTGGGAATTCATTCTCATGAAGAACAACTTTGATGGATTATGACCAACAAAAAGTGAGATTATTAAAATCAGTCAATTTTTTTCATTTTTCTGAAGGGGGAAGAGTGACAAGGTGCCACTTAAAATTCATTTAGGGTAAAAATAAAAAATAACAAGTTATTTTCTCATGAAATAAAAAAACTGATGGCTAAGACTTTAAAAATATCCGAAGTCCAAAAGGGCCACCCTAGCGCGCTTATCACTCGTTTCTATCACACCTTGTCATTCGTCCACATACTTATGTGACCACAAATCTCCCACATTAACCCCACTCTATCCAGATATTATGTATTCGCGCCCTCAAAAAAATTTATGTGATACTTATCCATATTACGAAGATTTAAAAAAAAATTTATAGTCATGGACCCCCAAAATTTTTTAATTTTTTTTTGTTGAAAATTTCAATCCCCCAAAAAACAAAAAAATTGTGAACCGATCTTTTTCAAAATTTTACCACATATACCCCCCACATGATAATCAGATTCTTTACTGAGCGCGTTCAGAGCGCGTTCTGAGTATTGCCACCACTGGTACCTATCCCATACGGATAGAGGTCAGAGAGGGTATCCTCCAGTGTTTGTTCTCGTGATCATTTTCGATCACAATGGAAAGGTCACAAAATGTAATAGAGGGACTCAAGCACGAAGTATGCTACTTTGTATCGTGGTCCTATGTGTAATGCAGCCTTGCTGACAAAAAAAAATCAAAAGTAGTCTGTGATATTTATTTTTATTATATGTCTTATTAATGAATACAAATACTATAAATTCACTAAGTATAAGTCAAAAGACAAAGGTGATTTCAGATAGGTATGTATAGAGCAGTGGATTGTATGAAACTGCATATTTGTCTATGCTTAAGATGAAATTGTATACATATATTGACGATACTGAAAAATAAGCCCATATCATTTCGCTAATTTTGCATATTCTAGTCTAAAATACACGCGAATCGTGTTTTAATTTTCACATAGGCAATTAAAAGTATCAAGCATTAAGAAGAGGTACTAATTAATAAATCATCAGAAAGTAATACATAGCAAAAATGATTTTTTTCAAAAATGCGAATAATTGAAAAATTAAAAAAATTTTCGTCACAACTTTTTTTTTCTTCAAACAACTGTAATTCAAAAACAAATTGCTCTACAATGATGGTTTTGGTCTTTTTTCACTCCAAGATACACTATCTACAACTTGCAATAGAAAAAAGTGCGAAATCCCCCACTATAATTCAGTGAATAACTTCGAAAACTTCAAACGCATTTTTGAAAAAAAACGCACTTCGTTCTATATCCCCTTTTTGCAGTGACACCCTCAATTTTTTCAAAGAAATTGAATTTAAGAAAAATTTGAAATTCACTATAATTTCCAAAATGAATTTTTTCAAAAATTGGAATAATTTTAAAAATTTAAAATTTTTTCGCTACCCGTGTAGCAACGTCGATGCTAATTTCGATATAAATGCCGACACATCGAAATCGGTCACTTTTTGATCGTACATGTCGACACGATTTTGGATGGTTTGTCGAGGTTATTATCGACACATTTGTCGACCGTCGACATGTCGAGCCATATTTGGACGGTCGACAAACATGTCGATAATAAGCTCGACAAACCATCCAAAATCGTGTCGACATGTACGATCGAAAAGTGACCGATTTCGATGTGTCGACATTTATATCGACATCCACATCGACATTTGCAATGGTGAGATTTTGAAAAATATACTAAGTTCAAATATTCAATATAAGTATATATTAAAATTAAATCAAAAATAGTGTTCAAGCACACATTTCGACATTTTTTGTCAAATATGTGGCATTGAGGTCACCTTTGTAGCTGGACACATGCGTGTGTCCAACTAACATAGAGATGATTCTTAGAGCCTTATGTACTAATTCACAACACACTTTATCTGCGAGTATCACAAACACCCTCAAGACGTCGACAGTCAAGTCGATGCATTATTCGACCCTCGACAATTAGATCGACATTAACTCGACTTAAAATTCCTCTGGTCAACACTGTCGACAGTTAAGTCGATGCATTATTCGACCCTCGACAATCACATCGACACTATCTCGACCTAAAATTCCTCTGGTCGACACTGCCGACAGTGAAGTCGATGCATTATTCGACCATCGACAATTATGTCGACAATAACTCGACAAGTGGTTGTATTATTCAAAACTTTTTAAAAATGAGAAAATTTTATGATTCTTTCAAAAATTATTTATTCCTGAGCTTAAAATGTTCCTATTAATTGTTTTTAGTTCTTTTTAGATATAAAATTTGTAAATTCAATTGGCAGAAATTGTCGACATAAATGTCGATGCGTTTATTGAGTATCGATTTTTACATCGACTTGTCTATGTAGAAAAACAACGTTTTCTAAATTATAGGAAAATACTCAGAAAAATTCAAAAATTTTGATTGAACAGTTATGTTTAACATAGAACATCACTTTAAATCTCAAATATCATTTTTAATTCATCGTTAACCGAGAAAAAAATGTGTCTGAATTTTGTCGACATAAATGTCGATGTCGACAATTGCTACACGGGTACAGCCTCTCAGAATGGATCCGAATAATAGGGAAAAAATTTATTTCAGCAATTTTTTCAAAGAAATTGAATTTCAGGAAAATTTGTACCTATACTAATACATGGCTTTTCAAGAATAGGAATAATTGAAAAATTCAAAATTGTTTCGGCAAAACCTCTCAGAATGAACCCGAATAATGAGAAAACATTTTATTGGAGACATTTTTTCCAAAGAAATTGAATTTTGGGAAAATTTGTAATTGACCATGGAAAAAGACGTATTAAGTACCACTGGTACTTACATAAAAAAATAAATTTTATTCAAAAATGGGAAAAATTAAAAAAAAAAAAAAAAATTGTCAGAACCTTCCCAGAATGGACACGAATAATGGGAAAAAAATTTTATTTGAGCAATTTTGTCAAAGAAATGGAATTTAGGGGAAATTTGTAATTTACCATGTTAAGTTTCACTGGTATTTATTATGCAGAGATGGGCAAGATCCTTTTCAAAGTGATCTAAGATCCAGATCCTTAAGCTCCTTTCAAAACAGGATCTTAAAGATCCTCAGATCCTTTTTTCAAAAAGGATCATAGATCGTGATCTTAGATCACGATGTTTTTATGTAAAAAAAAAGATCCTTTAGAAAGAACCTCTATGACGTCATATATTCATTCAAATTTCAAATTTTTTTCGCTTTATTCTACTTTAATCAGGTTTTAATCTTTTTTGCTCGCAGTGTTTTGTATAAAATATTTTTCAACATTTTTTTTCCTCAATTATTTTCAATTTTTGGTCAATTTTTTTTTCAAAGAAATTTTAATTTTAGTTTAGTAAATAGGTAAATACTTAATAATTATTGCTAATTAAAATTAGTTGAGCATTTTTATTTTATTTTTAAATTTTTTTTTTAAATTCTTTACTAAATTAAAATAAATTAATCCAATTAAATTAAATTGAATGATAATATTAGGTATAAATTCAAAAGTTAAAACTTATCTTCAAGATTTAAATCAAAATGTAACTGTGTGGTCTGGGTCTAGGACTAGGAGTGACTAATAATTAATTCTTAATTCTATACTTTTGAGTTTTGACAGCTTTGACTTTGATTTGAATTTGACCTTCGAAGTTTCGACTTTGATTTATTTTGGTTTCTTTTTTCTTTCAAATTTTAATTTCCAAAAAAAGAAAATCAAAGACAAAGTGTTGAATGTTTTCTATTTTTTTGATTCTGAAGAAGGTGCAGTTGCAGTAAAACTAAAAAGATACAATTACCAAAAAAAAATTTAAAAAAATTACAACAGAAAGCAAGTACAAATTATGAAACATCAAGTTGGAAATATATATATTTTTTTAAAGTGATCTGGATCTGAAAGATCTTTAAAAAAAAAAAATGAAAAGATCCTTTGAAAAGTGATCTAAGATCCAGATCCTTAAGATCCTTTTCAAAAGGATCTTAGATCCAGCAAAAGATCACGATCTGAAGGATCTTTTTGGCAAAGGATCTTGCCCATCTCTGTTATTATGTACCTACAACCTACATGGCAAAAATGATATAAAGTTACGTAATCATTGTTTGTGCTTTTTGATGCTTTTGACTAAATCTCAATCACTACTGCAGACCGCGATCAAAATTTTCAAAAATCATTATCTTCTTAAATACGGCAGATGGGTAAAATTGTTTGAAATTTGGGAAGATTTTTCTCCACTTTTCCTCCAACTTTTTGAATTTTTTTGCGCGCTAAAGCAACTTTATCATCGCCTCTTTCAATTCAAGTATGAAAGCGACCAAAAAATATTACGAAATCCTCGTTTGTGATTGGTCAAAAACTTTGAGAAGCTTTTTCTCAACTTTATCATTGATGTTTTGAACTTTTGAACTAAACCTGCACATCTCTACACGTTATAAGCTTTCATTTGACGCTTAAACCTAATTAATCGGTTACGCGGTAATGCAGATCTAACTGTGACCAAAAAATTCGGTAATCTTTTTAATATAGGTATAAGATAGGATGATGACTTATCACTTTTCAGCTTGAAAAATATTTTCCAAGCATACATCCTTATTGATATTGCTTATTTTATGCGTATTTCAGTTTTATATTGCATATTTTTTTCATATTTTGAGGTGCTACTGCTAAAAGTATACATAATTATTGTACCGAAGCACTCACAATGCGATTTTAAGTGCATATAATTCACAGCTCAGGTGATATGGTTTACACAGATGTCGCAAAATCAGAAAACACAAACTTACACTCGCAACTTTCTCAAACTAAAATTCTTACTTTCAACTTGTTAGATAGATATGCATGTTTTTTGGCTGATAATATGACCGTAATTGAGAGCCTCGTTACAATAATTATATGAAATAACACATAAACCCACTTACACACTTTATCCATGTTTTAAAAACTAAGTATAGCTTAGTATAGGAATCAAATTCTGATCAAAAGTACCTCGTAGTCGTGTTTGTGGATTTGGTACTTGACGGTGTTGCCTTTTTGAGCGGGGGTGGTATGTCGTTGCTCTCATTTTGAATCTGTAAAACGAAGTTTGAGAATATTAGGTTAACGAACAATCAAGTAGTTTTTCGTTTGACAGTGTAAACGGAAATTACCGCGTGTTGCATCGGGTCATAATTTTTCGAGTGGTCATACTGTGCAATCCAGATTCGTTTGGGCACTGTTTCATACAGTTCTTGGTACATTTCTTGTGACCAGTTCTCCCGGTTTGTTCTTGGGTTTGATGAATTGTGCTTAGAAAAATAGCGGTCTTCCGATTTAATAATATTTCTTAATTCGAATGGTCTTAAACAAAGTGCCATCGATTCCATATTGGAATTTTTATGGACAATTACTGCCATTAATTTCACCCATTCCACATTATCAAGTGACATATTTCGGAAATACTGAACGTATGTAAGGCATTGAACAAAAGCATTCCTTAATTCCGTTTTGTTGGTAGATGCTGCTACTTAGGTAGGCACCTATCTTCGGAACTTACACACTACTCGCTTTCACCAGGTCTGCCTAGTCTCTAGGTATTGTACCAGGTACTACAGGAAAGGAAAGCTAGCGACTGCACGCCGTTCAGAGGATAACGGATCAGCCAGAGTAACGATAATGGTTGATAAATATCCACGTATGTTTCTATTTATCAACTTCGAGATTTCTTCTTCGTAAAACGAGTTTGTTCGAGACGCGTGCGTTGTGTCGCTAACTAACATCAACCATTATTCTTTTATTCGCGTGATTATTATTTTTTTGGAACTTATGGAAATCAAATTTTGATTATTTGTGAGCGTACTGTATAAACTCGAATTATTTATTCTCGATATATTTTTTTTTCCGTTGTATATTGTGTCGATATTGGTGCGTGTATCATGGCTCCTAAACGTACAAAGGACAGAAAAAGTTCGAGCAGTGAACCGTCTGAATTAACACCTGAGATGCAAGCAATAATAAATGAGCAGGTAGAAGCTCAACTAAAAATTGCATTACAGAATCATATGATTGCAAACAACCTACTATCAGTGGAGCAGCAGCAATGGGCTCAAATAGATAAAGCATACGTTACGCCAACCTTTTCCATTAGAGCGATACCTGAGCACGAAAAATTGAAAGGGCATCGGAATTTTAAGGTATGGAAGCAAATGGTTGAATTAGACCTTAAAGCTTTAAATTTATTATCATTCCCGACATCAGAATGTGGATCCGAAGTTATAGTTTCGCCACACCGTAGAGTAGTACTGGATGCTCAAACGTTACAGTATGTAAGAGCTTCCATAACCACTTCAATTGCTGGTAGACTGCAAGATAAATGTACTGCATACCAAGCGATCCAATATTTGAATAAAACATTTGGAACCAATCGTACGATCGACTATGTTGAGCTACACAATAAGTTTTCCCGTTTGAGATTTAGAGCTGGGTTTGATCCTAATCGGTTTGTGGCCGACTTTGAGTCGTTGATCAATGAATATAGAGAGATGAAAGTTGAATTCCCACCAGAATATGTCACCACGATCTTCCTAGCAAAAATCGAAGGAATAGACAATCATCAATCTCCATTCTTCTCATTCTTCTCGACAATCGCGTCATTAACCGACGAAAACCAAACACTTGATTTTATAAAAGAGCGATTTTTACGCATAGCCGAGAGTGGGAAAAACCAAAATTCAACTCCCACAACAAAATCCGCTCCCAAACGACCGATTGAAAAATCGAGTGAAAAATTGGAAAAACCAAAACGATTCAAAGGATACGAACCCCCGGTAGAAAAAGAAAAATCTGAATCCAAACCAAGACGAAGCGTATATACTCAGGAACAAATTGAAAAGCTGAAATCTATGACAAAAGCAGAAAAGCAAAAACATCTGTGCAGGAAATGCGGTGAATTCTTCCATGACGAGAACGAGTGTAAAAATCCAGGAAAACTTTGTTATCGTTGTAACAACTATGGTCACGTAAGAGATAACTGCACGGTGATTTTAAAAGGTAATAATAATGAAACTAACGATATGTTATTTATAATTGACTCTGGTGCCAATTCTCACTTGGTTGGTAACCAAAGCATATTGAGTGATTACGTTAGTAATGAAAAACCTCAAAAAGTAGGGACAGCTGATACGAAAGCAGAATTGTATTCTGCTGGACAAGGCTGCCTTTCTTTAAATGTAATGTTTGACAAAACTTCGAGTAAAATTAGGCTAAATAATGTTCAATATGTACCCGGTGTAGATGAAAATATTATTAGTGTGTCAGCTTTTAATTTACAATTCAAGGCTTCTTTAGTTTTGTACCCATGAACTGGTCATATTTTTAGCCGTAAATTAGGTAGAAAAATTACAAAAATTGAACAGAACGATGGAATATACAGGATACGAGTGAAATTGGTAGATGATTCAAATGAATCTCTCCAGTTTCAAGATAACGAAACAAATAAAAATGTGTCGATTAGAGTGAATAAAATAGTCAGGAATAAATTAAGGAATAATAAAAGAAAATTATCTCCTACACAGGTGAAATTATTGAAACAGGAAGGGGAGCTGTGGCATCGTCGAATGGGCCATATCTCACCCCCTGCAGTAAATAGATTCAAAAATGTGACAATTGGAGTTAACGAATTAATTTGGGAAAAAATGGCACCTTGTGATATTTGCTCAAAAGCAAGGATGCACAAAAAGTCATTTGACAAGGATAGAGAGGGAGCTACTAGACCATGTGAACGTATTCATGTGGATCTAATGGGCCATATAAATCCGCCAACTTTTGTAAAGAAAAACAAATATATAATGTGTAACCGACGATTATACTAGATATCTTCAGGTATTCCTAATGAAAGGTAAAACTGGCTCAGAAACTGCGACTTGTTTGAACGAAGCGTTACGTTTTTTACAAGCGCAGTATCCTGGCGCCGGCCAATTTAACATTTTAAGATGCGACAACGGTCTGGAATTCAAGAATAGTGAAGTCAGGTCCGCTTTAGAAAAATATGGTATCGTAACTGAAGAGTCAGAGCCATATTGTCACGAGCACAATGGACTGGTTTTGCAGGTAAATAGGACAATACAAGAGAGAGCTCGTGCTCTGCTCTTTGAGTCAGGTTTTTCCGTTGGAATGTGGGGACTGGCTGTACATGCCGCCTGCTATATTTATAATAGAACTCCACATTCTGCTCTTGAGATGACGACACCTTATGAGAAGTTTTATAATGAGATACCAGACGTATCAAATATACGGATATTTGGGTCTAAAGTAAAGGTATTAAATGAAACGATTCCAAAAGGATCGAAATTCAAATCACGATCAGATGATCATTACTTGGTAGGATTTACTAAAACAGGATATACAGTGATTGAACCAAAGACTAAAGTAACATTTGATACTTGTAACGTTGAAATTAACAAAACTAAGTTGTACCGTGACAATTGCTCTTGAGATGACGACACCTTATGAGAAGTTTTATAATGAGATACCAGACGTATCAAATATACGGATATTTGGGTCTAAAGTAAAGGTATTAAATGAAACGATTCCAAAAGGATCGAAATTCAAATCACGATCAGATGATCATTACTTGGTAGGATTTACTAAAACAGGATATACAGTGATTGAACCAAAGACTAAAGTAACATTTGATACTTGTAACGTTGAAATTAACGAAACTAAGTTGTACCGTGACAATTTTCCTAACAAAAATACCGACACATTCTCTCTAAATAATGAAATTGAACTCAACTCTGACATGCCAACTACATCAAACAATACAAATAATAACTTAACTAATCAGGCTGAAGAGGAAAACTCTGAGGTTACGGATGACCAACATACACATACTTCGGATGATGTAACTGGTACCTTAAACCTTGTAAATGAGTCAGACTCTGAACCTGAAAATGAAATTCACGAAATTGAAATAGACGATGACTGGAATGAGGATAACATAAATAAAATTAAACTGAACTATTGCTATGCGAATCCGTCTTCGATGCTTTTCCAAGAAGAGAAACCGATTTCGTATACTGAAGCAATTTCTAATGAAAATGTGAATAGATGGGGTAAACCTATTGAAGTTGAACTAAACGCCATGCGAAAACATAACGTTTTTGAAATTACGAAAAGAGCAGAAGACATGAAAGTTATACCTGTTAAATGGGTTTTCACTGTTAAGGAGGATGGCTCGGCGAAGGCACGTATTGTGGCAGTGGGAAGTAGAGACAAGGAAGTGTACGAGTCTGTAGACACGGCCTCTCCTACCTCCGCAGCTGCAACTATACGTTGGCTCTTCGTTTTAGTAATACACTATTCCTGGAAGATCTACCAATTCAATGTAAAAAAATGCGTTTTTACATGCGAAGATGGATAGACTAAAATATTGCAGCATTCCAAAGGGGATGAACTACGACTCGAAACTCTTTGTCTGTAAGTTAAACAAAGCATTGTATGGTATGCCAACGGCACCTAAATGCTGGAACGAAGAATTTCATCAATTTATGACATCGATGGGATTTAGTAGAAATTAACGTGAACCATGTATATATACTAAAAAGCATGACAATCTTATAATAATCGTGTTCATTTACGTAGATGACATCATCGTAACTGGAAATGACACCGCAGGCATAGAGACATTTCAGAATGATTTGAAAAGTCATTTTGAAATAAAGGACTTGGGTAAACCAAAGAAATTTCTGGGTTTTGAAATTGACTGGAAAGAAAACGGCGAATCTGTTTTTCTACACCAGTCAACTTATACAGGATCTATGCTACAACTATTTGAAATATCGGATTGTAGTAATGTTACTACACCGATGGTACCTTTTTCTTCTCAGAAGATTAAAACTAACAAAATTAATAAGGCAAGACAGCCACCCTATTCTTATAAACAAGCTATAGGTGCTGTTTTGTACCTGTCGAACAATACGAGAATAGATATTGTGTTTGCAATTAATTATCTTGCGAGGTTCCAGTCGAACCCACAAGACATTCACTGGTTTTTGTTAGAAAGAATTCTTTAGTACTTAAAAGGCACTCAAAATCTTGGCCTTTTGTATAAGAAAAATGAAATAAATGATGTCAACACGTTAAATGCGTATGTAGACGCAGACTACGCTGGCGACAAAGCAACACGCAAATCAACCACAGCATACATAATTCGTCTATTTGGCAATGCTGTAGGCTGGTGTTCGCGTTTACAAAGATGCACTGCTGAAAGCTCCGCAGAGGCAGAATACATGGCAATCTGTGATGTTGCTCATGATATTTTGTTTTTGGCGAGGCTCTTCGAGGAAGTAATTGGACCCATACCTTATCCACTTACTCTCTTTGAGGATAGCACTGCTGCTATATCTATTTGTAGAAACTCAACGAGTAAAGGAAGAGTAAAACACATCGAACTCAAGTACCTTAAAATAAAAGAATATTTCAAGGATAATACTCTTGGAAGTCGTTAAGGTAAATTCGAAGGAAAATGAGCAACTTGCGGATTTTCTAACAAAACCGCTAAATGAAAAGGACTATTTGATTCTAAGGAATAAGATTTTATTAGGCTGAGATTTTTTCTGAGAAAAAAATCAATAAGCTAAAAATCTAAAGGAACAGTACTGTACTAAGGACGATTAATTTGTTGCAGGCAAGCAATAAATAATCAATGGCAGGATTAAAATGAGATCGACGCAGGAATGCAGGGTCACAGGATATAATTAGTTTATTATTAAACAGGATATTTTAGCTCATGTAAATATTTTTTATCTTCAATTTTTTTTTCTCTTATGCAAGTTATTGCTCTCTATTCTATTGATTATTATTTTACTCAAATTATTAGTTTATCTTGAATAGGTATTAATTACCTACCCAATATTACACTATCTGTACTAACACAATAATGTAATAAAAGGATTTCTTTTTTTTTATGATTTATATAAATTGTGTTGTGTAAAGAAGAAACTTGGTTTCTGAGTTATACATATGCAACATATAAAAAGGCAAAATAAGGAGGATGGCAGGACGTGTTGTGTACAAAGAAGAAATTTTATTTCTGGGTTGTATCAACACATTTTAAAATGAGAGTAGGAACAAATTCATGTTATGAAGGTAGTTGTAGTGCACGACAACTCATCTGATTACATTGAATTAGTGATTCAGGATTAAGGATGCTAGTTCAGGAAGGGGTTTAAATACTCATTACCTGACGACAGGAACTCAGGAGTTAAGCTCGTACGTGTGGGAAGGGGTGTTGGTAGATGCTGCTACTTAGGTAGGCACCTATCTTCGGAACTTACACACTACTCGCTTTCACCAGGTCTGCCTAGTCTCTAGGTATTGTACCAGGTACTACAGGAAAGGAAAGCTAGCGACTGCACGCCGTTCAGAGGATAACAGATCAGCCAGAGTAACGATAATGGTTGATAAATATCCACTTATGTTTCTATTTATCAACTTCGAGATTTCTTCTTCGTAAAACGAGTTTGTTCGAGACGCGTGCGTTGTGTCGCTAACTAACACGTTTTTCTAGGGTTGAAATCGTCTGTATCTTGGTATTTTATTTCCACCACTAAAATCGAATATCTGTTATCAGTCTTATCGGTGAATAAAATATCCATTCGTACTTCGCTGTTATGAATGTCTTTATCGATGAACTGTTCTATTACACTGTATGGGGAATGCAAAATTTTTTCCAAAGATGGTACTTGGTATGACATTTTGTTATAAAAAAAAACAAGTAAGAAAAATTCAGCCAATGCTTCATTTCCATGTGGAAAGGCCGGTCCAAACATTCAGAAAATACTCGTATGGAAGCGTTTACTTTTCCTAAATCGCAATTAAACGTTTTTTGATGAAAATAGGCTGACATGGCATTTAGGAGGGGGAGCAATGTGCTTTTTTCATTTGCTCATAAGAAATTTTCCAACATATCCGTTTGAATATCAGGTGCTTCTAATCCGAGAAATGAGATATACTGCTGTAGGTCTAAAGTGCGTGCCTACCTACAAAACTAAGCTTCGCTTAGCGTCAGCAAAGCGACGCGTGAGCGAAACAGAAGAGTGAGTGCGAGCCTGCTTTGTACTACGTCAACAGGGATGCCTTAAGTTGAAGGAAATCCAACACCATTTCGCCTATGCGCGTTGCCGCTTCGTAGGTACGCGTATACGGGGTAGTATTCGCAGTTAAGGTGCATGTATACCGTTTTAAAACAAGTTTTGGCAAGATGACCTGGTGGCGTAGGTGCTAGAGCGTTGGCCTGTGGAACTGATGGACCCGGGTTCAAATCCTCGTGGAGGCGAAATTTTTTCAAAATTTTTTTTGACTCAGAATTTTTTTAAATCATTCTTTTTTCAAAAATTTCAATTCTTTTTTGTTGTTTCAGTTTTTTAACCTCTTTTTCGTATTTTTTGTTGCGAATTAATTTTTTTTACCGATTCTACTACTTGTATTTTCAAATAAAAAGATCCCGCTGAGCGGTACGCGGGGAAAGATCCCGCCGCGTACCGCTCAGCGGGATCTTTCCCCGCGTACCGCTCGGTGGGATCTCTTATCCATTTTAGAAAAAAAAGCAATAAAAAAACGGGCATATTCGTCAAAATGGAGAATTGGCAACGTTTGGTGTTGGATTTCCTTCAACTTAAGGCATCCCACGTCAACAAGGCGACATGAGTGGAAACTGCACGTAACACAAGCTACACAGAGAGTAATAAGGAGACAAGGGAGAGCTTAAGGTAGACTATATTCGACGAATGACCAACAGAGAATGAGGTTGCCAATGGCAGCTCAGTTGTACTTATAATAAAAAATAATGAAAATTACAGTTTAATCAAAGTTAGGTATTAAAAAATGTACAAAATGCTAAATAATAATTGGTATGAGTGTAAACACGACCCCCTACACTTTAACAGGCCAGGAAGGCTAGAATTGACAACGTCGCAACGTAGGCTGACTTTTTGGTTTTTCCATAAGATGTAATGCTAATTCAAATTGCAATAAATCGAAAAATATCAATTTTACGAAAAAAGTCCAAGAGACCTTTTTTAAAGAGAATTAAATAAGCTTTCTATTGATATAGAATTTTTTTGGATTTGGAGAAATTTTTAGTGAAAAGTGAAAAATGCCAATTTCGTCAATTTCACTCAAATTCAAAAAATTTATATATGAATGGAAAGCTCTTTTAATTCTTTTAAAAAAAGGTCTCTTTGACCTTTTTTTGTAAAATTGATAGTTTTCGAGTTATTGCATTATGAATTGGGGCCGAGCATGACAAGAGTTGCGCTCTGGTGGAATTTTGATGAACTACAACAACCAGGAGCCCAGGGAGATAGTGAGGAATCCCTGTTTGTTCTATTTTCTTTAAAATGCGTAAAAAGAAATAGTTTTATGAAAATTTCAATGTGATTTTTGTTTTCCTCATGAAATTCCGGTTCGAGTGGTATATTGATACCCTATTTTTCATGTATTAAATGAGAATATTTTGTAACTTCAAGTTTGAGAATTGTCAAATCAGTTCATTACTTGATAACATTTCGGTAAGTAAATGTAAAATACATTTGTTATATGCGATTATTAACATTATTTCCATATTCTCCATGAAATTCTCTTTCCAGTGATGTATAAATACTCCAGTTACGTGAATTATATAAAAATATATCATAACTTGAAAGTTGAAACTAAGGACGAAACGTTATCATTTATTTGGCAAATTTCAACTTTCAAATTATGAAATATTTTTACACAACACACATAATTGAAGTATCAATACATCACTGGAAAGAGAATTTCATGGAAAATTCGAAAATTGAGTTAATAATCGCACATACACGAAAAATAGGGTATCAATATACCATTCGAACCGGAATTTCATGAGGAAAACAAAAATCACATGTGACCGCGCCTAGGGAAAGGGTATTAGTGTCCAACGACGCGGCACAACGAAGCATAGTCAGTTCCCTGATGACGCGAACCGTGTTTCGTTGTGCCGCGTCGTTGGACACTAATACCCTTTCCCTAGGCGCGGTCACACATTAAAACCTGCTTAAAACCAATATTTTTTACAGAATTTAGTAAAAAAGAAACCTCTCTTGTATATTCCCGCTTTCCTGTTTTCCTGGTTGTTTGAATGTTATCAGTGATCGACACTAGCGCGCCACAGCTGTGCTCGAATCCAAAAAGTCAGCCTACGCCATCAAGATATTACAACGTTGTCAAGTGAGCCTTCCTGGCCTGTTAAGTGAAGGGGGTCGTGGTGTAAAATAGAAATCAAGAAGCGCACTCTCGGATAGGTAGAATCCTACTTGACGCTACACTGCTTTTTATACTGACCAAAAATTTCCCAATTGGGAATTTTTATTCCGACTTCACTGACGCTATCTGTTAGCGGATTCCGCATCTGATTGGGATTGATGGATACATATCCCATTGATAGGAGCAACGAAAAAACAATGGGACGGTGAACCATCGAGTTATAATTTGTGATTTTGTTTTTCAATTTGAATAATTCTTTAAAATCTTCATCAACTAGTGAAAACATTTTCGAATACGGTATCGTTATTGCTGAATTTTCATCGGATTGCCAGGTTTTCATCAATAAACCTACATCTCGCATAAAATCTGTATGATTAAATAGTTTAGCAACGATTTGGGTAACTGCTGATTCAGTCCAATAATCACTTAGTTTAAGGGTACTGATGAATTTGGTGGCAGAAAAGGTTGAGTACATTGGGGACCCAAGATGACTTAAAGTCCTGTACCCATCGTACATCTGTCTTGCTTCAGAAAGCTTTTGTTCTGGGATCTTTCGCAGATTGGCCATATTATTGAATTCATCTTCGAAAACACCGTAAAAGGGGTAGAAGTCATGAAGTCCGAAAACGCTTTTCACTTCAACATTATTAAAACCAGAGAGTCCAGTATCTTCTCGTATCCGTAAAATTCCTGTAATGATGCCTTTCGCCATGTTCTTTGAATTGGATTTAAAAGAGCTTCCCATGAAGCCTCGAAAAAATCTTGTAAAACTCATCCATTGATCGTTGTTTGGTAATGTTGCAGATTCGAAAAAAGTGGTCACTATAAACCCGTCGTATTCGTCAAAAAGAATGATGACCTTTTCGTTATATGTTTTGTTCAAGATTTCGCTTAGGGTTTGTATGCTGTCAGAGTATTGCAACAATTCAAGGGAATCTGACATGGAACCATCATAAAATTTCTCAAAACTTTTCAAATCGTTCAGTGCTTCTATGTCCGTTTCTGACTTTTTCTTTAAAATTTTTTTCAGGTACAAGTGTTCCTTATACGTCCAGTAAATCATCTGTGCAAACATCATTCTGGCTGCTTGTTCAGAGTGGGCAAGTAATCCTCCTCCATGTAAATGTATAACGGGGTATTTACCAAGATGATCGAGATGATTGGGGTATTTAGAAATTAACGGCGGTGCTTTGGTTTTTCTCCAAGTTTCTCCGTTCCAGATTTTACCATGTACAAAATACAAGAAGTTCATTGAATTTTCTCGGTGCGCCAAGCTTCCGTCTTTATTTATTGGTACTTGGTGATAGAACTTTATCATTTCAAGGTTTATCGTCTTGCCCCATCGTCGCGGGCAGATGTGCATGAATACATCCCATGATTCGTCCCAAATCGCTTTTATCAAAAGCGATTTGTCGATCCATAATTCTGAAGTTTGAATCAGTCCTACAAAATCTTCTCCACCGATCATTTCCACATTTGGATTGTTGAGGTCCGCATTTTCTTTAACCAAAATTGCGGTAAAATCCCACTCACCAAAAACAATATTAACATGGATCAAGGTTATTTGTAGGAAAATATTAAGTCTCGCCTTCATATTTATCTTCTCTATTCTTCAATGGAAGAAATAGGCAAACCTAGAAGAATCATCGTAATGGTAATTACTTAACTGTGAAAATGTTCTTGTAAAAAATTATTACTAATTATAATACAATACATATGGTAATAATGGTTCCGTGAATCTGTATAAATATAATAGGTAGTCCCATCATAAGCCTATTATAGACTCACGAAGAAAACATTCTTTTTTTTTTCTTTTCTTAAATTAAAATTGGGGTGTCTACATCAATTTTTTTTTTAATTCATGACTTTTTCATGACTTTTTAAGACCTTTTTCGTGACCTTTTTCATGACCTTTTTCATGAACAATATTTCAACATTTTCACGGGGCCCTCTTCCAGCGTAACTTGGAATGAGAATATGAGGCTAAAATTCTTTAATTTTTTCCTATATTTTGTGATGAATAGTTATTTCTAAAAGAATTGAGGGAGTGGTCGAATGCCCCTTGAACCCCCTATGTTATACCTATGCCCTCCTAGACCCCTTTTTTTGTAACCAAAAAAATTTACAATTTCAAAAAAAAAGTTTATTGAATGCATATGAATACTTCTGCTATGCAAAGAAAAAATGATGCGAACAAAATATTCGAAGGTATTTAGTACAAAAATAAATATAAAAATAAAGAGAAGTGATGCTTTGGGGGAGGGGGGAGAGTAAAAATCAATGTAAATTTGAACTACTGAATGTATCCAACTCTGTTATCAAATAAGAAACGGAATACTGCTCGAGCGTAGAATGAAATTTTAGCATTTATAGTATATGCTTTTACGGAAACCAAAATGAAAAAAAATGACCCCAAAATCCGACAGGAAAATCTGAGACCAAAATCCGACCCCAAAAATCTGACAGTTGGGTTAGGTTAGGTTAGGTTATGTTACCTTAGGTTAGGTTTGGATGCTGCATAAAGAAATTTGATAATTTTTTAATAAATTCGATTTTTCAGACATTGTCAGACATTTTGTAACTTGTTATGTCAGACATTTTGAAACTTGTAAATGTTTTTGAAATTTTATTACTTTTAAACATTTTCTAGACATTTTGTCAGACATTCTGAAAATTAGAAATTTTTTTAGAAAGATGACTTTCAGACATTTTGAAACTTTTTTCTAAAAAAAATTTATGAGTTTTATTTCAGAAAATTTTAAAATAAATTTCAAGACTTTTTGACATTATGCCAGACATTCTGAAAAATTTTAAAATTATTTTTGACTTGTTGGCTTTTTGTCAGACATTTTGAAACTTGAAAAAAAATTTAGCATAGTATAAGTATGCTTTTACGGAGACTAAAATGGGAAAAAACTAGCAAAAATCCGACTGAAATTCCGACCGAAAATCCGAGCAAAAAATTGTGTTAGGATAGGTAACATTAGGTTAGGTTTGGATGACATAAAAAAAACTTAGAATACCTATTTCTCATAAGTAAATTCGATTTTTAGCATATTTTGACATTATGTCAGACATTTTGAAACTTGTAATTTTTTTTTGAAATTTTATGACCTTTAGACATTTTTTAGACATTTTGTCAGGCATTCTGAAACTTGAATTTTTTTTTAGAAAGATGGCTTTCAGACATTTTGAAACTTTTTTCAGACTTTTTATGTTTTTATTTCTATGGAAATTAATTATTTTATCATTTTTTGATGACTTTTAGACATTTTGGAACGTGGAATTTTTAAAAATAAATTTAATGACATTTTTTAATATTATTTTAGTAATTTTACGACTTTTGGACATTTTTCAGACATTTTGAAACGTTTTTTTTTTTTTAAATTTATGAATTTTAGACATTTTGTCAGACATTCTTTTTAGACTTTTTAAATTTCCATAGAAATTAACATTCGTGACTTTTAGACATTTTGTCACAGAGTAAAAGCATATACTATGTTCCATACTTTCAAACGTAGTGTGGAAATAGTGCCAATCAGGGGGGTCCAGGGCATCCCTGGCGAGGCGCGAAGCGCCGAGTTTTAGCATAGTATATGCTTTTATGACCGAGACCAAAATCCGACCCCATTGGGTTAGGATAGGATATTGTGTGTAATAAAGTTTCCCCATCGGGTAAGTCCAAAGTGGGGACCCTCGTAAAAAAAAAAAAAAAAAAAAAAAAAAAGGTTTGGACGACATAAAAAAAACTTGGAAGATTTTCAATAAATTCGACTTTTTAGACATTATGTCAGACATTTTAAAACTTGTAATTTTTTTGAAATTGCATGACTTAGACATTTTATAGACATTTTGTCAGACATTCTGGAACTTGGAATTTTTTTTTTAGAAAGATGACTTCCAGACATTTTGTTAGACATTTTGAAATTTTAGAATTAAAAAAAAAAAATTGATGACTTTTAGAAATTTTGTCACCTATTCTGATTTATTAAATTTTCTGATTTTTAAATTTCCATGGAAATTTGTATTGGTGACTTTTTTTTACAAAGATTACTTTCAGAAGTTTCAGACATTTTTTATTTTCATTCTGCTTTTTTTGAATATACTTTTTAGATTTTTAATTTTCCATGGAAGTTAATATTCGTGACTTTTAGACATTTTGTCACAGAGTAAAAGCATTATACTATGTTTCATACTTTGAAACGTAGTGTGGAAAATTGGAGTCAACCAGGGGGGTCCTGGCGAGGCGCGAAGCGCCGAGTTAAATTTTAATTAAAATATAATCATATGGTTTGGATTTTTTGCTCCTGGCGCAGAAGCAGCTTAAATAGATATGAGAAAGTTGCGAAATGAAAAGTGATTTTGGGATCATTGAAACATGCTTTTTTGTCGTTGACTAACCTGTCTGTTGTAAATACTTTTCTAGGCGTTCAGAGTTCGACGTGGACTATATTTTAATGTCGTGAATAAAACACTTTAGTCGTTAATTTTTTTTTGGTGCTGTAATCAATTTTTTTTGTCGTTGATACTAATTGATAGGAATATTTTGTCGTTTGAACAATTTCCTGTCATGATTAGCCCTATTCCTGTCGTGGATGGGTGTGTACCAAAAGCGCCAAAAGGGTACCAGACGCGCACAAATTGGTTAGATTAGAGGTATACCAAAAGCGGACAGACGTAGGTACCAAAAGCGCACAGAAACTGTCGCTGATTTTTTGTAGTTCATTCTTCGTATGGGTATACATGGAAAAATATTAAAAATTGTAATATTTTCAAAAAATTCTAAAAAGTTTGATTTTCAAAAAAACGGCTGAATTTTAGTTCTTGAATAAATTCAATTTTTGACATAATTATTTTCAATACTTGAACATTTAATTTTTTTAAATTATTGTTACGCTGAATTAAAAAAAAAAAAAAAATGTAAAAGATCAATTTTAAAAAATTGAAGGAAGTTATTTTTTAAATGCTGAATTTGAAAAACATTGGTTTACAATACTTACCTAGAGAAAATATAATTCGAATTTTTGGAAAAATTTGAAAACTATTTTTTTTTTAAATTTTTTAAAATGTTGGATTCATGAAAAGATTTACTCGCAGTTGAATTTTAGAAAGAAGTGTCAGTAATGAATTTTTTTAAATCCTAGCTCAACTTTCGGGGCTCAAATATCAAAGTATAATAGAAGTTTGATATACCTATTATTCAACGGTATAAAAAAAATTGGATTAAAAAAGTTGAAAAAATAAAATAGTTTAAAAGGAAATTAAAGTTTAATATTGAAGAACAAAAAAATGAAATATTCAAACTTTTTGGACTAATACCCACTATGTTGCTGCGAATTTAGTACATTTATAATATCCTCACAGCCAGTCCTAAGTCTGGTAGAAATGGGAAGGGAAATTTTGTGCGCTTTTGATACATTCAATTTGGCGCTTTTGGTACACTCGATTTGGCGCTTTTGGTACTGTGCGCTTTTGGCACTCACCGGTCGTGGATACGCTCTTTTTGGATGTGCCATTAAATCGCACCCGATCTTTTCTCGTTTTATTATTACACAGAAAACTTTCATAATAAAGGGGAGTCTTAAAAGAGCCGGTTACTTGTGTATCATATCCTAAACGTACATGTACTTAACTATGGCTTAAAAACTACAATGGAATCGTAAGAAAACATGAATATTACTTACAAAGTACTCCGATATGCGTTATACCAGTTCGAAGAGAATATTGTATAATCGGATAAAGAACATATGGGTCGATTTCAAAATAGGCCCAGAATTCTCAGATGAAACAAGGTAAAATCTAAACATATATATTATTCGTCTATTCGACGTCCTCTTTGGTAGATGGATGAATCAGCGTACCTAGGTATAATAAATTGTTTAAATTAGTTCGGTTAACTGTATTCTAAAATTTATAAATTGAGATTAATATCGTAAAAAGCATGAGGGTATTTCACAATGATTATGCAACAGAAAATTGTATTTTACACACTCGTACCGATACAAACCAACATAGCCGACGGATCATTATTTTCTCAAGTGGTGCTCACATTGTGGTGGAGAGAGGGTGTGAAAATGTTGTAAATTTTTTCACCAAAAAAAAGACTTCAAAATATTCAATTTTGTTGAAAAAATTGTCCAAAAAATTTTATTCGGGTCCATTCTGAGAGGTTATGACGAAAAAATTCATGATTTTTCAATTATTCCTATTTTTGAAAAAAGTTCATTTTGCATTGGGCAATTTTACATTTTCCCAAAATTCAACTTTATTGGAAAAATTGCAAAAAAAATTTTTCTCATCATTCGAATTAACTCTGAGAGGTTATTAGATAAAATTTTGAATTTTTCAATTATTCGCATTTTTTTGGAAAAAATTCATTTTTGCCATGAAATTAAAATTTGCCTCAAATTGAATTTCTTTGAAAAAATTGCTAAAATAAATTTTTTTCATATATTCGGGTCCATTCTGGGAGGTTCCAGCGAAAATTTTTTGAATTTTTGAATTATTCCCATTTTTGAAAAAATTAATTTGTATGCCATGCGAAATTCATATTTCCCTCAAATTGAATTTCTTTGAATAAATTGCTCGAATAAATTTTTTTCTTGCTGTTCGGGTCTATTCTTAGAGGTTATGATGAAAAAATTTTAAAGTTTTCAAATTATTCCCATTTTTGAAAAAAATCATTTTGCAATGGGAATTTTCGCATTTACCCAAAATGCAATTCTATTTGAAAAGTTGCCAAAATAAAATTTTTCTCATTATTCGGGTTCACTCTGAGGGATTATGATAAAAAATTCTGAATTTTTCAATCATTTGCATTTTTGGAAAAAACTCATTTTTGTCAAGTAAAAAGAATCGGGTTTTCGCGTAGCTTTTCACATGGGAAATTTCACATAATTAATTTCTTTAAAAATTGCTCAACATTTTTTTTTCTTATTATTCAGGTCCATTCTGAGAGGTAATGACGAAAAAATTCATGATTTTTCAATTATTTTATTTTTGAAAAAAGTTCATTTTGCAATAGACAATTTCAAATTTTTCCAAAATTCAATTTAATCGGAAAAATTGCCAAAAAAAATTTTTCTCATCATTCGGGTTCGCTCTGAGAGGGTATGATGAAAAAATTTTGAATTTTTTAATTATTCGAATTTTTGGAAAAAATTCATTTTTGCCATGTAAAAAGAACCGGTTTTTTCGTGGAGCTTTTTTCATGGAAAATTTCACATAATATACACAATAAAGTAGCGCAAACCTCGATTATTTGATGCCCAAAAATCGGTTAATTTTTTATTACCCGATTTCTCTTCGATTTTGCTTTACGACCGAACTCATATTAATGTTTCAAATTTTCTGGAAAAGTTTGAGAAATCATTTTTTCATTTCCGAAAAAATAATATTGAAAAAATGTGGAAAAATTATCTATTTCAAAAAAAAAAAAAAATTAGGAACATGAAAAATTTTATTCCAAAAAATTAAAAAATTTTTATCGTAAAAAATTGGAAAATCTTATTTCATTCTAAAAATTTTTTTAAAAATTTGAAAGGTAACAGTTCAAAAAAATTGTATCAGGTGGTGCTCTGCACCATGTGAGAAATCTCATGTGGTGCACGAGCACGCGAGCACCTGGGCTAACGCCGACCATGCAAACCAATGTTATTAGCCCATGCAATTTTTTGTAAAAAAAAATAAAATAATAAATAATAATAAAAAAAAAAATAGGTACTAATAAAATAAAAAGCTATAAGCGAGATCCATTCAGTTATTACCTGATGGTGAAGTAAACGTAGAATAACCTATGTATGTACACTGTACAGCAGGGATGATATGATATGATATCGATAATTATCGATATCTAGCCAGATATTGATAAATTATCGATAATTATCATGATATAATTTCATTTTTTCGTCACCAGGATCGCGTAAGTTGAATCAACTTTTATCTTGTGATAATCAACATAAATTGATGAACTAGGACCTGACATGATAAAAAGGGGCTAAGTGCCATAGGCTCTTAACCCTTTTTTCTTGTGACAATGTGCATTGACCAAATTTCAACATTCTGAGGAATCCTTGGTACCTGACACGAGAAAAAGGGATTTAGCGCCATAGGCCCTTAACCCTTTTTCTTGTGACAATGTTTTTTGAGCAAATTTCAACATTTTGAGAAACCCTTGGTACTTGCCACGAGAAAAAGGGGTTTAGCGCCATATGCCCTTAACCCTTTTTTCTTGTGACAATGTTTTATGAGCAAAGTTCAACAGTTTGAGGAACCCTTAGGACCTGACACGAGAAAAAAGGGTTTAGTGCCATAGACCCTTGACCCCTTTTTCTTGTGACAAAGTGCTTTGAGCAAAGGGACTGTCCGGGTAAGATGGTGAAAAGTGCCTCGTCACCGATGGGGACGAAACTCACCCCAAATGTTGGTATTGATGTAAAACTACCCCAAAAATTTTTTTAGATCCCTACCCCCACCCCTACCCGAGAAAAATGGCCGTATATGACGAAAATTCAATATTTTCTGTACGGGGAGGGGGTAATCCAAATTTTTTGAAATTTTCACAGAAAATAGTGTCTGTGCAGGTGTATGCGTGAGAATTTTTTCAAAAAAATTTTCTCGAATTTTCCGGATTTTCCAGGGGGTTGAAATTTTCAAAAATTCATATTAAAAAAATGGGGAGAGGGGTATGTGCTGAAATTTTTTTCAAAACTGTGTTATACTCTCAAGTATAACATATATTTTACTCGGGTCCCAAAAATCGGTGCAACATGGTCAAAAAAAGGAAAAACATGTAAATACCGCGTTTTTCTTCATTTTTTCGCCATATTTTAGATGTTCAAGGTCAAAAT
This sequence comes from Balanococcus diminutus, assembly GCA_959613365.1. Classification (NCBI taxonomy): domain Eukaryota; kingdom Metazoa; phylum Arthropoda; class Insecta; order Hemiptera; family Pseudococcidae; genus Balanococcus; species Balanococcus diminutus. The sequence continues at coordinate 62,352,190 of OY390716.1, read as the reverse complement.
TTTGGAAAAAATCAGAATTTTGTGTAATGTACTCGTAAAAGATATCGAGGGCGCTGAATTCGATTTTGGAACTAAAATTCACTTTTGACCCCAAAATGCGTCGCTGAGGGGGGTTCAATTTTTACAATTTCGACATTTACAATATTGGTATCAAAATATAGGTTATCGAGGTCGCTGAATTCGATTGTGGAACTAAAATTCACTTTTGACCCCAAAATGCGCCGCTGAGGGGGGTTCAATTTTTACAATTTCGACATTTACAATATTGGTATCAAAATATAGGTTTTCGGGGGCGCTGAATTCGATTTTAAAACTCAATTTCACTTTTGGCCCCTTAATAAATCCCCAGGGTGGTTCAATTTTTATAAGTTTAAAATTGAAGTACAGGTATAAGATTGCAGTGCAAATTTTAAAATTATCGAAATCGAACTCCCTCTCAAGAGCTCAATTCGAAGGTCAAATGTGAATTTGAATTTTAAAATCGAATTCAGCGCCCCCGAAAACCTATATTTTGATACCAATATTGTAAATTTCGACTTTATCAAAATTGAACCTCCACTCAGGGGCGCATTTTGGGGTCAAAAGTGAATATAAGTTCGAAAATTGAATTCAGCGCCCCCGAAAACCTATATTTTGATACCAATTTTGTAAATGTCGAAATTATAAAAATTGAACCCCCTCAGCGGCGCATTTTGGGGTCAAAAGTGAATTTTAGTTCCAAAATCGAATTCAGCGACCTCGATAACCTATATCTACATACGGATCTTGCAAATTTCGATATTTAAATCACTTTTAGGCGATAAACAAAAATGTGAATTAGAAGTCAATTCGAGCCCGAGAGATTACATGACGCGTTACGGCGAACTGCCGTGGAAAAGTTCTTGGCTCGCGCGCTCGACCACCATTCTTCAAATAATTCTCCTGCGATAGGTGGGGGTGGGGTGGACCGATCAAGCTAAAATTTTTTGTGGGTTATTTTCTCATGGAATGGAACCAATCTAGGGGGGGGGGGGGGTCCGCTCAAAATTTCAAAATTTTTTTTCACAAATAAGTATAAAAAAAGACCACCCTATAAGTGCTCAAAACAAGCAGGGTCCATGTTCCACGGGCCCTACGGCTAGTATTTAGATATTGTTAGCTTAGTACCTCGTTTTGGTATCTTTTACGAGTACATTACACAAAATTCTGATTTTTTCCAAAATTTTGACCTTGAACATCTAAAATATGGCGAAAAAATGATGAAAAACGCGGTATTTACATGTTTTTCCTTTTTTTGACCATGTTGCACCAATTTTTGGGACCCGAGTAAAATATATGTTATACTTGAGAGTATAACACAGTTTTGAAAAAAATTTCAGCACATACCCCTCTCCCCATTTTTTTATATGAATTTTTGAAAATTTCAACCCCCTGGAAAATCCGGAAAATTCGACAAAATTTTTTTGAAAAAATTCTCACGCATACACCTGCATAGACACTATTTTCTGTGAAAATTTCAAAAAATTTGGATTACCCCCTCCTCGTACAGAAAATATTGAATTTTCGTCATATACGGCCATTTTTCTCGGGTAGGGGTGGGGGTAGGGATCTAAAAAAATTTTTGGGGTAGTTTTATATCAATACCAACATTTGGGGTGAGTTTCGTCCCCATCGGTGACGAGGCACTTTTCACCATCTTACCCGGACAGTCCCTTTCAACATTTTGATGGACTAGACACAAAAACGGCATCGTTTCAATCTCTGTTACTTACGCGATCCTCGTGAGAAAAAAATGAAATAGTATCATGATAATATCGATAAGCTATGATTAGTAATGATTATGATGTATCAGGATTAATCGATAATTTCGAATATCATATCATCCCTGCTGTACAGTATCTCAAGATATTGCAGTCTGCAAGGGAGAACGATCATTTAATGAATGACTATAGGCTATATCAATATAGCGGTTCGCGGTATAAATTGCTCATCTAATCGTTATCTTGTAAGTAAGTTAGCAGATTGAAAAAATTTATCACTCAGTAAAAATTAATAAATCTATTCAAAAGAAAAAGAAATATTTATGTAGCTTTCATCATCCGATCATGAATCTTTAATTAAGTACATATCTATCTATAAAATGAGATTAACAAATTTTTTTCTGCGCATTTTTTCAATGGCTATATTAATATAGCGGGTTGCGGTATACAAATTGCTCATCGCTAATCGTAATCTTATAAGTAGATAGAAAAAATTTATCTCACTAAAAATTAATACCTAGAAGTATCTATACTTGAGATGAAAAAAAACCTATGATATATTACAGCTTTCATCAGCCGATCATGACCTTTTCAGATTGTGAAATTTTTTTTCTCGTTTTGATGAGATAAAACCAAACTTCAAACATAAAATTTTCCCTTAAGTTGAATTTGAAACAGGTAGGATTAACTGTTTTCATTGTATATGCTTATGCGTATGCGTACCAAATACCAATACTCGATTTCAATTTGAAAGAAACGCGTACAGGGGAAAACGAGGTCCATTTCGGGGTACCCACCCTTATGAGCTAGGGGGTTGAACCTATATTAGTCGATAGTGCATCGTTAGTGCAGCCTACCCCCCCCCCCCTCCGTTTAAAAAAAAACGTTGGGTGAATATGCTGAAACGATCTACCCACCCTTAAGAGGTAGGGGGATGCGACCAAAAAGAGACGATTGATAAAAATTCATATTTTCTCATTGAAAAATTTTCGTAGAAAAATCTGTTTATGTAAAATATGGATGCATTCAGCTCAAAACACTTTACAAATAGATAGAAAAAGATACTTAAATTGGAGGGGGAAAAAATAAAATGATTTGTAATGAGAAAAGGACTTTTGAGCAAAAATCAGCACTTTTATAGCACCTATTAGATACATTGTTTGATTTGTTTGAAAAAAAATCCAAGAAATTTTTCACAAAAATCTCACATTTTTCTTCTCTTTTTTTTCGAAAATATCCCTTTTGAAATCTTGGAAAAAAATTACAAAGAATTCCTCACATAAAATTTCTGATAAAAATTGAAATTTTTTCACTAAAAAAGTCACCTGGAAAAACTCACATCAGGATAAAATCGTTTTGAAAAAAGTATTTGTGGAAAAAAATATAATATGAGAAATTTCTCGCCTACATGAATTTCTTCAAATTGACAAAATAATACGAGTAATAGTAAAGTTATTCAATGAATCTCCAATTTTGGATATTTTCTTTCGTAAATTTCCTCCGGAAATTTTTGGAAAAAAATTGCCATCTTAAAAATTTATATTTTTTCGGAATTTCTTTAGAAAATTTTATTTAAAAATTCAGAAAAAATCGCAGAAAAATATCATTGAAAAAAACATTGTTTTATTTTTGAAATGGAAATTTCATGGACTTTTTTTGAAGATTTTTCTTTACTATCTTGGAAAAAATCTCCAAATAATTTACCCACCGACCATAAAAATTGTGTTAATTTTTTTTTCAATTTTCTGTAAAAAAAAATGCTATTTACATTGCAGACTGAAATCATTTTAGAGGAAGGATTTAAAAAAATATTAATATAGTAGGTATAATTACTCGTATAAAAAATTTCTTGCATAAAACTCTTATTCACAATTACTTTTTTTTAAACAAAATAATAGGAGTAGAAAAATGATGAAAATTTGTTTTGCATAAATCTCTCATTTTTCAGATTTTTTTCTTCAAATTTTTCACTAAAACTATTCGAAAATTTTCAAGTAGGTATCCTCAAAATTTATTTTAAAATCAATTTTTTCAATTTCTTCACAAAAATTAATTTAAATAATTATTTTCAAAAATGGTCGAAAAAGAAAAAAATCTCAGGAAAACGTCGTTGAAAAAATCATTATAATTTTTTCTGGAAAATTTTTTCCCCTTGATTTCACGTTTTTCAGAGTGTTTAAGAAAAACTGAAATTGTCATAAAACGTCTCCTAGATAACTAGATAGATTTTTTTGAATAGCTTTCTTTAAAAGCATAGAATAATTATTTTCTTGTAACAAAATAAAATTTTGAAAAATTTAATATTTTTGGAAATTTTGTTTTTGGAAAAATTCTTTTACGTCTTCTTTTTTTTGAAAAAGAAAATCGTACGAAATCATATTAAAAATCTCTCGTTTTTAGCATAGTATATGCTTTTTCAGAGACCAAAATAGAAAAAAACTATTCCAAAATCCGGACTAAATTTGGTTAGGTTTGGTTATATTAGGTTAGGTTTGGATGACATAGTAAAACTGAAAATTTTTAATAAATTCGATTTTTTAGACATTATGTCAGACATTTTGAAACGTAATTTTTTTGAAATTTTATGACTTTTAGACATTTTCTAGACATTTTGTCAGACATTCTGAAACTTGGAATTTTTTTATAAATAGAAAGATGACTTTTAGACATTTTGTCAGGCATTTTGAAACTTGGAATTTTTTTTTTGTAAATTTGTGACCCGGCATGAGAAAGGGGACCGGACTGCCATTTTGCAAATTTTTCAGGAAAGCAAAAAGAAACGCTTGCGATAAGAAAATTTTTGAAGTTTGCTGATAACAGTGATAACAAATACACCATCAGTTTTCGGATAAATTGTGAGTATTTCGTATTACGTATTTTGCTTTATGCGACCAGAAGTAAAAAAAAAAGACAAAAAACAGTTAGGTCCCTTTTCTGGTGCGGATTGGAAATATTGATATTTTTGAAATTTCAACTGGTTCACACGACTGGTCTCAGTACGTAGAGCTCAGAACACCAATAAAGTGACGATTTCATTTATTTGGTGCGAAAATCGATTTTTTGGCAGTTAGGTCCCTATTCTGGTGCCGATTGGAAATATTGATTTTTCCAAAATTTTGACTGATTCAGGTGATGAACCTTGGTAAGTAGACCTCAAAACATCAAAAAAGTGAAAATCGAATTTTCTGGCGGTCCGGTCCCTTTTCTCATGCCAGGTAAGTACGTCACATTTAATGACTTTTTGATATTATTTTAGAAATTTTACGACTTTTAGACTTTTTAATTTTTTTCAAAGAAATTTTTATCATGGTATAATATGCTTTTTAAATAAATTTTATGACTACATTTTGTCAGAAATTCTGAAACTTGGAAAATTGAAAAAAAAAATTATTTATTATTTGAATTTTTTCTTCAATTCTTTTCTGTAGGATGCTTCTCTTTGAAATTTTGAAAAAAATTCTCAAGTAAGTATTTATCGTAAAAAGTTCATTTTGAAAAAATTCCATTGCCAAAATTTTATTTAAAAAAGTTTGTCGAAAAAATTTTTTCCTAAAAAATCCCCATGAAAATGATTTCAAAAATTGTCCTCGAAAAATCCTCATTAAAGAATACTTATTTTGAAAAAAGAAAAATTTTGTAAGAAACATTTTTATGAAAAATTTCTTGTTAAAAAGTTGAAAATTCTTTTGGAAAACCCCAAGAAAATTTTTGAAATTAGGTATTTAATTTTTTTCATTTTTTTGGTAAGTAAATCTTTTTGTTTCATCAAAAAAAAAAAGTTGAAAAATTTCAAAAATCCTTTCTAAAAAAAGTTCTGAAAATTTTCCTTAAATTTTTTGCAATTTATTCAAAAAATGTAGTCAAAAAATGGTCACATTTTATCGTTAAAAATTTCATTCCTTCAAAAAATTTTAGAAAGTGTTTTTTAAAAAATATTTTTCTTCAAGAGAAAACTTTTTTCCCAGACAAAATAAACTCTTATAAAAAATCCAGCTTTTAAAATCTGTATATTGGAAAAATTTATTGATTTTTTTCTGTTGTTGAAATTTTCAGTTCAAAATCCAGAGACAAATATTGATCAATTTTTAATTTGCAATTACATCACTTGAAACGTTGTGAACGAAATAAATTGTAAAGTTGTGTTGAAAAAAAAAATCCAAAAAAAGAAAAATTCTTATCCACACTTAATTACATCACGATGCAATTACATTCGTATTTGTATTCGTATTATACGCTATACGTTTATATGGATACATTATTTTTTGGCATGACCTTCGCGGCTAATAGTTTGACTTTTTTCTGAACTCGCAAAACTCGTACGTCCAGTACTCACAAACTCTCGTATTTGTTATCATACAGTATGCATACATATATGAACTGGCGAAAAAGAACACATGCACTGATATTCGAATGCCTTGTACTGGTTTTCCGCCGTGACAAGGCGCGACGTGCGGTGCTTGTGGCGCAAATTAAATTACCGAAAAATACGAATACGCTACCAAAATTTCAAACGCGCATAAATTCATTTTTCACCAAAACCAGTTCATCGAGCAAAGACGCAGGCAGTAGGCATAGTCGTCCAATGTACATAAAATTCGACGATGTGTTGCAATAAGAACATTTTCCTCGAACCAAAATCTGATTGGTCGTTCTCGTTTGGAGAAAAATATTGAATTTTCGATAATTTTGTTTCATTTCCGAATACATCAATACGTGACTCGAGTGACCCATGTAAGATGTATGGAGATTACGATACACAGATGTACATAATTATCACTCGATATGCTTCATTTTACAAATCTATTGCATCTCGATAAATATTTCAATTATCGTACGAAAAAAATGATCGCGATGAATTTATAATATTTTATTAAACAGGATCGACGAAAGTAATTTCTTTAATCAGATGAACCAAAATTCACGAAGTTGGTCGTCAATATACTTAGATTTAATGGTGAAATTTAGGAATCGATGGAGGAAAATTTGCAATAAATTGGTTCCAAAAAAGATCACCATAATCCAAAAGCATGTTTTATAATTTTTACCCCACCCCCTGTCGCCATCTCTCCTCCATATAATGTAATTTCATCAAAAGTTTGGTGTACAGGTGCGAGAATCGATAATTGGATATTCTATTCAACCCCCCCCCCCCCCCCTTCAAAAAAATAGTTATGAATTTGTCCTTCTGGGTCTAAGCGAGAAAAAAAAAGTTATGAAATCTGAAAATCAACTAATTAAAGAATCACATTCCACTGAAAAATATTCTTTAAATCAATAAATGATTGATAAATTCGTAGACGTGTTTTCTTTGAAAACAACGAAGCTGATTTTCAAAAGATCAATAAATTATGCATCAATTAGCCTACTAATAATTGGTAAATTCGAACTTTTCTTCTTCCTGACTTGGTTTTGATTACTTCGATTTAAATTATCTGTAAAATTACCTAATAGTACTTCATATGCCTTGCAATTAGAGCCGTTTTATATGCTATTTTTTTCTTCAATGAAATATGAAAATTTTCAAATTTGTTCTTCCTCTCCCTCCTTGAGAAATACACAGACAATCATAAAGCAGAATAATTATCGATTTGCCTCCACCCCCAAATATAGCCAAATAATGGACTATTATATTTTTGGAAAATTAATAATAATGGATCTACTAAAAAAAATCGAATCATATTTTTTAGGAAAAAAACGATCATCCCAAAAATCGAATGATTTTTCAACTTCCAAAAAATCGAATTGTTTTTCGATTTTTAAAAAATCACAAATGTTTCTCAGAAAAATCATTAATTACTTATTTACAAAAAAAAAATAAAATAAAATAAAGAATTTATTCAATTTTTGAAAAAAAAAATACCTAATAATTTTTAAAAAACCAAGTAATTGGCAAATTTAAAAAAATGATATTCATTTAATTATTGAAATTCGAAAAATTCAAATATTTGCGAGTGATTATCGAAAAATAGACTACCTAATCGAGGAATCGATTTTTAAAAAATGTTAATTAATCGATAAGTTTCAAAAAATCAATTTTCAAGAAATATTAAAAATGTACGAAAAATTGAATGATCGATCTATTTCCAAAAAATCGAATTGATTAATATTCTCAAAAAGCCATGAATAATGAACAAATTGTCAAATAATCGAATGGAATAAAAGAAAATGAATAATTGAGAAATCGATTCGATTTTCAAAAATTCAAAAATTTAAATAATTATTATTCAGTTTTTGAAAAGTCGAATAATCGTTCGATCATCGAAAAACATAATAATCGAGAAAACAATCTAGAATAATCATTCAATTTTTGTGAAAGAAAAAAATTAAAATGACGAAATTTTAGAATTTTTACAACATTGAAAAATCGTTCACGAAGTCGAATGATCATTCGATATCAAAAACTCCGAAGTAGGAAGTAGATACCTATTCTACAAAATCGATCCAAGATTTTCTTCGAATACTAAATCATTTATACGATTGGGTGTTTATTCGCGACTTTTTTGACCTCTTGTCTATTTCTTTCGCGATAGAAAAGAATATCCCTTTCCCACTACCTATCTCGCAAGATGCGTACGATAAACGTCCTATAAGTAATTCGTTGGAATTTGCAATGCGACGAATTATTTCAATCAAAATTGCGGTTCAAAGTTTTTAAAATGCTATTACTTGGCGAAAAATGATCTGGGAAAATCGAAAAAATTTCTGTAGCTTTCCCTAATAACATAGAATCCATTTTAAAAAACGCGAAATTTCTATCTTGACCTGGCAAAAATCGAAAAAATATAGACTAAGAAACACGTTTTGAGGCCCCACCCAAAAAATACTTGCGCTGGAGGTCTAAAATTTTTGTAAAAATTTTTCTCATTATGATCGACCTTTTTGGGGTAGGTTTGTCCCAAATCAGTTTCCGGGCCCATATCACCCATCTTAATCGCCCATACCCTTTTAAATTTCGATCTCTTATCATTTGTAATTTTTTGTTCATAAATTATACCGATAATGATTTACTCGACTGAGAAAAGGTGGCCTTTAAAGGCTGTAAAAATAACTAAATCTACATCGAAGTTTTTTAGTATTGTTTATTAAATTTAAAAAATTATCCAACTTTTAAAATTTATTATCTCTAAATTTTCAAACTATACCTACCAAATCTCAAAATGTCATTAAATTGTGTAAATAGGTTGCATTTATACTTTCAAAGATTACTTCAATTCTAGTTCATTTCATTCGGTTATTTTACCAAAAGTTTCATCATTAATTTATATTTTGAAGAAATAAGAAAAAAAAAACACTTGTCAAGTTCTATAGAATTCAAATTTTTGCGAAATGAAACCAAAATTGGCGGAATCGATCAAAAACAGATCTGAACTACAATAGAATACAGACGATATTATTATGAATAAATTTAAAAAAAAATCAGTGTTGTGATTATCTACATCAGGTTGGGGAAAAAATTATAAGATATGATCTTTATTATTGTAATTTTTGTGATAAACTAAAAAAATAAAATAAACCCGAATCCCAATTTATATAACATGTATAAGTCAACTTCAAAAAGTATACAACTGAAATAAAATGAAATTTTACGAAAAAATTTCGCTCAAAAAATTCATCAGAAATTTGAAATAATATGAGAGAACTCAGACAGGGGTACTGTGGCTAACACTGAATACAGAGGGGATATTTTAATGTAGAACAAAAATTGAAAAATGACTGAGCTCAGACCACCCCACTTCCAGCATCCACCTTCACTCAAACGCGGCACTCTTGAAAGAAAGTGAAAGTGCGATACCTTTTACCCTGTCATCATATTTTTGGCGATTTTAAAATTTAATTGCGGCTCGTAGAAAAAAGTTTTCTGAACAAAAACCATCTAGGAACTGGTATCGAGGTACAGCGCAAATTTTTACGCAAATCGGCGCGACAGGATCGAACAACATAATGCCCGGGCAAAGAATCGGATTTTCATTTTATAGTATAGAGAATTCCCTTTAACCTCGCGAGAACGTCCATATTTTATACCTAATGTGAAAATTATATAAAATATCGAATTCTTTTTTGCACCAAATGTGAAAATTCGCGAACCGCTTACACTGACTCATATTTCTCATTGCGAGGAGCGAACATTTTTTTACAGTCATTTTGAACTTCTATGTATATCTACTTGTAAAACTATAAAGCACTCATTCACCAAAAGAAATTGTACCGGTACTAGGTACTCAACTTGGAAAAAATTTTTAATTACTTTCTAGAACTGTTAATTTTTTAACAAAATTTCCGGAAAATCCGAATTTATTGGTAAGTAGAAGCACATAGTTACTGCATACTTATATAAATATGTTTAATATCAGCCAGAAAAACTTACTCTGTATGCGATGCAAGCAAAATTGGTTCCACAAAATGTTGATGAAAGTTAAAAGCGAGGCACGTTAAATTATCGACAGACACGTAAAAAGTAAAGTCGAACAAATGAAGAAGGCAGTTCGTGCTAGTTAGCTACGTATGTTACCTATATTCTTAAGTTTTTACAACAAACAAGAGGATCATTTTCGAATACGAGCGCACGGAAAAATCATCGGGTACCTATAGGTAGCCACATCATAATGATGAAAAGTATTTCTTTGATAAAACTGTATATTATGATTTTATTAAAATTTTAATCGGATAGGGAAATGATAAACTGTCATACTCAATTTACTCGTGGGTAATTGAATTTGAAATTATTTTAACGGATTATCTTTACGAATTTTTTAATTAAAGTGTTTTCGCAGTACTCGATGCTTCAGAATTTCCTGAAATTTTTATCTCATCGCGAGGGCTAATATCTAAAGTAGGAAAGAGCCTGAGAGATCTTTATACATAGATTAACGACGGTACTTAGATTAACTTACCAATGAAAAAATGTGATAACATCGTTTGATCTTTCGAGAAATTTTTTTTTGTAAATTTTCGATCAAGAATCCGCCAGCGATTTTTTTTCCAAATCACTTTTTCGTTTTCCCGACTTGGTTGCTATCCACTATACGGTTGTCTGGAGTCTGAAGGATAGATAGCCAGCCCGGCCAGCCCATACGTCAGGCCCAGATTTAGGGGGGGGCCAGCGGGGCCATGGCCCTGGGGCCCATCATCAAAAGGGGCCCTTCACTGAAAAGGGGCTACCGGCAGATCACTTAAAAATTGAAAATTACAGTTATTACGCGGTTATGCAAAGTACGGACGCTCAGATGGTGAAAAGATATTTCATACTGATTTTCATAACTCTCGTTCAAATTAAAGGACACGCATCAAACGCAGTCAGCTGTTTTCGCCGGTTTTATCGGAGTGGCGCCAGACGTGTATACGAATATCTACCCATGCGCACTTTTCGTCGCATAAGTTAGGTGATTTTTAACACAACTCAAAATTATCACTCAAGAAACCCTAAAGTTGTACAGGTAAAAAAAACAAAAAAATGCAAATTCCGCAAAAATTAAAAAAAAGTGCAAAATTAGCTCGAATTGGACGAAAATTGATAAAATAAAATGTTTTCACTCATAAATTCAAATTTCCACAAAATTGCTATTTTTCACAAAATTAATACTCGAGAAACCTTAGAGTTGCAGGGTTTAAAAAAAATGCAAAGTCAGCAAGAATTGAAAAAAATTGCAAAATTAGCTTGAAATGAACAAAAATTAATTGAATAAAATTTTTCCACTGATAAAATTTTGATTTCAACAAATTGACGACATTTTTCTCAAAATTATGACTCTAGAAACCTTATATCGGGTTGAAAAAACGAAAAAAATTCAAAATCAGTATGAATCCCTATTTTCAATTTTTTCAAACTTGTATTTAAAAAGTTTTCCATGTAAATTGTGAAATTCTACCTAATTGAATTAATTTTCAGATTTTTCATCGAAATTGTTCTGATTTTTTTTTCAATTTTTTATTTAAACTTTCCTAATAATTTTCATCGATTTCATTTCTATGCCTAGATTTTCCAAGTGAATCGCGGATTAGATTTTTTTCAAATCGTTCATCTTGATTTTCTCCCAAATTTTTTCAAAACTTTTCATTGAAATTTTTTCTAAAAAAATGGTTGATGAACACTTTCCCAAATAGAATGACACTTAACGTAAGTAAAACAAATATGATGTGTTTTGGATCAGGGGTGCAAAATTTAGATATACAAGTACCAGTCAAAAAAGTAAATTGCTTGAAATTTTTAGGGGTTCACATAGAGTCTCAATTAGGCTAGAACACTCATGTGGACCAACTTTCTGGAAAACTTTCTTCAATAAATTTCCTCTTATGGCAACTAAAAAATTTGGTAAATTTACAAACACTGAAGCTAGCATATTACGGATTATTCCAGTCCAACATGGCGTATGGATTAATATTCTGGGGAGGGAATACAAAATTTGGTGATGTTGAGTTCCGAAAACGACATACTTCGCGAATTAAACTTTGACGATCTAATTGAAAGTTTCGCTATTAAAAAATCTCGACGCGTGTCTTTAATTTAGAATTAATTATTAAGTTTGATTTTATTAGTATTTACCTAAGAAATAAAATGAAAACGTGTACTTCAATTACTGCGATGGGGGGGGGGGGAGGAGATTAAAGAGGCAAGAGGGCCTTCAGTAATTATATGGTCCTGGGGCATTTTTTTCCTAAATCCGGCCCTGCCATACGTAAACAAAGTCTCGCCCTGCTTTTAGTCAAAACATATGAATCGTGTGAAAGATATTTGTAAAATTCCTTGAAATTCGAGAAAAAAAATAGCATATTTTTTTTTTTTAAATTTCTTTGATTTCTTTTAAGGCGGAGACGAAATCTAAATTCTACTGGTACGAAAAATATTTTGAATTAAAGAAATGAATGAGTAAAATTTTCAACTTTTGAAGTTGGGTGGGATATAAGAAATTTGTAACACCAGGAATCGTGTCAAAACTGTAATCAGTTTGATTTTTTTTTTTCAAGAAAAGACCATTTTAGTTATTTATTTTGATAAAAAAAGTCACTCATTTTAAGGACGGAAAAAAGTTTTCTTCATTCAAAAATGAATAAAATACTTTTCGATATCAAATATTCTTCAAAATCTAGTCGAGTAAAAAATTTTCTACATTTTTTTTTTGAATAAAATTTTTTTGCAATTCCTTGAAATTTGAGGGGAAACTATCGAAATTTATTTTAAAATTTTCTTTGATTAGATACCTATGAGATGAAATCTGAATTCTACTGGTAGGTACGAAAAACATTTTGAATTTTTGAAATAAATGAGTAAACTTTTCTATTTTTGAAGTTGAGGGGTGTAAGAAATTTGTAACATTTTCAGGAATCGGATAATAACTGTCATCATTTTTTTTTTTTTTTTTTTTCAGAAAAAGACCATTTTATTTTATTTATTTTTTTTTTAATTAAAAAAATTACTCATTTCAAGGACAGAAAAGGAAATTTTTCTTCATTAAAAAAAATATATTTTTTTTGATATGAAATATTCTTCAAAAACTAGTTGAGTAAAAATTTTCTGTCATTTTTTTTGAATAAAACAATTTTTCAAATTCCTTGAAATTTGAAAAAAAAAACTGTCCAAAATTTATTTGAAAATTTTCTTTGATTACGAGATGAAATCTGAATTCTGAATTTTTGAAATAAATGAGTAAAATTTTCTACTTTTGAAGTTGGAAATTTGTAACATTTCCAGGAATCGGGTAAAAACTATCAACCCTCCCCCCCCCCCCCCAAAAAAAAGATCATTTTATTTATTTACTTATTCATTCATTAATTATGATAAAAAATCACTTATTGTAAGGACAGGAAAAATAAATTTTCTTGATTAAAAAATAAATAAATATTTTTTGATTTCAAATATTCTTTAAAAACTAGTTGAGTAAAACATTTTCTACATTTTTTATTATTTTTTTTTTTGATTAAAAAAATTTGTAAAATTCCTTGAAATTTGAGAAAAAAATGTCGCATATTTTTTTAAACATTTTTTTTGATTTCTTTTAAGGCGGAGACAAAATCTAAATTCTACTGTTACGAAAAATGTTTTGAATCAAAGAAATGAATGAGTAAAATTTTCAACTTTTGAAGTCGGGGTGTAGTATAAAAAATTTGTAACATTCCAGGAATCGGGTAAAAGCTATATTAATTTTGATTTTTTTTTTCAAGAAAATACTACTTTATTTATTTATTTATTTTGATAAAAAAATCCTCATTTTGAGGACCGAAAAAATAAATTTTCTTCATTACAAAATAAATAAATATTTTTTGATTTCAAATATTCGTCAAAAACTAGCCGAGTAAAAAATTTTCTATATTTCTTTTAAATAATTTTTTTTTGAAATTTCTTGAAATTTGAGGAAAAACTGTCAAAAATTATTTAAAAATTTTCTTCGATTACGAGATGAAATCTGAATTCTGCTGGTAGGTACGAAAAAATGAAAAATATTTTGAATTTTTGAAATAATATATGAATAAAATTTTCTTTTATTTGTAAGATTTCCAGGAATCGGGTAAAAACTATCATAATTTTTTTTTTCAAGAAAAGACCGTTTTATTACCTAATTTATTTATTTATTTATTCATTCATTCATTTATTTTGATTAAAAAACCACTTATTTCAAGGACAGAAGAAATAAATTATTTTTGATATCAAAATATTCTTCAAAAACTAATTTTGATTAAAAGTTTTCTTTTTTTTTTTTTTTTGAATAAAAAAATTGTGAAATTCCTTGAAATTTTCTCTGACTCTGATTTCTTTTTAAGATGAGATGAAATCTGAATTCTACTGGTATGAAAATAATTTTGAATTGAATACATAATAACTGAAATAGTTAGGTGATTTTTTTAATCAAATGTAAAGTTCTTCACCTGTTTCTAAGAAAAAATTAAAGAAAATTTTTGAAATGTAGATAGTTCTACCCGATTTCAAAAAATTTTGGAAATTTTATGCTCCCTCCTCCAATGTAAAAATATTTATCTTTAAAAACCAAATTCTACAACTCAGAGTAGCAGCAAAGTAATGAATATTTAATTTTTTACAGAAAATTTTCTTTAAAATAGTTTTTTTCTCTATGTAGGTACCTAATTTAATTTTGAATTTTTTTCATAGCTGAAAAATTTCAAATGTTTTTGAATCAAGGGCTGCATGGCTGCAATTTGAAATTTTCTAGGACAGCCCGATTTTTCCCTTAAGAGGCGGCAAATTGTCAAATTTTTCAATATTGAATGTAAGAATAATAATTTTTCCTTCAAAAAGATCAAGAAATGAGAAATTTCTCTATCAGTTTTCTTTGTTCAACTCCCGAAAATACAAAAATGAAACACTCCAAAAAAAATAAAAGATATTTTTTATTCTCCAGAAAGAAGTGGAAAAATTTTTCAGAACGAATTAAGAGATATTTCCTCGGAAAATTCATAAAAAGTTTCTTTTAAAAAAATTTTAAGATTTTTTTTATTCTAAAAAAATCGGAAAAAAATGAAAAACTAATAATTTTTTAGTCAAGATCGAGAATTTTTTTCTATGCAATTAAACATTATTATTTTTATTTATTAAATATAAAGAAAATTTTTACTCCAAACCCTGAAATTTCTTCTACAAAAAATTGAAAGAATTTTCTTCCAAAATTAAGAAATTGAAAAAATGAGAATTATTTACTGAAAAAAATGAATGATTTATTTGAGATAGTAACTTTTTAAAAAATACATAGGTAAATGATTTTTGCTCTCATGGAGAACTGAAACATCCCTCCCCCCCCCCACAAAACCCTGAGAGATTCTTCCCACATACAAGTTGAAAGAAATTTCCTCTAAAAATTTTTATCAAAAACTTTACTCAAAAAAAAGGGAAAAATCAATAAACATTTGGCTCAAAAAAAGGAAAGATTTTTATATCCAAAAAATTAAAATGATTTATTCTCTAGAGTACAAATAGGTGCGTATATGTACGTAATTACATAGTACGTATAAGTGATTAAAAATTTTTTTACAAAAACAAAAAAACAGAAAAATTGTATTTAGGTATTTATAAAAAAAATGAAACAGTTTCTGATTTGAAAATCATTTTCGAAATTATTGAAAAATTAAATATTGGTGAATAAAATTCCCCACCCTTATGGGAATGGGGGCCCCTGAAGAAAAAGTACAAGTACATCTACGCAGAAATTCCTTATTTTTGCGGATATGCAACTATAAAGCTTGAAATGAAAAATATTTACTTATTCCTCCGTGTTTTGAAACAGAAAAATAATTTGATAAAAAATATCATTTTTGTCGAAAAAACTTTTCTAAAGAACTCTTACCTACCTATTTTGTTTGTTTTTAATAAAGAGTTTTTTGAAATGAAATTTCTCAAATTTTGTGTAATAAAAAACCCTCATAATTTTCTTGCAGAAAAAAAATACTAACAATTTTTTTCCAAGTATAGAAATTTTTTTTGGAATAAAAAACTGTTTAAATTGGTACGAAATTTTTTTTTTTTTCAATTTTTATATCCATACGAGGAGAAAAAATATGTAAGGTAGCTATTTATTTTACTTTATTTATTTTTTTTTGAAGAAAGAACCACAATTTTTTGAAATGAGTTTTTTTTTCATTTATTGGAATACCTATTACTTACCTACCTACGAAAAATTCACCAGTTTTTTGAAGAGAAAAAAAAATGAATGAAAAAATCATCCTTCATTTAACTATGGGAAAAAACTTCGCATTTTTTCAAAGAAATTAATCATTAATTTTTTTTAAATTAAAATTTTGATTGGACCCCTCCCTCCTCATCCAATTTTGGATAATCCAACTCATTCAAATACATTATTGAAAACAGGGGAGAGGTAAGGGACCCGATTAAAAAAAATTTCAAACAAAAGTTATAGCTTAAAGTACTAGGAATAATTTTGGTTATAACAAAAATTTCAATCGGACCCCTCCTTCCCCACCAATTTTGAGTAATATAACTTATTCACGCTCATTCAAAATACATTATTAAAAACTGTGGGGAGGTAAGGGGCCCAATTAAAAAATTTTCATACAAAAAGTTGTAGTTTGAAGTTTCACAAATACTTTTATTAATCACAAAAATTTCGATTAGACCCTTTCCTCCCTTCCAATTTTGAATATAAAGTATTATGTAGCCCTGGACTTGGTAAAAAATAAAATTCATCGAAGGTCCTCCTCATGAATGTAAACAAAACTATCAAACTAGACGTTAGTTGGCCAAAATATTAAATGCTTGAAAATAATATGTACAAATGAAAAATAATTAATTAACCAAGTAAATTCATTCATGAAAATCATTCATTAATTCAGTCTTCAAATCAAAGGTAATTAATTTGAATTTGAAAATTTTATTCTCTTAATATTTCTTCATGTAGGCAACACTGGCGCAACAATGTCTGACTGCTACTTTTTGCGTTTGTTTATAAACAAGATTGAAAGTTTGAGTTGTTGGAACTTTGAATTTTTTCAAAACGCCACCGTGTTAGAAAAATAGAAGAAAAATGAATAATTTTGATAGCGCAGAAAATGTAACAATTAATTACGATTTCAATGATTAATAATTTTCTTACTTAAATATTTGTTCGCATTATGTTGAATTGGCCATTTTCCGAATACACTCTTGTTTAGATTCGCAATACTTTTCGCCTGTTTCCACTTTACTTCTCGGAACGAAATACTTGCCGGCGATTAGGAGCATTTTGCCTAAAGTGAGTTTTTCTTCAATAGATTATCATGTACCTTTTCATTGAGCGTATAACTTATCAAAATAATACAAACTGGAATTCTCACGCATACGTTCGTACATTTGTTGTAGATGACGGCGTTAAAGTACACTTCCTTTTTTCGGTTATCGAATGATAAACAAGAAACCGTATTGAAGCTTGGAGTATTAACTCTTGCTGCAATTCTATGTAGGTTGAATTTTTTACCAGTCTTTTTTTTTAACGATTTATCAATCATCAACTCAAACGTCGACTTTCTTTCAGCATTTGCAATCCGATTATTTTCGGTGCTTCGATTCGAAAGCGTTATCCACGAATTCGATCCGTATTTCAACTACCGAACCACAAAATATCTGGCCGAAAACGGATTCTACAATTTTCACAATTGGTTCGACGAATTAGCATGGTATCCTTTGGGAAGAATTATCGGTGGTAATTATCAATCCATTATCGTATAATTTATACCATATTAGGCTAATTTTTTTACATCAATCGTAAAAAATGTTGATAGGTACCATTTACCCTGGTTTAATGGTTACATCGGCGGTGCTGTATCATATTTCGAGACTTGTCAATATTACAATCGACATTCGTAACATTTGCGTGTTTCTGGCTCCTCTGTTTTCGAGTTTTACTACCATTGTTACGTATTTGTTGACGAAAGAGCTAAAGGTGACTGTTTCTCCTGTTACACCGATTAGATTTAGATGAGCTCAAGTTTATTAATTATTCTTTTGTGCTGTGATTTACAGAATACAGGCGCTGGTTTAGTAGCAGCCGCTTTGATCTCAATTGTCCCAGGATATATTTCTAGATCGGTCGCCGGTTCCTACGACAACGAAGGTAAAAACGTTACATCAAAAGTCGCGTAAAGAAGTGAACGAGGTATTTTATTTGTTTTGTTTTTTTGCAGCTATCGCCATTTTCTGCATGTTATTGACGTACTATGGTTGGATCAAAGCAGTCAAAACGGGAAGCATTTTCTGGGCTTTATTTACAGCGTTGGCATATTTCTACATGGTATCGCATATTTTTTGATTCCTTTATTCAGTGAAAGTTTCTTCCTCATGCTAATAATGTTGCTTACCATTATTAACAGGTGTCTTCTTGGGGAGGATATGTATTTCTCATCAATCTCATACCATTACACGTGTTGGCATTAATGATTACCGGAAGATTTTCTAATCGTATTTATGTGGCATACAGCGTTGTCTACTGCTTAGGAACGGTATTATCCATGCAAATTTCATTCGTCGGCTTCCAGCCTGTTCAAAGTTCCGAGCACATGTTGGTTCGTACATGTTGTATAATACCTTGCGCATTATTCTACAAATAGTAACATTTTTGTAATAATATATTGTAATGTACTGATTGGTTGTCTTAGGCTTTGGGAGTGTTTGGATTGTGTCAAATTGTCGCATTCACAAACTATTTGAGAAGTAAATTGAGTGGCGAAGAATTTGAAGTGCTGTACAAAAGTTTATTAGGAGGAAGTTTGGCATTGATTTTAGGGCTTGGAAGTATATTGGCCCTTTCCGGTACGTGTATTTGTACTACATTTTAAAAAATGTCCGTGCATTTGTTTCATCTTATATTTTGTCAATTTAGGAAAAATTGCGCCATGGACCGGACGATTTTACACTTTGCTCGATCCGTCTTATGCTAAAAATCATATTCCCATCATCGCATCGGTTTCTGAACATCAACCTACGTCGTGGTCGTCGTTTTACTTTGATTTACAGAGTTTGGTGTTTTTGTTTCCTACCGGCTTATATTTCTGCTTCCATCGTTTGTCAGACGCCAACATTTTCCTCATTTTATACGGAGTGACTAGTATTTATTTTGCGGTAAGATATAGTTCATGTGTATATGTTGGTCATTAGTTAGCAAGTAGTGTACTTACATGTTTCTTTTTTTTATGTCTAGGGAGTGATGGTTCGATTAATGTTGGTTTTGGCACCGGTCATGTGTATTTTATCGGGAGTAGCCGTTTCGTCGTTATTATCTACTTATATGAAAGATTTGGATCCTCCGAAAAATCTCGACAAAAAATCTAAAAAGTTGGCCGAGAGCGATTACGAATTGAAAAGCCAAGTAATTTTCTAAATTTGAGTTTTACTATATTGTTTTTTACTTTTAATATTCTGTAATGAATGAATTCTACTCGTAGGTTGCCATGGTCTTTGTGATTGGCATGAGTGCTATGCTAATCTTGTACGTGCATCATTGCATATGGGTCACATCGGAAGCATACAGTTCGCCCAGTATAGTATTGTCTGCTCGAGCTCATGACGGATCTCAAGTAATTTTTGATGATTTTAGAGAAGCGTATTATTGGCTGCGTCGCAACACTCCCCAGGTATTATTATAATTCCGTATTTTGTTTTGTTACATTTCGTTTATTCTCAAGCGATATTAATGTGTCGATAGGATGCTCGTATCATGTCGTGGTGGGATTACGGATATCAGATAACTGCCATGGCAAATCGAACCGTCATTGTGGATAACAATACGTGGAATAATACTCACATATCGAGAGTCGGGCAGGCCATGGCATCAACCGAGGATAAGGCTTATGAAATAATGCGAGAGTTGGACGTAGACTATGTTCTTGTGATATTTGGAGGAGTAGTAGGCTATTCTTCCGACGGTGAGTATGATTAAAAACGACAAATTACGTATTTTTTTTTACTAGAGATGATTGATGATTTTTTTTTTGTTAATATTCAGATATAAACAAATTTCTGTGGATGGTGCGTATCGGCGGTTCAACCGAAAGAGGCAAGCATATCAAAGAATGGGATTATTATTCGCCCTCTGGAGAATTTCGTGTAGATAGCGGCGGTTCGCCTACCATGTTGAATTCACTCATGTATAAATTATGCTACTACAATTTTGGCAAAGTTTATTCCGAAGCGAGTACGTACCAATTCTAATGAATATAGTCAACTTGGCTACAAAGTAAATGAACCATTTCCTTATTATTTTGCAGATAAAGCTTCCGGCTACGATCGAGTAAGAAATTCTGAAATTGGAAATAAATACTTTGAATTGGATAAATTGGAAGAAGCTTATACAACGGAACATTGGCTGGTTAGAATTTACAAAGTGAAAGGTTTAAATAACAAGGGAATGTAAACAACATGTTGGCAAATCGGCAATCTTAAATTTTGTTGGGTCATTCAGTGTACGTACAGATTTTTGATGGGAGTTTTGATTGTTTAATTTTAGTGCTGGTCAACAGGTTTATAGCAACTTGTTTTCTTTTCTCTCATGTATATTGTTGGTAGTTTTTACTTAAAGTTTTACATGTACCAAATTTAATCTAAATCATCATTGCTCTTACCACGAATAATCGTATTAAGGACTTCCTTGGTGAAATAATTTTTTGTATTGTGATTTATTGTATAAGTGTTTTAAAAATGGGGGTATTTACAATGGAACAAATAATCAACTTGAGGAGTCTACTTATACGTATGTACAATGAACTACGCTTTGTATTTGAATGCATTTATTGTAATATTTTCATGTACGCTGATTTTATTTGAAAATTTTTTCTATACTATTTTTAGAAACTGATGAACGAACGATTATCAAATATAAATATATGATTTTGTTGTTGAAAAAAAAGATCTCGTGTAAAGTATTCTTATTGTTCGAGTATTAGCCATGTGGGTACTTTTTCTCTTTTAAACTACACACAAACCATCTCTCAGATCGAGCTTTGTAATTTATTGCATCTGTAGTAATTTTCAGCTCTTTGAAGTCTATCTATAACGTTTTCTTGTCCCAAATGAATCATCATTTCATTAACACTGGGTCCGTGCTGAAAAAAAAAGTCTTTCAGCTCACAATCAAATTCAAAATAAATGACACTTTATAATTACCTCCAATCCGCTTAAACACGTTCTTAAAAACCTCAGCAAAGGGCCATATTCAACTTTATGCTCTTTAGCAAATTGTTTGAAATATTGCGTGAAAGGTATTTTATTGAATTCAGTAGTGTTCTTAAAGTAGCTGACGAGTGGATTTAATGTTTCTGAAATGTACATACGAGAATTTCAGTATACAGACGACGTTCATTGAAAAAGTGGATAATTATCGAAAGTTTTACCAAAATATTCTCCGTCTAGTTTCGATAAAGTATCTTCTGGGGGCAATGTCCATATGTAAGAATAGTCTTTGTCAACGAGCTCTAACAATCTACTAATCCTTTGACTGCTCCACACAAGCAGCTCCTTTATTCTCTCATAATCGAGCGACGCTTCAGCTATTTGCCTATCAAAGTAAACATTTTAAATTAATCGGAAAATTGCCCAATTCAGACGACACGACACGATGTGTTTCTTACTTTCCAGAAAATTGCTTCCTCACTAAATTTTGCAATTCGATAGCCAATTCGTGTAATGAATTCTCATCGGTGACCATTTTTCTTATAGCAAGACGATTAAATTCGTCCAACAAATCATGTCTCAGTTGGCAGCTATGAGGATTTACTGCAGTTATTTGAAACTACATCATTAAAAACGAAAAAATAGACAGTACAACATCAACGTCACAGGCTACTCATGTTGATCGTGTAATAGGTTATATACCTTGTTGGTCAACTCGTCCAGATTTTTTATTCTAGGCTTGGCATGATCTTCGCAACCAAATCCTCCTCCAGAAGAAACAATAACATTGAGCAGAGTCGCAGGGTAGATTCCATCATTTTTGTACGCTTTCACCGTCATGTTGCTGTTTCGTTTCGACAACTTGGTGCCATCGTCATTCATAAGTAGGGGTAAGTGAGCATACTTTGGAGGAGTCCAATTAAAAGCTCTGTAAACATGTGCTCGTTTAATCATCATCGTTACTTCTTTTTTCCTTTATAAAGATTAGTATACCAACTTGTACAACAGTAAATGTTTCGGAGTAGACGATTGCCATTCAACACCACGAAGAACATGACTAATCTTCATATGATGATCGTCAACAACATTGGCAAAATGATAGGTAGGATAACCATCGCTTTTCATTATTATAGGATCGCCTTCTATCGCTGCAACATCGTGCACGATACTTCCGTAAACTAAATCCTCGACCGGCTCTTGGTACGGTGTCAACTATTTTTGGGAAAAAATAACCAAATTAATAACAAAAATGTAAAGTACTTTCACAAAAAATGTCAAACTTGTTACCTTAAATCTGATACAATGCGAGGAGCCATTTTGCAACTTTTCTTGAACCTCTTTTTCGCTCAAGTTTCTGCAACGATTATCGTATTTCGGTACTTCTCGTCTTCTAATCGCGTCTTTTCTCAGCAAGTTTAAACGTCGATCGGTACAAAAGCAATGGTACGCTGCTCCGCTCTCCAATAACTTTTCGACTTCTTTTCTAAATAAAGTTTAGCATACATGTATTGAAAATGTTATACGTGCAAAACTGACTATGCTACAGAAACGCACTGGTATAGTGATAATCGCTGCGATTGCAGGTACGGTCCGTATGAACCACCTTTCTGAGGACTCTCATCTGGAACTAAACCAGCCCATTCTAAATCCTGTTCCACTTTTTCTATCGCGTCTTCAACTAATCTTGTCCGATCGGTATCTTCTATCCTCAGTATAAAAGTACCATTATTTGATTTCGCAAAGAGGTAATTGTACAACGCAGTTCGTAAACCACCAAGATGAAGGAATCCTATAAATATAAAAGGTTATGAAAATGGGTATAGCTTGATTCAATATCATTTGCCATTTTCTACAAACCTGTAGGACTGGGTGCGAATCGAACTCTGATTTCTCTCTCTAAACATAAATGACGACTCACTACATAACAATGCTGAACGACAATGTTCAAAAATAGTTTACTTTTCCAAGGCAACGTCATTTTTAAAAAAACTGAATAGAAATTTCATCATTTTTCCATTTTCTTTCATTTTTCATTACCGATTTATCATTATCAATTTCGTTGCTTATCAGTTTCTGCGCGGTTCCGGCGTTTTCTTATCACCTTGAAGCGTGAGGGAGGGACGAGGTATGGGGGAAAGGAAAACAAAATTTTAAAATTGATGATAAAATTTATTGAAATTTATTAAAATTTTGAAAAAATAAATATGAAAAATTTGAAAATGAAAATAATTTCATAATCTTATCGTGAAATACGAGTTTAACAAGGAAAAAAATATTTTTAATAGTTACACATAATAGCATAGTGACTTGGAAATTGGAATGAATCTACTCAGGAATTTTGTCATAGTTTTTAGCCAACTTTGCATTGCTAAAATCGAATCCTGGATTCTGAAAAATTAAAACAAAAAATGAGTATGCTTACGTTTCATAAAAACGTTCTAAAATAAAATGTAAGATAACAACCTCGATTTGAAATTTCTCCAAGTCTAGTTTTTTCCTCATCTCATGGAATGTCATAGGATCCGCTTTATATCTACTGTCGGCCAATAGTGCTTCCCAGACAATTTCTTTAGCAGCGTAGTCGGCTTTATAAAGAACAATGTTCAACACTTTGCCATCATCTTCAATGGTCCACACAGTATCGTCAGCATGAACTGGACGAAACAATTGGCCCTAAAAGAGAACAACATTTCTGAAAACACATTATTGTCAAGACAATTTGGTATTATACAACGTCCAAAATACGTCTTGTTAAAAAAAATATTTTACCTCTAAAATAGTCTGACCGCGGCAGGTACACAGGGCACTGCTTGGTGTAATCTTGACGACAACTTCTTTGGATTTGAGATTTGTAAATGAAGTGATTTCAATATGAATTTCGTCGACGGTTTGCCACCACCTTCCCCATTCCGTTTCACAAGGCACGATTCCGCTTTTTTCGTCAAAATTGCTCACCATCTTTCAGGATACCTGTTGACAGTTTTTATGAATTTATTATTCGTGTGTGTACATAATAATTATTAAACTATGAGATTTACAACTATGTACTATCTGTTAACTAGTCACTACTGAGTTCAGGTGAAAAGTTGGCTTGTACTCACTTGTACTTTCAAGTACACTCAGGTATAAAAGAAGAAACCACCCTAGGCTAATACCAATTAAATTAATTAACAATTAATTAAGTTAAATCATTAAACAACGCAAAACTTTTCGCTACTTTTGCAAGTATCTTTTGCAGTTTCGTTTCGCACCTGAAAAAAATAAAATAAATTGATAAAAAATTTCTATTTTCTTGACTTTACCAGTACGAGGACACGACTGCGACTTGTTAAATCACGTCTATTCGCTATCCAGTTTTCCACCGCCATCATTTTTGTGTATCTTGGAAAAATTTTTATCATGAATTTGAAATTGAAACTTTTCCATTTCAAATTTCAATTTTTGCAATAAATCATCAGTTTTAAAGTACTTAACCTTTATTCTTCTGTACCTTTAATATTCATCAACAATTCAACATGTCTTTAATGAATCAAATCATGCTATTAATGTTCGCTTATGATTTTTAATAATTTCAAGTCTACGATGTACTTTATTTGAAAAAATTTAAACTCGTTAAAATGAAGAGAAGATCTTCGCGGAATGCAGCATTCGTCTCCGATGGACCAAAAAGCAAAGTTGAAAAAACAGACAAAACCGACGACACGCAATACTTTCCAGAATTCGATCTTCCCGCTGAAAAGCCAAAGTACATTTGTTCGGTGTGTCAGAAAAGCTTTTCCGATAAAAACTGTTTGAAAAAACACATCAAAAAGATTCATCGATTAGAACCGGAACCATTTCTTCAGAGTAAGTGAATTGTTATCGCTGGCAATTAACAGTAGGTATTACTCAATTCTCAAACTACTTTTTTTTTGTAGATGAAAAACAAGAAAAGAATCGAATCGCTCCATTCAAGTGTCGCGTTTGCGAAACCGAATTTGCCTACAAACGAAATCTGAAAAGGCATCTCATCAAGTATCATTCCCAAGGCTTGGAGGACGAAGAAGGTGGCAACTGTTTTTGCAACGTTGAAGGATGTAAATTTCGATCGTTTTTTATAAACGCTTTGAGGACGCATCTAACTGAAGAACATAAAGTACAAATTGACATTGAAAATAAAACGTTCAATTCGAAATTAGGTTGGTGATTTTCATCTAAATACATTCGAGTATATTGCTCCTTTTTTTTCAACAAAACATTTTTTTTCTCTCAGAATTTGACTCTTGGAAAGAAGAAGAAGAGAAAACCAACGTTTGTTTGTTCATTAAAGAAGCCGGAAAACATACGTTAATAAACGGAGATCAACGTTTAATTTACCAATGTCATCGTTCCGGACACTATTCGGGCCACGGTAATGGAAAGCGAAGTTTTCGTATCAAAGGAACCTGTAAACTTGGCAAAAGGTGTACGGCTGGTATTGAACTTACGGTTAAAAAAGTCGACGATATCCACGAAGTGGTTTATTATAAAACTCACATTTGGCACACACCAGACGTAGTCCACGTAAATCTGTCGGCTAGTGAGAGAACGTTTCTAGCCAATAAGTTGAAGGAAGGCGCGTCTATAGCTTCCATTTTAGAATCAGTGAAAGCCGATAAATCGATCGACGGAACGAACTTTTGTAAAAGAATTCACTTGTTGAAACGAAAAGATCTGGTCAACATTGAAAATACTTTTCGTTTAAACAACACTGAAAGACATTTAAGAAAACAGCATAAAAAGGGTCAAAAAATCGATCGTGAAAAAATTAAAAAGAATATCGACGACTATGGCGAAGTTGTCAGTTGGGTGGTCGAATCGCCGTCCAATTCCTGCGAGTACTTTACGGTGAAGAAATTACAGCCTGAAAAGTGTGCTGAAAATTGCGGCGTCGTGTGCTCAGCTTGTAACGTCTGTTTGCACATGTTTTCATGCACGTGTCACGATTATCTTTTATACGGCACCATGTGCCAGCATATTCACTCCATTTCGCTGTCGTTACATCCTGTTGCAAAGAGTAAAAGAACATCAAAATCGATAAGCAACGGAAGCATCCATGTGAAGAAGAAAAAGAAAGAAAAAGTTGAAATGCTGAAAGACTCGAATGATACCGAACACAAAGAGAGCGATATTATTAATTTTTTGACGAAAAATCTGGAACTCCAGCGTGAACAAGAAGCTCAACAGGAGCGAATTAAATTGAAAGAAAAAATTGACGCTTTTAATAATTTTTGGATCGCGAAAATGGATCAATTATCAGATACTTCTGTTCAACAGGTATGAAATCGATTGTATAGTTATGCTATAGCTATAGTTTGTTGAATGATTGAGTAATAGTATTACGTACTTCTTTATGTATGTTTTAGCTACTTAAAATTATGGATTCCGCCTTCGAGGTATTAAATCAAGCAGAAAATTCAGTGCCACCGCAACAGATGGTGGTAGCTGCTCCACTTCAACCTGCCAATGCAAGCGCATCAATAATTGATGGTATGGCGCACCATCAATCAAATACTATAGCGGTGATACCTAATCATATGCTGGCGCCTAGTATCCAGCACAACGGTGTCCCACACGATAATCAAAATATTTCCAAATGCATGCAAACTATAAACTCCCTTCCGGTCAACATTCCCGAACGTAAATACGATCTATCGACGCAATATTATCCGAGCATAAAAAAGAAGCGAAAAATTGAAGAAGCTGGCTTTTATCGGCCTCCTGTTATGGACAAGAGAACTGTATTTGAGAGTATGCCAAATGAACACTCGTTGTTAACAGACAATTATTCATCATTTGATTGTAATTTATCGTGGCAAACGCCGCCAATTTCTACCGGAGCAGCTTCTACTACCAAGTGGTGGACATAGTGAATAAGATGATGATTTATCTGTAATCTACCAAATCTACATGTTATGTATACATATACTAGGTTTATCTGTGTGAAACTGCGTGTATCCGGTTTAAAGCAATATCGAGCTTTTTTCTTCAGTTTTTAATGGGTACGGTACAGCGTACGATTATTGTATCTCCGTCGGGCATTTTTGAAAAATGAAAATTGCTACAGCGAAATTTAATTTAATAATATTGGGATGTTCAAATTCGAATAATGAGACGATTCTGTCGTGTTGATCTGCCATCAGTGTTCCTACCTATAATAACCAGTAGAGGTTTCTTTTTTATCATCTTCATTTATAATACAAAGTATTATTATTCCAATAATTTCCAATTATAATTCCATGAATATAAAATATTTTGTGCCAGTCTCTATTCTCTAAATTTTTATTTAAAAAAAAAATGTGATTAACTGATCGTATTAGGGAAGGAGAAAGTTACTGTTGAAGGTATGCAACAGTGCTTTTTATTTCGTCACTCGTGTCCTGAAAAGAATTGATAACACTTGATAAGTGATAACTCGTAAACGATCTTCAAAAGTTCAACTTTGCTCATAAAAGTTCGTCCAGTGCTGTGTAGACTGTAAAGTTTTATAGTTTATTAGAATCAACTAGTTTAGTACATTGTGATAGGTAGAAAAACATCTTCAAAGTTCAATTTTCTGAAATTTTAATATCCAAAACTATGTATCGTGCAAACATCGTAGGTAGTAACAACGAAGACTCCAAACCTGGAGAAGTATACATGAAGAGGACGGAATTACCTATTTATACAGAGAGCTCGCCTTCTTCACAATCTATTCAAAACAAGTAATGAGTTTATTCAAGTACATTGCCTTGCCTTACTGATTTGAAAACGTTTACCAAGTATTATAATCTGGTTTCATTTCACTTTAGCGACGGGAAAAGAAATGAATTTGTTTTGCAAGGAGTTCAATTATTCAGGTCGGAAGGATGCAAATTGGTCCGTACAGTGCAATCGGTATCTGATAGATGCTCCACTTTTTTCAGAACTGGCGTCGCTCATGCTACCTGTAAGATGATATGGGTTTACCAATACTAATCAAAGTGTAACTAAATACCCATTTTTCTCAAACTTGATTCAATTTTGTATGATTTCTATAGCGAATTATGCAACTACGGTAGATTATCTCCGTGAAGATCGTAATATATTGCAACGAATCGGTGCAATCGGAGGCGGTGTTCTGTTTGGCAATATTTTAGGAATGAGAAGAGGCTTCATCAGACGTTTTTTGTATACAACTTCAGGAGGTCTTACGGCGGCTGCAATTTGTTATCCCGACAAAGCTGAAGAATATTCGAAGCAATCGTTACAATTGTCTAAAAAATACGTGATAATCGGCTATCACTTTTTAAATGGAGGTATATATTATCGAATGTTATTCTTGAATTGATTCAGGTTATCAGATTGTATATTTTATCGTCACTTTTATGCTTATAGTTTCAAAAGACCTCATTGGTTATGAACTACCCACGTTTCCTTTGAAAAGCCAAGAACCACAGGTACAGAACGCTTCAATGTAATTATTTTTACTGCACGAGTACAGACTTTGATTTTAATGACCGTATGAAATTTAATCTAGGATACTACTACGAAGAAAGATTAAAGTAATTTCAGTTTTGTCTCGTGGAGTGATTCTGTTTCCCGGAGATTTCCAGTGCAAAAAGTTTCTTGAACGTCTACTGAGTCGAAGAAAAAAAATAATCTGAATAATTCTTCATTACTGCATTAAAGAGCGTTAATAATAGTAAACTATATGAGATCAAGTAGGTATATTCTTTACAAATGAATTTTAATCT
Organism: Balanococcus diminutus; assembly: GCA_959613365.1. Taxonomy (NCBI): domain Eukaryota; kingdom Metazoa; phylum Arthropoda; class Insecta; order Hemiptera; family Pseudococcidae; genus Balanococcus; species Balanococcus diminutus. Next base: position 62,323,121 of record OY390716.1, on the reverse strand, counting down.
AGTGAAGAATATGTATAAAATTTAAATGTATAATAACTGTAATGAGTGCATAATATACACACAAAAACAGATATTCATTTTTAATCGGTGTTAGATGAACCCAAGGATGAATCTATGGATAATTTTCTATGTAGACAAAGGTTTTCATAGAAATTGTTCAGTACAATACAAACCAAGAATGTTTCATCTTCATAATAATTATAAAAAAAATGATAATTCAATTTCAAACTTCTGCATACTTTGAAAATGAATAAATGAACTTAATGAAGATGATTTAGTATTCATATATTTTTTAAAAATTACAAAATAATTTCCATGTTGAAACTTCAATTTGCAGTTTAGGTAACGTACGAAACTTTGGCTGAATTTTCCCGTTGTGTTGTGTTTTTTTCTCACCCAGACGGAGATAGAGATAGCGTTTTTGACCAATAACAATAAAGGAAGATTTTTCACCCGCCGTGTTAGATTTGATTATAGATAATCAATCGTCTGTAATTCAAAATATTAGTTCGATAATTCCAAGTTTTTACTTTTGAGTAATTGTGGATGCTTTATGTTTCTTTTACCAGCAAGTAACTGTTTGATCTACTAGGAGAACTCTGTAAATTTTTACTCCATTACACTAAGCCATTACCATTCGAAGGAACTGCATCAATCGGTCTCGATGATAACATAATTTCATCTGAATGAATTGAACAGCACTTTCTGATTTGTTGATGATGAAATGAACTACACGATGAAAGGGATGAAAGAAGAAGCAGCTCTAGATGTAAGTTATTTTCAATCACTTTCAAGGAAAATGATTACGTACTAAAGTAAGCTTTTACAAAGGCGTAACTGTACCTAACGTACGAATGTTGGTTTTGTTGTATTCGAAAAGGTATACAATGAAGAAACTTACGAACCAGTGGACAGCATCTTAGAAACATGTATCGAGGAAAACTATGTATAATCAAAACCTGCACCTGCGTTGATAAATCCGAGCAAAGTAGGTACATTTTATTTACAGATAAAGCATTTATTTCATGATAAATGTCTCAAAACTTGATATTTACGCATTTTGTGTGTCTAGATCGCAGCTGTGTCAAATACTACCATCGCTCTCGACACAACCGAAAAAATCTGCAAGAATTTCAGTAGTTGTGATAAACATTTCGCTTCCGAAACTATCGTGAAAGAACATTCTCTCATCAACGACGTTTCAAAGAGTGAACCTGAATTCGACTCGCCCGCAAAAAGAAAAGAACCGCTAAAAATGTTGGAAAATTCCGTCGAAATGCTAAACGGAATTTCAGAGTCGACTACAGAACAACAAAATGACAAGGACAAGCTCGATATGGAATTAAAGTTTGCCACCAGCAACGCTTCAGACTGTAATATACGACCAGCGAAAATCAATGAAAAAAAAAGTAAACACATCAAAGAACGTGTTCGTTTAGCAAAGTGCAAGCTTTGTACGGAGAGTTTCGTAAATCGAGAATCGCTGCAAGGTCACATAAACACGGTACACGCCAAGCAGAAGGTATTCAATTGCGACAACTGCGATAAATATTTCGCCAGTAGTCGCCTGTTGGAAAAACACGCGAGTACGCATTTAAAAGATAAATTGTACGGATGCAATTGTTGTAGCGAAACTTTCTGCGATAATAATGCTCTGCAAGTGCACATCTCTTTAGTGCATATAGACGAAAAGTATTTTCCTTGCGAGTTTTGCTGTAAAAAATACGAATCGAAAAATAGCCTCAAGATGCACATGTTATCGCACGATGCGCCGAGTAACCACAGCTGCCCTCAGTGCAAACGAATTTTCAAAACGAAGAAAAAAATGGAAACGCACGAACGCAAACACGCCCAAGAGAAGCGATTTTTATGCTCGGTTTGCGAGAAACGTTTCACGTCGCAGTCGAAATTGGATATTCATACGAAAATTCACACAGGCGAGCGACCGTTCGGTTGCGAATATTGTCCTAAACGTTTCATCACGCGTTGGAAACAGAAATTACATACGCGAATACACACCGGCGAAAAACCATTCGCTTGTTTAACCTGTCGTAAGTGTTTCATTTCCAAAGATAAACTGCAGTCGCATTTACGAGTTCACGGAGGAGTGAAATTATTCGCTTGCGAACAGTGCGACAAGAAATTCTGCACCAAAGAGCAGTTACGATTGCATACGGTCACGCATACCGGAGAAAAGGCGTTTGGTTGCGAGCTCTGCGAGAAACGCTTCATTTCTCGTTCCAAGCTGCAAATACACGTTCGTATGCACACCGGTGAAAGGCCTTTCGCCTGCGAAACTTGCGGCCGCAGTTTCATATCGAATCATAAACTGCAAACTCATTTGCGAACGCACAGCGGCGAAAAACCTTTCGAATGCGATCACTGCAACAAACGTTTCACTTCCAAAGAACTGCTGCAGTCGCACATAAACCAAACGCACTTTGGTTTGAAACCGTTCCATTGCGACACGTGCGAAAAACGCTTCGTCAGCCGATATAAACTGCAGCTACACATTCGCAGTCATACCGGCGAGAAACCGTTCGGTTGCGAGTATTGCGATAAATCTTTCGTCACACGGTACAAGCTACAAGTGCATTTGCGAATTCATACTGGCGAACGACCATTTCCTTGCTATCTGTGCGACAGATGTTTCATATCGAACGATAAACTGCAGGTACACATCAGATCGCATACCGGCGAACGTCCCTACATGTGCGAACATTGCAACAAATCGTTTATATCCAGCGACAAGCTGTTGATGCACGTACGAATCCACAACGGCGATAAACGTTTCAGCTGCGAAACTTGCAAAAAAAGCTTTATAACCAGATACAAATTGCAACTGCATACGAGAACCCATACGGGCGAAAAACCATTCGTATGCACCGTGTGTAGTAAAGGCTTCATTACCAACGACAAGTTGAAAGTGCATACTCGCATACATACCGGAGAGAAGCCTTATATCTGCGTATATTGCAACAAAGGATACATTACCAATTGCAAACTGCAGGTACATCTTAAAACACACACCGACGAAACCATTTTGCGAAGTGTTCATTGGCTATTGCAGTAACTTTTCATCATTATTATGTCAACGCATGTTGCTCCTCGTGCTCATGTTTTCCCAATTCCCACCATGTATAGTTATGTATCTACGAGTACGAGTATGCGCGTGTGCCATTGTGCCTATTGACGTTTACATATAAAAATTTTGCTTAACCGCACTTATTCGCAAGAAAAAATATGTCAAATATTCAACCTGTACTATTCTATAGTCTGGTGCTGTTTTTTATTATTTTTTTTTTTTAGTTTATTTTCGTCATGTTAGCTTCGACTTTGAATATTCACCTCATTACCCGCACTTTCGATACATTTTATAAAACTTTCGAAAAGATGAGCGAGCTTTCAGTAGAATAGGGTTTCACTACTGTATGTATTTCTTTTTCAATTATTTATTAGATTGGTTGTCTTTGTCTACCTACTTGTAGGGTTTCCACCTACTAAATTTTCATTTTCTAGTCATAACACTTTATATTTTAATTTCCTATTTCTGTTTACATTTCGATGATCTCGATAGTGTGTAAAAAATGTAGTACCTACTAAATGATATTATAAAAGTGCGAGTCGGTATTGTTGGTGAGTGTAAACATTTTATTTGTATTGATTAGTTACCATTGGAATCAAAAGGTCACCACGTCTAAGATTTATATCTCATCTACTGTTGTACAATTTAATGAAGTGTATGATCTCGTTTTTTCTCGTAATTTTAAATGTTAGCGTCTATACTGTTGTAAGATGTACATAATTGTACTTATCTTCACTTCTATTCAACGTTAGACTCTAAAATGAGTAGGTAGATACGAGTATTATTTTAAAATATTTAGAGTACTTCCTTATGTATACTCTAACTAGGCCTACCTATACACATTATTTTGTTTCTCAATAGGTAAGCAACTGACGATATTAGGTACCTACTTGAGTATAATGTCGAAGTTGAACATTTTTTTTCTATTTTTGTTCCTTTGTTCTTAATTTTTCAGTGGACTTACACTTCTTAAATACGTTTTTTAAAATTTTTATTATACCATTTAGCTTCAACGTACATATTCAACTTCGTGGTTGATAAATAAAATTAATTTTCTTAAGATTTTGTTGTAATAAATTGTGTAATATTCTCATTTACTCATTAAGTATATAAACGTACGTTCAGCAAGAATACATTTTGCAATTAAATTCAAGAATTTTTTCAATCGTTTGAAATACAGAAATTATACCTAGGTATAAGATTTATGGCGATAAAAAAACTATCAAATATAAATAATTATAAAATCGAATCATAAAACGAGAATTTTGAATGGTACGATAAATTGAAATAGTCTTGACTATAGTCTTGGGCCTAAATAGTATAGAAGATGCGAAATTGCGAAAATGAGATTGGTGTTTCGTCGATTTGAATACGTGTAATTAATTCGTTTATTGACTTGAATCAGTATGAACCGGCGTTTAGTATTCCGCATTATGAATAGGTTAATTATCTCCTTTGTACCTAATTTTTTTCTCATTTTTATATAACAACGTCCGAGACGAGCAAGTGATTTTATCGTTGAAATTGTTGTATTCGTATGAATAAAATATTCGAAGTATTTTACTAATGGTTGTTTCATTTTTATTTTTAGGTTATTAATTATTCGTTCGAAGTGGGCGAGAACACCTTTACGTTTAATTTAAAAATTGTTATTTTTTTCAAGCCTTTATAAATTTAAATTTAAAAAAAAAAATCGTAATCGTAAGAAAAAATAATGAAAAAGTCACTTCAGCAAAAAAAAAATGAAAAATAACTTCCTTCATTAAAAAAATAAAAAACGAAAAAAAAGTAAATAAAATTTTTTTTTATTCCTCACGTCACGTCACAAAAAAAAATTTATCTGTGACGCGACAAAAAACCAAAAAATGCCACGCCGGAAAAATAAACAAACTTTTAACCAATCAGATTCAAGGTTACAAAAACGTTGAACTCGTGTTGGGGATGAAGTGACGCGTTAACGTGTTCTGCAGCCATTTTATTTTCCAGTTCGTGTTTGCCGTTTGAGAAACACGTAGGATTGTAATTATTTTATTAGAGCTTTATTAATTATTTTCTCGTTGAATCAAAACTATTTCCGTGTTGTCTGCGTAAGTTCGCTAGTAAATTAACCATTCGCGAAACAAACCGAGTTCATTTTTCATAATTATTACTTTAAGAAACATACGATCAGGTAGTCAGGTACTACGATGTTATAATTAACTTTCTAACTTTGCGATCGTTGTCTCGTTGAATGTGAATTAAAAACTAGTCCGTGTCGTCTGCGTAAGTTCATTTGTTACTTTTATTCATTCGCGTCTCCGAGTTCGTTTTCTCGTAACTGCGGACACAGTAGTGCTTGTTTTCAACGGAGATTTTAACTATAATTATGGTGAGTTTAATTATTCTTTTTATTTATCAAGTTTTTGAATAAAAGCTCGTGAAATTTTCGAAGTGGTGTTATTATTAGTCTATTTGGAATGATCTTTCGTATTACAACGCTGAAAGCGGCCATCATTGTTTTAGTAGTGCATTTTGTAGTGACTAGTGAATCATGAACAATCATGAATAAAGAGTCATAGCTTGTCATAGTTTGCTCTTGCTCTTTGGTGTTGTACGTTTGGTTAATTTTGTTTGTTTATTGAAATTATACGAAATTTCATTTTAATCGAATTGCTCTTCGGTGTACGTTTCGTTCGTGGAACAGTGTGTAGGAAATTGAAATATTTTCGAGAAAATTTCTACCTAGTTCTAGTTCACTAAAGGTATTATTTTGTGAACTACTTTACTCATTTTTGATTAAACGGTGTCTTTTCTATCTATTATGAAATTTTGGTACAGTACTCGGTGTTGGCAAAGGCAAGTATAGAATTTGGTTCTCTGTGTTTTAGACTGTACTTCGTTGTTTTTCTGCTATTCATTTGTTATGTTTCAAACTTGAAAGTAGGAATGCTTTAATTTTTTTTGAAGTGATGGTTCAAACTACTTTTTAAAACTTTGATGTACGAATTTTATCTCGTGTTTACGTTTCATTTCGAAAATGTAGATGAGCATAAGGATCTTTTTTACGTGGTTAAAAACTAAAGGTTTCTTTTTTCAATTTCGAACTCTTTATCCGTATTGGTACGCATTTTAGTAGTTCGAATTTTTTTAAACACATGACCACGTTCTGATACGTTTTAAATACTCAGTGAAGTGAAAATTCTCAGTTTTCATTTGTAATGAATTTTCTTCAAAGTTGATTGAATGATTAATAATTTTAGATAATGAATTGATGATTTATTTTTTGTTTTTCTAATTTACTTGTGCTTTAATTATTTCAACAGATGATGTCTCTATTCCTACATCGGCGTCGTCGGCCATAGAATGAAAATGCAGTCTGACCGAATAATGAATGACATCACGATGAGTGTAACACTTGCAGTCGATAAATTCACCTTTCACCGTTTCAGGATTCAATTATCCCACTTCGTCAGTCAGAATGAAGGTAAAAATTGAATTCAATAACATCAAATTTAATGTACGTTAGAAATAATTACGAATTTTGGAAACGAATAGGTTTCCACTGTCATTTTTTTAAACTTGAAAAATGTTGGCAGATTTAATAAATTCAAGTTTCTAATCGATCTTTTGTGTTCTCTATTTGTTTTAGCTCAGCAATGAAATGATTTAACTATGTCACTTGATTTTATCGCAAGAAAACTCGAACTGAGGAAGAAATCGTCAGATGCACAACTCGTACATGATATCGCTTCAGCCAGAACATGAGAAGAATAATTTTGGAAATATTTTACACAATCGGTGAGTGATCTTTTTCAGTGATCGTGTTGTTCTTTTTCTAAAAAATTTCTAGTGCATTAAGTATCTAATAGTAAAGTGTTTGGAAATTGTCCCCTCTATCAAAATTGAGATTTGAAATATCAATTTGTTGAACTTTCTTGTTGTAGAATTTTTTTTTTATTTCCCAATTTTAAACCAACTCGAAACGTTTCTCAGTAGTACTAGAATAGTTTTTTTTCTATCTGTAAATTTTGCTCAATCGAGTTTTGGAAATTTTTTGTTCGTTTAATTTGTCAATTCGCTCGCTTAATTTGTCAGTTCGCTCGCGTTAAAATCGAGATTACAAATTTGAAAATATTGGTAATAATTTTCCAGTGTATTAATATTTAGTACCTAGTCAATGTTTGATGAACTGTCCCTTCTGTTAAAATTGAGATTAGGTACTTATTTTGAGTTGTTTGTAGAATTTTTTCTTTCCCAATTTTGAATTTGTACTTCGAGCTTCTTTTGTTCCAAATTTTCTTACCTCAGAGTTTTGCTGAAGTGTTTTTGGTAATTTTCCTGGGGCGTAGCGACCAGTGGCATATTTAAGGGGAGGGTTTTGAGGTCCAAACACGAAACACCTCCCATTATGCATAAAAAAACACTTTAAAATACTTCAAAAACCTTGCATAACAAAGATGCTCATTTTACATCTTTTTCAAAAATTTTCTCAAATTGTGAAAGTTTACGAAATGCATCCCTAATTTTTCTTAAATTTTTAAAAAATGACATTTTTCAAAATTTTTTCAATTTTTAGTCATAGTGAATTTTCTTATAATAATATTGGTCAAAGTTTTCAATTTTTGGAATGATTTTCATAAATTTTCAAAAATAAAAATTAGATAATTTTTTAAAAAGTTTTTTTCAAGAATGATTTTTTCCAATTTTTTAGGTATAGTAGGTACATAATTTTTCTTAAATTTTCAAATATTAGGATTTTTCAATTTTTTCAAGAATGTTTTTTTTTTCAATTTCAAAGAGCTCATTTTCTCTTGAATTTTACAAAAATGATATTTTTGTTATTTAAAAAAAAATCAAGAAGGATTTTTTTCAATTTCTTTTAGAGGTGATTTTTTTCTACTTTTCAAAACTAGATTTTTTTGAATTTTAAAATTCCAAAATTTTACGAGTACTTACTATTAATTTTCAATTTAGATGAACTTTCAAAACAATTAGTCTAGTCAGATTCTTCAACATACTGATTTTTTTTCAATTTTTAGGAAGATTTTCCTTGAATTTTCACGAAGAGAAATTGTGTACCTAAATTTTTTGACTATTTTGGGAAAGTTTAAATTTAGTAACTTTACCAATTTTAATAAATTTTCGAAGCTATTTGAATTTAAAAATTTTGAAAAATCCGGCAAATATTTCTTATAATAGGTAAAAATTCAAAATTCTATAAAAATTGCAATTTCGGTCATTTTTAAATTTCAAGGTTCTCGAAACCATGAATCAGTTTTAAAAATTTAATAAATTTTCATGATTATTGATTTAAAACAATTTTTAAAAATTTTCTCGTAAGAGTAGAATTTTTTCTTGGGAAATTTGTTAGGGATCTACTGGAAATTCTTACGTGTTCTGGAAATATCGAAAAATTAATGATTTCAAATGTTTCCCACGATTTTCTATTTCGATGATTACGAAATTTTTTCAACCTGATTAAATTTTTGTGTGGCATCTTTTTAGTCAAAATTTTAATTTTTTTTGGAATGAATTTGTTCGTTTGTTAATTTTTTTTTAAATTCGAGTAAAATTTTCAATTTTTTTTTGTAATTTTTTGTTTTTTGAAAATTTTTATTTTTATAATCAAAACCTATTAGGGTAATTCTCAAGAAATGTCTAAATTTCTATAACTAGTGGATTTCTCAAATGCTATGAATGCGATTAATTTTTTTTTGATGGTTTTGTGTAGATACCATATCCGGCCCTTAATACCATTTGCTTTTATTCATGTCACCCCCCTACTCTGTGGTCTAGGTCAACTTAACCCCCTAAAAGTTCCCTTGACCTGGCTGTAACCAAAAATGTTTTTAAAATTCATTTTTCAAAAAAGGGAAAATCGAACATTTTCCTGAAAAAATAACTAGTACATATTATCGGAAGTTGGTGAAAGTTTATAATAGTAACATTAACAATTGCCAAAAAAATACTTATCCCCCCGAACCAAGGTCATAAAAATTGTAACCAGTTTTGTATTCCATCGACCTGGTTAATTTTCATAATTTTTTCCTGACTCAAAAATTACTCATTTTTTGCTGTCAAGTGGCTACAATGAATTGTTTGCTTGAGAGTAGTAATATGCCCTTTACACATTTCAAATGCCTATGTAATGATTCATTCTGTAAATGATAATATGTGAAAATTCGTATGTTTACATTTTTGCTGTTCCATCGACCTGGATGATCATTTCTCAGCTTTATTACGACAAAAAAATTTTGTAAAAGAAAACGTTTCAAATGCGAAGTACAATATGAATAAAAATTTTAAAATCAATAAATGAACATTTCTGTCGTCTGTAGAATCAATTATAGCTCGTTTTTTCTTACGACCTGGACTGAAACTTTTTTCTTTCGACCTGGCGATGATAATTTTTTTAATCTAAGTCCATATACGGATATCAAATCAATGTCCAATTCAAAAAACTTTCAAATGAAAGTTGTATATTGAGACCTTTGGAGCAGTTTTGGTTATTATAAAAATTTCAGCTGGACCTCCCCCTCCCCTCCAATTTGGCCTTAAACTTCGGATATTCCATTATTGAAAATTCAAATTTTGAGAGGTGGAGTGGGTCTAATCAAAAAAAATTTCCAACAAAAGTTGTAGATTTCCACTTGAAAACAATTTTAATTATTACAAAAATTTCATTTGGACCCTCCCTTCTTTTCCAAATTCCAACTTTGTTGGTCGCCAGGTCGAAAGAAAATCCATCGACCTGGCAGATTTTTCTTAAAAGCCCTCCACCCCCTCCCTGTTGGAAATGTCTTGGGCTCCATGACATAAAAAGGACCTAAAATCAACTCCCTTTTGAAAAAATTGTTGAAAAAGGTTTTAATTTCCCAAAAATTTGGGTGTTGATATTTGGACATTTTTTGAGAATTACTCATTACATACCTATACTTTGGAGATATTTCAAATTTCAAAAATCACTCATTTTACATTTTATACTTTTCAAAATCACACGTTTTCAAAAATTGTATATCTTTCATTTTGGAATATTGTCTTGTTCCTAAAAATTTACCTATAAGTATATTTTTTTGCAATCACTAAAATTTTCAAAATGTTCAAAATTCGTTGACTTTTTAAAATTTTTCAACTTAGCTATGTTAGATTTTTCAAAATTTATCATCTTTCCATAATTATCCAGGATTTAGTTTTTTAAATAAAGAATTTTTATTTGTTTAATACCGTAGACGTAATGTAGCTATCTAATGGCTCGTACCCCCTGAATCCTGCAAAATTTCTGCTTTTAGGTAAAGTTGAGGTTAAAATTCTAGCTTTTTTCAAATTTGAACTCATACAATTCGATTAATTTTTTAGGCTTGGTTAGGTGCCAAAAATTTTAAAATTCAGTAAGACGTTGAAATTTAAAAGAATTTTTTTTTTCAAAAATTCAAATTCAAAAAAAATATAGAAATGTGAAAAATTTCTCAATTTATTTGGTGAAAATTGAAAATTTTTGTAATTTTTAAATTTTAAAAATTCTTTAAAAATTTAAATTTCAGTCATTTTTAAATTTCAAGATTCTCGAAACCATTAATCAGTTTTAAAAATTTAATAAATTTTTATGATTACCTATTGATTTAAAACAATTTTAAAAAAATTTCTTGTAAGAGTAGAATTTTTTCTTGGGAAAGTTAAGGATCTACTGGAAATTCTTACATGTTCTAGAAATATCGAAAAATTAATGATTTCAAATTTTCCCAAGATTTTCTATTTAGATGATTACAACCTGATTAAATTTTTGTGTCACAACTTTTCAGTCAAAATTTTGATTTTTTGTGGAATTTTTTTATTTTATCAAAATTGACATTGTTTGAAACATTGATTAGATATTTTAATTTTTTTAAAATATTTTCTTGACTTTGAATTTTAGGTAGGTATCTTTTTTTTCTTCATTTTAATGTTTGTGTTTTTGTGATTTGCTCAATTTTTTGTTGTTTTTTTCTTTCTATATTATTTTTTTATGAGGGGAGGGGGTAAGAGCTATGATTAAAACAAAATCAAATAATTAGGTACATTGCTTGTTTTATGCGATTAAAAATTTTTTCTGTTGTAAAAATTGAGAGTTTTGGTAAATATTCGTTTGTCATGCTGCTGCATTCAATTTTTTCGCAATATGTTTTCTTCGAATAAGTACGAGTATTTCTTTTAGTTGTCGTGTTAATTATGAATTGATAGGTATGTGGAATCATCAAATTTTCTAAAATAGCTTTCACAAAAATCTCTTATTGTTTGTATTTTTTTTTTAACGAAACATACATGTACTTGAATTTTAGATTTCTTGGAAAATATAAAATGAAAATTCCATCAATGGTTATAAATACAAAAACTCGTCTAGAAAAATATGTTTCAAAATTTTCTTTAGAAAAATTCAATATGTACTGAAAATAATCTAAGGGAATTGGATAATCTACTTCTTTTTTGTTAGATTAATTATTTGAATCGCGTTTTTTTTTTAATTTGGACGTATTCTCTGTCAATGCCCTAATTCTTTCTCTGCGTTTTGATGTTTTCAAAAATGTTCGAAATTTTCGTCCTCTCTTCGCTCGGGCAATATGTAAGTTTGTAAATTTTCAGAGCTATGAGCTATATTAACCTCAAAACGAAGAAAATTACCCTTCCTCTTTTATTTTTTTGGGTGGGGTGGGGGCGTGGAAATGACGTAAACTTGAGTCATATTCAGTGAAATTGGAATTTTTCAGTTGTTGGAGTTGGCCTGTTCAGCGACCATCTCCTACCATAATCGACTCATTTCATTCCCGATGTTATGTTTTTGAATTCTTCAGTAATTTTAGAATAACTTACAAGTGTAGGATTCTCAAGACATGATTTCTAAAAAAAATTCAATTCCATGGAAATTTATTTGGCAATTTTTTTTTGTAAAATTCAAACGTACAAGTGTAGGATTCTCAAGAGATGAATTAATCAACTATAGTTTCAAAACGAAAAATTTTTAACATTGTGGAAATTTGGCAATTTTTTTATTGCAAAATTCAACCCTACAAGTTGGAGAGCATTTCGAGTAATAAGTCCAGTTTTTTTCTAATTCATTGAAATTTGACAATTTAAAAAAAAATTCTACCCCACAACTGTTGGGTTCTCGAGTGATGAATTCGAAAAAAAGAATTCCTAGGTTGGCAATTTTTTTTGTTGTGAAATTCAACTCTACAAAATAGGGCAGAATTCAACCCTGAAACGATAGCGTTTCACGAGAAATAAATTGCAATTTTTTTTTATAATTTTATGGAAATTTATAGTAATTTTTTTGTACAATTAAAACCTACAACTGTAGGGTTTTTCATTGTTGAATTAAAAAATAGAAAGTCAACTTTTTGGTGGTTCCCAATTTTTTTTCGTAAAATTCAACTCTACAACTCTGGGGTTTTCTAGTGGTAAATTCAAAATTCAGCCTTATGGAAATTTGACATTTTTTTTTATAAATTTGAACTTACAACTTTAGGCCCAGTTGTACAATTTTTCGTTAAACTGCAGTTTAGCTAAGCTTGGGTTAAAATTTAAACCGAGTTTAAATCAAGTCGTGTTGTACCAACGATGGTTTAGCTAAACTTGAAGCCGGGATATTTTTATGTAGGTTGGTATCATGTTTTCGCGCGTTTAGCAGCTTTTTCAACGACATTTTTTCGAAAAATAGTAAAAAATACGCGGCTCTATTATTGTTTTTCTTAATTCGTTGCAAATTGTTGACGGTTGATGGTAAAAATTTTTATCACCGTGGTCTCGCCGTGGTCTATGCTTCCACTAGACTTTTACCGAACAAAATATCAACAGTCAACAACCAATCACAACGCAGTTTAAGTCTAACGTGATTTAACCCACCGAATTCGGTGGGTTAGCTAAACTCCGATTTAAACTCGGTTTAAGCGATGGTACAACATGACGTTTTGGATAAACTCCGTTTAAGTAGTTAAACCGAGTTTAACTCACTTGGTACAACTGGCCCTTGTTTTAGCTGATTTTTCATTTATGAATTTTTTTAAAAATTGAACAATTTTTTTGGATTTAAAAAAAAAAGGTGAACCAATTATTTGGCAATTCATTGTAAAATTTAACCCTACAATTTTGTGATCTCTCGAGTAATAATTTCGAAAAAATCATTAATTTTGTGGAAAATCAAATTTTTGAATTGAACAATTTTTTCCAACTGTCGTGAGATTTGGCAATACGTATTGAAAAAAAAAAGAATCCAATTTTCCTAAATTCTATGCTTTTGAATTTATTAGTACTTTGTCTAAAATATTGGTAAACTTTTCAAGTTTTAAAATGTTGTGAAATTTTTATTTATCAAGCATGCCAATTTTTCAAAATTGCCTTGATTTTTAAAATTTGCCATTTCTCCTAAAAATTTTTAGTCATCAAAATTTGTAATTTAAAAAAAAATGTAATCCTTTGGAATTTGTTTTTGGAATGTTACCTCTCAACTTTTTGAAATTTTTTCCAATTTTTCAGAGCTTGTGAATATTAAAATTTACGAATTTTTTCAAATTTATCTATGTTCATTTAAAAAATTTTTAGTGCTTTGGAATTTATTTTCGAAATTTTTTCAATTTTTAGTTCTGTGAAGTGAAACTTCACCCTTTTTTACTTAACTGTTTTTCTGGAATTTTCTAGTTACTTTGACTCGTAATTTCCCATTTTTTTTTTCGAAATAATGTTACTAGGTATTCGTTAGTGTTTCTAAATTGGTCTATTTTATGAAAATATCTATTTTGCCAGTTCTTTTGAATAATTTTCAAAATATTCTCATGTACCTAAGTGCATAATTTTTTACCTTTTTTTTTATTTTCTCGTTTTTTAAATTAATTTGTAAATATTTCAAACGTTTATGAATTTTCCAAAAATTTGATTTTTACTTACTTGTGATTTCTCGTGCCTACCTGTTGAAAATATACCGCTCTTGTATCTACCTGTTGAAAGTGTACCAATTTTTTTAAATTGTCTTGATTTTTAAATCTTTCGTGTTTTTTTTTCAACTTGTTATTTTTTCAGACTTTGAAATTCACCAATTCTAAAACTTTTCGGTAATCAAAATTCTGTAATTCAAAAAAACTTTAGTACACATACTTCGAAATTATTTTTGAAATATTTTTTTTTTTTAATTTGAATTTCTCCGAGTTTGTAAATTTCGTAAAATTTCAGTTAGTTGACGTTAATCATTGTATCTAATGTTAATAAATTCGTGTTTTTGTTTCATTTAGATCGTGCTAGATACCAACGATGACCTACGTAATTTTGAAGATAGCAGATGATCAGAATTCCAAGTTTTATATGTGAATGGAATGGAATGACTTGTTTATTCGTCTCAGGATGATTTTCGAAGGTATGTGATTTTGTTATTTTACTTTGTGCACTGTTTGATAATTAGTTGACTTTTCTAATTTTGTCGAGTTTTCGTATTCTATCGATAGTACTTACCAAAATTTTTTCCATAATTCTCAACTTTTTGAATTAGAAAAAAAAAACAATTCATTTCTTTTTCACGAATTGTGTTTATTCAAAAACTTACCTATCAATTTTCCAAGTTTTTGGAAACTTTTCACATTTTATAGTAGGTAGCTCTAAATCGTTTTCTCAAAATTTTCTTTTTCAATATTTTTGAAAATTTTACGTTTTAATTATTTTTTAGCAGAATTTTTTCAATTTTTAATTAAAATTAAAATACCCTCCCCCACCAACAAAATTGCATGTTTTTTCAACAAAATGAAGACACGTTTTGATGTATTTTTAGTTTTCTAAATATTTCAGATTTTTTTTCAACTCATACCTATAGTTTGTTGATTTTTGATTTATTTAAAATACTTTATCAAATTTCAATTTTTTTTTCGTTTTATGAAAATTTTTATTTAAAAAAAAATAGGAGGTATACCTACCTAACTTTTGAAATATTTTTCATTCTTCGATATTTTTACCATTTTCTTTGGTGTTCAAAATTTTGCAATTTTGATTTCAGAATGTGGCTGTTTTTTAAATACTTTTCAAATTTGAAAGCGATTTTTCAAAAAAAAATTCATTTTTATAAATATTTTTCATTTTACAACATTCATATTATTTTTTTCAATTTCGTAGTTTGACGATTTTTTGAAAGTTTTCGGATTTCTAAAAATTGTACATTTTTCCAACTTTTTAAAGGTGACAAATTTTCAAACATTTTTACCTATTATTTATTTGTGTATATTTACTCAATTTTTTCATCCCCTAAACTTATTCTTGGTTCTATTTATTTGTACGTTTTGTTGTGGAGTTCAAATGGATATCACTGATTGTTTTTTTTTTTTTTTTTTGACAGTTTTTTTTTTTGTACGAATACCTGTTGCTGCCTATCTTCATTGTACCTACAACACCACGAGATCATATTTTTTTTTTAATTCCGGCTTATGAAAAGAGTACGAGTACCTGTTGCTGCCTACCTTCATTGTACCTACGACACCATGAGATCATCTTCGTATCTGTTTTCGTGGAATGCTGTGGTATGTCGACGTGATATCGATGAATTTTTTTATTGATTAAGATTGAGAATCAATGAGGCATTTCACATTACCAAACCAGCAACCATCTACATAAATATTTTTTCATTGGTTAATGAGCCTCGACTATATTTTTAAGTACTCGCGATGGCAAACCAGCTGCCCACTTCGTGATGTTTTTGTAGATCATTCACGAACTCGTCTCTCCTCAATTATTTACCAAATTTATTAAGAACTCGCGAGTATACCCATATTACATATATCAGTGTTGAATAATTTTCAAGATTGTGCCCTGGATATTTTCCCTCGTGATTATTTTTTTCAAGGCTTACGTTATCTTCGCTGGAAGCGATTTTTTTAAATTGCCAAATTGACGAGCAATACTACATTGGCGAAAGTACCTTGATCGATATTTCCAATTTGCAGACTAGCATCACGTCGATTATTATTTGAAATCTGGCATTTGATTATGGTGAATATGCTTATAAGATTGATGTGAAATTGATATACCCCTTGGATATTTTTTCGTTGCCAGAAGTTGATATATACATTACATTGGCGGATCAATAGGTACCTAGATCGATATTTTAATTTTACAGGTGATGTTTTTTTTGCAAATGACGTCCCTTTTAATTGTTTTTTGAAAACTGGTGTTTGATTTGAAAATTGATTATCGTTCGCAGTTTCGATCGCGTTTGTATATTTTCGTTGTCTTCGATTCGGTATTATTCGCGTTTAGGTGCCTGAATTGGAACCGTTGATCGTTGGCGGGGCAAGGTGGTATTTTTTTTTCAATTCTTTGGTGCGGGCGTCCGCGCTTGGTTTTGTTACGGGGTCGTGTTGGTGAGCTCGATTATCAATATCGGTGCCGTTCCACCGTGATAATTGGAGCCATTACGCGATACCTCTTCTTCGGCAGACGAGGGCCGATGAGGGGATCCTGTAATGAAATTGGACTCAAAATTGATTCGTTTTTCGCGTATGATTCTCAATTCGTCGGTTTAGGTGTTCGATGTTTCGGTTTTCCGGGGTTGTGCACACTGCGCTCGATTACCAACGGTGCCGTACCACCTTGGTTGGTAATCGTATGGGCCAGTTGGCAACTTTATTCTTCTTCGGCTGACGCGGGCTGATTGAAGAATTCTGGGACCAAACGTTCGGATGGTCTCGCGTTCGAGGATCTTCGGAGGTGTTGTTTTTGACGGGTGGTGTGGACAATCGCGAGCTCACGCCATGTCTGCGAAACGCATCTCCGACTAGGATTAGCCATCGATGTCGGTATCTGTGTCTGGAGACCTCACGACATCGAGAAAGACCTGTAGTTTCTTTCGACACTGACACGGTCTTCCCCGGGACATCGTTTGGCTGGCGACCTGGAACCGGAGGGCAGTCAGGGTTAATATCAAACTACAGGTATTTAGGATTGTCTCTTAGCATGCTTTCAATGGATTACGTGAACTATCGCGAGTTCATGCAATGTCTGTGGAAGCCACGCCTGTTAGGTTATCCATCGATCTCGCACGGCGTCGAAACAGCCATCGATGTCGTGGGACATCGAGAAAGACCCGGAGTATTCTACGGCACTGGCGCGAACTTCCCCGGGAATGCGTCGGCCGGCCGGCGACCTGGATCAGGAGGACATTCCAGAGCCGTATTAAACAAAGGGTATGGAGGGTGCGAATGATTCGCATACGCCCGAGTAGAACGTAGCATTGTTTGGATCGCGGATCAAAACTGTATGAGTTGGGTATCAAAATTTCTCTTATGCGAAGTATCAGTCCCGGACCATAGGAGTAGGTGATTATCCGGGGCTGGCCAGGACAACGGGATTTGCGTCTTGGGTACTGCGAGCTCGGAGGGCCTTACGGCACCCTGCACCACCATCATTCGATGGGGAACTGGTACATTGCCTAAGAGGGGTCCTGAGATGACCGCGGTAACGGCTTCGCAAACGGGAACGGTTTCCTAGTGTTATCGTTTCTGTAGGCCACGAGCTCCATCAAAGAGGTTAGAGGCTGGTCGGCTGTTTTGGCTCGACCGATTTCGGTCTATATTATTCGTCGGGCTGCGTACCACCAGTACAATGTCCGAAGAATAATCTAAATTTAAAACGGTCGCCGAATAGGCGTACCGTAAGTTCCTTTGCCTCGACAATGGATGACTCATTTGGTTGTGCCCGCGATGTTCGCGCCTTGTCTACTGGTTACGGTCTAGCGAACATCGCCCGTGGTGAGTGATCTCCCTGGGTCAAGGTACTGCCTCGCTCGTTGAGGCAGTTGAAGAGTGTGTGAAGTGAGAATGTTGATTCGGATTGTTTCGCGATGCTACATTGTACTCGGGGTATGGGTTTTATTCGCTGCTTGAATCAGAATTTATTTTAAAAAAAATGTTTTTTCACATTTTGATTGAAATTATCTCTTTTGGCCTCTAGATTATAGAGTTATTCGAAGAAGAAAAAAATTTTAAAAAAGAAATGTTGAAAAAAATGTCAAAATGATGATTTTTATGAAAAATATAATTGAAAATTAAATTTTAAAATTTGTTTAAATAAAATTACATACAAATCGTTATTATTTTCGCGAAGCTCGAATTGATTCGTCGTCGTTAGTATCTAAACCTTCGAAAAGCACCCTTTTTATACCACTCAAGTATCCCTTATTTTTATCTAATCGTCTATTGATTGTAATTCGTAATTAAACCTGATTTTAATTAAGTTCATACTATTTGTTAAATTAAGCTGTTGACAATTTTGTTAAATATTATGTTACTTACTGCCTCGCTCGTTGAGGCAGTTGAAGAGTGTGTGAAGTGAGAATGTTGATCTGGATTGATTCGCGATGCTACGTTATACTCGTGAGTATGGGTTTTGTTCGCTTCTTTTATTAAAAAATTTCAAAATCATTTTTATTTTTTTGAAAAAATTGAAGAAAATAATAAGAATCAGTATTTTTTGGCCTCTGGGTAATAACACAATTTTTTTGTTGGTTGAAGCTCGAACTCAATCGTCGTCATTAATTAACGCCAAATTTAGCTTCCTTTTTTTATGATACTCATTTGGCCCAATTGTAATTTTTTAATTAAGCATGTAACTCTTTTGTCTTTTCGTATTCGCGCAAATCCTGTCGTTAGCAATAATTTGTCAAAATATGTTATTTATCTGTATATTATGATGTTGTTGTTGTTATTATTTATTATTTATGTAATAACCGATCACGGTTTTTCACTGTCTAGCGGCGGACAGTGTTTTTTAACCCAGATCGGTTAATATTAGTAGTTTTAGTATTGTAATTTTTTTTTTTTAAATGCCGCCTTGTTTCCTTTGCAAACAAGAACTTCGAACTCGAACGCCGAGGTGTTTTATTTTTCGAGTTTAATATTATTCTTAAACAAGCTACAAAATGATGAAAAATACTCTTTTCAGCTTGAATTAGTAAAAGAAGTCCTACCATGGACAAAATATCAACTATAGTAATGGTAGGTAAAAATGCCCGATAAAGTACTAGAATAGAGCTTTGAAATTAATCAAGTTCTTTTTTAAAAAAGGAAATTCAAAGCTTGGGTAATTTTCTACAATAGTAAGAGACGAATTTCTACAAAAAGTCGTAAATGGCACCGAAAGCTGTGAAAAAATGCAGTAAATATGGTAAATATTATTCGTAAGTGATGAGTGCATGCAAAAGCACACGACATCTCCATTACGTCAAAATAGTACTTGAAGAGCTATTCATCAGTGTTGAACTGAAACTTGATTTATTTCGTAATAAATTCAGAAGTGTCAAACAAGTTGCATACCATGTAAACTGTAGGAATAATTTTTTACCCAAAATATGGCACTTTTTCAAAAGTCATCGTACGTTGGTATTATTGAGGTGCTTTATGACTAGTTCGAAGTCGCTGAACACGATTACGTTGTCAGTTTTGAGCGTACTTCGTTGTGCCGGAAATAATGATTTAAAAAAATGAATTCCTGGTTTTTATAGGAAGGAGAGGTGAAAATTGAAAACTAATGGCAGACTCGTAATCAGCGTGGGCCGATTAGTCGAAAACCACTCTTATCTCATCGATTTATACCTTCCAGGATTGCCAACTTTGAAAAATAATTTTTTTTCTTTCGCTATGTTGGCAACATTGTTTGAAACAACTTTCAAATTTGAATTCTACGACCTCGCATTAGTAATAAATGACTCTTCAACCGCTTTCGAAGACTTCTTAGAAGCTTTAAAGCTCATTTAAAATTTTTTTGTATGTGGTGTTCATTGAGTTGCATACTCGATGCATTTGCAGGCAGATTCGAGAGATATTTTCAAAATGCGACGCTTTTTTAAAAATTATCGTATTTTTGTATTTTTAATGAGGATTATTACTAAGTCGAGGTCGCTGATCGCGAATATGAGCTTAATTTTCAATTCAACTTTCTCATTGTACTTCAAATGTGGATTTTTCGAAAAAAATTACTCGTTTAAAGGCGAAAGGAGGGTCAACATTGAAAAGTATAGACAGATACGGAATCAGCAAGGTTGAATTAATCGATAACGGTATTAATCTGAATTTTTTTTGAAAATTTTGAAAATTTCAAAGTCTTCTAACTCGGCGAGAAATCGACGTACAGCAAAACGGATAGCATTTTCGGAATCAGCGTGGTTGACTTAGTCGAAAAGTACTCCTATCTCAATTTTTTTGGAGGTCAAAAAAATCGAAAAAATCAACGATGGTTAACCTTCCTTTTTTTTTTGAAAAAAAACTTTTTGTTCCAGATCAACGTGTGAGGTGTTTGGGAGGGGGTAATCGGACCAGGCAAATCGAATGCCGTGATCAGTTTCCCGATCGGAGGCGAATTCGCTGAGATATGGACCATTTTCTGTAACTCAGGAACTATGCATCCGATTTGAAAACCGATGGCATATTGGTGTTCAGCGACTTGAAATTAACCCATATACCGAATTTCAGCTCGATCGGACCATGAATAACATTTTTTTTAAATTTATTAAAATTGAAGCAGAGAAGAGGCGGATTTTCGATTTTTTTGGAAATTTTGAAAAAAAGTGTCGGAAATTGGGCATCTAGGGGTCTAGACCAATAGAGTCGAACCCGACGATTGCAAATCTGCTTTCATTTTCAAAATCGGACCATTATTCGCGGAGATATAAGCGTTCAAAGTTTTTGGTCGGATATGACTCATCGAATCCGACCATACTTGGTACTTTATTAAATTATAGCAGCTTCCAGAATAGCTAGAAAAGTGTTTTTGATGTGGATTAGTACTATTTCAAGGTCGTAAAATTCAAATTTGAGATTTATTTGGAGCAGTGATGCCAACCTTTCGAGATAAAAATTTTATTTCGCGAAGTTGGCAACCCTGAACCGTGAAAATTGTAAATTTGAATTCTACGACCTCAAAATAGTCTATAAACCAAATTTCAGCTGAATCGAACCATAAACAAGAGCCTGGTGAATTTTTAAATTTCGACCCCTTCAATTAGTTTTTTTTTCAAAATTTGAAAAAAATTGTCGAAAATTGGCGATTTAGGGGTTTAGGCCGATAGAGTCGAACCCGACGATTGCAAATCTGCAATCAGATTCGAAATCGGAGCATTATTCGCTGAGAAACACGACCTCAAAGTTGTGGTATGCTAACTACCAATCAGAGCTCTTCATAACATCACAGTCCTTTGTTTTGTTCTTTTTGTAATATTTCAGCTTCCAGAATACTTAGAAAATTGTTTTTGATATCTAACGGTACCATTTCGAGGTCGTGGAATTCAAATTTGAAATTTGTTTCAAGCAGGGCTGTCAACTTGGCGAGATAAAATTTTCATTTCGCGAGGTTGGCATCATTGCTCGAAATAAATTGTAAATTTGAATTCTACGGCCTTGAATTAGTAATCAGCGACGTCTTATACGTCAAAAAACGATAATTCGCAAAAAAAGTGCTGTATTTTTGTATCAAAATTACTCCTGCAAATGCGTAGCTTATGCAACTTAATCGACACGTGGCTTCTTACCACCATAACAAACCAATAGATAGCGTTACCGGTATTAAATTATTGATTTTTATGTAATTTTCTCCTAGTAATTGATGAATTTATACAATTCTACGCCTACATATTGTTTTCCAATCAACTGATGGCGTTTGATTGGTATTGTACGTCATTTAGTAGGAGATTCATGAGATTATCCACATTTTGGAATTTGAAAAATTAATTCCATGGACAAATTCTAGGTAAAGCCGATTTAATTCGTACTTTACGTCGTTTCATTTCATCATGAGTGAATTTTTGCAGGGTAACACGTATACATTATCAATTTTTCTGGCTAATTAGTCGACTCAATAACACCGTCAGATCGTGATCGTGTACTAATTACCTTCTATAAACGGAAACGGCCATCTGACTTTTGTTTTCATCTGTAAAATCATGTTAAATATAATGGTCAATCTCGTGAAATAAAACACCGTTCGGACCTCCGAACCAAAAATTCTTTTTTCAAAAAAGCGGCATGAAAAAAAAAATACAAATCGGTATTAAAGTTAATAATGAACCGATCTGGGTTAAAAAACACTGTCCGCCGCCAGACAGTGAAAAACCGTGATCGGTTGTACAAAATAGAATAAATAATAACAATACAGAGAGGTAAATAACGTTGTAAGTAACATAATATTTAACAAAATTGTCAACAGCTTAATTTAACAAATAGTATGAACTTAATTAAAATCAGGTTTAATTACGAATTACAATCAATAGACGATTAGATAAAAATAAGGGATACTTGAGTGGTATAAAAAGGGTGCTTTTCGAAGGTTTAGATACTAACGACGACGAATCAATTCGAGCTTCGCGAAAATAATAACGATTTGTATGTAATTTTATTTAAACAAATTTTAAAATTTAATTTTCAATTATATTTTTCATAAAAATCATCATTTTGACATTTTTTTCAACATTTCTTTTTTAAAATTTTTTTCTTCTTCGAATAACTCTATAATCTAGAGGCCAAAAGAGATAATTTCAATCAAAATGTGAAAAAACATTTTTTTAAAAATAAATTCTGATTCAAGCAGCGAATAAAACCCATACCCCGAGTACAATGTAGCATCGCGAAACAATCCGAATCAACATTCTCACTTCACACACTCTTCAACTGCCTCAACGAGCGAGGCAGTACCTTGACCCAGGGAGATCACTCACCACGGGCGATGTTCGCTAGACCGTAACCAGTAGACAAGGCGCGAACATCGCGGGCACAACCAAATGAGTCATCCATTGTCGAGGCAAAGGAACTTACGGTACGCCTATTCGGCGACCGTTTTAAATTTAGATTATTCTTCGGACATTGTACTGGTGGTACGCAGCCCGACGAATAATATAGACCGAAATCGGTCGAGCCAAAACAGCCGACCAGCCTCTAACCTCTTTGATGGAGCTCGTGGCCTACAGAAACGATAACACTAGGAAACCGTTCCCGTTTGCGAAGCCGTTACCGCGGTCATCTCAGGACCCCTCTTAGGCAATGTACCAGTTCCCCATCGAATGATGGTGGTGCAGGGTGCCGTAAGGCCCTCCGAGCTCGCAGTACCCAAGACGCAAATCCCGTTGTCCTGGCCAGCCCCGGATAATCACCTACTCCTATGGTCCGGGACTGATACTTCGCATAAGAGAAATTTTGATACCCAACTCATACAGTTTTGATCCGCGATCCAAACAATGCTACGTTCTACTCGGGCGTATGCGAATCATTCGCACCCTCCATACCCTTTGTTTAATACGGCTCTGGAATGTCCTCCTGATCCAGGTCGCCGGCCGGCCGACGCATTCCCGGGGAAGTTCGCGCCAGTGCCGTAGAATACTCCGGGTCTTTCTCGATGTCCCACGACATCGATGGCTGTTTCGACGCCGTGCGAGATCGATGGATAACCTAACAGGCGTGGCTTCCACAGACATTGCATGAACTCGCGATAGTTCACGTAATCCATTGAAAGCATGCTAAGAGACAATCCTAAATACCTGTAGTTTGATATTAACCCTGACTGCCCTCCGGTTCCAGGTCGCCAGCCAAACGATGTCCCGGGGAAGACCGTGTCAGTGTCGAAAGAAACTACAGGTCTTTCTCGATGTCGTGAGGTCTCCAGACACAGATACCGACATCGATGGCTAATCCTAGTCGGAGATGCGTTTCGCAGACATGGCGTGAGCTCGCGATTGTCCACACCACCCGTCAAAAACAACACCTCCGAAGATCCTCGAACGCGAGACCATCCGAACGTTTGGTCCCAGAATTCTTCAATCAGCCCGCGTCAGCCGAAGAAGAATAAAGTTGCCAACTGGCCCATACGATTACCAACCAAGGTGGTACGGCACCGTTGGTAATCGAGCGCAGTGTGCACAACCCCGGAAAACCGAAACATCGAACACCTAAACCGACGAATTGAGAATCATACGCGAAAAACGAATCAATTTTGAGTCCAATTTCATTACAGGATCCCCTCATCGGCCCTCGTCTGCCGAAGAAGAGGTATCGCGTAATGGCTCCAATTATCACGGTGGAACGGCACCGATATTGATAATCGAGCTCACCAACACGACCCCGTAACAAAACCAAGCGCGGACGCCCGCACCAAAGAATTGAAAAAAAAATACCACCTTGCCCCGCCAACGATCAACGGTTCCAATTCAGGCACCTAAACGCGAATAATACCGAATCGAAGACAACGAAAATATACAAACGCGATCGAAACTGCGAACGATAATCAATTTTCAAATCAAACACCAGTTTTCAAAAAACAATTAAAGGGACGTCATTTGCAAAAAAAACATCACCTGTAAAATTAAAATATCGATCTAGGTACCTATTGATCCGCCAATGTAATGTATATATCAACTTCTGGCAATAAAAAAAATATCCCAAGGGGTATATCAATTTCACATCAATCTTATAAGTATATTCACCGTAATCAAATGCCAGATTTCAAACAATAATCGACGTGATGCTAATCTGCAAATTGAAACTATTGATCTAGGTACTATCGCCAATTTAATATTGCTCGTCAATTTGGCAATTTAAAAAATCGCTTCCAGCGAAGATAACGTAAAGCCTTGAAAAAAAATAATCACGAGGGAAAATATCCAGGGCACAATCTCGAAAATTATTCAACACCAGTGTAATATGAGTATACTCCCGAGTTCTTAATAAATTTGTAAAATAATCGAGGAGAGTGGAATCTGTGAATGATCTACAAAAACATTACGAAGTGGGCAGCTGGTTTGCCATCGCGAGTACTTGAAAATATAGTCGAGGCTCATTAACCAGTGAAAAAATATAGACGGTTGCTGGTTTAGTAAAGCGAAATGCCTCGTTGATTCTTGATCAATAAAAAAATTCATCAATATTACGTCGACATACCACAGCATTCCACGAAAACAGATACGACGATGATTTCGTTGTGTCGTAGGTACAATGAAGGTAGGCAGCAACAGGTATTCGTACTCTTATCATAAGCCGGAATCAAAACAAAGTTCTTCGAATACGTTCAACGTTGATTGTTGTGCGAGTGTGACGATGATGAAGCTTTCGAAAGAAAAGTTCGCAGAAGCCATTGAAGTCTTGATAATGGTCTCGTACCATATACGTTCACGTTCGTCGAATATAGCTGCCAAAAAAATAAATAAATAAATAAAATAAACAATCAGTGATACCTACAAATATTTGAACCCCACAACAAAAGATGAAAATTTCGTAAAATTTGAAACATAAAAAAGGTACAATTTCGACTACAAAAATTACCCCTGTCAAAATTTCATCTTCGAAATGATTTGAAAAATACAACAACGAATATTGCTCAGGTTGAAATCAAACACGTCATCTTTTTTCGTGTTTTTGAACGGTTGTTATTCTTTGATCGATAATCTACTCTTTACAAAACGTAGCATCAAAATGAGCTAGCGAAATACCCCACTGATTCGGATTCTTTCATTTCGAAATTATTTGTATATTTGATAAGCTTGGAAAATACTTCCATATGAAATAAATAGTTACCAGTGAAATGATCAGCCGGATATTCCCTGGTTCAATAATTATTATTCTGCAACACGACGAACGAATCGAACTGTCAAAATTCTCTATTTCAGAATGAACCTCTGCTGGCATTTAGAATCGCTCACCATTCTGTAGCTATAGGTATTTCCACAGCATTTCACCGTTGATGAAAACTAGCTCGAACTACGAACCTGCATACGAGAAAAAATATGATTAAAAATCACTCGAAATGCGTTATTTCATCAACACAAATCTAAATAATACGTAGTGTATTTTCTCGAAAGAATGAATTTTGATCTTACGAGTAGGTAGTTTCAAAAAGTAATGAACGAAATGTACACCGAATTTTCATCGTTCATTCGCAACTAATCAAATATTATACCGCTTTGAAAGTTATAATCGGACGTAAGTATTCTAAAACTCAAGGTAGAAAAAAACATAATCGATGGACAGTTTTTTCTGAATAAAAGAAATTTAGAAACGTTCTTTTACGGATGAAATAAAATCAAGAATAAATTTAGGGGATGAAAAAATTGCAATTTTTTGAGAGTGGAAAAATTCAACAACAGAAAAATGAACAATTAAAAAATTGACGCCAAAAAAGAAAAAAAATTGAATTGAGAAGTTAAAAAATCGACTGATAAAAATATTTCAAAATCAAAAATTCTTACACAAAAGAAAAGTAAAATTGAAACAAAAAAACAAAATTCTAACAAATTTGGGAGATTTTTTCAATTCCAATAGTTTTGGAAATTTCTCAATTTTTTTCAACCCGACAACTGTAGGGTTTCTCGAGTAATTATTTCGAAAAAAAAATATCAATTTTGTGAAAATTTTATTGGCCGAAATTTTATTTTCCAATCAATCTTTATTCAATTTAACCAAATTTGGGCATTTTTCTTCAATTCCAGAAGCTTTGGTAATTTCATCGTTTTTTTCAACCCTACAACTGTAGGGTTTCTCGAGTGTTTTTATTTAGAAAAAAAGCTATCAATTTTGTGAAAATTTGAAATTATTCGCCAAAGCAAATTGTTTTCAATCAATTTATTTAATTCTACATAATTTGGAAAATTTTTTCAATTCCCGAAATTTTAGCAATTTTTACAATTTTTTTAACCCAACAACTATAGGGTATCTCGAGTAATTATTTCGAAAAAAAATTATCAATTTTGTGAAAATTTAAATTTATTGATCGAAATAAAAATTTTTCAATCAATTTTTATTCAATTCTACCAAATATGGACATTTTTTTTCGATTCCATAAGCTTGAGCAATTTTTACAATTTTTTCAACCCTACAACTGTAGGGTTTCTCGAGTACTTATTTCGTATTTTTTTTTTTTCAATTTTATGATTCCTAATTTGAATTTATCGAAATAAATTTTTTCCAATCAATCTTGTTTCAATTCAACCAAATTTGGGCAATTTTTTTCAATTCCATAAGTTTTGGCAATTTTTACAATTTTTTCAACCCTACAACTGTAAGGTTTCTCAAGTAATTATTTTGAAAAAAATTATCAATTTTGTGAAAATTTGAATTTAGGAGTCGAAAACTTTTTTTCCAATCAATCTTCATTCAATTCAACTAAATTTGGGCAATTTTTTTCATTTAGGAAAATTTTTGCAATTTTTACAATTTGATTTTTCCGAGTTCAGATACCTTTTCATAGAGCGCCTCACATTTCTAAAAATTCACTTATTGTAATTTATTCTTAATTTTATTCCAATTCACTTTATTTTCAGGTTTTATTTTTATTTTTTAATGCTTCGAGTTTTTCAAAAGTTTCTATTTCATTCTAATTTTTTCCTTCAATTAAAAATAAAACCTGAAAATAAAGTGAATTGGAATAAAATTAAGAATGAATTGCAATAAGTGAATTTTTAGAAATGTGAGGCGCTCTATGAAAAGGTACCTGAACTCGGAAAAATCGAAATAGATTTTTTTAGCTTATCTGAAAGAGAATTTCTTCCTGCGTAATATAAAACAAAAAAATCGAAAATTGACCGAGATAAATAACACTTTGAAGTTCTCACATGGAAAACGGATGATGGGAGAAAAACGCTCCGAAATTGCGCCAAAAGTATTTTTTTTGAGAATCCAATCAAAAAGTGAATAATCAATTTTTTCGATTTTTTTGCTCTCCTGAAAAATTTGTTTTTCCGAGTTTAGGTATCTTTTCACAGAGCGCCTCACAAATATTAATTTTGAAAGCTGAAATAAATTCGATAATAACTGAAAAAATGAACGAAATAAAAGTTGCTGAAGATTAAAAAAAACATTGAGTAAAAGTTAATATGAAAAAATTCAAACTTGAGGAAAATTGAATATAAAAATGAAATTAAAAACATGTTGAAAAGTGAAATAAAAATATCCAGAAAGAAAATATATAAAACGAGAAATTTTATTAAAAGTTACTTAAAAAAAAATGCGCACGTCAAAATAACCGATGAATAAAATAAACTAAAATAAAAATATAAAAATTATTGGAAAAATTGATTGACTAATGGAAATCAAAAACTTCGAAAAATTGAAGATCGGTTAGAGGTTGGTCGATTTTGTGAAATTTAAAAATTAATCAGTTCATCGAAATCGAAAATACGAGTATATGGGATTCTGGAAAAATCAGTCTATTTACCTAAACCAAATTAAAAATTTTCAAGTACCTAAATCAAAAAATTTATCGATATATCAAAATAGAAGAGCTAAAAAAATTAACGAAAAAAAATTAATTGATTTACATACTTATTGAAAATGAAAAAAAAAAACAATACCTACATTAAAATCTAAAAATTTATCAAATTGAAAAAAATTGTGATTAGGTAATTGAAAATTACTGAAATCAAAAAAAAAAAAAAAAATGAAAATTTATAGAAAAATCGAACGATTTGAAATCGATTTTTTTAATTCAAAAATTCAAGATTCATGATAATTTTGTCGATTAATCAAAATTGAAAATTTTATAAAAATAAAAAAAATAAGAGATCAATATAAAAATAAGTTGAAATCGAAAATTATTACAAAACAAATTAATCCAAATTGATGATTATTAGAAAATTTGATCGATTCATCGAAATCGGAAATTTTATGAAATTAAAAATATAGACCGATGGGGAAAAAAATTGATCCACTAATGTAAATCGAAAACTATGAAAAATTGAAGATTCATTAAAGGTTGATCGATCAAGTGAAATCGAAAAATTAATCAATAAATCTAGATCGAAAATTATATGGGATTATGGACAAATCAGTCCATTTACTTAATAGTTAAACCAAATTGAAAATTTTCAAGTAGGTAAATGGAAAAATTGATCGATATGTCAAAATTGAAGAATTTAAAAAATTGAAGTTAGTCAACCTCACTAAGAAAAATTAATTGATTTATTGAAAACGAAAAAACAGCCGATACATAAAAATCGAAAAATTTATCGAATTGAAAACTGACTGGTCGATTTACTGAAATTAAAAAAAAAATGAAATTTATAGAATACCAAATCGGACCATTTATCGAAATCTAGTTTTTTTTTTCATTCAAGAATAATTGAAGATTGATAGAAAATTTTGTCAATTTATCAAAATTGAAAATTTCATTTTATAAAATTTAAAAAAAATGAGAGATCAATATGAATATAAGTTTATTAAATCGAAAATTATAAAAAAAATAATAATTCAAATTGATAATTTATTGGAAAATTTGATCGATTTATTGAAATCGGAAATTTAAATAGACCGATGAAGAAAATTAGTTTATACCTAAAAAATCAATATCTAATTGATATGAAATCGGCGACTTTATCGAATTCTAAAATATTATCGAACAAAAAAATTGAATTTTCGCACAAAAAAACTAAAAAAATTTATCGAAACCTGAACTGCGAAGATTGTTGGAAAACTGATCGAATTATCGCAATCGAAAATGCTACAGAACTGGGAATGATGAAAAAAGTTAACCCCCGGCTCTAAGTACGATAAACTACATCAACAAATTTTCTAACCTACAAATGAACTTAAAAAATTGAAACAAAAATTGGGGAAATTATTTTCTCTAAAAAAACAAGAGGAAAAAAGTGAAGAATCTCTTATGAACAAAACGGAGAAATATTTTTTTCTCGAATGAAATTGAACTGAAAAAAATTGCGAATTTTTTTGAGAACAAAAAGAATTAAGTGATTTGAAAAAATGTGAAAATAGGGGAATTGAACGGAAAATAACAATTTGTACATTAAAAACCAAAAATTGGTAGGGGAGGGAATGTCGAATTGTCGAATCATAAGTTTGAACTAATTGATAGATTAGATACGAGTAAGTATAAAAATAGAAGAAAAACATGTCAAAATTGAAAATTCGTAAAATAAAACGAAGAAGATGCGAAAAATCAAATAAACTAGATAAATTTTTTTAGAACTGCCAACTTTATTAATAGGTTGAAAATCTTTTACTTTCAATAATGATTTTTTTTATAAATCGAAACAAATTCTAAAAAGGTAATAGGTGGATCTGAAAAATGGCCAATTTTGAAATAGATACCATAAAATTGGAAAAATTCACTAATTAATCAAAAGAACGGTAAAAAGATTTTCAAAAAAATTAAAATTTACTTATTCAGGTAATCTTATATACTACTCAAAACTAACAAATTTGAAAATTAGAACAAACTTGACAAATTCTAGAAAACGAAAAAATCCTAAGAATTTTCAAATATTATTGAAATATTGAAAAATTACAACAAAAAAATTGGTCAACTTAAAAAACACTGCAATTTGCAAATATAAAAAGAAGTATCAAATTTCGGAAAATTGGCCAATTATTAAAATGTGAAAAATCAGCAAATTTAAAAAAAAAATTACTACAGAAAATTTGAAAAATCTGAAAAAAAAAATCTCAACTTTGAAAAAGTTTAGAAAATTACCAAATTGAAAAAAACACGACTGATTTCCATCAATTACTAGAATAATTATTGAGAGAGAGTTGGGTATTAAAAAGTTGCAAATCTTCTTGGAATAAAACAAAATTTTTTGGATTAAAAATTTTTTTCTCAGTTTTTCATTCTTTTCGGAAAATTCTTCAAGTAGCTACCTACCAAATAAGAATAAAATTCTGGGAAAGAAGTCCAAATTGTCAGAATATAATTTTTTTTTTGGAAACATCGAAAAAAATTATAACCCATATTCAAAATAAGGTCATACAATAAAATTTGAAAAAAAGAATTCGAATTAATTAACATACCTAATTTTTATCAATTTTTCATGAGAAAAATATTTTCTAAATCACATTTGGGGGGAGGGCAAAAATATCAATTTTTTAAAACAAAACAATCTCACTTTTCGTTTTCTAGTGTAAAAAAAGGTCGCAAATTTTTGGGAATAAAAATTTTCGGGGGGGGGGGGGGGATTTTCAATTTTTCATGGTAAAAATTAGGTAGTTATTCGCTTTTTAAAAAAAAATCCTTATTTCGATGAAACGGAAAAAATCAATAACCAAAAAAGTAGAAAATTTGAAATCTCTTTAAAAAATCTGTACACTAAAGCACCGAAGATGGAAGTCCAATTTTTTTCGACTTCGAGATTTTTATTGTTTATGAACCTACAAGTGTCAAAAATTCGAAAAACGTAAAAACCTCGAAGTTGAAAAAAATGTGACTTCCATCTTCGGTGCTTTAGTGTACAGAAATATGAAAAAAGTAATACTTCCAGAAATTGAGAATATATAAAAACAGAAAAATTTAGTAAAATCGCTTTACTTTTGAAAAGTGAAAATCTCGTGTAAAATGCAAATAACGAAAATATGAAAAAATTTAAAATATTTAGAAAACTAGAACATCTTCGAAGTTGGGTAACGTTTGAAAGGTTGATATAAAATTTTGATAAATCGGCAATTTAAAAATATGAATAATTGATGTAAAAAAAAAAAAACTAAGTAGATAATTTTACAAACCAGACAAATTAAAAAAAATTGTATGGAGTTGATAAATTTTGAAATATTGAAAAAAGAACCAAATAAAAAAATCTCAAACTTTTCACGAGTCTTGGTAACATTCGAAAGGTTGATATTTTGGATTACCTAGCTAAGAAAAAAACACAAAAATACGAGTTTTTCGGAAACTGGAAAATTTTTGATAAATCAGCAAATTTATAAAGCATGAAAAATTTGTAGGTATGCAAAAATTACGCTAATTTTACCAAATAGTCAAGTTTCGAAAAATTGTGTAGAGTTGGTAAATTTTAAAATTTTGAAAAAGACTAATTTTAAAAAAATCCCAAACTTTTCACGAGTCCAACTGTTGGAGTTACACTTGGAGTAATTTTTCAATAAAATAAAATAAAATATATTATAAATACTTTCAAAAATAATAAATAAATTACCTCAAAAATCTGTCTCGGTCCTATGCCGAATATGGAGATCTCTGGTTCATGAAGCTGAACAAGATTGGCAGTTCCATTAGTCTTCCGTTGAGGTCTGTCAAGTGTAATTCGGTAACCATTAATCGCTCGAATGTGGACGTCCACCATAATATGGTGCGATTCAACATCTAATTTGAACAAAAGAAAACAACAAATCAATTAAAATCGATAACTACTCGTTTTACATTGAGACAGAAAACATGAATATGTACAGACAAAAATGTTTAAAATTCCAAAAGAAAATTGTCCAAAAAAATAAAATGTTTTATCAAACTCTACGTCGAAAAGAATCATATTTATCTTACTGTCAAAGAAATTTCATAGCGCAGAATACACATCTTTTTACAAATTAATGAGAATAATTTGAAAGGTTTGTTATAAACACAAGAACGTTAACTAGTCATTTTTGTCAATTACTTACTCATATTGTTCTTTGAGAAAATCATTAGTCCATAAAACCGAAACAAAATTCACACAGGATCACAATTGAACACGAAAAAGACGCCGCGACGCTGACGCCATAATGAATTCTCAATCAACGTTTACGATCACGTATTGTATCAAGTACGACAATTTTCAAACGGTTCGATTTCTTTTCTAAATGATATCGAATTGAATTACATTATTTCGAAATCAACGAAGGAAATGCACGCCTAATTACGTTAATTAACCAACATTAATACGAAAATTCTAACAACAAACCACTTGACTGGCCATTTGCAAAGTGCAAACTGAAACAGGAAATTTTTTGAAATTGATCTGTGACGCAACACCCGTTCCAATCGGTGACATCACAAACTAGTTCGGTAATTTCTCGTATTTACCGAGTATTTACGAATAACCATGAATAACGTTATTTTTTTATTTTATTTTTTTTAATAACTTCGTATAAACTATTAAAAATTAATTTTTTACGGATCAAAACATACCATTATTGACTGGTAACCACTAATTCGATGTCTTCGCTTCTATTGATTATTCTCATTTCTTTATTGCGGATTTATCCGCAAGTGCTACTCTTGTTTTTTTTAATGAGGGGGGATTTTTTCGAAGTTTTGTCATTTTGTCCGAGAGTCGGTGTGACGTCTGTGACGCACTGACGCGACTCCTATCGGCAGCGCTAATGAACTATCGTCGATTTTGCCCGAATGATAACAAAATTATTGATAAAGAATTTCAATGGTGAAAATTTTCAGAGCATTGCGATTGCGAATTTATACGAAACGATTGGCGCTTAAGTTATTGTCAGAATCAAAGTAACAAGTAATATGTTTTGAAAAAAATGGTAAGTAACGTTCAACAGACCTAGCGATTGCAGCGGAGATATCTCGCCATTTATAGTTGCTGTTATGCTAAACTTGAGATAAATCTTCTGAGGCGAATGATTTCATTTTCAGGCTTCTAATTTGATATTAGCTGGTCTTGGATTGGCGGCTGCGGGCTTTGTCGGCAGATACATCGTACGAGCTTCTCCGCAAATCTCAAAAACCATGAGTGAATCGTTGAAAGTTCTTTCCAGTTTCGAATCATCTGTAAGTAGTAAAACACTAGTTTATTGCTAGAGAAAAATTATCTCTATAGCTATATTGTTCATTATCATTAATCATTCTAATACATAATTATTCGCGATTTGTTATGTCAAGAGTTTTGCCAATAGTAAATACTACAAAGGCGGTTTTGAACCAACAATGACCAAGAGGGAAGCTAGTTTGATATTAGGCGTTTCACCAACTTCATCCAAACTCAAAGTGAAGGTATGTCGAGATTTTTCTACTTCTCCGTAGTTCGATTATCGCTTAATTCGTTTTTATTTTACAGGAAGCGCATAAGAGAATTATGTCTTTGAACCATCCGGATCGCGGCGGTTCGCCGTATATCGCAGCGAAAATAAACGAAGCAAAGGATTTATTAGAAAATAATAAGTAAATTCATTTTACGTTTTAAAATCCATCTTGCTATACTTGCAAGTAACTGTCGCTTCAGTGTGTTATATTTCTGTAGATATTGTATTAAAATAAATAGTTGATGTGAAATATTAAAGAAAAAAAACCAATGTATCGATTGTAAAGTTGTTTTCATTTCATGCGCGGAATTCTTCTAGCGATATTCTCACATCGAAACCGAAAACATGACCGTAAGCAAAAACAGTACAGTGTACAGATTTCCGTTTCTGTCGTTCGCTTGAAAAATTCATAGCAACCACTCGGTAATCAGTAATCGAGTCTCTTCGTAATAAACCATTTCTTCCGATATACTCGAGTAAAAATATATTTTCAAAAGATCCGAACGTGCCAGTAGTAAGATGACACCTAATCTTTTGAAATTTGAATGCCCCCCAACCATGTTTACGCGTGAAATTAATCAAGATTTTGCAATAATGCAGTTATAGAAAATTTTCAGTTCATGAGTATTGACTTCACGTAAGTAGGTCTCCAGGTACAGTACCATAAGAGATGAAGACGCAGAAAAAAAAAAGAATAATTATATTTCATTCATTATAACACCGTATAGGCTAAAGAAGTCCGTTCGACAGCCATTAAAACTCGTCCATTTGTCTTTCGATACAACAGCTTCATTATAGCTTCGTTCGCCTTCAATTGTGGGTGTAAGAGGCAAAATTCGTTATCTTGGCATTTCTGAAGAAGTGATATTGTTGAAATTTTTTCATGAAAAACACGTTAGCGCTATCCGAATTATCCGAGGTACTAAATTGTTATTTTTTCATAGTCATCGATAGTGAACGATAGAGAACCATAAACACTGGTCCCGACCAGTGTCCATGGTTCTCTACATATAAATAGTTATTAGTGTCAAAACCAAAGCACCATGCAAAAAATAAATAAATTAAAAATTATGGCTAGCTCTTGCGCTATAAAAATTTCAACAATACCGCTTCTGTACGAAATCTCATACTCCGTTCAATGATGAAAATACCTACTTACTCATCGCACCGGTGAAATCGATTCCTCCATTACAATATGTTCGCGTTCACTGCTGGTACTTTAGCTTTCTTCAATCATAATAACTAAAGAGAAATGAAAATATGACATGGTTTGGTTAGTAAAATTATAAAATTAGAATCATTCAGTTCGTTGCAATCTCGCACAATCGTGACACTATCGTTTAGTTCACTCAATTTGTTTATACGAGTGTGGATCATGATTGTCGAATTTCAAGATTTGATATTCAAAGTTGAAGGGGAGGGAGGGGCCCGATCGAAATTTTTGTAATAACCAAAATTATTTCTAAAAATGCAAGCTACAATTTTTGTTGAAAAATTTTATTTCAGAACCCAACTCATATTATGCGAAATTGGAGGGGAGGAATGTAATCGAAAATTTTAAGGTAAG
The DNA here is from genome assembly GCA_959613365.1 of Balanococcus diminutus. Lineage (NCBI taxonomy): Eukaryota > Metazoa > Arthropoda > Insecta > Hemiptera > Pseudococcidae > Balanococcus > Balanococcus diminutus. Next base: position 62,287,759 of record OY390716.1, on the reverse strand, counting down.
AAAAATCATTTTCGAGACCTCAATCTACAACTTTCATTTGAAAAATTTTTCAATTGGACCTCTCCCCCAATTTTGAAAACGTATCTACGGGATGTTAGGCGAAATCGGAGGAGAGGGAAGGATCCAATTGAAAATTTTATTATGACCGAAATCATTTTCAGGATCCAAATCTACATACAACTTTCATTTTTGAAAAAAAAATTAATCGACCCCCTTCCTCGCTCACTCCTCCAATTTTTAATTAGTACGGTCTTCCTTCAGTTCTTCGTAGTGTTATGCAAAACCGACGAGGAGGGAGGAGTCCAGTTGAAAAAATTTTCAAACAAAAGTCGTAGATCGAAGTCCTAGGAATGATGCTGATTATTACAAAAATTTCGATTGGGCCTCTTCCTCCAAGGCAAATTTTGAATATCAAGTATCTAGCTATCTACGTAGTATATTGGACTTGGCAAATTTCAACAACAATCCACGTCCATGTAAACAAATTGTGCAAACTAGACACTGGTGCAGAACACTACAACCTACAACATAAAAATATGCAATGTGAAAATTTTCGACTTATACATACCTACGTATACGTTCACACGAGCTAGGAAATCTTCGTTCGTAAGCTGATGAAGCTCTGAGATAGACGTATGCCATGCCATCATTTTATTCAACCAGCTGAAAAATAAATACCATCGTATTAGTTCAAAACTCGTGACATAAAAGCTGGAATTGAAACGACACGTATTTCATCTTTAAAAACTCATCACCCACATATTTAGGTAAGTATTTTTCAAGTACCCAAAAATTGAATTAAATTGAGAAAACAAAACTTCGAATTCTCGACTATTTTCGCAATATGCGTAATTACTCGTATACATTTAAGGAGAATGGAAACACTTTAAATATATTTATTTCGGACGAAAATCATGTCAATAATCGCCGAGAAAAACTTTTCCAACGTTTACGTTACGAAAAAATTGGTAATTAAGTAAGTAATTTGCACCTTTTGTGCGATCAAGTATTAAGATTATTATATGGTAATGCAATGAGAGTATTATCGTTAATGTTACGATAGGAAAAATTCAAATTCTTCGAATATGTTTCGGGGGGGGGGGGGGGGGGGGGGGGGGGATTAGCTCCTCGTTACGACTTACGATCACCTCTTGTTTGGCAACTACATATTCTATTATTAATTTATGGCCAGCTTCGAATTGAAATCCATTTTAAATGGCAACAGCAATTAGTATTTATGTTCCTGCAACGATAACACTAAATTCTCATCGTTCAGTTAGGTGTAGGTAAATATTTTGTAAGTTTAATTTTTGTACATTATATACTCGAGCAAAAAAGTTCAACTAGTTACTAAGTGTCGAAGATTTAAGAAAAAAAGATGTATCTACCATCTATGTATTACCATTTTTTACCAATCTCAGTTGATTATTCGAGTCAGTTTTATTTCAAACCAACTTACGTACAACGTAATTTTAGTGAAAAAAAGTTTCCAAAACCGACGTGCATACTTCGGTTTGGTACTTAAATTATTATTTGCAATGAAAAATTTTAAAACACTTTGATTTAATCGCAGCTCAAAAGCGATACTCCATTAATTATCGAATGTAAAAATAAACATTTAAAAATAAAAAAATGAATAACGAATGCAGTTTCAATTTAACGTTGAATTCGCAAAAAATCTGCAGAGTTGTATAAGATTTGAAAAATTTTTGGTATCGGTAACGAATAAAATAAAAAAATAAATAAAAATTGAAACGTCGACACATTTTAAAAAACAACAAAATCTTTACGAACTATAATATATTGGGGAAGTGGGAAAGCAACAAAGGTTAAAAATCCAGAGTTGACTCGAGATTATGTATTGGAAAAAAAGACACTATACTTTACTTTTCCACTCAAAACAAATCAGTCTTCTTTTCTGTAATACGAATATCAGGTTTTCGATGATAGATGAATATGCTTGAATGAAAACGCATCCTATTTGCGCGTAAGTGTGGTATGTGTCATGCGGGCAGATACTAGATACATGTAGGTAAACAATTCAAAAAAGAAGCCAGCAGCGCTAGCACGAGTATGGGCAAAGTTACGCTTTTGTTGGCTCTTTTAAATATTCAATTCTTCTTACGCACTTCCACCATAATTAATACCCAAAAGAAAAAAAGGAAAATGCATTTCAAATGAATTAAAATCGGTAGGTCTAGGTACCAAGCTAGGTCGAATAACCATTCGAAACGAGTTTCATTGATGCTAGAATTTAAAATCAAATAATTGAAATTTAAAAACATAGCTATACTTGTACCAATAACATCAAAATACCATTTAAAAAAATAATAATAAGTACCTATAGGTGTACCTGTTTTTTCTTTCACCATAATACACCTATATACGAGTCAAACTCGATAAATAAGAGTGGTATTCTTCAAAATATATCTACCGAACATCTGTTTAACTAATCTCGTCATCAATGTTCGTAGTATTTCAAAAAAAAAAAAAAAAAAAAAAAAAAAATTGTCTCACGTAAGGGTGCAGAAAAACGGCGAAGATCAAAAAAAAAATTTTTTTCTTTCTTTAAAAATCAGGCACACGATGCCTCAATAACTTATCAAATATCATTATTAGTAAAAACTATAGCAAGCGGATTCAATTTCAATAATAAAACGTTTCTAAAAGAGGCATTTAGATTTCAGCCTTATCCGCCCAAAATAAAAAAAATAAAAAAATAAAATTGAAAAAAGTCACGAAATTACGGACTTGAAAAGCTTTCAAAAACGTATCGAATGATGAAAAAATCAAAAATATCCAATTTTATTAACGTAATTATTATGGAATTATTTCAATAACTTCGTCTCGTTAATCTGTACGCATTTCAGCGTTATAAGCTACTGGTAATTTTCTTTTTAACGCATCTCACTCGGATGCGTGCAACAATGAGTACGTAAAAATACAAAAATTAAAATACCTTTAATAGTGAATAATTCGTACATAACTATAAAATAAAAGTATTTTCTTTACCAAATCGTTTCTAAGCATGTACAATTGGGAAACAAAAACAAAAACGTTGAAAAAAAAATTTAGTAACTTATTTGCATTATGTCAGTTGATTCCAGAAATACGTTGTAATCATTTAAAAATATTAAAAAATAGTAATAATAATAGTAAGTACACGATTAAGAGGGGGAAAAGAAAATTAAAACAAATTACTCTAGCTCAGCTTAGAAAACAGCTGATTTAAAAGTTTAAAAATACATACAAACGAATTTCAATAATATAGCTTCGCTAAATTAAATTTAGTACTTCTCTCATGTGCCTACTGTTGTACTAGTAGCCCTATTCCTATCGTTCGTTTTTCTCACGAAACTCGCGCTCTAATAATTATTTATAGTATTATACGTTTGTCGAGTTTCAACGAATTTCAATACATACATCTACCTTACATTTAGTATAAGTTATAAAATTTACTTAAAACACACGATCGTATATTTTCGATGGAATTTTAAAATCGCGATCGAGTAAGTATATCTCGTCACTCGAGATTCGTCACCGTAATTAATTAAAAAAAAGAATTTAATGGAAAAATAACTCGTATCGCGTTGTCTCTAATTAGCGAACTACGAACCTAGATTCGAGTGTCACTTACCTAATCCATAGCATGAAAATTTTAATACGAATAATTATTGTACGCTCCTAGTGGTTGACCGTAACTTGAATCTGAATAAAACATACATACAAAATCTAGCTTAGCTATTTTCATAAACGCAATCCATGTTTGTAACACTCGAATAGATAATTTTTCCAACTTATAGATTATACCTTACATAAGATCAAATTCCTACAATCGAACGTCACGTAACTTTCAAATTAACTTTATTGGGCCCAATTTCGAAATATTATGTACTTATTATAAATTACTCGAATCGTAAAAAAAAGGAAAAAATGAAAATATTGTTCTAGACTGAGAAAAAAATTGCATTCGTTAAATCGAATAGGAAAAGATGAATTTTTGGGAACAATTTTTCAGACAGCTGTAAGTTTTTAGATTACTTTTTTTAAAACGTTCACAAAATACGTATAAACAAAATCAAATTTGTACTTTACCTTGTACAGGAGCGCCATATCCGGAACAGTCTCCGTACGAATAATCGTCGTATCCTGCTTGAGAATTGGAGTACCCAGAGTTCGAATATCCGCCATAAGAGTCGGCTGATCCTGTCGATAAGAAGACGATAAAAATTTAAATGACGTAAAACAACAGTAGGAGAGGGGGAGGGGATCAGAAAGCGTGTTACCAACAAGCGTCTATGGATACAAAATGTGTCACAGTTTACTCTATTGAATTTTACGAAGTCCAGCGCCTGCACTACATAGATATTGGATATCAAAATTGGAGAGGAGTGAGGGGTTCAATCAAAATTTTTGTCATAACTAAAATTATTCATAGAACTTAAAGCTACAACTTTTGTTTGAAAAAATTTTCAGATGGACCCCTCCCTCCCCACCAATTTTGGATAATGTAACTTGAGTTGGTCAAAATGAGTTACATTATCCAAAATTGGTGGGGAGGGAGGGGTCCATCTGAAAATTTTTTCAAACAAAAGTTGTAGCTTGAAGTTTCATGAATAATTTTGGTTATGACAAAAATTTTGATCGGACCCCTCTGCCACGACCAATTTTGGATAATACAACTTATTTTGACTTACTCATGTTACATTATTCAATATTGGTGGGGAGGGAGAGGTCCAATTGAAAAATTTTTCTAACAAAAGATGTAGCTTGAAGTTCTATCAATAATTTTGGTCATGACAAAAATTTTGATTGGACCACTCTGTCCCGACCAATTTTGGATAATACAACTTTTTAGACTTAATCAAGTTGTATTAATCAAAATTGGGAGGGAGGGAGGGAGGGGTCCATCTGAAAAAATTTTCAAACAAAAGTTGTAGCTTAGAGTTCTATGAATAATTTTGGTTATGACAAAAATTTTGATCGGACCCCTCTGCCACGACCAATTTTGGATAATACAACTTATTTTGACTTACTCATGTTACATTATTCAATATTGGTGGGGAGGGAGAGGTCCACTTGAAAAAATTTTCTAACAAAAGATGTAGCTTGAAGTTCTATGAATAATTTTGGTCATGACAAAAATTTTGATTGGACCACTCTGTCCCGACCAATTTTGGATAATACAACTTTTTAGACTTAATCAAGTTGTATTAATCAAAATTGGGAGGGAGGGAGGGAGGGGTCCATCTGAAAAAATGTTCAAACAAAAGTTGTAGCTTAGAGTTCTATGAATAATTTTGGTTATGACAAAAATTTTGGTTGGACCACTCTGCCCCGACAAATTTTGGATAATACAACTTATTTTGACTTAATCAAGTTGTATTAATCAGAATTGGGAGGGAGGGAGGGACGGAGGGAGTGGTTCATCTGAAAAAATTTTCAAACAAAAGTTGTAGCTTAAAGTTCCATGAATAATTTTAGTTATGACAAAAATTTTTATTGAACCCCTCCCTCCTCTCCAATTTTGAATATCCAGTATCTATGTAGTGCAAGTGCTGGACTTGGTAAAATTCAAGAGAATAAATGTGACACCTTTATTGCATCCATAGAGGCTTGTGTTTTACATTTACACAGATACTTGTATCAGTTGGTACAAATAACGCGAAACCAATAAATTCGCGTACTTGTCAAAAACTGATCTATTTTTTGTCCCGTAGCGTGTAGAATTATCGTATACTCGATTACGCGATAATATTTCATAATAGGCTACGGGTAAATGCTATAATCGTCAAGTAGGTATTAGGTAAGCGAGTGTCTCATAAATTTCATCATGATACGTCGATGTAACGAGACGTATCACCGCTGCAGATGAAGTACATTTTTCCCAACAACTAAAACGAACTCTTCGACAAAGTGTATTCGAAGAATACATCGTTCTGTTGGCGGAGGGGGGCTGTAAACTAGGTACAAAGCGGCGGTAACTCACCGCCTTTGTAACCGTAAGGATCAGCACCTGAATTCTGGTTATTGGAAGATTGATAATAGTCGACGGATTGATCGTAACCCGAAGAACCTCCAGAATATGAATAACCAGGGTCGTTATTGTACGAATACGGAGCGTTACCCGAATACGAACTGTGCTGCGGTCCTGAACCGTAATTGTAGTCGGGCGAACTGAAACAAGAAGCAAATGGTCGAATATAGAAATAAATTGGACTAAATCGTCGCGTTTATCAGACGATTTTCTGTACAAAAATTCCTACTCACTTGTAATTTTGCGATTGCGACGAATTCATCGGCGGCGGTGGCATCGCGTTGTTATACATGTCAGCGGGTGGAGGAGCGTCGTAAGACGAATAAGGCCTACAAACACGGTACGGTATTCTCAGTTACATAATTATGTAGTTCGTTAAAACTCGAGAAAGTGTACGTAGGTAGGTAGATCGTCACTTACGCTTGCGGAGGTGGTGGCTGCTGATACTGGCCGTAACCGTTGGCTGATAAAGAAGGATCGTAGCGTACTCTTTTAGGCGGCATCGGAGGAGGCATACCCATCGGCGGACCACCGCGTTTCATTGGACCTTGAGGACCGAGTCCAGGCGGCGGCACTGGATACGCTTGCGACGGCGGAGGAGCCTGCGCGTAAGGTGCCGGAGGCGGCGGATGTCCTCCCATCATGTTACCTCTGCCGTGCGGACCTCCGCGAGGTGGAAGATTAGGTGGACCACCGCGATTCATCATGTTACCTCGACCGACTCCCATCGGAGGCACATTCATTAGACCACCGCGACCTGGTCACATGAGAAAGAAAAATTGTCAAGTCGAGTCGAGTCGTCGAATACTGGAATAGTCGACGATGTCGCGTCTCAGCTCAGGTACTTACCCATTCCGGGTGCGCCTCTGTTTCTCGGATTCATGCCGTTTCTGCCACCTCTGTAAAAGTAACCAGGCATTAAAGCGCGATACGAGTCGCTACCTATCGAATATACCGAAGAATAAGATCGCTGTACAAACCGAAGCGAAGGCTGATGCTGCATAGGATGCGGTTGACCTTGCTGATGACCTCCGCCAACGTTCATTTGAGACTGAATCGGATGCTTCGGTAAGTGAGGCTGATGCATGCCTGGATTTTGCTGAACAGGAGGCTGCGCATGAAAAAGAGCAGAGTATAGTATACTGATTAACAGAGAGTCACCGATGACTTCCGCTAACATCACTCGAAGAAGAAATCACTTACTTGGCCGGCGTTTTGATTTCCTTTGACGCGATTTGGAACTTTGATATTCCTGTTTACTCCTCGGTTAGCCATTTGATTGGCGGGTCCGGAAATGTTGTTTTTCGCAACGTTGCCATCTTTGACGTTTTTCAACGGCTCTTTGGCGGCACCGTTGATCGGTATTGGCGCAGAATCATTCGGGTTACCGGCGTCCATTCCGAGAGCTCGAGGCGGTAACGGGGCTCTGGGTAACATTCCTCTCGGGCCCAACGAACCCATCGGTCCAGGCGGATGAATCGGAGGTCGCGGCAACATCATCGCTCCTCTGGGTCTCGCGTGAGGCGGTGTCATGCCTCGTCCAACGAACGGAGGAACTGGCGGTCCGCCTCTCATCATTCCCGGCCTGCAACACGATCGAACAGTCGTTAAATATAAAGCATTCGAAACATATGTACCTGGCATCAATTTCACATCGCATCGGCTAGTAACATTACGATAATAATACTCAGAGTACAGGTCATTGTCAACATTTTTAAATAAATAATGGGTTCGTCTCTGTAGAGGGAGCCTGTATTAATCATCATCGTTCATTGCATTTACTTGATACGGCGGAATTAGTAATAATAAGACCGACAGAGTGGTCAGGCAAGATTAATGTTAGAGTTTTTCAGATTACAGGACAATTTCAACATTACAAATAATAATGGGTTCGCCTCTGATGAGGGAGCCTGCATCTATCATCATAAAAACACAAGTAATCTAATCATCACCGATTGTAACTAAACCTATTCTCAAGTCGATAATATACTGATCAAGAGTTCTCAGAAAACAGGATATTTTCAACAAACTAATAAAATGGGTTCACATCTGATGAGGGAGCCTGTCAATATTCATCATTGGAAATCATGATTACAGTATGCCTCATATCAACACCGAAATGCATAGAATAACAGTAAAATAAACTATTACGATCTATCGAGTATATTAAAATCTAAATACACGAGTACTCGATAGGTGATACTAACCTTATGTGCGGTAATCTCATTCTATCCATACCCATCATATTTCTTCCTCTGAACGGAACAACAGGTGGCCACATTAAACCGCCTCTGTTTCGTGGTGGTCGCATAAATCCTTCTCGCATTTCCATCTAAACAAAATAATTATCATGAATAAGCTACGATTACCCAAAAAACACGTGTTAGAACCACCGCACAATAAACCGCAAACACTATCGAAAGTATACAAATACAAAATGGGAATTACATACCTTTGGTTAAAGTGTTACAGAATTTTGGCGTTTTTTAGTTGAAATCGAAAGCTTCTCCGGTCAAGTTAGTAGCAACGCATACTCGGACAATCCAAAATTACAAACTTCAAACGATTGAATTCCTAACTCGTCGATGATGCGTGCGAATGAGGAACAGAATAACAAACACTCGATGAAAAGAAAATATTACATTACCATTACGAAAAGAGTCGCAAATCACAATAGCGAATGTCACAGGAGTCGTAGTTTTTCACTTATTTAACGTCAAAAGAATATCACACCGTCATTAATCTCTTAAAACGAATTAAAATAATGGACTAGATCGTAATTAATTAAAAAATACGGCATCCATTCTCGTTGTTCAAAAAAAAAAAAAAAACTCAACGTTGCCATGTTGCCATTACGCTTTTGGGATTGCGGTGTTTCGTTTCGTACAGTGTTGTGAAAGTTCCCGGGAACGAAGTGTTGTTCCCGGGAATTCCCGGGAACAGGGAATTCCCGGGAATTCTCAAAATTTTCCCACTGAAATTTGATTTTTTCTTCTTAAACGTTTATTTCGTTTTATTACTCATTTTTTAATTGAATTTGAAAGTTGGAAACTACAAAAACAAAAATACTACTAAATAAAAACGGATTAGATACGAATATTGTGTATATTTTTGAAAAATATTTAAAAAAATCACGTGGTAATAACCTGAAGAATTACCTTGAAATTACCATCTAAAAAAATAAAATATGGGATATCGATATCCCTGAATAATTTTATTAATTTCAAGTATTTCTAGGGTATCAATACCAATTTTCATTCAAATTGACATTTCTAAACATCATTACATCATTTACATCACTTAAATCTCGTTTTTGCTTCAAAAAAATAATTTATTTGAAAACGGGAATTCCCGGTTTTGATGAAGGTGGGAACGTTCCCGGGAATTCCCGGGAACAATTCCCATTCCCGCAAAATGGGAATTCCCGTTTCACAACACTGGTTTCGTATCGAGACAGAATCCGGGCGATCCGGGTCGGATCCATGTCGTACCGGCTAACGTTTCACTAACGTGACGTGACGCTGTAAATTACGGTAAATTACGTGCTGTTGTCAAAAACAACGATCTCTATAGGCGAAAAATTGAAACGAATACATCAAAATTCAAAACAAACGATTTTCGCGAAATATTCCAACCGTTTCTTTCCGCTTTTTTCTTATCAATCATGTTTTTGAAATTTTTTTTTTGAAAGTTGAACTTAAAAACTATTTATTAAAAAGCTGAGCAAACTTTTTCGTATATAAAATCTTTCAGCAATGAATCGTACGTATTTTGCAAAAAACTCGCCACAGTCGATAGTATGAAACACACTTCTTTTCCATCCAGAGAAGAACATCTCGATCAATGTAACACAATCAAACGAAGACAAGAGCGTATTCTTCAAGTACGTTTTATCGAATTAATTCCCTCCATGATGAGCGCATTTTGTCATTTTTCATTATTACACAGGTCCGCCTGCAATCTAAGCAAATGTCCGCCACAATTTTGGAGAAAGTTAAGCGAGAAGCGCAGAAACAATGCGAAGAGATTGAAAATCAAGTTTTGTCAGAGATTCGAAATTATCACCGTAAAGAACTCGAGTACAGCAGACAACAGTACGAAAAATGCATATCCGAAATCAATCAGCGACATTACCTTCAACAAATCAACGTAAGTTCCATCTTTTCAGCAAGCCTCATTTGTTATTACCACTCTTGTCATTCGTTCGATCGATGAACTAATAATTAATCATCTTTCTTTCCCGGTAGACGAATAATAAAAGTTCGGAAAACGCCAACAAAAAAATCCTGCGCAATAGGAGCCCGGTAAAAAGTATAGGAAATACCGGCTTTGATCGAAATGTAAATAAACAGCTATCGGAAAGCAAATCAACAACCAAATCCCTCGAACAACGAGCGACATCAGCACGACACCTATGTAAAAAGTAATCGTACATAATGTTTTGCATCGTAATTTAAGCCTTTTATAAAGTTATTTCTTTAACAATTTGAAAAAAATTTAGGTTAAACGACAAAAGAGTAAGAGTTTCAAGTCCGCCAAAAATTTCTCAACACGTAGTTATAGATTCTGACGACGACAACGACATACAAGTACGTGACAAAGTTGTATTATAATTGTTTTTTTTTAAATAGTATTCTTCAAAATTAATTTTTTTCTACACGTTCACAGAAGCACACGATGTTGAATTTTCGAAAACACTCGCCCGAAGTAAAACATTTGAAATCTTTGCAAAGGTATCCAATTCATCTTTTTTTTTTTTTGTAACCAATTATTTATTTCTACACAATTATACTTTATTCTTTTGCAGATGTAATGAAGATGAAAGCCATCCTAAATGTAGAAAAAAATCCTCTTGCTTAAATACGAATATTCATAAACCTAAACTGATACAATCTGTAAGTGAAAAGGTCATTTTTTACACATTCAAAAATAAGTATTTGAAATTTCCCTTATTTGAAGGTTTTCTTTTTCAACAGAAGGCTGTAGACGAGGAGCGTTTGTTAACCAACGATAATAAATCGGATAAAAGCCAAATAGACGAAATGTACAACAACTTGGTACACGATCGAATACGTATTTTAGAACAGAAAGATAAAATATTAGATCGACAAACTATGTTTTTACCAGTAAGTTATACACCTCCCTCCATTCACTAATAATTCTGCATGTTTCGACGACGAAAAAATTCACTTTACGTTTTGTAATTATTTTAGAATGGCGCCAACCTCCCTGAAAAAACGCCTCGATTCTCGGAATACTTCGCTCGTTTTCATAATTCAAAAATATCCTCGACGAGTGCCATTCCATTACCCAACACTACTCGCAGCGAAGCCTACATAAATGAGATTGCCAACGACATGAAACGAATCGAACGAAAGAAGAAACTACTAAAAAACGAACTTACGCGATCGAACGACGAGAAACAGTTGAAAAATTCTTCGTCGGAAGAAAAAGAAAACGAAAAAAAGCAAAATTCGCCGCTCAGTACTGAAAAGCCGACAACTAATTCCAGTTCGGATAAAAATTCGCCCACCTCGAACAACGACGACGCTTCGTCCAAAAAAAAGACCACTCGAAACCAACTGTGTCCGTCTCCTATACCTAAGGCCACGCACAGCGTCAACGAGAGTTCTCGAGAATCCGATAAAAAATTGAAATTATCGTCGAAACATCGTCACTGCAAACGAAAACTTCGTTCTAATAAAGACATACAAATCACCGTATCGAACGATAGGAAATCCATAGTGGCGCACGTTAGCGATACCGTCACAAGTACTCAGCAGCATTGTACCAGTAGCTCGAGCTCGACAGATTTCCAAAAAAACGTCACGCCACCGGTTAAACTCGTCGTCAACGTACTGCCATCGGCCGATTGTAAAATAGAGATTAAAAACCATCACTCGGATAAACGCTACGTACGTAGTACAGCTAAGCAGAATGCGGAAAAAGTAAGAGACTGGAGGACGTTATTTAAAAATCAAGACAAATTGACCGAATCGTCGTACTACAGCCCTCCCGAATGCAATAGAAACTTTCCCGTCACTTCTTCCGAAGAACACGACAAAAAAGAAGCCACTTCTCGTTCTCGATTCGCTACAAAAGACGTAGGTTATTACGTTCGTAAACTGCTGCTAATGAGTCCGCAAAGTATAGACAACTTGGACGTGTCGTCGTGCGATACAACCTTGGTAGACGCTTCGTCGCGTACCACTTCGATCGACTCGATCGTCTCCGATGAAATTTCGCCCAATGCTCGTCACAAATCATCCCATAAACAGATATCTCCTAGACGTGAGGTTGAAAATAGAGACGACGATTCCGAAAACGTAACACAATTATTACTGAAATGTTTGAGACTGGCTACCACCGAAGCCGATAGCATCAACCTGTCCACCTTCAAGTCGATCGACTCGTCTCGCGATAATAAATCACCCGGTGGCAATGCGATCGCTTCCGAGCTAAATGATTCCAATATTTTGTATAAAAATTTCATCGACATCGCCATTCGACGACTGCTACCCTTATATCAAAATTCGCTCGACAATAATTTAGACGAAACTATGCAATCGGCATTCGTCGACTTACAAAACGCCTCCGAATACGAATCCGAAATGGACGAATCGAAAGACGACGACGACGCTGATATCTCAGTTTCGGCTTATTTACAAAAATTCGTCTCGTCCTTATCGGCCGCATCCGAACAGCCGGACAAAAATCGCGATGTAATCGAATACCTGAAACAATACATCGAGCAGCAATCGTCGGTCGAAAAGAACGATAAAATTGCCGAATATTCGTTCGACATTACGGCGAACGAGCCATCGAAAGAGGAAAGTTATATTTCTCTGCCTTCGGTTCGAGAACTCATCCAGAGAGGTTTAATTAGCGAATCGTGTGCCTTAAACGAGACGCCAAACGAACCTAAAGAATTTCTCGACGAAGAAGAATTCATCAAAAAGATGCTTCAAGTAGACTTCAACTCGAAGGAATTCTCCCAGCAGAAGAACGACGACGATGTTGGTCCGACGACCAGTAAATCCGACGATAAAGATCCGAATCACCTATCCGAGTCGGATGAAAAATATTCCGCCGATATAAGAAACGAATTACGTAGATTGGGATTGAATTGGATGAATACAACTTGGCAGAGGACGTTACAAGCGTCAATAATCAACTCTACGTCCAGCGCCGAAGATAGTGCCGGACCGTTGCGTTATAATACTCAATTTTCTTCGAATTACCAACAGCCTAGTTTAAGCTCGAATGTGATTACTTCGCATCAGCAACCAACGTCGCAAAAATCTAGAGAACTTTTGAACATTTCACCGATAGCTATACCAGATTTACAATTGAGTATACCGGAATGTTTTAGAAAAAACTAATCCAATATTGTGTTATTATACTCGCGTTTTATTTACCAATTTTACATACTCATTGATTCATCGTGTCAATTCCAAGTTGGACGATTAATTTTATATATATATTTTTTTTTTAAATTATACGTAAATGTTCACCGATGATTGTATACACACATTACAGTACGTGTAAAATGTAAAAAAAAAAACAAAAAAAAACATACGTACTTTATCTCTCGTGTCACATTAACGTATTTCATTTTTTTTTAAATCGCAACAAAGATTACTTCGTTCTTCGTGTTTTGACCCAAATCAAGAAAGTTGAAACGAATTTCCACTAATACGAGATAATATTTAATTAGAATTTATCGATTAATTGTAACACGTGTTCTCTTTCTTCAGTTTGCCATTCTGCACTGCCCGTTTCTCCAATGTTTCCAGCGTATTCTAAATGAACATTATAAATTGCAAATTTTGTAGTGAGAGTAGAATAGTCGCAGAGGGTGTTGTTATTTCCACCAGCCTGGGTGAGTAGTTCATAGAAATGAATCAACTGAATCTCTGGACTTGAAATATTTCTTTCAAGTTTCCATTGAAATTTGTTTTATTCAAAATTGGAGGGAAAGGAGGGTTTCAATCAAAATTTTTGTAATATCCAAAATTTTTCCTAGGTCTTCAAGCTATAACTTTTGTTTGAAGTTTTTTTAAATTGGACCTCCCCCCCACCCTACTGATTTCGCACAAAACTTTGACGATATTAATTAAAAATCTCAGATGAGTGAGCGAGAAAGGAACCGATTGAAAAAATTTTCAAATAAAAGTTGTAGAGCAAGATCCTAAAAATAATTTTGGTGACTGTAAAAATTTCGATTGGATTTCTCCCTTTCCTTAAATTTCACATAATATCAGGTAGATACTTTCTCAAAATTTGGCGAAGGGTCCAATTGAAAATTTTTTCAAACAAAAGTTGTAGATTAAGGTCCAAGAAATAATTTTTGTTATTATAAAATTTTCGATTAGACCCTTCCCTCCCCTCCAATTTTCATAATGGCTTGGACACTTTCATTATTAAAAAATTGTAAAGGTAGAGGTCCAATTGAAAAAATTTTCAAACAAAACTTGTAGCTTGAAGTCTGGGAAATAATTTTAGTTATTACAAAAATTGCGATTGGAGCCATCCCTCCCCTTCAATTTCGAATAAATACATGTTAGTTGCAAAAAATTTTGTAAGTCCAGAATCTGAACTGATGGAAGTAGGAAGTGTGAGCAATTTCGTTCATGTTCACTACAAATCCGAGCAACTACTCACCCAGGCTGGTGGAAATAACAACGCCCAGTAGCAGAGCTATACAATTCAACTTACCTCTCATTATCTGTCTAATCATTTTCAAAGAACCGCCTTTTAAATTTAAAATCTGCGTGGCTCGTTGTTTGATAGAAGCAGGTCCGCTAGTACATACGTCTAGTATGATGTAATCTATCAGTTGTAAAGTATACAAACCACCGTCCAGTCTTCTAAAATAGATTTCGTTTTCAAATTCTTCTTCGGTCGTGTCTTCGTCCTACACGTCGAGAATCAGAAAGCGAAAGCGTTACCCATACGTATCGTACATAATTAAAAATCAATTTAATGCGACGCTTACTCTCGTCATTTGTTCCATTTCTCTATCTATTAATTCCACTTTATCTAAATATTTGAAGTGTAATTCCAACAAACGGTCTACTTTCTCGTGATCGTTTTCGGTGAATTTATTCATTAATCTTTGCCTTTGACTTCCACGACAATGTCTCAATAAACTAGCGATAATGGACAGCACATGTTCTGCAAATAAGAAAAGTGAAGGTGTAAAAAATACGTAGATAACTCGTTCAAGTACCACTTCAGAAGTAAAACTGAGCAGTACTCTTTACCTTCGTGCTCTTCTACGGTGATGGTACGTTTCTTGTTTTTCGTTGGAGTTTTCATAAACAGTGGAAAGATGGTACGAAGACCGAGAATGTCGACAAATTTAGTACAGTTTTCGCCGCCATGCTGACCAGACATCGAATGATTCAATACTTTCAAGGATCCGTTTCTGCTCAGTTTTTTCTCTCTGGAAAATATATTTTAGTTGAAAACAAAACAAAACTCACGAGCGGATCGGGAGCACAACGAAGCCCTACCATTTACGTATGTTTAGACTATGTATATGACGTCACGAATCTCTAGACTTGTAATATTTTTTCAAATTAACATTCATTTGATTCATTTTTATGAAATTGGAGGGGAGGGAGGCGGAGGGGTCCTATCGAAATTTTTATAATAACTAAAATTATTTCTAAAGTATTACTATACAACTTTTGTTCGAAATTATTTTCAATTTGATCGTCCGTTCCCTTCGAATTTCGCATATTACTGTTATGAATGCAAAATAAGAGAGGAGAGAGCCAGAGAGGGGTCCAATTGAAAAAATTTTCAAACAAAAGTTGTAGACTAAAATGAAAGGTATATTTTATGTTATTACAAAAATTTCGATTGGACATCTCCCTTCCCTCTTATTTTGCATAATACTAAAATGTAGAACTGTAGACAATGACAATACATAAAAATTTGAGGGAAGGAAGATGTCCAATCGAAATTTTTGTAATAACATAAAATACACCTTATATTTTAGTCTACAACTTTTGTTTGAAAATTTTTTCAATTTGACCCCTCTCTCCTCTCTTATTTTGCATTTATAACAGTAATATGCGAAATCCGAATGCAACGGAGGATCAAATTGAAAAAAATTTCAAACAAAAGTTGTAGACTAAAATATAAGGTGTATTTTATGTTATTACAAAAATTTCGATTGGACCCCTCCCTCCCCTCCATTTTCATAAAAATGAATCAAATGAATGTTAATTTGAAAGAATATTACAAGTCCAGTCATATACATAGTCTAAACGTACGTAAATGGTAGGGCTCCGTTGTGCTCCCGATCCGCTCGTAAAAAACCAACGCCCGATCGACAAAACGATTACGAAAAACTAAATAGAATACCGTAGCATTAAATTCATCAGTTGTAATCCTTCTCCTTTCAAAAATTTATCGCGATTTTGTTTTTCAATCAGACTGGCGCATAAGCAATTGAATAAATTTTCCATCATTTCTTCTTCTTCGCTGGAACCAGGATCGTGTCTTTTGAAGAACTGCGATGTAAAATTTACGTTCGAATATGAATTTTGAACAAGTCCGATCTGAGTCTACACGAGCAAAATAAATCTTACCGCCAACTGTTGTAAAATTATATCAACTCCATCGGCGTCTCCGAACACTTCGCGATTTTCACGCGACTGCTGCAGCAAAATGGAAAGAATTTCGCTGGCGTACAATTTATTCTGATCGAAAGGAATTTTCGCCTTTAGTCGTTTCAATAGCCAAGCTAGTAAACCTTGTTTTCCTATTTCTACCACTTTATCCGGTATGAATTCTATTAAATTTTCGAATATCGCTAGAAGCAGGAAAAAAAATGCACGTTAATACTTCTACGAACAACGAAATCAAACGGATATACAAACGCTCGTTGGCTAATTCCGTTCGTAAATTAATTCGATTACCTAACGTTTTATGAACTCCGTCGCTTTCTTCTTTCACAGATTCGTCGAGTCTTTCTAAATTTTGAACGAGTAATGCGCAGATTTCGTTTTTAAATAACGCTTCGATCAAACAATTTGCACCTTCTGTGCTTTCGTGCATTATATCGACATCGGTTAGTTCCTGCAAAAAAGCAAAAAAAAAAAATATTACAATAACGTCGAGTTACGTAGGTTCATGTTCTTCATTTTCAACAGGATTCTTACCTGCAGTAAATCTACAACAGCCACCGATATATCTGTATTCTCGTGCGATAGTAAGTCCAAGAGAGACGGTATCGCTTGTAACTGAACTAGCAGCGGATATAGATCCGGTACAGTGGCCAAGGCGTGAAGTTCTTGTACAGCTTCGTGAAGTTCAATTTCCGATTCCATAAATCTGAAAATAACGCGAACAATATTAGGTAAATTTCGTTACATGGCAATACGAAGCGATAAAATCGTACTAAATGACTCACTTTTCCGGAGTGTCGGCGAATTTAATTCGCATTTCTTGATTTTTCAAAGTACGTTTTTCAAACAGCAGTACCATTTTCTTGAGAGTAAATTCGTCGATAATGTCGCTCTAGAATGACAGAAAAATACTTCGTTGGAATATTCGTCGCAAAAATAGCTAAATTTTGGTACATTAGCAATCCACATTTGGATATAATCTTTTCAACAACAGCCTGCTGTCACTCGCCTCTGTCGATTCTTCTTCCAATATCTGTTGTATGACTTCGTTAGTTTTTTCCTCTTCGCTTTCTTGCTTGATTTTTATTTCATGCTGGCGTTCTTCTCGTAATCTATGCTCTCTGTATCGAGCCTCTTCGGCTTCCCTGATTTTTTCAATCCTTCGCTGTTTACGCTTACTTTCGTAATCGGTTCCTTCTTCGTCGGGTATCGAACGATCGCCGGCATGTGGACGCTTTGGCGTGACTGCCGGCTAGAAAGAATACGCAACTTGTTAGTCTCATCGGAGGCAAATTTGAGTATTTTTTCATTAATGATTTGATTTCCAAAGGTACTCACTTTGTAATTTAGCAGTTCGCCAATATCCATTTTGGTTAGATGATGAAGATGTACGTTTCAAAGTTTTGCAAATGATCACACATTAAAGTTAAATAGCAATTTCACAAAACATGGAAACCAAATTCGACAAAATATTCAAAATTCAACAGAATAAATTTCAATTTTTAATCAAAACCAAAATCAAGAAAAAAATAACACAATCCATAGACCGTAAATTTTTCAGAATTTTGAGTAGACCGACGATGCATAGTCAACGAAAGGTGTCGTCTACTACTGAAGGGCAAGATAACATTACGGACTATTACGCGTCATTACCGTATGCTTTTTGCAATCGTGCTAAAAATCATAGAAATCCGTACTAATCCGTAATCCCTTCATTACATCTGGAGCTGGAGTGCTGAACTCAGCAGCATTGATTCATAATCAAGGAAGGCTCGGGAGGGCGAAGGCATTAAGATTGTCAAGAAATAGATACTAGATAGGATTAGACAGAAATGACAGAATCAATGAATTGAAGTTTGTTATTGAACTTCAATAATAATAATTGAACAGATTTTCTATTTCAAATTGACAGAATTAAGTAGGTACCTATTAACCTCATAGGTGCCAAATTGCAATCAATTAACAAGGATCCGCTTTCAATTGTTTCACTTCCAGTCTCAATCAAAAGTTACTTCCTTATTTCTTGTTCTCAAATTTTCCATCTCAATCTTCGTCAGGTCACTGAGGAGAAATTATTCTGAATAAACAAGAAAGCAACTGGGCGCAGCGTTGAGCGTTGGCTTTCGCTTTGGCCAAGTGGGCCAACAAACTCGTAAATAGGTACACGTACCTATGACTGTATAGGTACTCCATTGCTCACGTGTTTTTCTTTTACTCAAGTTAAAAAAATGGAAATCAGCTTCAAAATAATTATCGTAATCCGTCACGATTCTCGCTAATACCCAAGTAAGTATTAAAATGATCGATTACAGGAATCAAGAAGAAAGTGGTCGTTGTTATCTTACTGTAGCACATTAGAAGATCATTTAATTTAAGCCTCAATTCAATCATATCATTTAATACCTACCTTCGAAGTAGTTATTGGCATTGGCACAAATGAAGAACGAAGATACTTGCTTTTTAAAGCATCTAATACCTGCCTACCTATTTATGACACTTGAGGCGTGTGGCGTGTTTGTGTTATTGATACCATATGCTGAAAATTTCATGACTACTATACGCTTTCCACCATATTGAGCAAGGTATTACCAACTCTGATTTCGACACTTTCAAATTACCGAATACAATATAGGTAGGTACACACCTATCTACCCAGTACTCAGACACAATATAATCCAGCTATTAGGAAAGTTTTCAGACCCACCTATGTAGTTTTGAATTTGCATCGAACCACTTACTTAAGTTACTTATTTACAAATTCAATTCAAAATTAATGAACAATATAAGTAGGTATGTACAGTGATTTGATAACAAACAAAAAACCGAAGCTTAGATAAATCGGATATCTTTCCGCGTTAATACCCTTCTCGGGTTCCGGATTAAATTTTATTTTCTGTATAGGCAATGCCAAATTGCTCGGTTACAATAAACACTTGAAAACTATCGCATATATATGAGTAAATTATCTACAAAAATTCATCACTCTTTGAACCTAGTACTTTTTTACAGTGCATGAGAACTGTTCTGCAGTCTGTATAATAGCAGTTCCGTACCTATGTACAAAGGTAATTAAAATAATTGTGAAGTTTCAATAAACGCTTGGCTTTATACCTAGAAAATTTTCAAATATTTTTTTCACATTTTTTCAGGTTAAAAAATGAATAGGCTGCTGTATTGGTTCTCGTTGTTCTTCGCCGTTCTGCTACATTCGGAATGCGCATTACCGAAGAAAACATTGCAATGGTGGCAGATATCCCTCATATATCAAATATACCCTAGATCGTTCAAAGACAGCAATGGAGATGGAGTTGGTGATCTCGAAGGTAAATATTTAAATTTAGATATACCTATAGGTGCGGTAGGCACCTATAATTGAAGCGCTTGGCGGAAGAAAGGCGTTCTGCTACATAACGTCCTTTTTAAATATCTCGTGAAATTTGATATCTTCAGGTCTTCAACAACAATGTACCAAGTCTTACATCTGTAAAATTTCCTTAGGAGATGCTAGAAGCCTCAATACTTGCATCCGTGTCCCGATTTTGATTACAGTTTTTTTTAAAACATTGTTTATGTTAAAATTTTGTCCTATTTGATGAGTAAAATATTGACATATTTTTGCTGAAATGTTGGTATTTCTCAATTATGAGTCTCCTAGGAGTGAAAAAATGCCAAAAAAAAATCATTAACTTTTTTTTTGAAAATTGTAATATGGAAAAAGGTCGTTAACGGACTGTTACAAAAACGGATATTTTGGCGTTATAACGAAATCTTTTCAAGAAATTTTTTTTGTAAGTATACCTTAAAGAACACACTATTCACCTATTATGAAAGAATTTATCGAGATTGACCATATTTTGCTGCATAACATTTCAAAGCTTTGAACACGTTTTTTTCTTCACTTTTCAAAGTCATCTAATGCCCTTCTTCCACCAAGCGCCTCAATTATTTCAAATCATCGTAAGCTGAAGGCTAATAGGTATGCATTTTTGGCAGGAATTCGTCAGAAATTGGCATATGTTAAACATATAGGTGCGGGAGCAATATGGCTCTCTCCTATATTCTCCTCTCCAATGGCTGACTTTGGTTACGACATTTCCAATTACAGAGACATAGAACACATTTTTGGAACTATGGACGATTTTGAAAATCTACTACGTAGTGCTCATCGAAAAGGTAGGTCGGTCGCATACGACTCGTCGATTTGAAATCTTTTACTGCACCGATCAAATCAAATACCACGTTCGATAATCACCAACATTTCGCCTTTTTTCGTCGCCAGGTTTGAAAGTGATACTCGATTACGTTCCCAATCACACTAGCGATAAACACGAATGGTTCCAAAAATCGGTCAAACGAATTTCACCATACACTCATTACTACATTTGGAAGGATGCAAAATACGTGCTTGGAAAACGGCATCCTCCAAATAACTGGGTAATACGATCGAATAATGATACCTACAAATATATTTTTATTTATTATTTATACTACTCGAGTATATAGTCAAGCAGGTATGGTATAGCAATACCTACCTAGGACCTAGGAGATATGCACAAACTTAGTTCTGATTTAGACTGGCACTGGCTAACAAAAAAATAATTTGTAGATATCAGTTTTTGGAAAAAGTGAATGGGAATGGAACGAGGAGAGAGGCCAATATTATTTACATCAGTTCGCAATTCAACAGCCCGATCTGAATTATCGTAATCCCGTAGTCTACGAAGAAATGAAAGTAAGTACACCCCCCCCCCCCCCCCCCCCTCCTAGCACTTAAGGAATAGTACATCTGTAATGAGCTCTTTGTGCATAAATAATTTCACGTTGGTTGCGGAAATTTTTACAGAATGTATTAATGTACTGGTTAGACAAGGGTGTCGATGGATTTCGTTTAGACGCTGTTAATTTTATATACGAAGATGAACGCTACCTCGACGAACCTCTATCAAACAAGCCCCATGTCGGATCAGAAGACTACGAATTTCTAGATCATATTTATAGTGTAAACCAAGAAGAAACCTACCAAGTAATGAAAGACTGGAGAGCCATTTTGGATACATATTCGAAACGAGAAAAGAAAAGGTATTTTCCCGATCATTTATTTTATTCACCCTAATAATACGGAACGTCAGCAAAGAAAAAGGTAAACGTGTAATAAAACGTGGCAGGTTCATGATGTCGGAAGCCTACGCTGATCTCGACCAAGTGATGAAATTTTACGGAACGAAAGAACAACCTGGGGCAGATTTTCCGTTCAATTTCTTATTTATCGATAGGATAAAACGATCTAGCAATGCTACTTACGTAATGGAACAAATACAAAAGTGGTATTCAAAAATGCCAAAACACGCTTGGGCCAATTGGGTGATAAGTAAAAATACGGAGTTCAGAATCTCGTTTCTATGCATCTGTGGATGAAAATTATGTCTCCATGACAATTTTTTACACCACTAACAAAGGAGTGATGTTTTTATGAGTAGTGATGGGTTGATGATAAAAAATTTTTCGAAAGATCGAAATACGCGTACATAAAATAATTAACATTGATACGATTGATCGTTTTAATCCGGATAGGAAATCACGACAATTCACGACCAGCCAGTAGATAAGGCCAATTCTTGATCGATGGATTGCATATGATTCAATTGCTACTTCCCGGAACTCCGATCGTTTACAACGGTGACGAGCTCGAAATGGAAGATACATTCATAAGATGGGACCAGACCGTAGATCCGCCGGCACTCAACGCTGGACCTGATCGATATTTACAGTTTTCTCGAGACGTGTGTAGAACACCGTTTCATTGGGATGATTCCGAAAACGCAGGCAAGTAAATAACTACAGACAAATACTCGTACTTGGGCACATTATAGTTAGAACTGAAAAAAAAAAACTCATCGCCCTCGAATCGCAGGATTCACCGATGGCTTAGATACGTGGTTACCAGTTAACCCAGGCTATTGGAAAGTTAATGTCCGAGAGCAATCTGCAATTTCACATCGTATAACGCATTTGCAAGTCTTCAGAGAACTGGCTCGTTTGAGAAAAAACGTCGTATTTCAAAAAGGCGACTTTCGTATGACCGTAGTCGACGACTGGATCCTGGTCTTTTTCAGGTGAAGCATAGCATATTTCATACATGCTTATAGGCATTTTTTTCAAAACATAATAGGGTTTTGAATGAAACCTTGCGCGAATCATTTTCTAATTTCGGTTTACTTCCTACAGGACATTCCCCGACCATTCTACGTTCATCGTAACAGTTAATTATGGAAGTGAAATATTAATCACAGATCTCCAAAAAATACGCCCATCTTTACCGGATACATTAAAAGTGGTCGTACCAAGTGTCAACGCGGATCATAAAATTGGGTAAATTTCTACAGCATTCGAATGCTAATTTTCCTCGAGTATTCGAATAATTTTCTTTTTTTCTGCATCAGACAAGTAATATCTACGAATAAAATCAAACTCAGACCGAAAGCAGGAATGGTATTGACGACCAGTGAAGTAGATATGGAAGCTGGCGATCGAGATGATGCTGCTCCTGTAACAATGCCTACGACTATCACCCCAACAACCACACCCTGGAGTAGCGAAGACCTGGACTAAAATTTAAAATAAGAAATGACCACGAACAAAAAAATGAGTCTCTCAAGTACACGGTCATGCACAGACAGAAAAAAAAAGAAAAAAAATGTAATATAGCTACCGCAAAAGTGTACACGAATGTAAAATTATATCGATAATGTTTTAAAAAACAACTGAATTAGGAATTCTTTTTCAAAATCAAAATTTCAAGGCCCTTAAATCATAGAAATTTCAAATAAAATCCCGTTTCTTTACCTCCAGCGTTCCTTCAATTCATTTCTAGTTGGTTGAACCAGAGAAATATTTTCTCTACATAGTTGTAGCATTGCTGATTAATAAAAAAATTGAAAAAAAAAATGATTTCGTATTTCCTTCGAATGAACTGAGGTAGTGTAGACTTTTACTCCGCAATGCTTCGAGAAAAATGTACCCAACGATTGCTCTGCTTATTTACTCGCGTTGACGTTTTTATTTTTTACTACCGTATCGGTTCCTTCAATTTGATAATGCTCGTACATATACTTTCTGCGTTGTCTGTATTTGAAAAGAGAACGATTTAAAATCAAAAACCGTTCAATTACACACACGACTATGTCGTTTTAGATGCGAAAGAACAAAAAAACTAACCTGCATTCTGGGCCACACTTCGTCGATCTACATTTGGCGCAAGGGAAAAAACATCCGCAACAATTTTCGTCCAAGCAATCACACAAATCTTTGCCATTGGAAATCATTACTCCCTTGTCGGTGTATACACATTCTTGAGTTCTGCGTTCTCGTTTTCTGCAAGAATAAGTGAAATACTAGATTAGTAATTTGAATCTGCGAAGTTGCACAGTCACCGAAGACTTCGAATATTACGAATTACGAGTACATATTTCGAGAAATTAAGCATACTAGACATGATATTGTAAAATCTTACTTCATTATTTCAATTTAATTCGGCGTCTTTGAGCTTGAATTGAATTGATAAATATCGCAGTAATTTTGATAACATCGTTCAAAAACAAACAATAGAGCCTTAGAGCCGAAGTGTTATAGACATAGACGCAGAGGGCACATGGTACATGCGTTTGCCAACACGGCACCTAGCGATACCTATCAGATCGAGTCCGAACTAGTGCCCTATCCCAATTTCCAACCATTGATTTTACGAGGTATACCAAGCCAGGGAAGAAAACCAATTGAGACCCAATTGGTTATGGTGATGGTGGTTTTGAGAAAATTTTGAAATTACTGGTGGTTCCAATTGGTTTTTGGTTTTTAAAAATTTTCAAAAGGTTTTGGTGCTAAAGTGGATCCATTTAATTTTTATTTTTTTTGATTGGGTCTGGTTCTGGGTTTTTGGTTTTGCTTGATTAATTGGTTGTGATGGTGGTTCTCAAATTAAAAACCATTTCAAATGGGTGTGGTGGTGGTTCTCAAATTAAAAACCATTTCAAATGGTTGTGGTGGTGGTGGTTCCGTTTTGGTTTTTCAATTGGTTTTCATCGAATTGTTTCCATTTCGTAGTATGAAAAATATTTCCCAACATTTAAACTATTTATCTATGGCATTAACCATCAGAACCAGATGGAACCATTTTCGTGCTTCCTATTATACCACAAAAGAACTAAAAAAAGATCAGATCTTTGAAATTTGAATAAAAAATTAATTTGCCTACAAGTTACAAACGCAATATTGCAATAAATTTAAATTAAATAATATACATTCAAATAAAAAATAAAAAATAATAATGTTTCCACTTTCCAGAGCGCTGAAAAATCAGAAAAATGAAGAAAACAGGCCACAGGGGGTAGGTAAGGGCCCCAATTAAAAAAAAATTCAAATCAAGGTTGTTGCTTGAAGTTCTAGGAATAAATTTGGTCATAACAAAAATTTTGATTGGACCCCTCCTTCCCTTTCAAATCCACTATTTCTCTTTTTAGAACCAAAAAGAACCAATTCCATTAATTGGTGGTGGTTTGGGTTTTCATTGTAAAGGAAATTGAAAATGGTGGTGGTGGTGATGGTGGTTTTTTATTTTCAAACCACTTTCTTGTGTTTGTGGTTGTGGTTATTTCAGCAAATGATTTTTCGTTGTGGTTCCAAACGATTCTCTTCCCTGCCTTTTCGAAAGGAATTGGTTCTTTTTGGTGGTGGTTCTTGAATGAATTTTTGAAGTTCATTGTAATGGTTCCAAATGGTTTTGAAAACCACTTGAAATATCTGGTGGTGGTGGTTTTACCCGGTTTTGGTTTCAATTGGTTTTCTTCCCTGATACCAACACGTAAAATCAATGATCCCAACATTCCCAATCCCAACCAGGGCTGGAAAAACGGAACGATTGTTTAAAACGGTTTCGTTCCGGTACCGGTATTGATGGAGTTTTTCCGTTTAACGGTTACGTTCCGTTTTCCCGTTTCATATTTTTTCCGTTTACCGTTTTCCGTTCCGGTTCCGGTTAGTGGCTTCATTTAACGGTATCGTTCCGTTCCGGTAACGGTTTTTTGATAAAAAATAAATAAAAATTGACGATTAAAAAAATATTGAAAATTTGTTCAGTTTCAAGTGTTTTAACAGGGTGTTGTTATTTCCATCAGCCTGGGTGAGTAGTTGCTCGGATTTGTAGTGAACATGAACAAAATTGCTCACACTTCTTACTTCCATCAGTTCAAATTCTGGACTTGGTAAATTTCTTTCAATTAACATGTAATTTATTCGAAATTGAAGGGGAGGGATGGCTCCAATCGAAATTTTTGTAATAACTAAAATTATTTCCAAGACTTCAAGCTACAAGTTTTGTTTGAAAATTTTTTCAATTGGACCTCTACCTTCACAATTTTTGAATAATATAAGTGTCCAAGCCATTATGCAAAATGGGAGGGGGTCTAATCGAAAATTTTATAATAACAAAAATTATTTCTTGGACCTAAATCTACAACTTTTGTTTGAAAAAATTTTCAGTTGGACCCCTTCACCAAATTTTGAAAAAATATCTACCTGATATTATGTGAAATTTGAGGAAAGTGAGAGATCCAATCGAAATTTTTATGAAGACCAAAATTATTTTTAGGATCTTGTTCTACAACTTTTATTTGAAAAATTTTTCAATCGGTTCTTTCCTCGCTCATTCATCTGGAATTTTTAAATAATATCTTCGGAGTTTTGTGCAAAATCAGTGGGGAGAGGGGTCCACTTAAAAAAAAAACTTCAAACAAAAGTTATAGCTTGAAGACCTAAGAATAATTTTGGATATTACAAATTAATTGGACCCCTCCTTCCTCTCTAATTTTGAATAAAATAAATGGCAATCGAAACTTGAAATAAATATTCCAAGTCCAGAGATTCAGTTGATTCATTTCTATGAACTACTTAGACTTACCCAGGCTGGTGGAAATAACAAAACTCGATTCAACAGTTTTTGAAATTTTTTCAAATTTTAATTGGACTTTGGACCTATCCCCTCCCTCTTCTATAAAGACCAAAGGAGAATTAACGATTTTTTTTGAATATAATATTTTTTTTATCAAATAGGTAGGTAAAAAAAAAACACGCCAAACCCGGAAAACGCCTATAAATCGTTCCGTTTAGCGGTTTTGTTCCGGTACCGTTTACTAAAATATTTTTCCGTTTAACGGTTCCGTTCCGTTTTCCGGTTTCATGTTTTTTCCGCTTAGCGTTTTTCGTTCCGGTTCCGGTTTTCATTGGTAACGTTATCCGTTCCGTTTTTACGTTTCGTTCCGTTACCGTTTTTCCAGCCCTGATCCCAACCAACTACAAAAGGTGCTTCAAGCCTTCAGGCTTCAACTACTTCAACATCAACCTTACTTAACCAAGGTCCAAGATCCAACTGATCCCTAAACAAAAAAAAAAAAATTGAAGAAATTTTTTTAAAAACATTATTTTTACCCCCCCCCCAAACAAAAATCACCCTAGCTGAATTCATAAAAATTTGAATTTTCAGTAATTTCAAAATTGCATTATTCAATCTTTTAATCAATGACAGAGGCCCCGGCCCTGAAAAAATTCAATGAAAAATCCTACTTCATAACCTTGCTGAATTTGTGAACATTTTAAATTTCAGTAATTTTTAAAAAATAGGCTACCATAAAGCCCTATAGAAGTAAGTATGCTGGACGGTCGCCATTTTGTGCCCGAAATGGCGACCGTCCAGCATACTTACTTCTATAGGGCTTTAGACTACCATAAATTATTTTGGTCCAATGTAAAAATATTTCCCTCTAACTGAATTTGTGAAAAATTTTATTTTCACTACATTTTAAAAAATGAGAAAAACATGTAATCAATGACTAAGGAATAAGGATACCATTTGGTCCAATGCCTAATGCAAAATCCTATACCCTAACTGAACTTGAAAAAAAAGAAAAAAAATCAGTAAATTTCAAAAAATGAGAGTTTTTGCAAAATTGTATTATTTTATTTAATGAAAAAAGCTACCCTAAGTTCCCATGCAAAATCCTCCTCTACCTGGATTTGTCAAAAGTTTTATTTTCAGTAAATTCCCAAAAATGACAATTTGCATTAAATTAAAGACAAAGGCTACCATTTGGTCCAATGCAAAATCCTACCCTTACTGAATTTGAGAAAATTTTCAATTTCAGTGAATTTCAAGAATTGATAAATTGAATTTAATCAATGACAAAGGCTACCATTTGGTCCGATACAAAATCCTACCCTTACTGAATATGAGAAAATTTTTATTTTCAGTAAATTTCGAAAAATGACAATTTGCATTAAATTAATGACAAATGCTACCATTTGCTCCAATGCAAAATCCTAGCTTTACTGAATTTGAGATCATTTTTATCATCAGTAAATTTCAAAAAATGGCAATTTGCATTCAATCAATGGCAAAGGCTACCATTTGGTCCAATGCAAAATCATACCCTTACTGAATTTGAGAAAATTTTCAATTTCAGTGAATTTCAAATTGCAAAATTGCATTTATTTAATGAAAAAAAGCTACCCTAAGGTCCTATACAAAATCCTCCTTTGACTGAATTTGTCAAAGGTCCTATTTTCAGTAAATTTCAAAAAATGTCAATTTTCATTAAATTAATGACAAAGGCTACCATTTGCACCAATGCAAAATCCTACCCTTACTTACTGAATTTGAGAAACTTTTTATTTTTCAGAAAATTTCAAAAAATGACAATTTGCATTCAATCAATGACAAAGGCTACCATTTGGTCCAATACAAAATCCTACCCTTAGTCCCTTAATGAATTTGTGAAAATTTTCAATTTCATTGAATTTCAAAAATTGATAAATTGAATTTAATCAATGGCAAAGGCTACCATTTGGTCCAATGCAAAATCCTACTCTTAGGTACTGAATTTGAGAAAATTTTTATTTTCAGTAAATTTCAAAAAATGGCAATTTGCATTCAATCAATGGCAAAGGCTACCATTTGGTCCAATGCAAAATCATACCCTTACACTGAATTTGAGAAAATTTATTATTTTAGTAAATTTCAAAAAAAGACAATTTGCATGTAATCAATGACACAGGCTACCATTTGCTCCAATGAGAAATCCTACCCTTACTATATTTGAGAAAATTTTTAGGTATTTTTAGTAAATTTTAAAAAATGAGAAATTTCATTCAATCAATGAAAAAAGCTACTATAAGATCCAATGCAAACTCCTCCTCTGGCTGAATTTGTAAAAATTTAAAATTTCAATAATTTTCAAAAAATGAGAAAGGGCATTTAATCCGAGTTTATTGTAGAAATATAACACCAGTACTGCCATTTCTGGCTTATCAACAAAATGTTACATATATAAAATCCTACCCTTGCTGAATTTGTAAAAATGATAATTTTCAGTAATTTTCAAAAAATTAGAAATTACATTATTTTTATCAATGACAAAGACTCCGACAAAAAAATTCAATGCGACATCCTACCCTAACTGAATTTGTGATAATTATAATTTTCACTGAAGGGTAGTTCAAATGGTGTCTCCGTACAAATTTACTGCCTGATCTGGCCAATTTTGAGCGGTCTGGACCATTCTATGAAATTTTTTATAAGCAAGAAATGGAAAATTCAACTCCTCTTACTTTTCATCTTATATATTGGCTCAAATTTTGAGCAAATCAAAAAACCAAGACTACTTCATGGTGGGTAATCAAATTTACAACAAAAGAGGTTCATCAAAAAATTGTAAATGTAAACTCCTGAAATACTGAAGATAGGCAAAAAGTGAGAGAACCTTTTTTGTTGGAAATTTGATTCCCTCCATGTATTAGTCTTGGTTTTTTGATTTGTTCAAAATTTGAGCCTATATCCTCACTTGAAAATTTGAAATTTCACTTAATTGGGAATTTTTTCTTTTAAGAAAGGCATTCTGCCTATAAAAAAATTGTCTCAATCAACCTAAGCAGTGAATTTGGGTTCAATCGCAATCACGAATTCAGACGACAAAAATAATGGGAAAATCACCAGAGGTACCTACTTACGTAGGTAGCTGGTAGGTACTAGGTACTTCTTATACAATAGATATTGACGCATGAAAATTTATGTATTTGCGAAATTCAGTCATCATTTTAATCCCATCAGCATTACTGTCTCGACTTGACGAATGACATGACAACGATATTGAAAAACACTGAAATAACGGCCAATTTTACTAAATGAATCGAGGAATTTACACGTGATCTAAGCAAACAATGAAGAATGAACTTGTTCGTTCGCCACTCTATAGAATAGATAAATAGAGTACCTGTACCTCAAGTTTCATCGATGATCACTCGATTAGCGGAAAATTATGAATTAATTAACGAAGGTACTCGTTTAGTTATATAGGTAGGTAGGTAGGTAGGTATGAGTCAGCACTCGAGTGGGTATGTTGGTGCTTGAGTATCGACGCTTGTTAATTATTACGCGTACAAGTAAATGTCTTTATCTCGAGTTGTTTTTTTGGAGAACTAAAGCGATAAAGGTGATTAAAAAGGTACCCTTAAGTAGGAACATATGCGGTAAGTGAAGTAATTAACGTATAAAATGGCGCGTCTATTGCGGTAACGCTTCATAGTTTCAGTACCTCCTATAGGAAGCGAGGAGTGCGTCGAAAAAAAAGTCAAAAATGTTCCTCGTAAATGTGAAGTTGGCAGTTTTGCTACTCGCGAGTTTTAGCATCGTCGACTCTCTAGTTGGCATAGATACAGACTGGTGGAAGCACACGACAATATACGAAATTTACATATCTTCTTTCAAAGATAGTAACGGAGATGGAATTGGCGATATCAAAGGTAAGCCTAATTTCTTGTACAAATCAAATTGGTCTTGATGTTTTATTTCTGTCCCCTTCTTATTACGCCAAAAAGCAAAGAGAAGTAACAACTAATAATGCCCATCTTTTCTACTCCAACAGGAATAACAAAAAAGCTCGATCATTTCGTTGATCTAGGAATCGAGTCTCTCTATCTATCGCCTTTCTTTCGTTCACCATTGCGTGACATGGGATACGATATTTCAAATTATACCGACATTGATCCTTTGTTCGGCAATTTGGAAGATTTCCACGAATTAATGAGCGGAATGAAAAGTCGAGGCAAGCGTTTGCAGTACCGTGTAAAAGAAATTCAACACGAAACGAAATGAAATCGATTCTAAAATTGTGCACTTTCGTTTCTAGGTTTGAAACTTATAGTCGACTTGGTGATAAATCACAGCAGCGACGAACATCCGTGGTTCAATAAATCGGTCGAGAGAGTCGAGCCGTATACGGATTTCTACGTATGGGTCGATCCGAAAGGAGTTGATATGAACGGAAATCCAGTTCCACCAAATAACTGGGTAGGTGCAGTATACCTATTTTAGTTGATTACATACAGTAAATCCATAGATACGTTTGTACAGAATTTATCAAGTTCGTCGTACCTATTTTATTTATTTATTTAATTTTTTTTGGCAAAGGTGAGCTTATTTGGTGGCAGTGCTTGGCAGTGGAATGATAGAAGAAGCCAATTTTATTTGCATCAGTTCGCCGTAAAACAACCTGATTTCAACTTACGTAGCGTTGAATTAAAAAAAGAACTGAAAGTAAGTCGAATTATCGTCTTTAACGTATAAATTTCGACATCAAAACTATATCTCATGCCTGCCCATCTCCTTAAAAAACATTTACAGAAAATCTTGAAATTCTGGCTCGACAAAGGAGTAGCTGGTTTCAGGCAAGATGCCACAAAGCATTTCATCGAAGACCAACATTTGAGAGACGAACCGTTCATAGATCCAAACAACAAAGTTGCTAAAGTGTACTCGGATTTAGATCACATCTATACGACCGACCTATGGGAGAGTTACGAATTCATACACGAGATGAGAGACTACATAGACCAATACAGCAGGCAAAAAAGCCAAGGATACGAAAAGTAAGTAAATGAACTAGATGTTGCCTATAGATAAGTGTAGGTCTAGGTCTACTAGGTCTAGGTCTAGGTCTAGGTCTAGGTATACAAATAGGTATTTATGAAAAATAAAAACTCTTCCAACGACGCGACGTTGACGAATATGCTTTTACAGGATTTTCGTAGCCGAAGCTTACACAAATCTTGCCAAGACGATGGCCTATTACGGAAACGAAGACTATGGCATAACGCATTTCCCTTTCAATTTCGTATTTGTAGGCTTAAATAGCTTTTTGGACGCTCCATCTTATAATGATAGAATAATGTACTGGCTGAAAGCTATGCCCAAAAGCGCTACTCCCAATTGGGTGGTAAGAACACGCCTCATCAGTTTTACTCGTAGCTGCTTTGACTTTGTTTTGTTTTAAATCACGTCCCTCTACCTATCGACAGGCCGAAAATCACGATAATCTCAGACTTGGCAGCAGACTATGCGAAGAGTACATGGACATCGTAACGGTCACCATAATGATGTTGCCAGGAGTGGCGTGTATCTATTATGGTCAGGAAATCGGTATGACCAACAGCATGGTTCGAATCGACCAAAGAAAAGATCCAAATAACGACAGTAACGGAATTCCCAGAGACGGAGAAAGACTTCCCATGCAATGGGACGACACCATGAATTCTGGTAAAGTACCTGGTCGATTTTTCTATCTCATTTTTAAACGACCAAATTGAGATTTTGTCAATTTTCGCCTTCACCTAGATAGGTACCTACTGTACTTTGAATTTATTTATTTTTTTGTTGAAAAAATTACTAGGATTTACGTCGAAATACAAGTCTTGGCTACCGGTACATCCGAATTACTGGAAAACCAACGTAGAAACTCAGAAAGTTGATAAAACAAGCAGATATAACATATTCAAAGCGCTGTCCAAGATCAGGAAGAGGAAAACCATGAAGTGGGGAGATTTTAAAGCGTATATAGTTTCCGAATGGGTCTACGCATTCGTTAGGTAGGTGCTAGGTAGTAGACATTCGTAAGCAGAGATCGGCAAGATCATTTGGGAAAAAGATCATTAAAATCATCTGAGAAGAATCTTGACTTGTTGAAGTTGTTGATCTAAGATCATTTTAAAACCGAATCTTTTTTCATTTTATCAAAAAAACAAAAATCATTCAGATGCTTCAGATCACATGAAAAAAAAAAAACACTCAATATTTTACTACGTTTGATACAAAAGTGTTTGAACACCCCCCCCCCCCCCCCACAAAAAAAAAAACAACAGACGACGTTAGAAACGAAATAAAAAAAAGTTTAAAACTTTTTTATTTTTTTTTAAACGTGTTTTTTGATTTTTAATTTTTTTTTTTTTTTGTAATTTTTCCTTACCTAGGTATTTATTTTGGTAAATTTCCGGAAAAAATTATGAAAAAATTGGACACCCATAATTTTAGCGCGATTGTCAGAGTCAAAATTCGATTAGTTATTGAAAAAAGCTCAACTGCAAAAAAGTGTTTAAAAACGTTTGAAACTTGTTTTTGATTGTTTTTTAAGTTGAAAAAAATCGCACTTAAAAATTGGGGCAAAATTGTAGATATTAAAAAAAAAATGAACATTTAAAACACGAACCTTGGAATATCTAGAGTGAAATAAATATAAATATGGAATGAAATGAATAGCACATAATGTGACGTTATAAAAAATCTTTATTGAGTGATTTTTTTTTGCATAAAAAAAATCACGATCTTTGGATCTTGATCTAAGATCTTTTTTGAAAAATCTATGTGATCTAAGATCATTTTATCAAATGATCCGGATCTTAAATCCTCCTTGAAGAGGGTCTTGCCCATCTTTGATCTCGTATAAAGCGTACAACGGAATACGAATATTTACGGCGACAGCGTAGGCAATTCTATTAACATCTCGTCTAACGAGTTTCTAACCGGAGCGGTTGTCGCGTTTTCTCATTCTCGGGCATCTTTCAGATCGTTGAAATCTTACGAGACGTACGTGACCGTTTTGAATTTGGGAAGCGAAATCGAACTAATCGATTTACACGACGTGATCACCGAACTGCCGGAGAATTTAGAAGTGGCCGTAGCCAGTGTCAATGCTGGTTACCACATTGGGTAAGAAAATAACCAAGATCAAACGAATCTCGAGCTATACATACTCGTAGATAATAACTCGCCATCTATGAAACTATATAACTTTCCAGAGATCGAATCCGAGCTATACCAAGGTTTCCAAAAATTTTCACAATGAGACCGTTATCAGCCATCGTTTTATCCGCCAAAATCCAAAACAAAACTAAACCTACAGATTCGAAATTAGGAACAGAAATACTAGATCCGAGGAGTAGTGGCTCGTCGGAAATTTAGTATATCTATCTATATACTTATTGCTTTTTCGCTACGTCTTATTTTTTTAAAGTACTTTTCAGTCGTGTACTGGTGCAAATTTCTTCCTGTGATATATACATTACATATTATATTACGTACGTAGGTATAAATTTTTTAAAATAAATTAAATTATTTATCTAAAATGTGTCAAAAATTCGAGTACCTTGTGTTCCTCACTCATTCTTCGACCAGACAGTAGATTAGACATGAACATCACTAATAATTGTACTTGAATTCGTACACAAACAAATACAAGTATCATATCACTGCCACACCTAACGATTGTACAGTTAGTACTTGCAAGGTACTCTCGAGATACTCGTAGATTATGTATCTACAACGTATATTGTAAATGTACGTATTTCCCAAGTTCACGCGGTAAATATATGCGTGATTTAGTGTTTTGTCTGTTGGTACTCTCAAATTCGAAATCAACAGCACAAGTGACCCTCTCCTGGCTAAACAAATACATCAATTTCGAAACCATTATCTGCGCATTTTTTTTCCTCTTCCAATCGACTCGCGTATGAATGCGTGTGTGTTTTATTCGTCATTCTCATTCTCTCGCATTAATACCGCGTATACACTACGTATTGTGTGTTTGTATGTACGTACTAATACGCACAACAATTGTCATCGGACCACGTACGGCGATTTTGTAAAAGTTTTACTCTTTTGAAACAGCTCGAATACTCGACCCACCCATGAAGCTAGGAAAAAAAATGCACACACTCGCGAGCACACCAAAAAGATACGAGAGTAGACACATCCTGTCGACAAAAAATAAATTAATACCAAATTTAGCGATGCAGTTTGTAAAATAATATTATAATTACGTTATTACTGCCAATGGGGAAGGTTTTGTTGGCGACAAAAAAATAATGTTCTTTGATAGCGATTGTTTTTTTCATCGATAAAATACATAATATAAACTCGGTAGCTCGATAGCCATTAAATATATTTTGCAAGTGCAAGGAAAATACGAATACGATTCGTGTACCTAGTTTGATTTGCCAAAGAATAGAAATTCGAATTGCACTTATTTGAGCGGGAAGCCCGAGGTACCCTGCAGGTGGCACTATCCAAAAGTGGCCAAAACCGAGGTGTTTTTTTTTTCAAAAGTGACCCTTCTTTGAGGACCCCTATTTCCCCTACTCTTTGATGAGGAAAATTTGAAATTTTCAACAGAATTCATCGCGTCCTATTTCAAGTAATTTTTGAAACAGAAAATATCACAATTTTTCGATTTTTTAATCTTTAAATTCTTTTGAAAAAAAAATTTTTGGAGGAAAAAATGCTTTGAAGTAAAAATATTTCTCAAATTTTTAGAAAGAAAAAGTAAAAAAATTTTGGAAAAAAATTTAGTGAATTTTCTTTTTTTTTAAAATTTATATTTCCATCATAAACTCTCAGAATGGACCCGAATGATGAGGAAAAAATTTATTTGAGCAATTTTTCCAATAAAATTGAATTTTGGGAAAATTTTAAATTGCCCATTGAAAAATGAATTTTTTTCAATGATGCGAATAATTGAAGAATTCAGAACTTTCCATCATATCCTCTTAGAATGGACCCGAATGATGAGAAAAAAATTTATTTGAGCAATTTTTCCAATAAAATTGAATTTTCGAAAAATGTGAAATTGCCCATTGAAAAATGAACTTTTTTCAAAATTAGGAATACTTAATTGAAAAATCATGAATTTTTTTGTCATAACTTCTCAGAATGGACCCGAATAATGAGAAAATTTTTTTATTTGGGCAATTTTTTCAAAGAAAATGATCATTTAGGAAAAATTTGAAATTCACCATTACTTTGGCAAAAATGATTTTTTTTTTCAAAAATTGGAATAACTATTTATAATTGAAAAATTCGAAATTTTTTCGTTAGGACCTCTCAGAATGGACCCGAAAAACGAGAAAACATTTTATTTGAGCAATTTTTTCAAAGAAATTGAATTTAGGAAAAATGGGAAATTCACCATGTCCTAATAAGTACCACTTGCGGTACTTATTGTTATTACATAGGCCAAATGAATTTTTTCCAATAATGCGAATAATTGAAAAATTCAGAATTTTTCCGTCATAACCACTCAGAATGGACCCGAATGATGAGAAAAAATTTTATTTGAACAATTTTTCCAATCAAATTGAATTTTGGAAAAATTTTAAATTGCCCATTGAAAAATAAATTTTTTTAAAAATAGGAATGATTGAAAAATTCAGAATTTTTCATCATAACCTCTCTGAATGGACTCGAATAAAAACAAAGAAATTTTTTGAGCAATTTTTTCAAAGAAATTGAATTTGTGAAATTTCTCATGTAAAAAGCCTCGCGAAATTTTTATGGCAAAAATGAATTTTTCCCAAAAATGTGATTAATTGAAAAATTTAGAATTTTTTCATCATAACGTCTCAGTGTGAACCCGAATGATGAGAAAAATTTTTTTTTGGCAATTTTTCCAATAAAATTGAATTTTTGGGAAATGCGAAATTGCCCATTGCAAAATGAACTTTTTTCAAAAATAGGAATAATCGAAAAATCATGAATTTTTCCATCATAACCTCTCAAAATGGACCCGAATAATGAAAAAACAAATTTTGGGCAATTTTTTCAAATAAATTAAATTTGTTAAATTTCCCATGTAAAAAGCCCACGAAAACGTATGAAATATTTGTTAGAGAAACAATTCATTTTTGTTTTTTGTTTTTCGAAATGTTTTTGTTTTCTTAATAAAAAACTTCTCAATTTTTTCGCAGCAAGTAAAATATTTTTTAAGTTATTGGAAAAAAAATCTCTAATTTTTAAGGAAAAAAAAAATAGCTCAATTTTTGTGAAGAAAAAGTCATAGATGTTAATCAACTTTTTAAAAAATCACCCCACAGCACCCCTTCGAGAAAAAATTTGAAAATATACCCTGAAAAATTATAAGCTGTCGGCCTTGCTAATTATAACTTCAAATATGCGTAGAAAATATAGGAAACGCGAACCAAGCCGAACCGAGGGTTAGAAATGAGAATGAGAGAACGTAACTTTTGAAAATATTACATTTCACGAATATTTTGTTATCTTGATTAAATCTCTCCACTCCGTCCTTTCTCGCCATCTCCGTCTCTGTCTCCGCGTGTCTTTCTTTGGGATCCAAAGCCAAAGTTGCTGGTAAATACCTATGTAATGGTAATCGTATACGGTCAAAGGTCAATCCGTAACCATTTATCTGACAGCTAAAACAAATGACATTTTTATACACCTGCGAACGAACCATTCAAACTTTGAATAGATTTCTTGTACCCATATGTATACGAATATTACGTATATATCGTATATTTCACCCTTCTTCTGACAGTGCGCGCTCTCTCTCTCCCTCTCCCTCTCCTCTCTTAGCTTCATTCGGACATGGGCACGCATATTATAATATTTTTATTGCTACCCAGTGCAGCTAGTCTGTACCAGCACCAGCATAGATCCTAGATTTTTCTCATCTGGCTACCTCTATGTCTACACCATATACCTACCTTAATAACTATGCAGTAACTCTTTCGACTGCCTAGCTACGAGTTGGCTGACACGAGGATAGAAAATTCCTGTTCCTATTTGTATAAGAAACGCTTAAATAATTACGGCCCAAAATTTATAATATCTAACTTATGTAGATTTTTTATTTCATTTTTTTTCATTTCCAAACTAACCGATTGACTAATAAAAATTCAAAATACCTAAATAACTATATTTTTAGGTATCTGCCAATGGTATGAGGGTGTGGAGACAAATCATCGCGACACATGAAGTTACCTATACTTTTATGTTAAATTTAGATACGTGTCTGCATAGACGAGTAAGGATATGTACAGACGAATACGACTTATGCCTACTCGAAAACAATATCCGAATCTTCGCGAATAGGTAGGTACCTACAAGTCGAAAATATAGCAACCTACAATGTTCTTCGTTCGCATCGCTCGCTGCAACTTTCAAAACTTCCATAAAATGGAGGCTATTAAAAACGAAAATCAACTCGACACGAAAAATCTATTTTCTAAATCGCTTTAGACGACGAGAAATGAACGTCGCTTTGAAAATGATAACATAAATTGGCACTCGGAAACTCGGCGGGAGACGAAGTTTACCAAAAATTCCTGTCGTACTTGTACGTTTTCAAAAAGAGCAATGAAAAAGCACGCGCAATATTATTTTTCTTTTTGATTTTCATCTTGTTGATGCGAATGCCGCGTGGTTCATTTTTTCAACACACCCTACCTCCACATCCCACCATCTACCTACCCAGAATCGATATTTTCCCCAACAGCTTTAAAAGTCAGCAATTTTTCAACAAAAAAAAAAAAAATTATTGAAAAAATCAGGTTCTCATTTCAAGTCATTAAAATTATTTGAAAATTGAAAAAAAAAAAAATCAAATGACAACATTGACTCAAAATTTCACATTTTAAAAATTGGAGTAGATACAAAAATTTTAGCACTTGAAAATGATTTTCCTCCCATTTTAATGATGTAATGACCAATAATTAAATCAATAAAAAAATTAAAAATAAAAAGCCAGTTTTTTCCATGAAACGAATCTACCCCGCGCAGCACAATCAAAAAATTATCGAAATAAAAAATCGACAGAATATCGAATTCGATAAAGTGTCGCGTTAGTTCCGCCTAAATCGTGAAATTATCTTTCGATATATAGATAGATTATCGACGAATTATAGTTAGCAAAAATTTCGAGATTATAGTAAGATATTTTATCGATAATCACTCTATAATATCGAAAGATAATTTCACGATTTAGGCGGAACTAACGCGACACTTTATCGAATTCGATATTCTGTCGATTTTTTATCGATTTTTTATTCCGATTTTTCGTCTTTTACTAGCTTTTTTCTATAATTAAAAATCCTTAATTAGCATAATTAATACATTAAACTATGCCTAAACACATTATTCATGTTGCGGTAAGAGGATCATTTCAGAAAAAGTCAAAAAAAAATTATAAAAAATCTGCCACCCGAGGGGCTTGAACCATCTACATCCTGCATGGTAATCCTCTTCCTTAACCACTATGCCATACCTTATCGTTGAGGAATTAGCAAAAAAACGCTTATAATAGACAGTTTAGTACTTCCAGACGTGTTGGACTTAGAAAAGTTTTCACCAATTTTTAAAATTTGGAAATAATTTCAAATATCGTCGCAAAATCGTTGAAAAATCGTTCGACAAATTTCAGATTATTTGTCGATAATGTAGTTTCAAATATCGCCACAAAATCGTTGAAAAATCGAATTCGAGGAATTTCATATTATGTGTCGATAATATAGTTTCAAATATCTTCACGAAATCGTTAGAAAATCGAATTCGAGAAATTGCATATTATGTGCCGATAATATAGTTTCAAATATCTTTACAAAATCGGTAAAAAATCGGATTCGATAAATTTAATATTCTTTGTCGATAGTATCGTTGACAAATATCGTCATAAAATCTTAATAATATCGAATTCGATTGTTTTTAGATTTTTTGCCTATGAAATTGTACCGATAAATCTTTATAATATCGTGAGAACATCTATAGATTTTCAAACGATTTTTTATCGATACGTTACATCTTCCGATATTATCGATCGAGTGTGCCGCTCGGGACCCACTTACTTATTAGGTAAAATTGACACTTAATTTTTTTCCTTATATTTTTTAGAGAAGGAACCTGAAAATGAAAACATTTAACAAAATATTTCTTATTTACTTGGAGAATTTTGAGTTGTTGAAAATTATTTCAATATTATTTTTTTGAATTCGTTTTTTTCTTTTTTTAAATAATTTTTTCTTCAGAGGTAACTACTGTGCTTGGAATGGGCCCATTTTTTCAAAAGATGTTTTCAGAAAAATGATTACCAAAATAACCATAAATTCACTTATATCGGGGAAGTTTAAAATAAAATTGGATTAATTGCGATTTTCGAGAATACGGATGATCAAAAAGCAGTAGGAACATTTCATTGAAAATTTTTTCCAATTTTTCCGTAGGTAATTTTTGAAGAGAGTTGTAAAATTAGGAAAAAATGAAAATAAATTTCGTTGACCAAAGATTTGTGTATCTACAAATACCGATTTCAAAAACCTATTTATTTATTCATTTTGAAAATTTATCAAGCAAATAATTAAATTTAAGAGAGATTTTCGAGGGCTAACTTTTTTGTTTGTGCATAGTTTTGAGGTCTATACGCACAATTTCCAACCTAGCTCCTCTCATACTTGAAAAATAAAAGGTGCTTGGCACTCCAACTCATACCTACTTAAATCAACGAGGTACCTAATACCTATATATCAACTTGCCCAAGTTATACAGCGTAGCTATAGCGTGCGTCAACTGATAAGTTCAAGTTGTCCGATACTCGTTAATAATTAAGACGAAGGTTTAAGAAAAAAAGGGGGGGGGAAACACAGCACACTATAACGTGTTGCTCGAACCCGCCCCCATAAATTTATCAATAATTAATTTCACCATATAAACATCCGAATAGTTGGGCTTGTTTAAGCTAACCGGCGCGGCGCGGTAGCTGGTTTGGTAGCCAAACTAGGCGTGCATTTTTACTTCACCGTCTCCACCTCATTTTATGGGCGTGCATTCTGGGTTCTATATACGATTCGCATCTTTGTCATGTATCAAATGCTACATATCTACGAGGAGGTGAGTATCGTGTTGAAAGTCTAAACTTAATCAATCAGTCGATTCGAATCGCTTCATTAAAAAATAAAAAAAAGGAAAAATCTTTGTTTTTTCGACCATTTCATCAACTTTTCCAATTTTATCGCATACCAAACCAAAAACGATAAAAAATTACAAGAAAAGTACAAAGTAAGTATATAATAACAAGGATGGGATGTGTGAAGCTACCCATAATCCTACATTTAAAAAATACCACAGAAAGAAAACATTAAAAAAAATATTAAGTAGTAATAAAAAGTATAGTGACAATTTTGAGAGAGATATTCTAAACGATTTTCATGATTTATGAACACTTTTGAAATAATTTCGTCAGTATCGGAAAAATTAATTATTTGCCCCTCAATATGTAAATTAGGGGTTACGTCGTGCATCTGCTTGCGAGTTGTTAATTCAGTTGCATACAGCATATGCAAGGCATTAATTAAACCTGTTTGTATATCAGGGTGGACCGAAGTTGGTTTGTTTTTTTGTTTGTTGTCTTTTTGTTGTTATTACTTATTATTATTATTACTATTGTAACTTGTAACAAGTTGCCAGATAAGTTATATAAAAATTGATAACGTGTACACCCAGGGCTACTTTGGGCAATGGACATGACAGTAACAGGAAAATCGTAAATAACTTTTGAAAACATTTCACAAGAAAATCTACGAGTACTTCCTCAATTCCTCATTAATTTTAAGCGATCAACATTTTTATTATCTGTCAACGTTTGTAATTATACAGATAATATGTTATCATAAAAAAAATCAATTTTTGAACATTTTTATTCTAATTTTTTTTTTAATTTAAAAATTCAAGTTTTTCTCAAATTCTAAAAATTTTCTAAATTTTACCAAATTTTGAAAATTTTGAAAAAAATTCTGAATTGTAAAAAATGAATTATAGAATTCATGTAAATTGGGTAACTGGACTATTCCTCTAAATTGTGACAATTTCAAAGGCAGTGACATGGAATTTTGTGGGGATAAGATACATTTTTTTCAAAAGTGGGTTCAATTGACCACTAAAAAAAAAAAAAATTAATTTAATGTGAGCATGACACTTCTCTAAGAAATTGAAATTTTTTTACTCCAAAAATTTTTTCAAAAAAAAGTTTATTCTCAAAACATTACGATTTTTCCTAAAAAAAGATATGTTCCTAAAAAAAATCTCAAAAGATTAAGAACTTTTTTTTCACTGACTCTGCATACAAGTAAGCTGGCAATAATTTCCAAGAAAATTGAGAAATTTTCTTTTCTAAAATAACTGAAAGATTTTTTACTTCAAAAATTGAAAAATTTTATTGTATAGATACCAAAGAAATAATTTTTTTTTATAAATAATTAAGTTGAGGCAAAGAAATGTGTGAATTTTTCTCAAAAAAAGATTTTTTACTTCAAAAAATGATATTTTTTTTATGCTGACTCCAAAGAAATTGAGATAGGTATCTATTTACTTGAACGTAATTTTTATTCAAAGAAAATTCAGATTGAAATTTTTTTTGGGACAAAAGATTAAGGGTAATTCTCAAAGAAAAAATTTAATTTTTCTCTATAAAAATAAGAGATTTTATTCTACAAAAATCGAAAATTTAAAAAAAGAGTACCTAATATTTTGTGCTCTAAAAAACCGAGAAATCTTTTTCTTTAAAATTTTTAAATACGACGTATATTTTTACTCTTCTCTAAATTGAGATACTTTTTATTTCGAGAGAATTCAGAACTTTTTCAAATCAATTCTCAAAAATAAGAAATTAAAAAAAAAAAAATCAAAAATTTCCTTCAATTTCTTTTTGAATACATAATTTGTTAAAATTTGAAAATGACCTAATTTAGAATTTTTAATAAATTCATAAAATCTTAAAAATTGACAAACAATTAAAAATTGATTATTAAATATTTTTTACCTAATTTAGGTTAATTTCAAAAATTGGTTAAAATTTGAAAATAAATTATCAAATTTGTAAAACTATGCCACTTGTAAAAGTTTATCCAACTTTAAAAATAATCATCTTTTAAAAATATTTTGAAAATTTTACTGAATTTTAGAAGTTGATGTAACGTAACGTAGGTACTTGTTTTCAAAAATTTACTAAAATTCAAAAATACCTATTCAAATTATGAAGGTTTACTAAATTGGTTTTATTAAACTTCAAGAAGTGTAAAAAAAAAAAACTATCAAACTTTAAAAATTCAGGTCGAATTTTTTAAACAAATACTTAACGTAGGTACCCTACTTACCTCGAAGAACAATTTTTAAAAATTGATTTCATTTCAAAAATTCATTAAAATTTTAAACTACCAAATTTCAAAATTTATAAAATTGAGGCAATTGATTAAACTTTAAGAATTGATCTTTCCCTTTTTTTTTTTTTTTTTTTTTTTGAAAATTTACCCGAACTTTAAAAATTGATCAAAGTTTAGAAATTCATCAAAATTTATAATTTCCATTTACGGTCTTACAAAATAATGAACATAATAATATAGAAATAATAAGAATTTCTCCTGTAGTTTCTGCATTGCAGTTCTTTAAAAAATGATATATTGTGCATAGATAATTTTTTTTCTGACGAATGCGCAATTTTCAGCCCTTTGGTGGATGTCCATGGCTCCAACCCTTAGTCCTAAATCCGACGCTGGCTTTAGTCACTCGCATTTATCCCTAAGATTTTGTTTAATAGGAGATAGTGAATTTAGAAAGGCAACACGGAGTCTGCTTCATGAGAAATCAAAACAAACCAAAACAAACACGACTGGCCATTGTCAAAATTCAAGTAGAAAATCTACCCCTCTTTTGTATGTAAACGGCATCGGCATTGGAAATTATACGACGAAGGCTAAATATATGGTTATTGGTTATGGTTACGACTGCGGTTGCGACCATAGTCTTTAATATGCGAGATCGGAGATGTAAGCGGCGACCATACGATATAAAGGAAAAGGGATGATAAATCTTTTTAATCGCCGCTTGCGCGTGTTAAATAGTTTTTCGAAATTCAATATTGTTGGTTGCGTTAACCCTTGCGAAGTTTTCGACCGTAACCAAAATGTAAAGTAATATAGTGCCATGCTACGCCACCAGCCAACGCTTTCGCCCTCGATAAATGCATATTCGACAACCATTGAGTAGATGATTCGGTTATGTATGTAATGTACAAGGTATAGCCTATCTACGTATAAGTGAACTTCTCTACCACATTTGTCCATTCCTACTTGTATCCCTGAGCTGACTCGCTAGTTAGAGTCTTCTAATGTACCAATAAGTAATTTAATTATATCCTCTACGAATATCGTACATCGAAAAAGGCCACTCGTCGTTATGGAAAAAATCGTTCTTTTTTCTATAGGTAGGTACAAAAGTAATATAATATAATCGATACGTACGATCTATACGGTCACAGTTGCAAAAAAAAAAAAAAAAAAAAAAAAAAACAGCAACAGAAAATCCGTAGTTGATTTGTATACCCTCGACTGTAGATCAAAGATTTTTCATTGGCTCAAATTGATAGGTATTTATCCACCCACGTCTCACACTGACGCAAATATTGAAAATTCAAAGGTGTTTCAATAAGAAATAGGTAAATATATTCGATGAAAAGCTGATGGGCAATGTTCGATCGTTGCTCGACGCCAGTAGCCGGATACGAATGTGACGATCGACACTCAGACGAGAATCGTTCTCGAACGAGGCGTCTTTTCGAAGGGACGATAATAGGGTTGTCTGGACATCCCGCGAACTTTTAAAAAGCACGCTCACCGCCGTCGATTCGTTTCATTAGGCGTCTATTGTGTGGTAATTTCGATACCGAAAAGCCGTATCCTTATCAATGACACATAATTTACCACCGCTGCTGATATTATAAGTTTTCACAACAACAACGCAGCCGAATCGAAACCACAATATTCGTTTATCAATTAAGGCACGCTTCAAACTTAATCGGGCTAATTTATTTATTGATAAGTTACGCAGCATATGAAGTATAATATAGATAGATGTATTACATACTGTATAATAAACCGTTCTTTTCTTGTTTGTTTGTCTTTCTCCTTCCCTGCTGTCCCAAAGTTTTTTACATCATTTTCATAAATTTGAAATATACGCAATCGGTGAA
This sequence comes from Balanococcus diminutus, assembly GCA_959613365.1. NCBI lineage: Eukaryota > Metazoa > Arthropoda > Insecta > Hemiptera > Pseudococcidae > Balanococcus > Balanococcus diminutus. The sequence continues at coordinate 62,242,901 of OY390716.1, read as the reverse complement.
CAAAAACACCCTAGGGCAGGTTTGTTTGAAAAGAAAAAACTCCCGCGGACGGCGGATGTGACGAATACCACAAAAACACAAAATATGTAGGAGGTAGGTACTACTAGGTAGATAGTTAGGTACTCGAGTGTTCGTAGATAGAGACATACGTACTAGGTATGGACTTATACTGCGATAAAGGCTCATGACCCTTCTATACAGGCATCATACTCATTTTGCTCAACTTTTTTTCCACAGCACATAGTTGGAAAACCGAAAAGTCAATAAAAATTTCCCCACAATGAGGCTGGACTTTGACAAAGCTTTATGCAGTTCAACAATTAAAAAAGGTATAAACACGAATATGTATACACCAACGAAAAAAGATAGGTCCCACCTTTCATTGAAGATGTAAATAACTCAAAAAAATACTCATATCAAAAGTCAAGAAAATTTTCAGATTACGTAAATAAAAGATGAAAAAACCTAAAAAGAATAAAATTGAAAAATGACATTATAGTATATAGTACCTACAGAAACTTTTTTTTTTAAATTGAAAAAAAATATTAAAAATAGTGGAAAACTGAAACTAAATAGCAAATCACCAACAATTATGAGAGGGGCGAGGGGTACTTGATGAAAAAATTTCAACTATAATATAAAAAAAGGTCTTGCCATTAGAAAAAAAAGAACAGCAGCTATCTTGGAACTTTTTTTGAATTTTCACAAACCCTCAAAAATTGAGACCCAAAACTGATGGTTTCTAATAGGATAATTTATTGTAGTAAGTACAAGTAGTACTAGCACTTGCGGTGAGGTCTATCAACTGCCATCGAACTGATTTGCCTACCTCAAATACATGCCCTTCGAGTTATAGACTTATTGCTCCTTAAAGGCTCGATTCCTAAAATTTTAAAAACAGGGCTATTTGGAAAAAATTGAAATTTCACCATTTTCAAGCATTCTGAGATGAGAAAAAAGTTGAAAAATCGAACAAAACGGATAACCTGACATACGAAAACACTGTTAAACAAGGTGTCCCCTGAATGATGTGAGAAAATCCACTATGTAAATAGGCAACCCATAAGAAACGAAAAAGTTATACAGAGTGTGTCATAGCTAACTGAGTTCCTTCCACCAGGACGTGAATAGGCAACCCATAAGGAACAAAAAAATGTTATATAAACATGTTGCCTATCTTGAAAATTTAAGGGGCAAAGGAAAATTAAATTGAGAAAAAAAAATTTCTAATTGGGCCAATGAATAGTACTAAAAAAATACCCTTTTTGTTCTGGACATTTGTTTGCCTATCTTTGAAAATACAGGAGCTACAGAGCTTTGAAAATTAAAAAGCCAGTTTTTATTCAAAGTGTAAAGCTCTCTTGCGCCTTTATTTTCAAAAATAGGCAAAAAAATGTCCAGAACAAAAAAGTAATTTTTACAGTACTATTCATTAACCCAGTCAGAAATTATTTTTTCTCAATTCAATTTTCTCTTGCCCCTTAAATTTTCAAGATAGGCAACATGTTTATATTACATTTTTTTGTTCCTTATGGGTTGCCTATTTACCTGGTGGAAGGAACTCAGTCAGCTATGAAACACCCTGAATACCTACTCATGGTGTTCAATGCCCATCTCAAAAATTGAAGGTACGGAGAAAAGGGGAAATTGAAATTAGGAGGGGAAAATATTTCTATAGAGTATATCTACACGGGTACAGTACTAGGAAGAAAAAAAAAAACATTTTTCACTTACGTACTCTTGATATTTTTTGTCTCCCTTGATAATGAATGGACTACAGAGCTTTCAAACTTTGAAACAAACTGTTTTGTTAAATTTTCAAAGCTCCAATGTGCCGTGCCCATTAGCTATTTGAGCCTTGGATACCTTTTGAAACATGAAAATTTCAAAATTCCGTCCAGGTGTACCTTTTGTAGAGAAAAGAAAAATATTTTGAAATGATGTCTGTTTTCAAAATTAAAACACTGAAGAGCTTGCTAAAACTTCGTAAATATATTTATGTTAAGAGTAAAACATTCATTTCTACGTACTCTCCTTAGGTTTGATCAAATTTTTTCTGCAAACTTCATTATTTCTTGACCCTTTAATTTTGAAGATTGGCACCGTGAGTGGATAACATTTTTTGTTTCATACGAGTTGCCTATTCAACCGTTAGATTTTCCTACAATTTTACAAGCAGCTCTGCAACCAGAGCCGGTGCGAGGGGGGGGGGGGGGGGGGGGGGGTGTTGAGGGGGGGGTGGAACACCCCCAGTGATTTTCCATTCGGCAAATTTTTGAAAAATTTTCGACAAATTCGGCAAACTTTCGACAAATTAAATTAGGTATGTTTACAAAATTTGGTAAAGTTTTGAATTTCAAATATGTAAATTTTTTAGAAATTCTAAATCACAAATTCGGCAAATTTTTGAGAAATTCCGAATCATAAATTCGAGGAATTTTAGAGAAATTCCGACTCACAAATTCGGTAAATTTCTGAAAAAAATTTTCGCCCTCGCTTCGCTCGGGCAATGTACTTCTATTACTTCATCTTTCAAAAAATGAACATGATCTTTTTGAAAATATTAAAAATGATGTTTAAAGTGCATTATTTTTAATTAAAAATTCCAATTTTTTCAAAATTTTCGCCCTCGCTTCGCTCGGGCAACGTATCACTTTTTCATCTTTTAAAAAACCAGAAATTATTGTATGTTTTCAAAATTTCTGCAAAAAAAAGTCCATCTTTTCTTTTAGAAGTGCAATTTTTTCAAAAATGTTCGCCCTCGCTTCGCTCGGGCAGCAACAGTCGTTTTGATTCAAATCCTAATGCTACCATAAGTTCTTGAAATTTTTTCTATGAGGATAGTGAGAAGTTCTTCTTTCGAAAACTCACTTTTTTCAAAAAATTCAGCGCAGGGGTCTACTTCCCACTGTTGTACTTATTAATTATCATTCGGCATTTTGAAAATTTTCATTCGGCATTTTCGATCTACACCCCCCCCCCCCAAAAAAAAAAAAATTTGCTCAAACCGTTTCTGTCTGCAACGAACACCATGAATAATTCAAGTTCAATAGAGATACCTATATATCCGTGTGAATCAACAATGAGCACGAAGGCCAGACATTTATGCACAGATAATAAAATTTCAGATTCCTGGCACTCACCCTTTTTGAAGTAGATACAGATGTAAATTTGGAGATCATGAAAATTACTACTATTTGAGGGGGTAAAACATATTCCATCTGTGGTAAGTACTCGATACTCGGAAACCTTAATAATATTCCTGAGTCGATGATCTTTAGGGGGAAAAATTCAATATTTAAAAAGATCAAGTTTGGAAAACGTAAAAAAATTAAGGTTGTACCTAACAGCAGTATTTTTGCAGGCTCCAAGAAATTCTACGGGTACAACAACACAGCGTGGCACAAATACGATACCAACATTACTTCAGCCGTCAGGTACTCGTACATGTACCTAACTGCGATAGTGACAATAATCTCAACATACCGTTTGTAGAGTCCTTCGATTCGGTCGCTTAGATCACTCAGGTCGCTTTCATCGCTCGACATTTCAATTTGTAAGTAGGTAATCTTGTAGATTAATCGTCTCTTTCGCAAATTCAGGGTAGAACTGGATGGTATACACTGATCGCTGGACGTCAGAAATACAAATTTGGAAATATCAAACTCTGAAGAAACAAACAAACAGGAACACGGATATAAATAAATAGCTAGATAATTATATCATAGACTCGGGCTAGGTTATAGTACTTGAATGAAATTAAAAGAAGAAAAAAAAATTGCATAGCAAAATTTACAGCGTTATTTCGCAGGTAGATATATAAAGAGGTGCGACGGTATGGCCGCATCGCGAAAATGTCATGCCGGAGCGGGCGTCAGTCGAGCGTACGCTGAAGATGAACTGCGTAAAGACGACATTGTACAATGGTAGCGGAGATTCGCCGATCGCCTTACTGAGTACATCATGCCGCCGAGTACTACGCCGCATACGTAATTTAAATCACGTCATAAATGGGCCGACCTTTCAAAGCTGCGAACCGTTGAAACGAAGGAAACTCTTGCGAAGACGCCAAATATTACGACTGAGACTGCGAAGTTTACGAATGCGTCGTTTACGACTGCATCGGTTACAAGAGGCCAGAGCTAATTTCAGATTGATTTTAGAATAAATTTCACTACACCTACACCTAGCTACGTATCGTAGATATACGCACACCTCAGCTCCGTAGTTCATCTGTTACCAGCCTATACAGCACTACCATACTGACCACATTCGCGATACTTTGCGGCGGCAGCCTGCGCTGCGCTGACGTGAGCTACGCTACGGTAATTTACGAGTCACATATTAAGCGAGGTATACCAACGTTGATGGGCAGCAGGAAATAAAATTATGTATACGCGTTGACGTTGACATTGTAATCTTAATTCGACTACCTAATTACTTTGCTCGTAATTCAAATACCACGTCCAGTCCATGAGTCCACGTTACCTGGTTACCAAGTACCTACACCACGTACCTGCCCGCGTACAATAAATTACACGCGTAAGCAGCAATTCGTGTTCGGCCAAAGTAAATACCAGTAGGTAAGCGTACTTTGTATGCATAGTAAGTAACCAGCAGCAACTATACATTATACTTACTCTGCAAGAATATATGGTACCGAAGAGTAACCACCCACTAGGTCAAAAAATGAGGAAAAAACCGCCAACCACTACGCCTCGCCGCTCAGTCGAGGCGTGTCCCCGTGTACTTCACCTATACGACGCTAGTCGTAGAGTCGTGCATGAGGTTCACATAAACATGTAGGTGCACTCTAGGTCTAGATGCGATACAAGTATAGGTACGAGCTGCAGCGTAGCTCTACAGCGCAGGGTGCAGTGCATTGCACACTGCACTTCACTGCACCGAATTGCCCGATAGTACGAGAGTACCGTATTACGTGCAACTCGAACTGCAGTACAAGTACACCCGGTTCTCGCTACTCTACTCCTCACTCTCTCGCACTAGCTGTTTGCCCGCCGCCCTACTCCTACACATTCGATATAATGTACTTGCATTTGCTGGTTTATTCCCTTCTCTCGTCTCGCCTTCTGTCTTCGAACGCATTACTCGGTTAATTTATTTGATGCGCACCAAGGCGCCATTTTTTGTTTCCGGTTGCTTTGAAAATAAACATCGATAATATACGTACCGACGATGAAGAAATGAAGTTAATGCGTACACGTCCATCGTTGCTGCAACATAGCGCTCGTTAGTCGTTAACGCCAGCATTGCCTTCAAACTAAGTATAACTTACGAGTTCGACTTGGTTTCGGCTTGTCGTCTCACTCTCCTCTCTCTCACTCATTAAATACTTTGTAATGGGTATGATACCGTATCAACGTATAGGCATAAGGACGTGCAGCTTCGCAGCGACAAAATAATTAAGACAGATGCGTACAAGGTGTTTCAAAAAAAATATACTCGCACCTCGTTAATTAAGAAACACGCGCGCCGAGAAACGAGAAACTCCCTGAAATTTTCAATAAAGGCACCAAAAAACAGAAAGATGACGCGACGCTGTCACCGAATCGATCAGTTTCAAAGCGTGTCACCTCGAAAAATTCTCAAAAAGCGCATCGGAACATGGGAAATCCGACAGGCGTCCGAGTGGAGGAATCAATGGCATTTCGACGAATCGTGTTTAGGGAGGGGGCAAAGGCAACTGTTGCACTTGAAAATTTGCAGCTATAGGTAGAGGTGCGATTAATACTCCTACTAACGTAGAGGCAATTCAAAAATTACTTACATTTACAAAATACTCGTATGCACTAATAAAGTCGGCGCACAACCGCACGCGCACCTATCGTTGTTACAGCGATGCGCAAACAACGTCAGACAAAAAAAAAAGAGGACGAACGCTATAAACATTGAGGAGCCGGCGCAGCAGAGGCCAGAGCGGGCAAAAGCCCATCGAAAAAATACAATGAAATTAATTTTAAGTTGTCTTTTGTCAGGGCATACGAGCGTGTAATGGGAATGGAACAATTGCGCGCCTTGTAAATGGAAATCGAACAATTGTTTCAACAGTAATGAAATGATAGAACTCGGCATGGAGTCATCATTTATGGCTGCTGGCTCCGACAAAGTTTCCACTCCAAGTCCAAATAAATGATAAATACTTTTTGTTCGATAGTAATTAATTAATCATGCCCGCAATGATATTGTGTATGTACGTGGCGCGGCGCGATGGCGATACGATGTGACGACCCCGGCCAGGTATGCCATCCATGCCGCAGTCTAGCGTCTACATTTCTACAATGCTACAGATAGATACGTAGCTCTCTAATATACTCGTATTTTCATCTCGAATCTATACTGTCTCGTATCTGCGCCTTTCGACCTCAAGTTTGAAAGATTCATTTTGCCATCTTCCCTCGTTCAATCGGAGAAGTGATGTTACAAGACATAGGCTACACCATAATATCATAAGTATCTCAAAATTGCAATTCCAGACTTCTTCGCTTTTGAATTAGATTATATTCTGGTTAGGTGTTAAAGACGATTATTTTAAACCACTTTCTGGGATACCCAGGGTCGGATTTACGCACAGGCCAAACAGACCCGTGCCTCGGGCGCCAGATTCCAAAGGGTGCCAAGTTTTTCCATGTTTATCTAATTTATCCATTTCCATATAATTGATGGAAATCAGAGTTGGGCAGATCCACTAATAGAAACATAAGATGATAGATCCAGATCTTTTGCATCAAGATGGATCCGCAAAAGATCCAGATCAGATCTCTTCCAAAGTCAAGAGATCTGATCTAGATCAGATCGAAAATTTTGGATGTTTGGATCTCAAGATCCAATTTCCAAATTTTAGGATCCAGATCTGCCCAACTCTGACGGTGAAAAGTTTTGTCCCATTGACCAATCCTCCTTCAAAGCATCGATTCCTCATCGACTTCGACTCGACGTAAAACTGACCCCAATTTCTATTCTAATGTCTGTAGAATCAAGTAATAACAATCTAAATCAAAAATCAGCTTAGCTCTTCGCACATCGAAACACATTGCTCTGGCCCTTCATCATTTTCTTTGACTTCGTTCTTGTATCTTATTTTACCTAAACATGAATTTACTGCAACATAAAAAACAAGTTGTCAAATATCCCCCCCCCCCCCCAAAAAGGGTTCCAAAATTTTGAGGTGGAGCTCATCATAGGAGAGCACACCACTGATAATGGTCTTACTCCCAGCCTCAACAGAAGAAACAACAAAAAAAATTATCAAAACTAATTGTGTTCTTAGACTAGTTCACAATTCTTGAAACATAAATTTACAGGCTTTACAGCTCGAATTAGACATTCCTGGTCAAGTATGAATAAGAAATATTTGTGACAAAAGTTTGATCGTGCTTTTATTAAAAATCATCAAGTATTGGACTATGGGGTAAGTTGAAACAATAGAATTGCAGCTTCCCAAATATCTGAAAACCTGGTGATGGTGTCTAATACTATAAATTTGAGGTTGCAGAATTCAAATTTGCAAATTGTTTCGGGCAACTGTACGAACCTCAAAAAATGAAATTTGAAATTTTTGAGAAATGCAAAATTTCCTTTCGTGATGTTGGCCTTGGCACCATTGCTGGAAACAAATTGCCAATTTGAATTGTGCAACCTCGAATCACAGCTCACAATATAAGACATCAGCACCAATTTTTCAGCAACCAGGAAAGCTATAACCCGACAGTTTCAACTTACCCCATTAGGGTTAAAGAGTAATTTGAAATGGTCAAATGAAATTACAGGGTGACTGAAAATTGGTTCCATCATAAATATGAAAACATTTTGTGGGACCATGGATGGGACCCCTTCTGTTTTAACATTGTTTGGACTAAATTATGATTAAAGCAAGGATAATAGGACTATTTAAGCCAAATTTACAGACGATCGATGAGAAGGGTGAACACACTAAGATTCTCGTCAGTTTATTTTTTTCCATGTTGTTCCAATGTCTTTGCCTAATACGATATTAGGATTTTTTCGAAGAAAATACGAGGTTGGACAAAGATTGCGGGCACGATAATTTGTTATAAGTCGGTCAAAGGCTTCGACTGAACAACAACAACAACAACAACAACAACAACAACGACGACGACCTGAACAGAACAGTGAACGCACTGAGCAGAGTCGTAGTGGTTGACGGAACCGTTTCATCACCAAGACGGAATTATTATTCGCCTATAAGCGATAACCATTCACATTGACAAAAGAAGAGACGCAATATACCTACCTAGCGAGGAGACTCGAAAAATATTTCAACGCTTTATTACGCCGCGATGTACCTATATACCTACGTAGTGGCGCAGAGCGGCGGCGACGTCGAAAAGCGTAGCGCAGCCTCCGCTCCAGGCCAAAACTCAGCGGCATATCTGCAGGATACAATGCGGCGACAAAAGAGTACACAAAAATGTTAACGTAATAATGAAAACATTTTTCGACTCGATAATAAGGTGCATAATTACGATAGGACAAATTTCCCCACGATCGAATCTCGACCGCTGTTCAAGGTGTTGCAGGGTTGAAGGAATACTACAAAAGTACGCGAGTAAAAAACACACACACACTACGACGAACGCAACGCGATGCAATGCGAACGTAACGTAACGTACTCGTTCGCGTTACTGAATAAAAAAATCATTTTCAAAAGAAGAGAAGACGTCCTATAGTTCAATTCAAAGTGGGAAATTACTCTACACAGAGGGTAATAGCTGTTCGATACGAAAGGCTCTTGACTTCCGTTACTATATATTCGAGTACCCGCCGCTACCGGAAGGAGGCGTTATTTCACCCAACTTCGACTTGGCATTGTTCTCGATTGTTCTAAGCCAAGTCGCCGGCACAGTTGACGAATAATTTGTGACAGGTTTCACGTATATATAGGCCGACCAACGGGTGACGGGTGCGAAATTCCCATACTTTGGCTTTTTTTTTCTAGCGACTTTCTTGCGAACGCTGCGCTGCACTGCACTGCACGTGTTCTCGGCTCGAAGATTAAACGTTGATTAGAAAGAGAAGGAGAAAAAGAGCAAAGCCATCAAATTCATTCTCGCAGCATCACAATGAACCGACACGACCATGTTTATTGTTATAAGCGACTTTATTATATTATTTACTTCGTACATAGGTACAATCATTGTATACGTCTTGATCTTGATTCTGCTAATAGGTACGTTCACGTACCTAGCTACAAGGTACACAGCTGACCCTTTAATCCAAATAGCCAATACTCGGTGTAGTACCTTTTCTTTTCTTTACCTCTGTACCTATGTACGTCTGACGTACCTATTATGTACGCGAGTAAACCGTGTTTTTCTCCCAATTACAACGAAAACGTCAACGACTTATAGTAATTTGTAATTTGAGAACGATTTCGCGAGACGAAGAATATAGGTGAGAGAGAGAAAGAGAGAGAGAAATCAACAGCAAGGTAGGTAGCTAGGTACCAACTCACTATGTATTTGTACTTGGCAATACAAAAAACAAGTGCCACATATCACGCTGCACTGCACGAGTTCGAATCAAGACCGCTTTCCAGCACAATCCTCATCCTCTTTCTTGTCAGCAGAATTTTGACGACGACGCGACAAATAAAATATTTTCGCATTCGCGTATTTTAATCAATTACGAATACGACCGACCATCAATCAGGTCGCGAATGCGAACCTATCAACGTTAGGACGCGACGTTAATGCAGCGTCGCGTCGTATTTTTATTGCATTTATTTCTGCGAATTTTGCTGGTGCATCATGTCAAAGTACCTCGACGACACGACCTTATTTCTTATTCGACGAATGGCCCATTAAATATGAATCACGATGCAATAAAGTAGGGAAAATGCCGCACCACGCTCGCCCCGCATCGCAATTAATTGCCGAACGACAGGGATGCGTTTAATGAACCGCGAAACAAGTACCGATGTTATTTTCATTTAATACGTATTTTTCTCATTTTCTGCTACTTTTTCCTCCTTTTTTTTTTTTTTTTTTTTTGTTCCTTTCGAGTGGTCTTAATTGCACTCGAGTATGTGCTGAAAGCTGCCGACGATTTTATTGATTTTTCTCTCGCGTCCCGTCGCGGTTATAAATCGTAAGTTGCGGTATGGTCTGAAACGTAACGCGCGGTACCACCCATGTCTCTCATTTTTCAATCGCACAATTGCGACAAATCGGCCGCGCAACAGCTACTGTTGCTTTTGCTGTTGCTGTTGCCGTTGCTTCTGAGAACTGACAAGAAATGAAAAATGAAAAAATCTTTGTTTCTGTTCGTAAAAAAATCTAATTATGTCTCATTTTTGATTTTTTTTAAGTTATTGATAAGTGAGCAAAAATTATCAGGTATACTATCAAATTTTTAAAGAAATTTTTTTCTATTTTTTAGAGAAAGGTCTCTTTTTTATGTAGAAAGAAAGCTCTCAATTTTTAAGAAATTTTTAAAAATTATTCCCAAATAAAATATCTGAAGAAAAAAAAACTTTTAACGTTAAATGAACGGAAAATATAGCAATACCACTTCTGTTTACGTTTTGGAAAACAAAGTTTTACTTTAGACACTGATAATGAATGTAAACATGGCCGGAAAATAAAACCTCTGCGGAAAATACTTATTTTCCGCGTAAGTTTCATTAGAAATAGATGGCTATCAACAATGTTTAAACATTCAATTTCTTACAAAAAACATACACATCACACGACTTTGTGTGAGGTGTTTGTTACAAAAATTATTTTTTTGGACATATCTTCGCACAGTAGTGGTATTGCTTATATTTTCCATTCATTTAACATTAAAATAGTATACGTAACAGTGTTGGAAAGTAATGCGATTGCCACTGTTACGTAATCTACTATTAATTTTTGAAAAAAAAATCAATTTTCTGGAAAAGAAAATTTCTTAATTTTTTCAGAAGTAAAAATATTTTTCAAATTTTTGGATGAAAAAAAATCATTCAATTTTTTGGACAAAAAAATTGATAAGGAAAATAATTTCTTTTTTTTGGAAAAAAAACTTACATTTTTTGGGAGAAAACATTTCAATTTTTTTGAGAAAAATGTAATCTTGATCATTGTTATTTTTTTGAAGAAAACATTTGGTTTTCGTTTAGAAAGAAACTCATTTTTGAAGAAAATTTTTAAAATCAACCTCAATTTTTTTGAAAAAAAAAAAACTGAATTTCTTGAAGAAGAACATTTTTCAATTTTTTTTAAGAAAAAAAACTATTTCTCAAATTTTTTGAGGAAAAAATCTTCAACTTTTTTAAAAGAAATACCTAATATTTTTTTGTTTGAGATAAAAGCTCTCAATTCTAGAGAAAAATATGTATTTTTAAAATTTTTGGGAAAAAAATTTCTAATTTTTGGGAAAAAAATTTCTAATTTTTTTTGTGGGCAAAAATCTCGCATTCACACTGAGAGAACGAGAAAGTACTAGGTACTGTACAAATAATGCATTTTCAACTGAAAATGCAGTAAATTATACCATAAAATCAATATTTTGTAATATAATATGATAATGGATCCTATAATTGCAGTAATTTGGATCCTGTATGGAAGTACAGTAAAAAAAAATGATAAAAATTACTATACTGTATAGTAAAAAATACTACCCAGTATAGTGATTTTTACTGTAAAAGTAAAGTAATTTGGATCCTGTATTTTACTATACTAATTTCTTTCAGTGCACTCGTAGAAAAAACTTTTTTTTTGAAAAAAATTTTCGGTTTCAATTTTTTCAGAATTAAAAATACCTCTGTTCTTTATTAGAGTCAACTTGGAAAAAAATCTCAGTCAGTTTTTATGAAGCAAAAAAAAAATCTATTTTTAAACAGTTAAAAATCGATCTTTATAAAAATATAAATTTCAGAATGAGAATAAAGTTTTTCTTCAAAAAAATTAAGAAATGTTCTTCTTCAGATTTTTTTTTCAAAAAAATTGAGGTTGGTTTCAAAAATTTTCTTCAAAAATGAGAATTTCTTTCTAAACAAAAAAACAGATTTTTTCTTTTAAAAAAAATTGAAATTTTTCTTCCAAAAAATGTAAGTTTTTGTTCAAACAAAAAAAATAATACCTAAAATAAAAAATTTTCGTCATTTTTTTTTAATCCAAAAACTTTGAGAAATATTTTTACTCTAAAAAAAAAAATGAGAAATTTTCTTTTCCAGAAAATTTGTATTTTTTTCAAAAATTTCAAGTTTTTTTTCTTCAGACATTTTTTTAGTGAATAATTTATAAAAGTTATAAGTCATCCAATTTTGAAGAAAAGTTGAATCTTTCCTCTTCGTTTTTCATTTTAAAATAGATACACTCTTCAAGCGAACATCAAATGGTAGGTATGAATAATGAAAATGTCTTATTGCCAAAGGTTTGAATTGGATGGATTGAACTGATTTTTTTCTTGTTGTAGATATGCCAAAGGCTGAAATAATATTGAATCCATTGGATTAATTTATAAAAATTAGTTTTCGTCACGAGTTCAACGAAAATATTGATAAATTTGGATCAATTTTAAATTTGTATGGTTTTGACATGATTTGTCAACGATTTTGGATGGAAATGCGTCCCACTTCGTGATTTCACTCAATTCAAGCGCTGCACGAAATAATCAGGAGAAGAAATTTCTTTTCGCGATCGCGAATAAATCTTCGTAGATTTTCATTAGGTTTTCGATACCTGCGATCGATAGTTGGTTCTCGTATACCTTGTTGTAATTAACATGATGTATAGCGGCCAAAATTAAAAGAAATAAGGAGTGCTCGATTCATTCTACACATACCTACCTAGGTAAGGTACATATACGTATAGGTATCTGTCTCGACACACACACTCATATTCCTACACAAGCGAGCGGTACGTAGATCACGATCTTTTGTTTTCACCTTAAACAATGTAACAATTCCAATATGGCGGCGGCCCAACGATTCGATTGTCAAAACAACGAGTTTTGTATTTTTCCTTCGCTTCGCGTATCAATAAGTCTTTTGTTTTGTACACGAAAGTTAATTATCGATGGCGTAATTCGGCCCAAGGGCTCGCTCCGTGCTGTAATAAAGGCACGTTACAATGAATTAACTTATCTACCTATACACGTACACCAACATGTACAAGTACACGTACATCCAAATCCATCAATCTATACTCGTAGTCCTACATGCAGGTGCTATATGCGGCGCGATAAGAAAAATAATCGTCAAGCATCTTCGTCCTATATCTGCTCACCAAGATGGCATCGCATCGTCATTGAAATGATTCGCGTTCTTGAAGCGAGCCCCATAGGTCTAATCGCTCTCCTCTGCTTCCCCTCTGCTGGGCCAAGCGGTAAATACACCATAAACCTAGTCATCAAGCAGTAAGCATCTAGTACCTATACTTTCTACAACAACTACACCTCTAGCTATACTTTTACGTTATATTTTTGACGACAACGATATTACCGAGCCAAGATGTCGACAACAAACTCTTTACAAGGTGACAACAACTTACTGCGGAGAGCGTGGAATAAAAATCATCCTACTCGAAATAAATATCAATCTTTGTCGAGAATTTCAAACGGAAGCTGGAAGAAATATAAAACATCCCTACCTGACTTGATATGGAATTTCGCCCATCGCGGGCATTTCTGGGTTGGAGATTACCCAACTTTTTCCACCATTCCACCCAATGACAGTATGCAATGTACCTACCCACGAGTATAAGCTGCGATATATGCGGATAAAAAAATACATCTACGCGTGGGTAATGGTAATGACGAAGAGAAGAAAGGGGGGCAAAAGCAAAAAAGAAAAAAGAATATACGAAATTAATGGCGGCAAATTATTTATAGTTATATTAGTTATATACTCTCGGCATAATGTTTAAACACAATGTTTTAAACTCTATTATCTCGATTGAAAAGGAAGCTGCGGCGCGTAGCTTCGAGTTAATTTCGATTTTTATCCAAGAGGGAGACGGAGAGCGGCGCAGCATGGCGTTAAGTTAATTAGTATAGACAGCAGGTCGTATAATACCGTCTCGGCGGATTAAATTTAAAAATAATAAAAACGATAATATTAACATCACTATCGAAGGTGGTAATAGGCCTAAACGAAATTAACCATTCTAATCGAACTTATATTCGTTGGCACTCTCAATGATGCGCTCCACTGTCCCTGTCCCTGTCCCTGTCACAGTGCTGAACACTGAACAATAATGTAGGTAAAGGCAACGACTGCGACACATCGACAGATTCGACATAGCACCGATAGAGGTAACGTTTCATAAACGTTTTAGAATTAATGAACAAGTCGCGTAGCGTCGTCAATATTTTGTAAGAAAATCGTATAAAATTAATACTAATGGGATTTTTTACAGGGAGCATTTCACTTTTTGTAAGTGAATAGGGGACATTCTTGGTGGCTACAAAGAGGACAGGAGAAATTCTCAGGTTGTAAAAAAATGGAAATAGATTGTAAACTTATTCTAAAAAATTACCACATAACCTCACTTATTCGCATTAATCAGGGATACACACACTTGAAACAAATGAAAAAACTCTTTAGAAATAAAAACGGAGATAAAATCAACAATAAAATAAAGAACAACTCAAAGAAATCATAAAACAAAGCTATTTAAATGAAAATCACGAGTTAGCAATTTGAAAATCGAGATCAACTTTGTTTTAATATTTTAAAAAGACGTTGGAAAGGAAACCGCCTCCTAACAGTTATTGACATCACCTGAAGGGTTATTTGTGGCAATTCAGCTTTTCTATCCTTAGTTTGCGTTTACTTGACATAAATGGAACACTGAAGGAACAACTATTGCTGCTTGGCTTCATGAGGGTAATAGGCTTCAAAAAACAAAAAATTGAAAAGCTATGGTGAAATAGGCTTACTTGATCTCTACAATGGATGGACCTTCAAGCACCAGAGTTGGGCACTTGGGCAGATCCACTAATAAAAGGATCTAGGTTCAGATCCAGATCTTTTGTAAAGATGGATCTGAAAAAGATCCAGATCTAGAACTTTTATCAAGATGTATATGCAAAAGATCCACATCAGATCTCTCTTAAAGTTTAGGGATCAGATCCAAAATTTTGGATCCTTGGATCATTAGATCCAATTTCTAAATTTTAAGATCCGGATCAAGCCGAACAGTCAGACTTTTCTAGGGTTTTTTGGCTTCCTTTACTGGTTACTTTCCAACCATTTCAAATTCAAAGATTAAATATTGAAAAATTGAAAACACATGAAAAATAATCAATTCACTGAGAAAAATGTGATGAATATCTACTTACTTAATAGAAATTTTTTTCTGGATCTGTATCTTTTTTCGAAAATTCAAGGATCTAAAGAACCAGATCAGATCCTTTTCAAAATTGAAGGATCTGATCTAGATCAATTCCAAATTTTTGGATCTTTAAATCCTTAGATTCAATTTTCAAATTTTAGGATCCGTATCTGCCCAACTCTGACCAGCACTAGCATTGGTTGAAAAGAAGTGCTGATGATCTCACGATAAGTTCATCGAATTTTCAATAGTGCATCTCCGCAGTCTCCAACTCAATGTGAACTACCTCCTTGGATCTGATCAAAATTTGAGGAATGTTTTTCATTTTTTTCCCTTTTTATTTTTCGATCCACTCAAATGCAGCGAAGCTGCTCAGAACATAAATTTATTGAATTTTGTGCAAAATCGACGAACCAGATCTCACAAGGACACAAAGATGAAATTTTTCCAACAGCTGTAAAACGTTTCAAACACAACACCTCGAATACAACCAACACTGAAAGAAATTGTTGGGCAACCATTCCCCAAAGGTGGCTAAAAAACAGACTTTAATCGGAAGTAGCAAGTGATGCCCGATGCCCCAACATTTGGGAACTAATTCCTGTGCCTTCGAGGTCTGTTTTTCATCCACCTTTGGGAAATGGTTGCCCATAAATGCCCAACCATCTCTTTCAGTAAATAGATACAAAAAATTTGCACAAGTGCACAACCATTTCTGCATTAGTATAATTTAAAATATCTAAAGTGATGGCAATATACTTGATCATTTTGTTCTTGTGAACAGATTCTAGAGATATTTACAACTTTGACAAAAAATATTTTCGGACCGTTGATAAGGGGGAGGGGGATAAATAAGCAGGTACTTTTTCGATACTTCGAGAAAAATTACATTTTTTCCCCTTTATTAAAAAAGTAAATAGGTATCAAAAAAAAAAAAAAAAAAAAAAAAATTAAAGGTCAGAACATCTATCAACTGAGCTTCTAAAACCTTCGGCCCTCCATGACAACTACCCCACCACAACCCTCTCTTAAATAGAGGCTCTGTCCATCGTCAAATATACAGATTTAGAAAATAAATACCTACTGAATTTCAATTCATTAAATTTTGAAAATTGTTAGAAAAATAAAAAAAAATTAGAAATTGACCAATTAGAAGTTATGCTGAATTTTTAATTTTTTTTTACTCGCTTTTTTGGCAATGATTCCTCGTCGATTTTTTTTCCAATTTTTCAATTTTTAAGTAATTTTAAGAAATTTGCTTAGGTTTTGAAAGACTGTAAGATTGCTAAGTATCTTGCGTCAACCTCAATTACATCAGCCCAAGTGAAGTCTTTATCAAAGAAACGGTAAAAACGAATGAAAAATATTAGTCGACTCATCAGAGCGTCTACTAATGTAGCAGAAAAAGTGCCTATTAAACGCACCCGAAGCTGTTTACGATTCGAAGATGACCGAAATTTCGCTAAAAGAATAGTAAGACGGATGCACACTGCACAGTGGCGGTGTGAATTTTAACCATATCGAGTAAAGTCGAAAGCGGTACGCAGGACGATAGGGTAATTACTATAATCCGGTTTCGTGGTCCATTTCTCGGTAATTTTCCGTTTTTCCGATTCGTTGGGCTACAAACGCAGCTCGGTGGCCGGAAATAAACGCTCTTACGTTTCAGTGCATGGCCGTGGCAATGAAATCGTGATCTCGCGAACCAGCAGCAACGGCAAAGATGTCATTGTGTGCGTTACGAGAGGAGAAAAAAAAAACAACACGAATCAAACGGCAACGGGCATTTTGCTGCAAAAATGACGACATTAGCGCGTCGTTGAGAGTCGACTTTCGCGCGCACCCCCGGGGGCCGAACCGGGGTCCCGGACCGGTACGCGATACGCGCTACGCGGCCCACCAACCGATATATTCACAAAGATGCAACCTCTCGCTGTGAAGTGTTTTTCGAGAGAGCCCATTGTCCGGTAGCTACAATGCCTCTACGTTACTCTTCGATTGATTTTTGAGTGACTGCACGCTCTATTTACCCGTAAATAAAATGCGCCGCGCCGCCTTTATCCACTCGAATGCCGCGCATACGCCTATCTACGAGTATATGTACTTATTCTGCAACGAGTATGTACGAGTACTTATACTGCTGCATGCCTACTTACCTACGCATACACTTTAATTCGATGCGCGATTAACTCGTAACGATCGACAGTACCTTTACAGCCTACACCTCTATACACTCTACCTCCTCGTATTCGGTCATCCGTATAAACAGCTGTGAAAACTCAATCTGAATCACCTCTCTTTTCCAGTTTTCCTGTCTTAATCTCATAAAGAAGACGAAGAAACCTCCAATCTATAAATTCGAAGAAACCTTGAAAAGTTGTCATCCCAGTCCCTTATCTTGCTTCAAAAGGTCGCGTATTTATTTATTTTCTTCGACTCCTGGCGCACTTTATCTCTTCGGTAGATTGAAGAAATTGCATCTACCAGACCAGCGCCACCAATTTTTTTTTTTTCATTTTTTTTATTTGACAGGCTTCCTCAGCGCGTACTTGGATTCAATTCAACCAAATTTTTAGAAAAAAATTCAAATCCCCCTCTCCACACTTTTTTTCCAAAACAACAAAAATCAAAAATCGCGATAACTAGGTAAGTATTGCAGGAGGAAAAAATTCCCAAAATATTAAGATTTTTCCCTCAAATATTGGTAGATTTTTTTCTTTCAAAAAATGATTAGAATTTTGTACCTACTTTCAAAAAAACAAAAAAATACTTCTAAAAGTTTTTAAAAAAAATTTCATATCAAAAAGTTGATTTTCTTCATCCCAAAAAAATTGAGAAATATTCTTCATCCATAGGTATAAACAAGAAATGCAATGTGCAGACGTATTTTTTCGAATTTCAATTTACTCGCACATTCTTCTCGGAGGTTCGAAAAGGACTTCAAACAAGGTTCGTTTCCGAGACAAACGAACGATTCAAACTAAAAGCAACCACGCGGATTCGTGATCATTAAACGCGAACAAATTATCGTGCTAAATAGACCCCGCTAATCATCCTTAAAATGGTCTTTATTTCGCGTTAAATCCGCGCCATTGTATAAAGAAAAAAAAAAAAGAAAAATAAATAATAATACTACAAAAATAAAAATAAAAAAACACGGAATGTGCCACCGAACGAACGTTACAGACCACCTAGGACGCTACATGGGGTGGTTTATATTCAAACCGAAATGGTTGACCTTTAAAAGCTGTTTTTACTTTGGCTGCGTGCCCCCTTACAAAAAAAAATGTATACTACATATATGCATAAAGTCTCAGCGGGACCATTTGGAAAACA
This sequence comes from Balanococcus diminutus, assembly GCA_959613365.1. Lineage (NCBI taxonomy): Eukaryota > Metazoa > Arthropoda > Insecta > Hemiptera > Pseudococcidae > Balanococcus > Balanococcus diminutus. Next base: position 62,224,266 of record OY390716.1, on the reverse strand, counting down.
CGTACGACTGACTTTTAAACCATTGTAAGGTTTCGCCTTTCCACAATGTTTGTTGGCTGCCTTTTGAATGGAAGAAAAAATGGCGAAAGAAAAAAATTTTCATCTTGCGTAAGATTTTATCGGATATCGCGTATTTAGAAATCGGACGTTTCTACACTCCGCAGCTCCGCTCCGTTCGGAATGATGTCGAGCCTATTTTACGTACGTGGGTACCTGAGGCGTTGATAGTTGATACTCGACTCGATTGATCAGTTCGAATCCTTTCCATCAGACTGGAAGGAATTCACTAAATCCACAAGTAATGTCGTTATTTTCTATTCATCTTTTTCTTATATGATGAATACCTACTGTTGTACAATTTTTTTCAAACAAATGTTTTTCGAGTTTTCCTTCTGAAAACTATAATTTTTATCCAAAACGAATTTATTCTTTCAAAAAATATACAAAATGTATTTTTTTTTGCATAGGACGGTGTGTTCATTTATTTATTTTTATTTATTTTTTTACGATAATAAGCACCCCATTAAGGTACCTACTTGAAAAAAATCAAAATTTGAATAAATAATTTGAAAAAAATTGAAATGGGAAGAAAAGCTGATGAAAATTATTGGAAATATTTTAATGAAAAGTCAATTTGGGAGATGAGATAGAAACATTTTGATGGCGAATTTGGTCATTGAATCAATTGACAATTTTATTAGAGAATAGAAAAAAAATTGGCAAACAAGTTTCTTGGAAAAAAAAATTGAATAAAGATTCGGAAAAAAATTTATGTGAAAAACTCAAAAATGAACTTGATTAAAAATTTACCTACTTGAAAAAATTTCAAAAGTAAATTTTGAAAAAATATTGTGAAGTATAAGAAGCATTCGATGAAAAAATTATATGAAAAATTTGAATAAAAATGTTTAAAAATCTAAATAAAAATTTAAAAATAAGTTTAATTATTAACAATTAACGTGAAAAAATTCCAAATGATGGAATTTGAAAAATGTGATGAAGATTTAGACACATTTTTATGAAAAAAAAATTATAGCTACTTAGATAAAACACTACCTACCTATCTATGAATGAAAAAATTGGAAAAATAAAAATTTTTAAAAAATACATAAAAAATAATTAGAAATGAGTTTAATCGACGAATACAAGAAAAATTTTAATGAAAAATTTGAGGAAAACGGAAATGAATTTTATGAACAATTTCTTCAATAAAATTTCCATCAGAAGTTGGGAAAAAAATTAGATCATTTCGGAAAGCAAGTTAATTAAATATCAATTTACGTGAAAAAAAAATTTATTTCAACCAATTTGTTGTTTTTTTTTACGTAGAATTACTTAAACAAAAAAACTCATGAAAAATTTGATGAATTAGAAAATGAAGGAAAATATTTTAGATAATTTAAAATACCTACAGAAAAAATCTAGAATGATGAAAAATTAAGGAAAATCATTCATAAAATACTAGTGATTTCAGAATGTCTGACAAAACATTTAAAAATCATCAAATTTAGTGGTGCTCCCATTATGAGTGGGGAAGGGGGGTGTGTGAAAAATGTTGTAAACATTATTTTATTTTTAATGAGATATTATTTAAGTTCAAAAAAATTAGGAATTTGAAACATTTTATTCCAAAAAATTAGAGTTTTCTCATCTCAAAAACTCGGAAAAAATTTTCATTTTAAAAAATTAGAAAAAAAACCGTTCTAAAAAAATTGTAAAAACATTTTATTGTAAAAAATTTTAAATGATCCCAAATCTCAAAAAAAAAAATTATAATTTTTTTTATTGAGTGAAATTTTTTACACATTGAGTTCAAATTTTTTGGGCAGTTCAGGATTTCTCACGTAGGAAATCTTATGTAGTGCTCGAGCTTGAGAGCAACTGGGCTAACGCCGGCCATGAATTTTTCCAAGTTTCAGAATGCCTAACAAAATGTTTCAAAATCATCTACTCACTAGTAATTCTGAATTTGAAAAAAAAGTTACAAATTTTTGACAAAATATCTGAAAGTCATCAAATTTTTGAAAAAAAAAAATCCCAATTTGGTGTCGTTTTTTCGAGTTTTAGTCATCGTAAAAACATATTATTTTTCTACATTAAAAAATATCAAATATCCTAAAAGTTTCAAAAAGTTAAAAATTTTCTAGGATTCGTCTGTTTATAAATTTATAATTATTATGTTCGCAGGAAATTTTTCAAAAAATTTCTAAAAAATTGATTCTTCAAAATTTTTACAAATCAAAAATTTTCAAAAATTTTCCTTCTGAATTAAAAAAAAAAAATCATGTTTTTAGAAAAATATCAAAATTTCTCAAGCTCAGGTAGGTAAGTACATTTTCTAATTTTTCAACAAAAAAAAAAAATCAGAAAATTTTTAAGTTATCAAAATTTTGCAAAACAAGGAATTTAAAAATTTTTTAAATTTGAAAACTTGTGAGATTTTCTTGAAAAAAAAAATCAGAATGAACATTTTTGAAAATTTTTGGAGAACTAATTTTTCATAAATTTTTTGAAAAATTTCGACAATAGTACCTGCACATTTCACAACGAATATCCAAAGTGGATGAATGCTCGTTCCTTCGTTTTCGTGATTACTACTTGTGGATTTAGTCAATCCCCAACTGGATGGATGCACAATTGCACATATTTATACCTATTACCTACCTATCATAAATAAGGCTGCAGAGTAGAGCTGAGCTCTACTACGAACAATGTCGATTTTTGGTTTTAGAAAACGACAAAAATTTAATTAACTAAAGCGTAGGTACGATGGAGCCTCCGACACTACAGACTTACTCGTATTTGATCGCAGCGTAATAGCGAGTAGATAGACTGGGGAATATGTAAGAATACGATGCGGTGTAATATACGACATTTAATATCATTTTTCGATATAATTTAGTAGCAATTTCGGTTCGACGCTAAACGCTGCTCTAGCAGCCAGTAAATCAACTCTCAGCTAGATAGGTAGTAGATAGATACTTACACTCGTATAGGTACGCAGTCGACACGACGTTCACGTTTAGGTACGTGTAGTCGGGGCGTTCGAGTGAATCGTGATATACCGTCAAATCACGAAGCGAGGTATTATTTATTTTGTTAATAAACAGTCGCGTTACGGCAGCAACAACCTTATAGAAGCATACGAGGGCGCTGGGCCCAGTATTACGTAGATAGTTATAGCGATCTTTCCAGCAAGTATGCTTAATAGATTGCTTACACACATATCGCGCACATAAGAGTAGGTACCTAATGCCTATATCTATACCTATTTGAAAAATGGCCTCCTCTTTTGAGAAACTACAATAAACTTTTAACTCGTACGTAATGAATATAGCGCATACGTGGTAAAATAGGTACCTATATCACTACTTTGGTAAACATTTTAGCAAAGGCTGAAAAGCCAAGCATGGTAGCGGGAACAGTGTCTGGGTGCGGCCTGCGACTGCCCACTGTGCTCAAATTGGCTCGCAATACCATCTTTATAAACTCGTAAACATATCGTAATGTTTTAATGAAATCTTTACAACGAACCCGAATGCGTTTTCTTACTTGACATTGTCATAATCGTTATATCGACACCATATGCACCTCTCACTCAATAGTACTTGTAAGTATACTCGTAGGATACATTTATATAGTTATGTATATTGTAAATGCACTGAAAAAATGTTCTGTAATGAGTACAAAGAAATTCGGTAAAAAAAAAATGACAAGACGAGATTTCGGAACTGATTACCTACTGTATGAAAATGGAATGAGAACTGAAAAATTTGTAATCAGTACCAAAAAGAGAATTACAAAATTATGACAACTTGAAAAAAATTGATAGAATTGTAAATTGAAAATTGTACAAAATTGAAAACAAAATTTAAAAAATAAATCAAAAATTGATAAGAAATGCAATTTAAAAAAATTAAAAATAAAAATGAATAATTGAAGAACCGCAAGAAATCAGGATCTGGAAAGTTGAACTTTTCAAGAGTGTGTTACGTGTGTCTTGATATTTTCAATAGTTACCTACTTCAAGTTCAAATAAAAATAGAAATTATTTTTACTCGAGTTTTTACTCCAAAAAATTAAGAGATTTCTTCATTTACGTATCTATTTACTTGAATAGGTAATAAAAAAATAAAAATTAGACAAAAATTTTCCTTAAAACAGTCAAATTTTTTTCTCCACGTACAAAAATTAATTTTTTGCCCTTCAAAAAACGTGAAAATTTTTTTCTCTAAAAATGAGTTTTCTTCCTTCAAAAATTTTATTTTTTACCAAAACTTGAACGACTTTTTGAAATTGTTTTTTTTTCTTCAAGATAATATGAAAGTTTTTTTTTTTTTCTTTAAAATAAATTGAGATATTTCATATTTTTTAGTAATTTTCAAAATGAGAAATTGCATTTATTCAATGAATAAAGCTACCCTAAGATCCCATGCAAAATCCTATCCTAAGGGAATTTTTCAAAATTTTTATTTTCAATAAATTTCAAAAAATGGCAATTTGCATTAAATTAAAGACAAAGGCTATACCATTTGCTCCAATGCAAAATCCTACCCTAAACGAATTTGTCAAAATTTTTATTTTCTGTAAATTTCAAAAAAATGGCAATTTGTATTTAATTAATGACAAAGGCTACCATTTGCTCCAATGCAAAATCCTACCCTAAGCGAATTTTTCAAAAATTTTATTTTCAGTAAATTTCAAAAAATTAGAGTTTTTTGAAAAATTGCATTTATTCAATGAAAAAAGCTACCCTTAGTTTCCATGCAAAATCCTCTTCTGGCAGAATTTGTCAAAATTTTTATTTTCTGTAAATTTAAGAAAATGGCAATTTGCATAAAAATTAATAGCAAAGGCTAATACTATTTGCTCCAATGCAAAATCTTACCCTATGCGAATTTGTCAAAATTTTTATTTTCAGTAAATTTTAAGAAATTAAAGATTTTTTTCTTCAAAAAATCGAGAAATTTGTTTATTTAATTTTTTTTTTTAATAAGTTAATAAAAATGACTAAAGATAAGAAAATTAAACGAATGAATAATTACGAGTAGTTATGATGAAAAATTGATAGATGGAAAATAAATTAGAAACGACTGATTTTTTTTAAAATGAGGAAACAAAATTGAATAAATGGAAAATATAACTTTTCTTCATGTAGTGTATTAACCTCCATTTCTAGAGAATTTTTATCAATCATTTCAAATGATTTAGAATTGAACTATATTATATTCAACGCTCTTGGGGCACTAGTCAATTTTAATTCAAAAATCTGAAAAAATTCCAATAATAGTTTCAAGTGACAGAGAGAAGATTGACTAAGATAAACAGACAAGTTTCAATAATTTTTAAATTACTATGACTAGTTGGTGTTGATAAAAAAGAAAACAGTAAAAATGAACGAAAAAATTCAAATCTGTAAATTATCAATTTTTAAGAAAATCCACCTGTATGCAAGTATATACCTAATATAGTTAGTTTTCAAGGAGTCGATTTGAATACAAATTTCTTTAATAATGAAGGGAAAAAAGGTGAAAAAATTACAAAATCAAAATGATCGCTTAGTGTTTCATGCTTGAATAAAAACTCAATCCCTTTGTAACGTTTTCATTTCTAATTCGATAATAATATACTTGTAGCTAACAGTAGGTAACAACAAAACAACAACAGATGGATGAAAGATGTAAGTGTAAGCAAAGGCATAATATAATATACCTACATTTGTATTTTGTATACTATTGTATATGTAACCGAATCTCGATCTCGATTATAAATGAATTGCCGTTCGCTGTTCACAGCGCGACGACGATCTGGCCCAAGACGTAAGACGCGAGCGGTAAAATAAAATAAAATACCTACATAATAACGCTCGATAATAATAATAATAAAATAAATCGAAATACGTAATACGTTTCATCCCCAGGTTTTTACTTTTTTATTTTCCTCTTTTTTAGTTTGACAAATGAGCGACGATGTAACGTTGAAACAGAAAACACCACTCACCATTGTTGTCTCGTCGGCGGCGATTGGTTGAAAATGACGGCTGTTTTCATTCCCACAAAACACCCCCTCGACCATTTTTGACGTTTTCTTAATAACCTTAATACGTTAGAGTAGAGGTACCTGTCTTCGAGCGTATACTCGTGTAGCGTATTTTTACGCTACTCGTTTTCCTCTCTCTCTCTCTCTCTCTCTCTCTCTCTCTTTAATTTTTTTACACCTCGCTTTTCTACTGTCTCTGTAGCTGTTTCTGTCGCAGCACTGTCTCTATTCTTCGTACTTTCATCCTTTTCGCCATCAATCAGCCAACGATCCTGAATATACAAAACAAATTTTCCTTCGACACTTTATTCGTGTGAAATAAAATACTCCAATTTAATCGCGCAGCGTTTCGATCAAAGGTTGAATAATTTCGACCAGTGCAGCGCCAGCAGAATTACGGCGTAGCTGGAGGAATTTTTTATGCTCGTACTCTGCTAAATCTAAAGAAATAAGCCGGATGACGAATGGCGACCTTATTCCTTCTGCGAGATAGTTTATCGATTCGTGATTGAATATCGACGATCGTAAACGATTCAGATACGCGAATACCTATGGCGATTAACTCGAATTGGAAGTTTTCAATTTCTATACACGAGTACCTACCTATCGATGACTTTCTCCAGTTCTTCACGCGTTCAAATCAACAAAGTAGATATTTGGATTGGCAGCGGTAACGATTTCACTAATGTAATCTGCGTTGTTCCGCTCCTCACCGACACCCCAACCAACCTTCACTACTTCTGCCTTACTGTAATCTATACTCGATAGGCTCATTCATATAAGCATTCGCTTATCTGCATTGTTTTCTTATGTTATCCCCAAGGTTGTGAAACGTAACGAAACGAAAAATAAAATAACGAAATAACGAAAAAATTTCGAAAAAACAAAACAAAATAAACAAATTTGAAATTAAAAAAGAAACGAAACGAAACTGAAAACGAAAAAATTAGTTTTTAAAAAACGAAACAAAATACCGAAAAAATTGTTCTTTTTCGGTTTTTTTTTCATGTTTTAAAAAAATCAAAGACTTGACTCAATATTGTGTAAAAAAAAGAACAATAACAACAACAGCATTAAAAATTCATTTAAAATTTACCGTATTTAAAAAAATTGCAGAGAATTTCTTCAAAACGTTTCGTTGGTTTAAAAAAATATTTTGTGAAAAAAAATTCAATTCCTTTTTGTCTTTTCAAACTTTTTTACAAAAATAAATTTTTACAACAAAAAAAAAATTGAAAATTTCTTTTAAAAAATTTTGCTTCTATAAGAATTTTTGTTTGAGAATTTGAAAAAAAAATCGCTCAAAATTTCAAAAAATTACTCTAACACAAAAATTGAACTTTAATTGAATTCTGGACAAAATTTCTAATATTTTGAGTACCCACGATACCTTTGAAATGACGAAACGAAATAACGACAAAATTTGGTTAATTTAACGAAAAGTGAAAAACAACGAAACAATAATTATGGTGAAAATAAAAATATTCATAAATTCAGTTAAGGGAGCATTTTACATTGGATCAAATGGTGGCCTTTCTCATGATTAAATGCGATTTCTCTTTTTTTGAAAATTACTGAAAATTGAAATTTTTACAAATTCAGCCAGAGGAGGATTTTGCATGGGAACTTGAAATAGCTTTTTTCATTGAATAAATGCACTTTTGCAAAAACTCTCATTTTTTGAAATTTACTGAAAATGAATTTTTTCAAATATTCACTTGGGGTGAGATTTTGTATTGAATATTTTCGGAGCCTTTGTCATTGATTCAATAATTGTGGCATTATTTTGGAAAATGTCCCACTTTGGTTTTTTCATAGTTTTGAGAAAATCACATTCTTATAGGTAAAAATGTTCAAAGTGGGACGTTTTGAGTTATTGATGGATTCAGTAAGTGGAAGGTGTATTATTTCATGTGGACTAGGAATTCGCTAGCGCAACTCGCGGGGAGTCGGTTAACTAAGGCATTTAAGTTGACCATTCATCAAAATCCATATTACGACAGGTCCAATTTTGCCTCAGGGAAAATTTCCAAGACCACCATGTTGTAGAGCATAAAATTTCCTTTCGAATGAGTGGTCAATGCAATTTTTAGCTATAATAGGGGCAATTCTACAGTAATAAGAAAAATTGGGGGCAAAATTTTAAAACTTTTTCCCCAAAATTTTCATTTTTTGAACTTTCAACTTTGAAGCGCTGTAAAACGCTCAAAAATTATCAAACAGACTTCGAAAACATCTCATTGGAGAGGGAATTTTCTACTCTACAAAGACCCGGTCTTAACTCATTTTGGACCGACAAGTCAAAGTGGGACCTTTTCCAAAATAATGCCACAATTACAGAAAATTAAAATTTTCCAAAATAAGAACCTACCTACCTACCGTTTTTTTTTTTTTTTTTTTTTGAAATTTTTGTTGAGTATTTTTTCAAAACTTTTTGTTGGAAATACCAAAAAGGCAAAAAAAATTTAATAAAAAGAATTCCATTTTCTTCTCTCAGTAAAAAAAAAAAAAAAAAAAATGAAAATTTATATTTTTTTGAATGACTGAAAAAATGACATTTTTCGGAGAAATTATTTCAGTTTTTCAAAAAACAAAACAAAAAAAAAAAGACAATAGCAACAACGTCGAAAATTTATGTATAAATTATAATTTACTGCATTAAAAAAAATATATTTTCCAATTTTTTTTTTGAATTCTGTATAAAGGGTTTCTTCAGAATGTTTGGTTGGATATTTTTTTTTAAAATCGCTCAAACCTCAAAACTTCAAAAATTCAATATCTGAAATTCAAAAACTAATATTTTTCATCATACAGACTTTTCCACTTCCAGCACGAAAATTGAATTCTGGACAAAATATCCAATATTTTGAGTACTCACATGGGTATTTCTACCTCTTGCTGAAATAACGAAATCAAGTATTTCGACTAAGGCGACGAAAATTGAAAAAAATGAAATACCTAAGTAAATAATGCAAAAAAGCGAGAGGACAAAATAAAAGCAGTTTCGTTTCACAACCCTGTACGAACGTATGTCGTATACTCGAAAATTTTCCTCTTATCAAACCAACTTTCTTACAAATACGTACATAAGTAACTGCAAGTTTGGTTGGAGGTCGATGGGTGGATAATTTTTCGGAAAAATAGTAGGTAAAAATGCAATAGTAAGATAACGATAAGAGAATGGCACTGGATCACGAAAACTATGCTACCTACACAAAATCTGGTCTCTAATCCTCCTAGTTTGCTTTCTGATCGTGGTAACTCGTAAATTCGACGACTCGGAGAGCGGAGACTAACGCGTTTTTATAGAATTAAAACTCGGTACGCCACGACGCGACGTGGCAGCGTGGCGAGAAGCGTTTTTAAATCTGGGAAAATTAATTAAATTAACGAGTCGTAAAATATACAAGAGTACAGTAGGTCTACATCTACTTCTACATACACGTAAAGGGCGCCGGTATTATGGCGCGTGTGCGAACTGCGAACGATGAGTCCGGAGACAAGATACAGACGCTATGCTGGTTGCGGCGCGGCTCTCACGCAGGGAAACGAGTACAGCGAAATTAATTCTTTACGGTGTTCGGGCCTGGGTGCTGTCTCGAGAAAGAAAAAAGAACCCCCGAAAGGGGCAAAAAACCGCAGCGTTTTAAGTTGAAATAATGTTTTAATTTCGTGGCCGCAGAAAAAGAACGAAATTAGTAAAGAAGCGAGTATTTAGCCAGGCGAGGCGTATGCTGTACCAAGTACAGAGGCAAGCATACGTCATCTTATTCTTGACAACCGGTAGTAAACAAGATAGTAGGATGCCGCCGCCTTCGGCGCTTTAATGAAAAACATAAATTATTATTTTCACAAAACGACATACACTACCACTACACCACTATCGCTATACGCTGCTCTGCGCTGCGCTGCGCTGCGCTGCAACACAAACCAAAAAACTCCCCGCCGAGCGACTAGTATAATTAACACGCACGATGAAATGCAAACGTCATCCGCGTCTCGAAATATTGCGAAAATATGCCGCACTAATTCGATAATACGACAACGGTTGCGATGCGGCACGCGTCTCTCTGTTTTCATTTTTCTACTCGCCTCTTCATCTCTCCCTTCAATTTTGGCTGCAGCGGCTCGGCTCATTCGTCCCTTCAGCCACACCCCGCACCTCGCTCGTCCACAACTTCAGCTACTCCGAACTCGACCTAGACATTGCGACACCATCCCAAGAACATGTCTAGCTAGTAGGTACATCTGTGAGGGGTTTTGGTCCAAATCCTAAGGCATGTATACCTATTCTATGCGTAGTATTTATCCTTCTTCTACTCCACTCTAGACACCACTTGACCTTATATCAACATCTCACCTCAAGACTCGTGATGTTACACCCCTCAATGCAGGGTGTTTTGTAGCTGATGTAACTCCTGCCACCAAGTGGATATAGGCAACCTTTAAGGAGCCAAAAAAATTATATAAACATGTTGCCCATCTTGAAAATTGAAGGGATCAATGAAAATGACATTGAGAAGTAATTTTTGGTTGGATACGTGGACAGCACTAAAGGAAAAAAAAATTTCTCGACAGTTTTTGCCTACCTTTGGAAATGACAGTGCAGGAGAGCTTCAAACTTTGGGGGAAAACACCAGCTTTTGAGATTTTCAAACCTCTATAGCTTCTTCATTTTCGAAGATAGGCAAATTCATCGCATAACGTTTTTCGTTTATCTCCAGAAGTAAACTTGTTTCGTGTAAGGTGAAAGCGGGTGATATGGACACTTTTTTTCAGAACCCTCCTACACCTTGAAATTCAATTCTTTTGGAAACCTGAAAATTGGAGCTTGTAGAGAATTTTATACTCTTTCAGGATACCTGCTCGAACATCCCAAAAATGAGACTCTTCATTAGGGTGGAGCGAAAATCAAAAATTTTCGATTTTCAAAATTTAATACCGCGGAAACAAAAAAAATTTTCAAATCGAATAATATCTTCCGATCGTGCACAAGCCCTCAAATTTTTAAAAATTTGCAAAAAATCAAAATTTTTTGAAAAAAAATCCAAAATGTTACAGAATGGGTTTTATGCCTTTGGTTGGCAAGTATTATTATATCATCGTTATTAATTTTTTTTGAAAAAAAATAATTTAGAATTCATCAGATCATCGCATTTATAAGACATTAAAAAAATGTCATATTTTACGTTGTTTTTTTTTTAATTGAAAAAAATCGATTAAAAACTAAGAAATTTTTTTTTGAAATTGAAACGGGTTGAACATGCACAGTTTCGCCCAAAAACACAATTCACGACGATTTTCCATCTTTACCTTCATTTTCAGGAACCATCGTTTTCCTCATATTTTTCAATTTTTCGTAGTTTTTGAAAAATTCTCAAGGGTACGAAAAATATGAAAAATCGCTGTAAATTGTCTTTTTGGGCAAAACTTTGTATGTTAAACCCATTTTAATTCCAAAATTTTTCCCCCCAATTTTTAAACTATTTTTTTCAATTTAAATAAGAAAAACGTAAAATATTACATTTTTTTAATGTCTCAAAAATGCGATGATCTAATGAATTCTGAATTTTTTTTTCAAAAAATATTAATAACGATGATAATACTTGCCAACCAAAGGCATAAAACCCATTCTATAATTAACATTTTGGAATTTTTTTCAAATTTTCATTTTTTGGCAAATTTTCAAAAATTTGAGGGCTCTTGCGCGATCGGAAGGTACGTATTATTTGATTTGAAAATATCTTTTTTTGTTTTTCATGTATCCCCAAGACGCAACTTTTCCGCGGTATTAAATTTTGAAAATCGAAAATTTTTGATTTTCGCTCCACCCTACTCCTCATGTCCTAAAAGTCCATTGAAAAAAGTCAAAAAATGACCATAATATGAACATGCAATTTTTTTTCGAAATGTAAAGCACTAAAAAGCTGAAAATTAAACAATTCAAAGCATGAAAAATGGTGGGGAGTGTAAGAGGACCATACCTCCCACCAGAGCCAGTGCGAGAGGGGGGTTGGGGGGGGGGGGGGGTGGAACACCCCCAGTCAGTTTTTGTTCGGTAAATTTTCGACAAATTAAATTAGGTACGTTTGCAAAATTTGGTAAAGTTTTGAAAATGTTTGAATTACAATTTACAAATTTGGTAAATTTTTGGTAAATTTCGAATTTCCGAATCACAAATTCGGCAAAACTTTGAAAAATTTAAAATTACAATTCACTCGGCATTTTCAATCTACACCCTCCCCCCCCCCAAAAAAAAAAAAATTGCTCAAATCGTCTCTGCCTCTCACTCAACTCATCAAAAAACGTCATATCCTTCAAATTTTTGGCAAATGTAATTGTTTTTGTGACATTGTGTCAAATTTTTTAAATACTCGACCAATTATATAATATAACATTTTTTGTTCCTTATGGGTTGCCTATTCACCTGGTGGAAGGAGCTACATCAGCTACGAAACACCCTGTATATTCCACCTCATCCAACTTTCCTCCTGCATCTTGATGCAATCATCACTACATACAAAAAAATACTTCAAATGAAAAGAAAGTGGCATACGTAGATACGTACGTAATACGTATGGACATACCTAGCAACATATGTGCTGTAACAACACTTGCAAAGATAAGTACGTAGGTATATGTAATTGTATGTGTAGATAGTACTGTATAGGTTGACGTAGTTATCTAGAAAATAGTAAGTAGGTATTACAAGTGGTTCGTATAACAACTTCGTACTGTGCATGTACATTACATTTACGTAGATTTATCATATCTCGGATACTTCCACTTGCCCGCCTACCTTATCTACCAACCGAGGTCCTCCGATACGACGATATTATCCAGGGTAAGTGTATTTTTTCCACGTTTGTCGTAAATAAAGAATTATCTTTTCTCTTATCCTTTGTTTTTTCGATTTTTTTTTAAAGGTCGAAACGATAAGTTATTTTACATGGCTTGTCTTTCCGTCTTATCGTCACCTTTACAAAGACTCGTAAACTAGCAGAATTTTCTTATTTATATAAATAAATAATGCTTCAAACGCGAAAACAATTTCAAGCATTTTAGGTACGTATTTCGTTTCGAATGGAAACTAAAGGAGCAGGACGGGGCAAGGAAGAGCAGGGGATTAGCATTCACGAATAACGCCGATGATACTGAAAATATGGCTTTCATTCGAATGTGTAACAACCGAGGTTAACGCATATCCCGTATACAAAAAAACTAATATTTACTATATAATACCATTAGTTACTATAAGTAACTATTTAAATTTTAGTGGTAACTAATGGTAACCATTACAAGTCCTTGGGTGATTAATAGTTACCAATAGTGATTAATAGTAACCATGAAACATCATATGGTTACTATTGGTAATTAATAGTAACTATTAGTAACTAATAATAACTAGCATCTTTTGATACTCGCAGATAAGATGTGTTGTAAATTAGTACATATAGTCCATGGAAAACCTAATACATTTGGCTAGACGTGTGCATCAAGCTTTGAGAGGGATGTCCACAACTAGACAGGGTTTTAATGAGCCTGCCAGGATGTGCATAAAGACCTCCAATTTTTGAATCAAACATGGTGTAAATAGCCAACTACTAATAACTAATAGTTTTACCATTAAAAAAAAACCAATGGTTTTTTCGCCACTATTAATCTCTAATGGTACTGGTAATAGTAGTGGTAACATTTACAACTAAAATTACCACTACTAATGGTGGCGAAAAAACCATTAGTTTTTTTTTATACGGGATAAAGAAGTCGTAATCGTAAAATTATAATTTGCAACTTAACATTGATCAAGGTTTCATTTTACGTGTATATTGTCTCCGATAAAATGTCGAATGTCGACACAGTCATCACTACAAACTAACGAGGGAATCATGGCAACTCTTCAACCTCAATTGAACTGAAATTCGGCTCTATGAAAGAGCATGTCACCCAAACTTCAGAACCAAATTTTGAGCCACCGAAGTTAATTTTTCGATTTTGGGCGAATTTTTGAAAATGGCGAAAATAGCTCGATAGTAACTGAACTTTCCCTACAAAATTTCAAGTTTCAAAATGTCTGACAAGATGTCTAAAAATTATTCAATTTTGAAAACTATTCTGTTGTATATTATCTGACAAAATATCCTAAAATCTTGTTCAACACCTAACTCAACTGCCTGCAGTTGGGATTTTAATTGTTAGGAATTTCGCTACTTTTTTATGTTTCGGCCATGTATGCTACTAAAATAATAATAAAATTTTGAAAATCATAAGTTCTATAGTACGAAAAACGAAAGATGTCCCCTGGCAAATTCACAGTGAAATGGCGGGAACCAACCAACGCGCCTAATTCGACGCGCCGTCAACCCAAAACTCAGCGTTTCGTTTTGAAATCCCTACTCCAGGGGACATCTTTCGTTTTTCGTACTATAGAAAGTCTGATAAAATGTCTAAATGCCATTCAATTCTAAAAAAAAAAAAAAAAACATTAAATTCTTAGATAGGTAAAATATAATAAAATTAAAAAGGTCTAAAAGTCATCAATTTTTACAAAAATTTTACAATTTTCAGAATATTTGACAAAATGTCTAAAAGTTTAATGGTCAAAGGGCGCTTTCACTGATGGGTGCAATTCGTTTTTCATGCCTATCTAATTTTGTGGCACCAGTCGTTTCTCCTCAATTTTTAAATAGCCAAGAGAAAAATGCTGAGTGAATGAAGTTTTTTTTCACAAGGTAGATACTTGGTGCCACAACATCATTCAACTATAAAATGGTGCCTCAACGTTAATAAAATAAGTATTTATGCATAAACGAGAAAGTACTCAACCACGCGACCAACCAAGCATCCATAATAACGTGTATGAGAACAAAATATGTACCTACATTGTACAATAATTAAGGTATTGTACATGGTAGATACAATTCAACTATACTTGCGCAATACACCAACTTGAAAAACGACAATAAAAAACAAGAATAAAAAAAAAGTTGTACAGCGTAAAAAAGAGAAAGAAAATAAATTTTAAAATTAGTATATCAAAAAATAACATTTTCCTTAAAAAAAAGAAAAAAAAATGTCATAAAATATTTACTATAACAAAGTGTCTTTGCTCTACACGTATAAGAAGAGTATACGCTTATTTTTCTCTTGATTTTTTTTTTTTTTTTTCAGTCGATAAATTTCGAAAAGAATTAAAATAAGAGACGTAATATACGGCTGTACAAATGATAAAACCATCAAGTCGCCCCGCAGGAGTCCCGAAAAATGGTCGAAAAGTACGAACTAACATCGTCGAATCGGAATGATAAATAGCATTTAGAAGGCGTCCGCGTCCGTCGTTCACTCTCCACTCCACTACAAATGTAACATCTACGTATGTACTACAGAATGGACTTACACAAACTCAACATCCAATAAGTAAGTATACTGCGTATACAAATACATATTAAAAATACCTTAACTACATATTACGAGTATATTGGGCATAATTACATGTTCGAGTTTTCATCTTCTACCCTCTCCTATTTTCATTTACAAAAAAGTACTCAACTAAAACCTAAATTCAAAGTTGGAAAAACTCAAAAATTCAAAAAATATTTGAGGTAGGTATAAAAAAAATATTTAGGTTGAGGAATATTCAATTAAAAAATTCCACAAATTGAAAAGATATATACTTATTCAATGAAATTAAACAATTATTCAAAACTTTGGAAAGAATGAAAATGTAAATCTTCTTTGGAAATTTATGCAATATTGAAGAATCTCGCAGTTTGAACTTTTAACTAAATTGAAATCATCAAGCAACTTAGAATTCCCCCTTGATTGAACTTTAGTGACCTAGAATACCTTTTTTTAATTTCATTTTTCAAAAACCTGGAAACCTAGGGTGTCTCCTCAAGGGTAAATTTTTCAAACTACTCAAAACCCTCGTTGATTATATTTATCAATTTATCAAGAGACCTAAACCCTCCCCCTCAGGTTCAATTATTCAAAAATGACCCAATATCCCTCTCGATTTTATTTTTCAAGAGTGCCCTCGAATCCTCTCTTTGGTTTAATTTGTTGAAGGCCAATATTCTCTCTTGATTTTATTTTCCAAGTGACCCAAAAATTTTATTTTCCATTTTTTGGACCTACCTAAAGTGTCCTCTCTAAGTTTAGGTTTTCAGCAAATATTTCAATGTACCCTCCCTTGATTTTATTTTTTAAATTACCTATAGAATCCATCTCTCTCTCGATTTCATTTTTCAAGGGTCTCAGGTCAAAAAAATTTGTGAATTCAAATTTATAGTTCTTTCTTTCTCTAAGTAGGTATTTAAAATTGTAAAAAAATTAAATTCAATCAAAACTTGAAAAAAAAATAGGAAAATTTGATAAATTGGGATAGAAAGAAATTTCAAAAAATTTCCAAAGGAAAATTCAATTCAACAAAAATCTCAAAAATCAGAGAAAAAAGTTGATTTGATTTTTTTTCAAATACCCAAGTACTTAGTTCGTAACTAAACTAAAAAAATAAACGAATTTTAAACGCCATGCCAAAAAGTTTGAAAAAATTGTGAAATTTTTAGGAAACAAAAATTTACCTTACTGTTTGAATACATATATTCTATATTGGTATCTTCTGAATGAGGGTTCAGAAATATTTAGATAATTAGTCCAAAGTCCAATTTTAGGCACATAGGCTCAATCTCACTTGGTCCACCGCGAGATTCCTTCACTAAATTGCCGAAGAGGTGCGACTCCTGCTTACTGCTTATTATACGTACTAGTATGAGCAGACCAAAAAGCAGAAACAAATCTTTCCTCCGATGAGATTTTTTTCCTTCTTCAACATTTTACATTCGGACCATTCTTTTAATTTACTTAATAATTTAACTATTAAAACATGTTTTCGTTTATGTTTTTTATATGACACTTCGCAGCAGGTTTTAGCGTCTCTCCAGTCCGTAAGTTAACTTCTGGACGATGTTCTTTGTTTATTTAAACATTATAATTCCCCATAATTCATAAATACAATATTATACCGTAGGTATAAGGTACGACGTAGCGTAATATACTCGAAACGGAAGAACAGTAAGAAGAAGAATAATAAGAATAAATACCATACATAGTTTACTATAAGCAGCTCATCTAAATTCGTATATTCCTCATCCTCGTCCTCTTTATCCGCAGCTGCGGCTGTAGCTGTGACTGTTAGCTGACTAGCTGTAGCCCATCGTGCGCCGCGAACCTCATCCTATGCTTTAAGACTAAGACTAGATAATTATGCATTGGCTCTCAACTGCAACCAGATCGAATACGTACAATTCACCAAACGTAGGTTGATAATTGATGACCAGAGCATTGTTTCGGTAGGTATATCAAAAGTATATCACCGCGCCAATAATCCATCTATCAACGGCCACCAGCACAGCTTCAAATATACTTATGGAAATACCTACTCGACAAGGTACGCATCATAATACTCCTGCAAAGTAGTAGGCAGGCAGATATGACCCGTGGGGTGTATTTTTTCGCTTCCTACTCGAAATCGTCAATTTATTTATTACACAACTTACTTACTTTGCAATTTAATCGGTTTGCAAATTCAGATACTTGAAAAATTTAAAATAATTTTCTCTCAAACGAAAAATTGGAAAAATTTTGCGAGTAACGTCCAAACAACTTTGTAATTTTCATATTGAAAGGTGAGGGGGCTCGGAGGAGGCATGCGAAGTGTCCAATTGAATAAACAAGGTGAAATTTGTGTTCAGCGACCCCGAAAACATGCCATTTCATATGTCACACCATGGAATTATTCTTTTGAAATTTGACCAAAAGGGGGAGGGGTGCGGGGGACTTTTGGTAGGATCCTATCGACGAAATGAGGTCATATTCATGCCGAGAACCTCCGAAAATGTATCATTTCGTGTGCCGCATTACTGAGATCATTTTTTTGAGTTTTGGACACATTAGGGGGGGGGGCTGGTGCCCTTAGGTGGGGTCTAATCAAAAAAACTAAGATCATATTCGTGTTCAGCACCTCAAAAAACATATCATTCAGTATATTTGCTCAAATTTGGGGGGAGCTGCGCCCTTTCCCTGAAGAGTGACCATCTTGGAAATGCTTTTGTTCAAAATACCATAAAATGCTACGTGTATGGTAATTTTTTCATAATTTTTGGTTACAACTCCTATTTACAGCGCACTTTTGAAAGTTGAGCTTTCAATTCGAAAGTTCAAAGTTCAACTTTCGAAAACTTTTATGAATGTTTCTGAATCAACATTCGATGCCCTTTCGAACTGTGAAATCAGTTTTGAGCTAAGTATCACAGCGGCGGAGTTATACGCCACTGAAGTTCAGTACTACGTGATTTTGCAAAAACAAACAAAGCCCCCCAGCCTGTGGTGTGATAGGTACCTAGAACAAATGGCAAATAGGATAATATTATTTTATACGAAGGATAGCTGAATCTAACTGGATAAGTAGCTATATGAGATAGGATTTAGAATGAGGTATTGGAATGTTAGGGAGTGGGATTTGATAGTAGGAACACATGGGAATGTAGAAAATAGGAACCTGCCTATTCACACACACACACAATAGTAAAAACCTATACCAGCTCAGAGCATGTTATTCCAAAAAACACCTATCATTATACACAATTAAATGTAGGCATAGCCTACCTAGAAAATTTAGCTTTCAAAACTTGTTGCAATAGCAATTTAATTTAGAAAATCACGAGAATTAAGAAGTAGGTATTAACCATTTTTATATAAATTAAAAGTTTTAAACTTATTTCTTCTGTTTACGAAGTATTTAAAATCGATATAACGACCATATTAACGAAGTAATTTTCATTGATCGAAGAAGCGACCATGTCGATAAATATTTACGATATTTAGATCATTAGGTTTGTTCGAGCGTCATGCAGAAAGCACAGAATCTGTATTTTTTGCAGTATAGTTTTTTCAAAAAGCGTTCGAGCGTTACTTGCTGCAAACTAGCTGTAAGCACAGCAAACTGTTCGAACGTTTTTCTGCATTTGAAGATTTTTTTTTGTGGCTGTGAGTGCAGCAACACAGCAAGTCAAGAGGTTCGTTAAATTTGAAGCAAGAATAAAGCAATGAAAATGTAAATAAAATATGTCTACTGATAAGGTGATAAGGATAATTGGACGAATAATTTGAAGTTCAAGTTGATTTCTTTTTCTGAAAAATCAGTCGAAAAGTTCATTTTTGATTATGGATATGAATAGAAAACGGGCCATTGCTATAGTCTTGAATGAAATGGGCTATTCATCTGATGACGACAGTGAAGATGAATTTTTAATCAAATTGACTAAATTGAAAGTACCTCGAGTTTGTGTGACAAATTTCTATGAAATGGTTGTACCAAATTATTCCGAACCCGAATTCATTAAACATTTCCGGTTAGATCGAGAATTATACTTCGATCTGGTTTCAACTGTTTCAAGATATGAACAGAGTGAAAGTTATCAACGTTTTACTTTTTGGCTTGCTGCATAAAACAACAGAAAAGTGTTCGATCCTTTTTTTGGTTGCATTTTTGCAGATTTTGCTTCTGCTATGTTTTCACAGCAAAAGCAAATTCTGCATTTACAGATTTGCTGTGTGTCGCTCGAACAAACCTATTATGATCATATAGGTTAATTCTATACAAATGTACAAACTTCTGATCGATGAAACGACTATGTCGAAGCTAGGGGAGTTGAGATTCGGCTTGAATCTACTTCATCTTGTATTACGGAGCAATACACTCCATTCTACGGCAGTCGCAGGCACTTCTGTGCCTGTAGCTTGGACTACTTCATTTTAATCGCACTAAATCATTAAATAAAAAATCGAAAATTCAATGAACTCAAAAACTATATTCTTCCAATTAACAACTCATGAATTCAAAATTAGAAAAATAAAAACGAAACTACAAATTATCGAGTAACTTTTCAAAGAGCAACGGAAAAAACGTGAATTAATTCTAATGGACAGTAGACTTAGCGAAAATAAAAAATCATTTACGAAGGTCATCGAGACAATCCGAAAGTTGCCGAATGGACTTCAGAAAAATTTGGAGTAGGTTAGACTTTTACTATACTACAAGCCCCAGCCCCAGGGGGGCTGAGGGCAAACCAATGGCGTTCTTCTGAGTTACTTGGTGGGTAGATCGTGTAAAAAAAATTTGAGCGAAATAGAAAGACATGAGGTCGAAAATCGGTCGAATTGATATGGAATGACCCATTCCCTTTCCTCTCTCGTTTTTTGAAAAAATCCCCTTTTTTTCAAGAAGATATTTCAACTCTCTGCCCCAAATTGTATTTTCATCACATTAAGGAGCCATAGTAGGTACTTTATCAACAATTCAATGTTAGTATACCTACAAGCTATTATCTATAAGAAGTAAAGAAAACTTGTTCAAAAGTTGAAAATTAATTAAAGATTTCGGCGAGTATTCGATAAACGTCTGGCAATGAGAAATATCTTAATCCGTTTATCTAGACGGGCGATCGCAAAAATCCGAATGAGTATTTCATAAACGAATATCAACCAACTGATAGGTATGATACGTAATCTGCGTTAATTATCGCGACAACGGTATTAACAAATTGGTTTAATTACACCGTTTGTATAATTTTTTAATTTTACACCGCCGCGTATATACCTACACATATGTATGTACATTCGAAGCTTAATCAGATTTCATAAATTATAAAACAGTGTGAGATCTGACAAGAAGTGAAACGCTACAGCAGTCAACTTGCCAAATACTATACGCCAGAGTACCAGTACAGGTAGAGTTAGAGTTGTTACCTACGACAACGAGTACGTTCGTAAACCAAACATATTATATAGGTACTCGACTTGTTCCTGCTTCAAATTGCTGACGCTGAGAGAGAAAAAATAATTCAAAATAAAGAGCAAACCGGCCCAAAATAACTACCTACAAACTAAACTATAAACTCGACGACAACGCCAAATAAAAATATCAATCTGTGTCGCGTTGAAAGCAATTCGCGATGAAAACGTTGGTCGATGAAAAAGATAACGACTGTTTGCTTTTCTACGCTGTTTACACTACTTCGCCTAGTCCAGTGGCGATGGCGTTCACCATGTTACATTACGATCGTGTTGGAAATTTTTTCGTGAAATTATACTATACATATAACAGCCGAGTAAATGATTACTTTAATCGGTGCGCATGCTGCGTTCAACTCTAGCTAAATTAATAAAAAATTTACATTCGAATACGAGTATTGTGTACACAGTATACACCTATACATTATATCGTGTATAATACACTAATAATAAAGTACGCTCTCATCTCATATCCGTATTCCTATTCCCTTTCCTTCTCGCTTCTGCCTTTCGTTGATAGACGAATATACACGTTATATGGTTATCCTACGTGGATGCATTTTTGTCACTGCCACATACCTACATTTTTTACATGTAACTCGAGCACGCTACCGCATTTAATGAGCGTACAAGTTACAAGATTCAGCATTCTGGTCCAAAGATGAGGGCAAAAACAGCGGAAAATCCACTAATAAATCAACTAATACGGCGATAATGGTCTCGTCCACGAAAAAAAAAAACACAACTAATACTGGTATTACCTACTCTATCTCATATACGTAAATGTATCATCATCTATACAGGGCGTACGTAGGTATAGGTTTAGGTGACTACGAGTACATTTATGTTATGTATTTTGTATATTGTATTTCTATACAGGTACTAGTATAACTTTACTTAATTCATATATAAATCTCTCGAAGAGAATGTACTCGGACCTACGTCTTTTTTTCTTTTGGCTCTTTATTGATTTATGTACTTTGTTTTTCTTCATATTTAATAACCTCCGTTTGCCAAAACACACGAAACTCTCGCGATGAAAATTCTACTTAGTACGAATGAAAAAATGCCATTCAAATTTCAAACAAAATCATGTTAGATAGATATCTAGATACAATTCTTCTTTTTTCAACATCAACAGCCAGTAACGACAAATCTTTTTAATTGACTCAAACTTTTGGGAAATTTTAATAGTTTTTTGCCCATAGAATATATTCTTTCCATATACCTATGTCATATTTACCATCACGAAATCTATTAAAATTGAAGAAGAATTTACTCTAGCGATTATCCACGGACATTATGTTTTTGTTATAAATAAAGCCGTAGGTCCAAGCTCGTTAGGTGTCCAATAAAGAATGCGTAGATACCCCATCTCAGATAAAATACTATAAACACCAGAAACGCAATCTGTCCAATTAATTTGTTAGGTAATAAAGCCCAAGGTATCCCTATCCACTGGTAGTCTATTGAGTCGAGACACATCACAGGGCATCCGAGTAGACTGTTTTTCCGTCATCGGCGACCAACTTGAAACTAGTTTCATTCATTAATGTCGGACACACACACACAAACGTAAACGTAAACATTCATTCACTATCAGTCATTCACTCATTCTCTCGCAACTTGCACTATTATGCACAAATAGCACTTGAGTTTTAAAAGTGCATAGTTCTGGTTCAGTGCAAGATATCGTTTTGAATCTTTGAATAATCAATATTACCATCAAGTTGAATGGAAAAAAGTAATTACCTTTGAGATTTTTTATCACTGTCGCAGTGAGAAGCAAAGAAATGACTTACCTATTAAATTATCATGAAATTTTTTTTCAACTTAGTGATATTGGGGTATTTTGAGGTGCTGAGTTTGAAAATCACATTTAAAATGCCATAGCTCAAGTGGTTCCTTTCCTATGACGGATGAAAGCCACGAAAACTTCATAAAAAGTACTAAAAAGCATTATCCTATATTTTAACTGTCCATTATCTCACTCAATTTCGAAAAGTGAAACATGAGACCAATTCCAGTGGAGAGAAGAAGGTCTGAAGTGTCCGAAATCATCAAAACCCCAATATCTTTTCTTGGGGCAGGGCAGAGTTGGGCAGATCCGGATCCTAAAATTTGAAAATTGGATCTGAAGAACCAAAAATTTGGATCTGATCTAGATCAGATCCTTCAATTTTAATAAGGATCTGACCTTGATCTTTAGATCTTTGAATTTTTGGAAAAACAGATCCAGATAAAAATTCCTAGTTCCACTACTCATCATATTTTTCTCAATGAATTGATTATTTTTCATGTGTTTTCAATTGTGAAATAAATGAAAAGTAAACCGTAGACGTAAAGGAAACCAAAAAACCCTAAAAATTTCTGACTGTTCGGCTTGATCCGGATCCTAAAATTTGAAAATTGGATTCAAAGATCCATAGATCCAAAATTTTGGATCTGATCTAGATCAAATCCCTTCACTTTAGAAGAGATCTGATCTGGATCTTTTGCAAATTCCCATTGACAAGAGATCTGGATTTGAATCTAGAATCTTTTATTACCGGATCTGCCGAACTCTGGGACAGGGTCACATATCGTCTAAAAATTGGCTCCAAAAAATTCTTAATCGAGTTTTCATTGAAAATTGGAGCAAAATCCTAAACGAGCGCATTATTCAAACTACCTATTCATTATTCGTGGAAAAATTAACCATTAGGTACTAAGCGATATAAAAAAAAAAAACAATATCTAATTAGAAGGATTTTTTTTCTCTATAATTTTTTTTAGAAACCATAGGTACGAGATAGTACCTGACCGGTATACAGACCACAGGCAAATTTTTTCAGCCAAAACATCCATTTATATTCCATTTTCAAGTATTTTTTGAGAAATTCCCAAAAATCTTTAAAAATTTTCACAAAATCAAAAATCCTTAATTTAAAGGATAAACCCTCGCGATTGGCAACTCTGCATGATCGATTGACAGGAGCAGGCGTGTTTCGGCTCATGAAACATCTTCGCAGGCTCGCACCACGATCTTCGCAGTGAAATGCATTGCGCATCTTCTACGAGTACCATCCGGTTTCCACTGCATAATGACGTCATATTATGAGGTGGTCATTTTGGGACACGATGTGGTCCATGTCCATGCCATGGCCATTGAAAAAAAAAAAAAAAAAAAAAACGCTGTGCCGCATCCGTCTACTCTTCTTAGAATATGGAGCAGATGTTACACGACGACATTTTACGATAGCTGCTGCATTCATTGGAAGGTATGGTTGTTGGGGCATCGGGCAAGCAGTCGTAGCACGCGTTACACGTACAAGCGTACTACAAACTACAAGTGTTACGTGCTACTCAAATATGTACGACAGCGACCGACAGGGCTACCTCTTAACTGACGCGAGTTAATTCTGATATATGCCTTCCAGCCGATCGACCTCACCCACGATGAACCTTTTTCTCTTTTCTCGCTAGTAGATACGTATTACACTCTTCTCTAATTAGCGACTCCTCCTATTTCGCGCCTCGTACCCGACTCTTCGGCTATAATTCTTTCATCGATTTTGCCCGTCTTATAACAATATACTCGCGCGTGTGCGTACCACTGTTTCCTGTAAAAGGAATCGCCCCGGCCGCTATTGCTACCTCGCCTCTGGTCGTTGCTTCCGTATGTGGGGCTACCCTACCTTAGCCTATCCAAAAAACCATCGATGACAAACTGCTGAATGGTAGGTACATACATATATTGTATGAACTTGTTGACACACGTTTGCTTCAACCATCATCACTGGCTGAAAACCTGGTATCTGCACTGGAACTAGAGTCAATCGATGATTTTTCCAGATGTTTTATTAAGCGTGAATTTGACGAAATTGACAATTTTATTCCAAATGCCATCCGAAATAATGTTTTTGTACCTATTAGAAATATTGTAACTGATTTCCACTCATGAACCAGAACCCATGTTCTATCATTCAATTACTAGTACTATTCCAACAAACAAAGTGTCTGGAGCCTGCTGTGTAATGTAGATCCTTTTGCATCCTTGAAATTTGCGCATCTAATTACTTAGATGATACAACTGCCCGAATCCATAGCTCCACATAAGGCAGGCTTATGCTAGTGAAATACCTACATCAGATGATGGTAACAAGGCGTAACTCAGTGGTCTTGAAAATTGCGCTGTTCTGCGCTATTGCCACCTCGTCGTCAGCGGTCAGCTCGTCACAGTATGTCGGCAATGGTAATGTGGATATGGATGTTGGTAGCTCTTTGCTAGCGACTCGCGACGTACCAACCACGTAAAAAAATTGATCACCCGTGAGAACTTCGCCTTCGAGCCGTATTTATTTAATTCGAGATAAACACCGTCGATAATGGACTTCTTCTTCACCAAAAATTCTCTCCGTTTTCAATGTACATGCTCAACTACTGTAGATATTTTGATAGACCATTGTCGACTGTCGCATCGTTCGGATATAGGTACGTCTATACATATAATTGACCGAAACGTAACACGATTAGGTAGCTACTAGATATAAGGATATGAAGGTAGGTCTAGGTAGTAGGTACTGAGTGATGGACTGATGGCGGATCGATGCAGTTAGCACCACTCACTCAGACCTAGTCTGTCTCAAATTTTCAACAGACAAGCGACAAGCTGTCATTTCAGCACAGACTCTCGCGATTTTCAATCGAGGGACTACATAAGCCTACATAAGATTAGTCAACAGCCAATTTGTGCCTGGGTTCAAAATGTGGTTAATTGATAATTCTAAACTAGTAAACTTTGATCTAGTATCCACCAGCGCAATTTCGTTGGCTCGTTAAAATTTAAATAAATTTTCAATAATTTGAAAATAATGGCAATTTTTCAACAACCATCGAGCGTATGCGCTTGTATATTTGTAAGTAAATATATACGTATATGGTAAACAGAAGAAAAAAAGGGAAGATTAAAAAAATCTATCGACGAGTACACGGGGTGAGAGTTAGTTAACGAGTACATTATTTGACCACACACTGTGCGAAACAAATTCAATAATGGAAACAGAGAGAACACCATCTT
Organism: Balanococcus diminutus; assembly: GCA_959613365.1. NCBI lineage: Eukaryota > Metazoa > Arthropoda > Insecta > Hemiptera > Pseudococcidae > Balanococcus > Balanococcus diminutus. Next base: position 62,198,315 of record OY390716.1, on the reverse strand, counting down.
CACCATCGCCATTCAATTACGATAATATATCTTGCGTTAGTATACGCGAGTGGATATACAGTATTTATACGTATACTCGCACCACATTCGGAGTGAGTGTATACTACTGATGTAGGTACGTAAGTTGTACACTTATAAAGTACATCTAAATGTAAGTAAGTAGACGCAGAAGCAGAAGCAGAAGCAAAAGTAGATACACTCGTACCAGCAATCTGAATCTCTCTCTCCTGCACTCCCTCACGCACTCTGACAAATATACTTACCAATTTTTCATCTCTTTTTCGCCGCTCTCTTCTACAGTCGCTCTCCCACACGACTCGTTCCATCTCATCTCAATCGTAATCGCATTATTATATTATTATTTATCGCAGTCATTATTATTTATTGTGTACTCGCTCGTTATTATTATTGTTGTTATTGTTGCGCGCCCTGTATTATTATTATAATGACCAACTTCGAACTGAAAGATGTTATTTTTCCATTTCACCATCACTAATCGTTACTACAGCTACACTCGTACTAGGTATTCGTTACCATTTCAATTGTCGCTTCCGTTTTTACCCACTCTTTTCCTCTCGATGCTCGACACGGCCCGCTTGCGAACCGAAAAACCGGATCTCGAATCTTGAAAATATGGCTACGAATATAGTTACGTGGTAATCAATCTCACCGAGTGCGTGAAGTCGCAAGTAGTTCTCTGTTTTGAATTGTGCACAAGCAGCAAGTTCCACAGAAAAAAGGAGAGAAAGACTAAAGACTAATTAATTCGAAGACGATCGTCGATGGTTGATTGTCAATTGCAATGGCGATGATGATGTGGTATGCTCTGGTGTGTAGTGGAGTGGTGTGGTGCGGGTACCATCACATAGCAGCCGCTTGACACTTTCCGCCCATGATGCCCATGAATTTGGAATGAGTAAACGCCCGCTTCTCCATATACCTATCACCTATGTGCATTTACCTACTACCTACCTACCCAGTACCCATCAACCCATAATTATAGTGGAGCGACAAGACGAGGAACTGAAAAATCGGACATCGCTCAGTATATACAGGGTGTCTGGTGAGTGGTGTGCCAAACTTGAAATTTGGATACAACCGAGTACCGCTAACAAAAATCTTTATGTACACATGGTGCCTATCTCGATTTTGAAGGTGCAATGGTTCAAACCTTGTGAACACAATGCACGAACCAGACGTAATTTTTTTAAGGGAACAAAAATAGTTATGTCAACAATTTTCCTAACTTTGAAAATGAAGGCGCTACGAAGCTTTTCGAAATTCAACGCTCCGTAGCGCCTTAATTTTCAAAGATAGGCAAAATTTTCACATGACGTTTTTTGTTCTTCTCAAAAAGTTACACATGTTTCATGTATTTTTTGAACGAATTTCGCAATTTTCATGTATCACTTATGCACCGTGATAATTTGAGGTGGGCAATATTTTTGCCTGGGATTTTGCGTTGCTGTAACTCCTCCAATTTCACAGATAGGCAATTCAATATGATTACAACTTTTATTGCTTTTTCGACGATCTATCCACTGCCGATGTCGCATTTTTTTTTTTGAACGCAGTGTTGCCAATCGATTTTGTTGGGTAAAATAGCGATTTTCAAACCTTTGTAGCTCCTTCGTTTTCAAACTTATGCGATATGTGTACATAAACTTTTTTGTTAGTCGTACTCGGTTATATCCAAATTTCAAGTTGGGCACACCACTCACCGGAAACCCTGCATAGTAGAAGCTAGAAGGATGTACACCTCGATGTGAATTGTGATGGTGTATTATGGGACAGTTTTGTAGTCATATTCAATAATATTAATACAACGTATGTAGTATGTACCTACGAGAGTATCTACTATATCGAGGTACTAGGTTTATTAAATATTAGGTATATGGTATCAACTTAGAAGCAGAAGCAGACACCCCGGTGCGAATTACACTAAAGCTGTTGGGTAAATACTCCTCCTACTTGTCGTTTAATCCTTTTTGTATATAGTATATGTCGCGTCGCATCGCATAGCGCATCGAGTCGAAAATAGAGTTATCTAGGTAAGCGTGTATCGAGTATTAACATCCCTTCCCCATACACACCCTCGCCCAGCCTACTTCTCCACTCAATTGTCCCCGCGAGTCATTTTACGATTTGTACATCTGACGTGAGCTTCCACTTTATGGTATGGTAAGTATATAGATACATGCGTCGCGTACGGTTTCATTCATAATATTATGTATTTTCATACTTTTGATATGGATCTCCTCTACTCTCTACTCGCAACATCCACCAGATTCCAGTCTACGCAACGTAATACCTGTCAGTGTCACGCATACACATTACACACTATACGCACAAGCCACAGTAGGTCTAGGTATTGCCTGATACTTGGTATTCTGCGCTTATATTTGTATCTGCTGAGTGCGATGTTAGCTGCGAGTTGCTAGTATAGTTAGCAACATAAATACATAAATACATAATTATTCACAGCGCAGCCGCAGCATTTGAAAGAATTCAACTTGAACTAGTTAAGTTGGAAAAATTACCATTAGATTATCTCGCAAACTCGCACTCTGCATTTATCATAATCTCATTGGCTGCGTCAAATGCGTACACTACACGTACGCCGAGAATAACGTATACTTACGACGTTAAATACGAGTACGAAAAGGTACACATATTCTGCACGAGGCACGACATTCAAAAAAATATACGCAATATATTAGAAAAAATGTAGGTATAAATTAATTTAAATAAACTAACTCGTAACCGCACCGCACCGCATAGTACATCATAGCTCGCCACACAGATATAATATTATTATGGCAACATTTAGTATACCGCGTATACCTATATTGAATTTTAAATTAGATGACCTATCAACTACCGTACTCGTATTTATTTGTATCATTCGAGACTTAATCTACCGTATTAACTAGATAATTTATAATTTCGAGTTGAGTTTTACCGTTCGTTAAAATACCTATACTCGCATAGAAGTTATTTTCATTTTAAAAAAGTATCGCCGTATACCTACCTACATAAGCATGCATATTTTTTACTCATTTCTTAATAGAAAGAAAACTTTAGAACTGCAAAAGCCAATTTTTTTATTTTATTTTATTTATTTTTTTGTTTCATCAATCTCAAAACGCATTATCAAGCTACTCCACATCATTCAGAAATGGCCATTATTATCAATTTATCATTATTTTCAACCTTTTGACATTCAATTGTTAGTTTGAAAACAGAACTTTTTATCAATTTTGTAAAGGCTGTTTCACACTGTCCAGTGTATTTGACGAATAATTGTCAATTTTTTTTATTCATCTCTTTTTTGATGAATACTGTTTTACAAATTTTTTTCAAGTAAATTTTTTCCAAGGTTTCTTGACCAAAACAAAATTATTCTTTCAAAAAATATACCTACAATATTTTTTTTTAACAATATGAAATGTTGCGTTTCATCATTTTTTTTTCTTTCATTTTTTTCACAATGACAGATAAACACACAATTCAGGTATTTTTGAACAAATTGGAATTCAGGTACTTGAAAACAATTAGCCTAAGAAGAAAAATGTTGATGAAAATTATTGGAAAATTTTGAATAAAAAGTTGAGTTGAAAGAAAATCTAGATATACCTAAGTTTTTTTGGAATGGAATCAATTGGCAATTTCATTGATTTTTTTTTTTTTAAATCAATGAACAATTTCTTTGGAAAAAATATTGTCCGAAAAAAATCTTAGATGAAAAAATCGTGAATAAAAGAATAAATAAATTAAAAATTATCAAAAGAAAAATTTGAAAAAATGCGGTGAATACTAATTAAAAACGTTTAAATGAAAATTTTGTAGAAAAAATTGAAGTGAGAATTTGTAAAAATCTTAATTAAAATTAATTCAAATTGAAACAAATTTCAAAATATGAATTTGAAGAAATGAGATGAAAATTCAGAAGCATTTTGATGGAAAAATTATAGGTAGGTAATACTTGAATAAAAAATTTCGAATAGTTTTAAAAAAATTAATTAAAATTTAGAAAGAAGTTTATTCGAAAATAAGAGGAAAAATTTCAATAAAAAGTTTGAGTCAAAATGGAAATGAATTTGTTACCTAACCCTTTGGACTACGAGACAAGCTGACGGATGGAACTTAAATTGCTTCAAAGTTTATAACAAAGTTAAATTATCAAATTTTCAGAATTTGCAGGAATGCACATTCAGCAAATATTCGTGTCATAAATAGGTATAGAAGGATAATTACCTACTTTTCAATTTCCTGACACCCAGAATTATTACAAATAAAAATAAAGGGCCTTTCCTAGTAAGATGATGAAAATTGCCCCAGAACCGATTTCGACGAAAATCACCCAAAATATTAGTATTGATGTGAAACCACCCCCAAAAATTTTTTGGTTTCATAGCCCCACTCCATTCCGAGATATTGCCTCGTATTGGTCGAAAAGTCAACATTTTTTATTTCTGGAAGGGGTACTTCAAAATTTTTGCCGGGGGGGGGGGTAGAAACTCAATTGCATTTTTCTAGGGCTGTCATCGAGGTACCATGTATGTGATATTACCCAAAAGTGGAAAAAAGCTGCGTTTTTTTCAAAAAGTACCCTAATTTGAGGGCCCTTAGCTCCACTCCCCTGAGAGGTAGGGGGCTTAAAAAAATTTTGGGAGGTTTTCAACTCAAGGTGAACCACCGTGGTTTTTTTTTTCACTCCACCCTACTACGTATACGTATTATTGAACCATGCCTTCGTAAATAATTGAAAATCATGACCAAATCATTGATAAACTTCGAAAATGGTTTCTTGAGTGTTTGTCGATGTAAACTGTACAAGATTGCGAATTTGTAACAGTAATATCGATTTTACAGCTCTTAAAATGGCTGAAAATCGGCGAAAAATGCGTTTTTTGTTTGATTTTTTTTTTTGACCATGTTCCACCCCCCTAAGGGAGTTTGAAAAATAGTGTTGGTTGTACTTTGATGTATTACGAAACTTTGAAGAAAAAAAATCGTGGGCTCACCCTTCCTTCTATTTTTGGTGAATTTTTAGTTTTCAAGCCCCTGGAAAACAAAGAAAACACGGAGGAAAAAAATTTAAAAAATTTAAAATGTTGAATTTTCGACCAATAGGAGGCAATATCTCGGAGTGGAGTGGGGCTACGAAGCCAAAAAAAATTTGGGGGTGGTTTCACATCAGTAGTAACATTTTGGGTGATTTTCGTCGAAATCGGTTCTCGGGCAATTTTCACCATCTTACCAGGAAAGGCCCTTTGTTTAGGGCTTCTAACATTGTTGATTGAAAATAATAATTAAACGCATATTTGACAAAAATGATTCAAAAAAATCAATAAATAAAATGGTATCGAGAAAAACAGGAAATAGAAGAGGAAAAAATGTAGGTATATTTTGGCACTTCCAATGTTCCTTGAAACAGAGGAAGTTTGGAAACGTGTGCTTTCATTCGAAATACAAAATATGAAATTGTCTTTGTCGTGTACAGAAGGTTTCTAAAAAAAAAAAAAAAAAATTGGTGTCATAATTTAAGGCAAAATTTTCGAAATAATGATAAACGAACACCAACTTTCTAAAATACTTAATGTTGCAATTATTGGGAAATATAACACTGTTATACCAGATGAAAATTTTATTTTGGTCCACAAAAGAATAAAATAAAATTGTTGAATTAGCACTCGTATGTATGGGCAATTCAAGCTTACAAAATCAAGTCTAACCTGAGCGGAAAAACAATTTTATTCTAATTATATTGCCGTTATCTTCACTTATGACACACACGAGATGCTTGAATAAAATAGCTCGAGCATATAAGACACAATCATAAAGGGGGTAAGCTGGCTCCCTGCCACCCTTTCAGAGCGGCCCTCAGTTACCTATACATACTTGGATACTAATTAGCTCTCATTTAGGCATTGCAATACTTCAAGTTTAATTTATTTTCAAAATAAATGTAATTCACTTGAAATGATTAATTAAAAAATGAAATAAAAAATATTAAATTGATAAATGAAAAATTTAAATTTTCACAGGGGTATTCAATTAATTTTGATCCTAATAAAGAGATTAAACTCACCTACAATTATTGTCACTGCATATGCATATTCCTGTCCGGCACTAGCTGTTAACAATTCTTGTCCAAATCTGAAACAGCAAAATATAAAATTGTCCATCAGTTTATCATATTATAGAACAGATCATAATGAAATTTTTTCAGAATCGAATAAAGCGTATACGCAGGTAGAGGTACTGATACTTACTCGACTAATAAGAAATATCTACCCACATATTTGTTATTTTCACGAGGAAAATCCTTCAAGATTGAGGATATAATTGCCCATACAGTTCGTACAATGTACAATACACGTCGAAAGCATCAACATTTACACGAGTAATTAAGGGAAAGTTGATATAACAGGTGTGAATCTGTATCGCAGGTCGGTTCATTACAACAATAAATCATATTTTACGGCGATTTATTAATTGATAATTGCGTCCGCAGGTAGGTCTACGTTGCGAGGACGAGCCGAAAAAAGGTGTTAATAACACTTCTTCTGTTTCTTAATCGAGAGTCTATATTAATAGTAACATTTTTACAGCTCGCGAATCCATTAATAAAAAATTTATACAAAAGTAAGGATTAAATTCGATTTACGGTTCTTTTTTTCAAATTAACCGTACGCCTTTCAAAATGGTAGAGTTTTTAGTACCGTTCAATTAAAGAATTCGATCCGCTTAGCCGAATATTCTTCAACTCCGCAGGTGCTTGCGTATTGTGAAATCATCGCGCGTGTTCGATTTGTCCCCGGAGGGTGTGCGTTTGTTTAGCCCTTGAATTTTTAATCGAATCACAAAAATTCCGATTGCAAAGCGACCCCGGTATGAACGCAATTTTCACGCATTTTCTCTTTTATCATATTTTTTAAAACGAAAATACAGTTTGTTGTGACCTGTCATAAGGAAACCAGGTTATAGTCCGAAAGACAAATTTTAAAGGAGGACAGTTCAAAATTTAAAATTCTCACAATGTCCATTCCATTCATCTGATCCAGCTGATTTTTATTTTGGGGCATCATTCAGTCACTCCAAATGAACCCAAATTCACGGCTTAGGGCATTCGAAAAAAATTTACAGGCAGTGTTGCCATTCTAGAAACAAAAAATTCCAAACTGTCTGAAATTTCAAATTTTCGAGTCAGGATATACGCTCAAATTTTGAGCAAATCAAAATACCAAGCCTAATACATGGTAGGAAATAAAATTTCCTACAAAAAAGGTTCTCTTCATTTTTGCCTATCTTCAATATTTCAGGAGTTTACATCTATAATATTATTTGATTTTCTCAAATACCCAACTCCTGAAATATTGAAGATAGGCAAAAAGTAAAGAGAACCTTTTTTGTTGGAAATTTGATTTCCTATAAAGTGAAAGTCTTGGTTTTTCGATTTGATTAAAATTTGAGCTGATATGCAAGCTGAAAAGTTAAAAGATTTGAATTCTTCACTTTTTGCTTCTAAAAAATTTCATAAAATTGTCACAGACCACTCAAAACTGACCCGATCAGGCTGTAAATTTGTACGTAGACACCATTTGAACTAACCTCCAAGAAAAATCAAAAATAATTTTCTGAATATAAGTATTGATTTTTCTCTGAATTTTCAACTTTAATTGAACTGCGTGCTCGAACAGAATCGTTTGAGAACGTTTTTTTTTCATGACCAGTGAAATCACCGTCAAAAGTACCACTAATATCAAAAAAAAAAAAAAAAAAAAATCTGGTTTTCTTATATGAAAGGTCACAGTTTAAGCTTTGTGAAAAATTTTCAATTTTGAAAATACAATAAACGCCAGCACTGAAAACACTTCAAAAATCATGTTTTTTTTTTAAATTATTTTTTTTTTTTGCACAGTTACTTGGAAGAGAATGGTATTCATCATTATGCCAAAGCTTATTCTACGATGTGTTTTGAAATTTTGATGAATTTAAATTTTTGATATCGACTGTATCGTATCTAATTATTAGATAGCTTATACCTGCATCGATTTTATTCTTACCTAGATATGCATCTGTATTTTAATACCCTATTGACTATCTCTATACAATACAAAGGAACATATGAAAACTTATATTTCACGCTTATTGGGAAAGTTTCGAAGAAAAAATACGCGATTTTAATTAAATTATCATTCGAGATGGAAAGGATAGGTACGCGGCGTATTTATAAGTACCTACCTCCCTTATCATCATCTTAAAATCATCGATTTACGACTACGAGTCCCCAACACTACGCAGAAGGAGAAAAAAAAACCGATTACGTTGACGTTTTCGAAAAATCATTTTTCAAAAACATTTTAAAACCACGAAGTCGGGCTATTCTTTTCCACATAGGTTCCCATTTTCGAAATCAAAGGTTCGCGAGGAATGCGTTTAATGGTGCGGATAGGATAGAATACTCACAAAGGGACAACAACCAAGTGATTAATCGAAAACGAGACAACCTGTTGTCCGGGGTCCGGGTATCCGCACATAATTTTCGTAACTGATACGAGACACAACATCATTCTTTCACATACTATACCTACAGTATATATACAAGCATAGGTAGGCCTATACCTAACCCACCAGTAGTCCAGTACACCATACAAGTGTAATGTGTCGTGTGTGTGAGTGTAGTATATAGTAGGGATAGCCTTTACCTGAGCTTGCTATAGACTTATAGGTTTACAATAATATCCTATTAAAAATAATATTTGAATTTTTCTCAATCTCTTTCTCCTTCTTCGTCGTCGTCGTCGTCTTCTTCTTCTTCTTCTTCCCTTTTTTTCGAGAATATAAGAAAAATCGATTCGAGCCTATCTAATTAGGTGTCCATCTATCTGACCCTCTTCTCTATTCTTTCTCGGTTAGCATTCATTTGTATATCAAGTACACGAGATCGCATTTACTTAAATTACAAACATTTTTTTTCTCCTTTCTTTCATCGCCTTTCACCCCGACCAACAATTACAAAAGATAAACAAATAGTAAATATGTTCTTATTGTTTGGCTCACAAAGCCTTACATCACTTCGGAACAATACCACTTACAATGCTGGAGAAAAAAAAATACGCGCGTCACACGCCGTTGAAGAGAGAGAAAAAAAACACACATAAACTAGAAGAAAAAGCTTTCTCAAAACATTTTCCTTTTGTTTCTTTTGTGCATTCTTGTTAAAATGTGGCATTTGTCAAATCCTAAATCGTGCTCGTAATTTATTTTCTTTTCTTCCCCTTCCGTTGTTATCATTGTATTTGGGGGGTTTTTTGTCGAGATTTTTGGTTTGGGCAAAAAAAAAACTCCCGTCACCGTTCGCCACTACTTCATCCCGCTCGGCCAGGCTGTGAAGGTTCGTCTTGAAACAAACGCCAAGCCAACTCGACTGACCATTTTACCCTTTTCACGAACACGGACTCGATGAACGTTCTATGTCCTTGTTAAATTGTTTCTCTTTCACATTCACAATCGATGTCAAAAGAGCAGTTCGTATACGCTCTTTTCAATTACACCACCTCGCAACTCGCCCTGCTCATTGTTTCCGTCTTTGTGGATTTTTGTGACAAGGCTTAAGCTACTCTGGAGGTCTGAATAATTTATCTATAGAGTAAAAAAAAATGTCGAAAAAAGCGAAAAAATGTCGAGAGAAATTGATTTTTTTTGGTCGTTTTTTTTTTTTTGTTTTTCAGTGACAAATTCCTACACGCGGTTCAATCGAAATCGTTTGCGTAAAATGCACGTACGAGGGGCATTTATCGAGATTTGTATTTTTTTGGACACCTGAAGGAGAAGAGGGATCATACCCGTATTCTCATAGCGGTTTTCCAGTATTCAATCCCACGCATTTACCGCTATTTGCTTCGGAATAGGTAGGTATACCAACAGTTTATATCTATACGTAGATAAGATTTTGGTAGGTCTATACATAAACATAATATGCAAGTTATTGTACTGTACCTACCTTCCTGATTTACTTAGATAGCTGCTTTTCTTTCATATTTTTTACGTGACGATAAGAAATTACCAGGGCAAAAAAAAAATCTTCCATAAAATAGTACCATTTTATCGTATCTTTTTTCCCAATTTTTCTTTTGTTACGAACATGCCATGCCTATCGTGAACCATACGTATACCCACATCAACTGTTCATCATCCTTAAAATGTGTAACATTGAGTCACGTAGTAAAATTGCAGATTGCAGATTTCACAATTCACTTCTTTATTTCTTTTTTTTTACTTAGGTACAATTATTTAGTATAATATAAGGTACTACCAGAGTTGGGAAGATCCACTACCTAATAAAAGGATCTACATCCAGATCCAGATGTTTTATCAAGATGGATCTGCAAAAGATCCAGATCAGATCTCTTCCGAAGTTAAGGGATCTGATTTAGATCAGGTCCAAAATTTTTGATATTTGGATCTTTAGATCCAATTTCCAAATTTTAAGATCCAGATCAAGAAGGATAGTCAGAAGTTTTTCGGGTTTTTTGGCTTCCTTCGCGGTTTATTTAAAAATTGAAAACACATGAAGAATAATCAATTTACTGAGAAAAATGTGAGGAATACTAAGTAGAAATTTTTTATCTGGATCTGAGTCAGATCCAAATTTTTGGATTTTTGGATCTTAAGATCCAATTTTCAAATTTTAGGATCCGTATACACATATCTGCCCAAATCTGGTTCCTACTAGTGTGGCCCTTTATTTTGGATTTTTTGAATGTCTTACCCCTCACCCCGAAGTTTTTTCATTTCATGAGAAAATAATTACATTTTTTTCATTTTTTCCCTATAACTGAATTTCAAGTGGTGCCGAGTTTCCCCCCCCCTTTTTTAGTGAATTTAAGGGGGGAAATCACCTATTTTTAAAATCTTGCCCTTTTTTGGTTATAAATCATCAAAGTTGCTCCTTACCACGAAAATAAATTCTCAATTTCAAGTGCTATCATAAGACACCCCCAATTTTTCAAAAAAATCAAAAACAACAAAAACGAGCAAAATTTTTTCACCTAGCATTTCAAGTTGTTGCGTTTCATTAGAAAATAATAAAATTCCTTATTCCCTCCCCCCCCCCCAACTCAATTTTTAGTGATGCAGCTAATAAAAAATAAGGAATTATTATTTTCTAATAAAATGCAACAACTGAAAATGTTAGATAAAAAAAAATTTCTCATTGTTTTTCGAGAAATTGGGGGCATCTCAAGGTACCACTAAAAATTAAGTTTGGAGGGAAAATAAAAAATTGGGAATTATTTTCTCATAAAATGAAAAAACTTTGGGGGTAACTGGGATAAGACATTTAAAAAATCCAAAAATCCTATATACGAGTAAAGGCCACCCTAATACTTACGTCAAATAAAGAGATATTTTTTTCCCTTGGTTACTGCGTGTTTTTTTTTTCAGCTATATTTCCCTTAAGGTCTTACTTATATCTGCTGTAATGCTTGTTGACATGTTATAAGCGTGCAAAAATCCGGATTAACCCAAATTCGTCCTCATTCCAGTTGTCGTAACTTGATTTATCTTCACTCCACATTTACAATACACACGTGTGTAATCCTTAACCACAAATTAGAATCCTTATCGGTATCGAGTATCTAGCGCGTATACCAATCCACCCATGACGAAAGCGACTATAGATACGATGCGATAGTCGCAGGAGAAAAAGGATAAAAAGGCTCGGAATTATAAACATTTCTCAAACGTTTGAAATATTTTTCAAATTGTTTCACTCGAATTAAGAGGAAAGGGATGAACACTTGACGCATACGTGGTGGTATGACTAGCGATGTCGATGGCGCGGCCGTGGCGGTTCTCTCAATGAATATTTTTGTAGATAAAAATCTTTATTAGATACTCGTGACCCGTGTTTCCAAGGTGTGAGCATCTTTTTTTCTTTCGTATATGATAAGTATAAGTACCTATACGCATGGTTATTTTTATTACTTGACAATCGAACAGTACGACGACGATGGAGACCACCGAGATGACTCATGGTGTCTAACTTTACTTTTTTTTTGTTGAAAATTCATGACTTTTTCATGAACAATATTTCTACATCTGGAATAAATATGGGCGGATCAAGGCAAAAAAATTCCCTTAGTTTTTCCTTATATTTTGTGGTAAATACTGTAAATAGTTATTTAAAAAATTATTGAGGGAGGGAGCGAATGCCCCTTGAACCCCGAAGTTATGTCTATCCCCACCGAGACCACTTTTTCCGAAACTAAAAAATCCACAATTTCAAAAAAAAAAATAAAAATTGAATGAATACTGAGAATTTTCGAGGGTATAACTCAGTTTCTTCCCTAAAGATGGATGCTTGAAATTGTTTTCATGATGTAATGTGAGAATGATTTTTTCCAGGAAATAAAATAAAAAAATTTCACGCGAAAAATTCTCCTAAAATTTTTTTTAACAACTTTTTCTAAGGAGAAACATTCTTTCTATGTTTTTTTTTTTGGTTCCAAAGTTTAAAAAATATTTTATTTATGTACCTATTTATTTTACTATCAAAGAAAAAAAATTGATTCCAAAAAATAATGATTTTTTTTATTTTAGAAGAATTTTAAAAATAATTGTTCAAAAAAAATCTCATGTTTTTTTTCGAAAATAAAACGATTTTTTTTTCTTTAGGTACAAAGAAAAAATCAAAAACCTTTTCCACATAAATTTTAAAAACTATCTTCACATAGGTACAAAAATTTAATAACATTTTTTTTACAAAAAAAAAAAAAGAAGAAAAATAAGATTTCTGAATACTTTTTATTCCAAAAAATGCTGAAATTTCTTCCTCTGAAAGAATTTCTACTCCAGAAGAATTGAGATTTCTCCATTTCAAAAAAAATTGACTAGGTAATTTTTTTTATTTCAAAACAGTTTTTAAAAAGTTTTAAACCAAATGATTCCTGGGTATTCATTTTTTTTTATTACAAAAATTAGAATTTTTCTCAAAGAAAAAGAGATCTCTCCCCCCCCCCCCCCCCCAAAAAAAATAAATACCTAAATAAAAATATTTTTATTCTTCAGAAAATTGAAGAAAAAAAAATCCAAAAATTGAGATTTTTTTACTCTAGAGTTGGAAAATTATTTTTATTTCAAAACAATTCAATTCCAAAACGATAAAATGCAGATTTTGATTTTAAAAGAATAAACATTTTTTCGCAAAAGTTTAAAAAATATTTTTGCTTCAAAAAAATTGAGATTTTTTTAACGATTTGTACAGCAACTACCAAGGGTATTGTGGCATGAAAATGTTTTTTATTCCAAAACAATTTTTGAACTTTTTTTGTACCAAAAAATTCATTTTTTTCAATTCCACAAATTTATTTTTTTTCATTCCAAAAAATGAGAATTTTTCCAAAAAAATAGATTCTCTCCCTCTTGAATTTTTTTTTTTTCAAGATAATTAATCTTTTTCTTCAGAGAAATAACAATATTTTGAAAAAGGTTCATTTATAAGCAAATTTTCAATTTTGCCCGGGTAACTAATGTTATCAAAAATTCATGACTTTTCTTGACCTAGTGACTTTTTTAAATATTCATGACTTTTTCATGACTTCCATGACTCATTTTCAAATTTCATGACTTTTTCATGACTTTCATGATTTTTATGACCGTAAGACACCTTGTGACTTCTTCTTGGACTTAAATTACCTGTGGGTAATTTCATTCGGCCAACAAAGGGTATAACAAAAAGGATGTAAGTAGGTATATGGAAGAGAAAAGAAACGAGAGAGGTACGATGACGTTGAAATATCAACTCGCGGCATTATTTAATATTTAATTATAGGTATTTTTACAGTAGGTATATGCACGAATATTTCGAAGGTAATCACGCTCGTAAAATTTTTAATTTAATTAATGGAAGTAGGAAAACTTTAATCTTATTCTTAACAAAGTAATTCGATTCATTTGTCACGATAGGGAGAGGGTGCGCGGGCGCGGGCACGCGGTTCAGACGCGAGAGTTACACTACATGTACGTCGAGTTGAGTTTTTTTTTTTTTTTTTTTTCATTTTTTTATCGGTCATATATTTCAACTGGAATGGATAGTTTTAAAACAAATTAACATTTAAATTAAAACTCGTCGAAGGGGATGTATAAAAAAAGAGTTGGAAGAGTCTTATTGTCGAAAAATTTTTCATGCAAAGTAGAAATCGTTAAATATACGATAATCTTGTATCTGGAAGTTTTATAGTTGTAGATGACTATCGTGGTATTCTGCTTGCTGGTTCGAAGGAACGTGTCACAAAGCGCCGACTATTATAAAATATGTTATAAGGGTAGATTACCAGTCGTTTATCCTCTTCAAAGGGGTGGCTCCGAATCAAGATTTCTCTTCTGCCTGCGTCCGATTAAACGCCCTCCTTTGTGTCCGCCACCGCACGTAAATATTATACATACTTTTATTACACGAATAATACTAGATACCTCTACACATAAGACTATACATATATGTATAATATACCTATCTATACCTAATACATAAATACCCCTGTACGTAAGTTGTGCTGCAGCGAATTTTATTTACAAAAATTGCGTTTCTGCCATTACGCCAATAGTATGACTGATTGTGATAATGATAATGATGAAACTGTAGTTTTATTATGGTCCATTCTTCGATCGATACGTAGTATAATAAATAAAATGTACCAATTAAACTACAGAGTGGTCCTTATTATGGACTTCCGCAATTTTTTTTGTCTTACCCCAAAGTTGTTTTTTTTTTAATATGACAGCATAATTCTTAATTTTTAATTTTTACTTTGACTGAATTTCGTGTGGCACCTAATCGACCCATTTTTAAAAAAATCTTTTTGATTATCGGTAGTCAAAATTGTTCTTTTTAATGAGAATTAATTCTCAAAACTTCATCTGTCTCCCAACTTGATTCAAAGTGGTACTTTCGTGTGCCTCCATTTTTTTTATATTAAAAAAAAAAAAAAATAGCATTCATTATTGTTGTTTTTCATGGGAAAATTATTCTCAATTTTTCATTTTTTCACTAACTAAATTTTAAGCACTAACCCCCATTTTGGAAAAATTAAAAATTCCCTATTTGCAAAATGAGAGGCTAGTAGCCAATTATTAAATTCACTTAGGGGAAAATAAAAAATAAATAATCATTTTCTAACAAAAACCAACATCTTTACGCAAATGCTATCGAAAAATAATCCAACGTACAATCTGTAAATAGGTTAGGGTGAATTAAAACTTTGGAATTTCTTATCAAGAAAAGGAACAGCTTTATTGAGAGAAAAAAAAAACAATTCAAAAATTGGACAATTTTTCCATTTTCTTACATTTAAAATTTCAAAATAAGGGACACCCTAGCTGTACATTGTGCGTGTGCATGAGGTGAGAGGTTGTTCGAAAATTTAAAAATTGCAGTCAGTATACCTACTCAGTTTGATTTCATACTACCTAAAAAAATATTTTGTTTCTTCTATAATCATTTTTTCCTTACTTGCGACGTGAAGTGTGATAAGAAAAAAAAGTAGGTATACGTCAATAAATCGTACCTACATGTAAATATAAATATGTTTTTACGTATACGATGTACCTTGCTTATCCACACGTATCTACACGTTTACGAATTGATAAGACGATTGAAATGCGCATAAACAATATACCATATTTGTAGGTATAGGTAGGTACACTGAAAAAAATGGATTGTAATGATTCTGGGTAAAACACAGTAAAATTAGGATACGTCTCCAATTTTAGAATCATTCCGGTGAAAAACAGGAAAGATTCAGTTCTATTCCAGAATGATTACGGAGTAGAACTGAATCTTTTCTGTTTTTCACCGGAATGATTCTAAAATTGGAGACGTATCCTAATTTTACTGTGTTTTACCCAGACTCATTACGGTTTTTGAAAATTCATTTTTTTTCAGTGTATACTTATTTTGTATTTGCGTTGAACGGTTCAAAATAATTGTATTTACACAGAAAATCGGCGTAATTTTTCAAAATTTACCTAATTACGCAATTTACCAAATAAAAAACGTTTAAAAACGACGAAATGGCGCACCCAAAGTTTTTGCGATTATTTGTATTACTTTAGTCAGAGTGTCTAACAAAATCTCAAATCCAAAAAGCAACACTTTTGCTGCAGACTTTAAAAAAAAAAATTATGTTTTGAATTTGAAAAATTTATTCCCTACACCTCAAAAAGTTTATCAATTTTCAATTTGATAAGATAAAATAAAAAATTATCAAAAATAAATTAAAAAATTATCAAATTGAAAATCGTTATAAAACTTTGAAAAATTTTCAAGTTTTTAATTAGGAATTTTTTATTCTTCAAAAATTACCACCTACTTTTTCACTACTTTTCACATAATTTACAAAAAAAGTCCTCTCTTGAAATAATCAAAAATTGAGAAACCACCGCCTTTTCAAAAAAATTGTGATTTTATAACGCCATTTTTTGATTTTTTTTCCACTTGCAGATACCCTGAAATTTTGAAAATTTACCAAACATTACCTCCTGAAATTTTTATAAAAAAGTGAATTTTAAAAATTGATCCAACTTAAAAACTTTACCTAATAAAATTCAAAAATTACCTACGAACCAAATTTTGAATTTTCAGAAAATTTCAGAAATAGTTAACACCCAATTTGAAAATTTTGAATTTTTGAAAATTTATCAAACTTTGAAAATTGATTTAATTTCAACACTTTCGTAAAATTCAAAAATGAACAGAATTCCAATTTTCACTGAATTAATTGAGAATTTTTTACAAATTTCAATAACTTTTAAAAAAAATATATATTTGCAATTTTTAAAATTGGAAAAATTTATTCAACATTGAAAATTGATCTCTTCTTAAAACAACCGATCGGTTTCAAAAATTGTCAAATTTTGAGTTTTTATCTATTTTGAAAAACCCCCTAATAGTCCAGTAGAAATAGACAAAAAAATTCCAATACCCCAACAAATTGCTATAGAAGTTTTTTTTGACTTATTCTGCAGGAGAAGGTCTACTCTATCACATACTAGAAAATCTCCCCGAACCGACACCACAAAGTCACTTTTTTCGAGGCTCCAGCCCCCTAAAAATCTGTTTTTTGCATTTATTTCGTCGGGGTTCAATTTTTTGGGGAAAATCATCTGAAAGAAAATTATTCTCCATTAAATTTCCTACAACTTTGTTCCAGGTGGAGCTAGGGAGAATTGAAGATGAAGGCGAAGCATTGTGGAGCTACATAAGAAATACACACACTTTTCAAAATGCTATAACTCTGCGAAAAATCATCTAAAAAAATTGAAAAAAATTTCTGCGAAGTCCTCTTATCACATAGAACCCAGTAATGAAGTGAAAACTGTTCATTTTAATTTGGTGAAAAATTAAAAAATTAAAACCAAAATACACTTTTAGGGGCTTCACCCCCCCCCCCAAATAATTGAGCTGGGAGTCCAAATTTTTTTTTTTTTAATTTTCTTATCATGGTCGACTACCTAGGGTAAAGATGTTCCGAATCGATCTGTATAACAATTTTAATACACTAAGCATGTGATTTGCCATTTTTTTTTGATAGCCCTCGCACCCATGCTTTACCCTCACTTTTAGGACTCCCCAGCCTTACTCCTATGATTCGGACAGAAAAAGTTATAGAAACAAAGTTGTAGGAAATTTAATGTAGAATAATTTACTTTAAGATGTTTTTCCTCAAAAAGTTCAACCCCGACGAAATAAAAGCAAAAAACTGATTTTGAGGGGGCTGGAGCCTCGAAAAAAGTGACTTGGGGGAGTCGGATCGGAGATGTTTTTCAATATGTGATAGAGTAGACCTCTCCTGCAGAATAAGCCAAAAAAACTTTCTATAGCAATTTCCCGTGTAGCAATTGTCGACATCGACATTTATGTCGACAAAATTCAGACACATTTTTTTCTCGGTTAACGATGAATTAAAAATGATATTTGAGATTTAAAGTAATGTTCTATGTTAAACATAACTGTTCAATCAAAATTTTTGAATTTTTCTCAGTATTTTCCTATAATTTAGAAAACGTTGTTTTTCTACATAGACAAGTCGATGTAAAAATCGATACTCGATAAACGCATCGACATTTATGTCGACAATTTCTGCCAATTAAATTTACAAATTTTATATCTAAAAAGAACTAAAAACAATTAATAAGAACATTTTAAGCTCAGGAATAAATAATTTTTGAAAGAATCACAAAATTTTCTTATTTTTCAAAGTTTTGAATAATACAACGACTTGTCGAGTTATTGTCGACATAATTGTCGATGGTCGAATAATGCATCGACTTCACTGTCGACAGTGTCGACCAGAGGAATTTCAAGTCGAGATAGTGTCGATGTGATTGTCGAGGGTCGAATAATGCATCGACTCAACTGTCGACAGTGTTGACCAGAGGAATTTTAAGTCGAGTTAATGTCGATCTAATTGTCGAGGGTCGAATAATGCATCGACTTGACTGTCGACGTCTTGAGGGTGATTGTGATACTCGCAGATAAAGTGTGTTGTGAATTAGTACATAAGGTCTAAGAATCATCTCTATGTTAGTTGGACACTCGCATGTGTCCAGCTACAAAGGTGGCCTCAATGCCGCATATTTGACAAAAAATGTCGAAATGTTGGCTTGAACACTATTTTTGGTGTAATTTTAATATATACTTATATTGAATATTTGAACTTAGCATATTTTTCAAAATCTCACCTTTGCAAATGTCGATGTGGATGTCGATATAAATGTCGACATGTACGATCGAAAAGTGACCGATTTCGATGTGTCGACATTTATATCGAAATTAGCATCGACGTTGCTACACGGGTTGTTGGTGGTCAAACCTTATTTCTACTGGACTATAAAAGCGTTACGACTTCTTGAAAAATTGGTTGTTACCTGGGTAAAGAAAGAAATAAAAAAAAAAAAAAAAAAAAAAAAAAAAAGATAATAACATAATAATATAATCATTCGCCTAAACAGATCTAATATACCATAATATTATCCTACAGTAAGCACTCAATAATTTTTTTCTCATACTGATACGACAAAATATATTTATATGTACCTACAACTACATAAATTGACATATTATTATAACTATAAATACAAATATCTACTAATTACCACGTTTCTACGAACCTAACGTGAATTATCACCGCATATAGGTATACTTTGTACACAACAGACACCGGTTCTTAGCAGCATTTAACCAACTTACGAATTTGTAAGCTAAAAAATATTTCTTCTTAATTAATTTTACGTTATATATCGTTGTCGTCGACATTTGCTGAATATCCTGTCATTAATTTTATGGTACATATCAATACCTCGCATACAATGTCGTACGAATGTATAATTTAGTTTTCAGATGCCATTTACATTTGCCACAAGACTGTAGAACGTATAAAAGAATCCACATTTTATATTTATACGAGTTTTCCAACGTGCCTACTCGCCGAGTGTCCCGCCCCTCACCACGACCAAATAATTTCGTTTTAAGAGCGCCTCGTCTCCAATTTATATACTTTCGAGCGCTGCCTCAGTCATGGCCTTGGCCAACATTCAAAAATATTTTTCCTAAAGCAAAATTTTAACCTCTTGTTTGTGAAATTTTGTAGCTACGAAAAAAAAGTATCTACCTATTGTAATGAAAAGGAACAGTACAAGGTGAAACTCGAAGTTATACACGTTTATCGCTACTTCATTACACGTTTTTATTTTTTTCAACGAGTCAAAAAAAGTTTTCATTTTGAGAACGCGTGTGTTTAACATTAAAACTAAATACAGATAGGTACTCGTTGCCGTCATAATCGTATACCTACCTACCTTCCTAGTGCCTGCCCACTTGCCAGATCGCCACATGTTTTTTTTACCTATATATCTACAAGTGTAGGTTCTACGCAGTGGTATAATTTATTGACACATTATACATTTTCACGAGGGTATTGCAACAAAACACTGACCCAACTGTTTGAAATGAAAAAATCAGCTGTTGGCATTTTTGTTCTAGCCCTTAATGCAGATTCTGTGCTTTCTGCAAAACGCTCGAACAAAGCTTATATTTATGACATCTCCTACCATCCATCATCTTTAAGCAAGGAAAAATGAAAAATTCAGCAAATGTCAAAGTTCAAATCATTCGCTATTTTCAAAAGTTTGATTTCTGAGAGAAATTTGTTTCGTTGAAAATTTTAAATTTTAGAGTAGATACCTACCTATTTTTTTCAAGGGAATTTTCCATTTTGAAATAATTTGGTTCCAAAATTTTTTATGCTTTATTCGTTCTTAAAAGTGAACGATTTCTTTGAACTGAATTTTTTTTCTTCAAACTGGACATTTTTCTATTTTTGGTTCGAGTATTTTATCAGTCAATTTTTTCAACTTTCTGAATCTTTTTTTCTCAATTATTTCAATTTTTTTCAAATTTTATTTCACAATTTTTTTTTATTGACGAACTTATTTTTTGACTTTTTCCTAAATTAAATTTTTTCCAATTTTTAATTTTTCCAAACTATCAATTTTTTATTTAATTAAGTTTTCATAAATTTTTTGCATCGGTATAAAAATAATTATCCATTTCTGTATACGAATGGGCGATGAAGGAGATTGGAAAACTGCTTTATATACCTACTAAAACTTGCAAAACTTCTATACGAATTTTGCACGAAGTCATATTTTTTTCTTCTCAATAAAATTCATTTTGATGGAATTTTCAAAAAGATAGGTAATAATTCATTATTCAGAATTTTTCCTCTAAAGAATTTAGTTTAATGATATTTTATTTCCCCATTATTTTTGTATAAGAGGATATTTCTGAAGAAAATTTCTAATTGAAATTACTACTTTTGTTGCGAAAAGCTAGTCCCAATAAAATTGAACTCGATAAAAAAATTCATTTAAGAAAAATATTTCTGAACTTTTGAGATTTTTTTTGCTGGAGGTAACTAATTTTCATTTTACCGAACGTTATTACCTAATCAAACTTTCAAATTTTGAACTGTGAACCAATTTAATAAATTGATTAAAATTCGTAAATTATCAAACTTGGAATTTTTATACAATTTTGAAAAAGGTAAAAATTCATTTAATTAAAATGTAAAAATGTTGACAATTCACTACGTTAATTTAAAAAATATCTATACAAAATTTTGAAGAAAAAAAACCAACACATTTTAATAAATTAAATTTTTCAAACATCAAATCAGTTCAATTTTCCACGTTTATTTGGCTACCTCAGCTCGTATCTCATCTACGCAGCTCTACATATAGACCTTGTAAAAAACGGGGGAAAAATCCTAATTACCGAATAAAATAATAAATATAAATAAGTAAGTATACGAGCAAAGTGCAGCTGAACGAGTCAAATAAAAATATTCACCCGCCGTCGATGGAATTATACTGCACATTTTGACTATAAATCTCGACGACCAATAAATTAATATGCGATATGGAGCGGTGCGACGCGACGCACCAAGTCGTTTTGTATTTTATTATCTGATAATTTAAACCTTCCCGACGGAAAAAAAATTTACATCGATGAAAATTTAACCGTTGACGCGGGTATCGATCGTAAAACGTTTCCTTTCCACTCATCCACTGTTGCAGTCTACGCTTCTCTGTGGCAAAATTTCTTCAAATTGCACGAAACGTCATAATCGTATATTAGTAGGTAGGAGGTACATACACTACTCACATATAATGTACAGAGACAGGATGAAGGAGTGCGCCCTGCAGTAGCCCAGGGCTGTCCTCATTGGCGTATTTGGCACTCGAATCATCGTATATTTTTTTGTAGATATACGTCTTATAACGATAAATTTCCAAATATAATGCTCTTAATTTGCGTCAAATTAGAAGACGAACAAGTCGTCAAGATGAAAAGCTCATCTCTTATTCAAAGATGAGTGACAAGTATATCTATATTTCTACTAAGTTACCCTAATTATCAAAATCAACTGCAGCAAATTATTTCATTACCTACGAGAAATCATTCGTCGACATGTCGCCTCCCTTCGTCCTATGCCTGCAACATTTTAGCGAACGATACCACAAGTAAGTATTTATTTAATTACAATTTTTTTCCGTCTCAACCACTAATATTTCCGGTTTATTATCACTGGCTTGTTTTTTTTCTTCAATTTGAAATTTGTTCCCCCCAACGAATAGGTACCTTAGGTTAGTAATAAACAATTTATACCTAGATCCCGCAAATAATTATTTCTGCTTTTGGACATTTACGTGCGGTAATAAAATTGCGCGACTTCGCATCGCATCGCATAACCCTGATGCCAAAACTACTAGGTATATTATATACCTCGTGACTAAACTCAACACAGCCTAAATGATGAACGGGTAGTGAAGGGGGCTTCGGCAGTAAAAGTCTAAAATGTAATCGCAAATTTCCCATATAAGTACAGCAATACAGGCGGATTTACTATGTTCTTCTGCTCGTATTATTTATTCGAAAATCGCGAGCGAATACATCTGTTGCTAAAATATTAATTAGGTACCAAAGTTGTCACAACGCGCAACACAAACACATTGTAGCTCTCTCGCGCTCTTATCGAAGTCGTTAATCTAATTGCGACCGCGACGACCTGTTTTGGATGAAATATAACTTTTTTCTTCCATTCGCCAGCACCACACACTTCCATAAACAATAAGCTCGTCGTTTAATTTACGTACTTACTACTTAGTATCTTCCTTCCCACCTGCCTACATACCTATTACGATGAGACCGAATGGGTATGACTAATTTGCTAACACATTTTATTTTTATCCTCAGATCCTCACATCACATGGGCCATATCCAACATGGCAAGTGCAAACGAATAATAATGTATCTAAGGCCTAAGGCAATTTTGATGAAATTAGATGGGATGAGTATTAGGTACGTCTACTAAAAAATGAGAAAAAATAAAAGTCATCAAATTTATAAAAATAAACTTCTATGGAAATAATATGAAAACTAAAAAATAATTAAAATTTCCAAAATAGAAAATTTTTCAAGTTGAAAAAAAAAATTAGTTTTCATAAAAATGTAAAAATTAAAAAGTCTAATAAAATAAAATGTTCAAAAAGTCATCCAAAAAATGCAAAAAATTTATAAGTTTCTCAATGTCTGATAAAATGCCTGAAAGTCATCAATTTTTTTTAATTCAAAGTTTTTTAATGTCTGACAAAATAACCAAAAGTCTTTGATTTTCTTCTTAGTGCCTAGGGTGTCTCATAGTCATAATTTCATTTTTTTTTCTATTCGAGGTTCGGCCCCCTAAAAATGATTTTTTTGATGTAAAGTCGACCTTCCTAAAAATTTCTGTTCAAAAAAAAAAAAAAAAAAAAACCAATAGTGACGCTGAGTCCCTTTTATTAAGAAAACAAAAAAAACTTGGAATTACATCTTTTTCAAAAATTTTTAACAAAATGGGCACTACATATAAGTAAGTACTTTTATCCAACAAGACCATTTCCGGTGCCCCCTAAAAATGACTCTTTTGGTGTAAAATCAACTAACTAAAAATTTCTCTTCAAAAAAAAAAAAAAATTGTGGTGACGCAAAGCCCTTTTTAATAGAGAAAACAAAAAAAAAAAAAAATCAAAAAATTGGAATTAATTTTTTTCAAAATTCTCAAACGAAATGGACACTAAATATATTATGTATTTTACCCAACAAGACCATTTCCGGTGATTTTTTACCCTAAAAATTGAAAAAAATAAATAATAATAATTAACGAAATTTTTTATCATCTACATGAATAAAAGTTGTTCCTTTCTAAAAAACAAATCCTCAATTTTTTTCCTGTTCTGTTAAGGTATGTACACTTCAATTCAAAAAAACGAAAAACTTTTTTATCTAACTCCAAAAAAATAAGGAAAATATATATTTTTTTTTCATAAAATTCAGAAATTTTTTCTCAGTGAAAATCAAAATATTTCTTACTCCAAAAAAACGGGGAAAAAATTTGCAGTTGTGCCTCGATTTCACGCGAGCAAAAAGTTGCAACAAAAGGGTCTAGCCGGATAAGGGGTCAAATCGGCCCCAAGCGATTTTTGGCTCTTTTACACCTCAGATGGTGTACCTTGACTAGAAAAAATTCTCCACAAAATTTCGGACGCCTACTCCCCTCCGTTCGGGTGCCACGCCCATTTAATGGTCATTTTTTCACGAATTTTTGATTTTGATCTAGTTGATCGAAAATTTTCGTTCTTTTGCACATAGTTGAATGCCGTAGAGGTCTATCTACGATAATTTTTTCAGTAGTTTTAGTTCAGTCCTTCAAGGGGTTTTGTCTGTTTGAAATTTTCAACTGTAAAATCGGTCTCAATAGCGAAGAGCGACCACTTTTTAAATATATCCCAAAAACGTGTTTTTTCACGTAGATTAACCCTATGTATTCAGTTTTGGCGAATTCAATGGGGCAAGAGCTGATAATCGCGAAAAACGTACAATAAAATCGATTTTTTGCACTTTTCAACGCTTAAAAATTCCATACTTTATGAAAAATCGTGTTAAAAACAATACCGGATGTCTTCGCGTAATATGGCATTCACGAGGCCCCTCTCCCCCAATATCATTCGTTCTCACCACCATAACAGTATATGGTATTCTAAAAAAAGAGTCTAGCCTGGTTTATAGGGTGATTTGGCCCAGAGCACCGATTTTTGAATTATCCAGTGGAAGTTGGCTCTTATGGGCTGAAAACCCCGTGACAACACTTTTAGCTCGATATATCTAACCCTCACCCCTTATGGAGAGGTCAAATGTGGATATTCGTTAGAAATTTCCATTTTTAGAAATTTTCAACCGATTTTTCTCAAACTTGCAACGATGATAGAAAGTATTAAGGGTGGTTTTTAGAATTTTTTTGAAAAAAATTTCAAATATTTTTTCAAGGTCAAATGGACATTTTAAGCTTTCTGAGGGCCTTATTGGTAACTTCGTTCAGAGGTGCAATTCTGAAAAAAATATAATATAAGTATTATTGTGTACATAGTCTAGATATAATATGTTCATTGCCATATTTTTGTAGACCTTTATATTGTGGTGCGTCATCGTCAAAAATGCAGAAAAATTGATTTTTTTCGTCCATTGTTCGCTCAAAATAAGTGCGTTATTTCTGGTCGAAAAATTTTTTCTTGAAATTTATCACTAAAGATACCTAAATATACACCATTAACCAGAATTTGGCTCGAATTCGTTCATTTTTTCCATTTTTTCCAAAATTACCCAAGAATGACGCCATTTTGGGAACTCAGAACCTCTTCAAGATGACCTAGGGGGTAGAGGCCTAAAAATCATGCCTAGGCTTGTTTCAAGTCAATATCTCTCATATATGTACTGCAATTTCAACAAAATCGAGCAACTTTGATTTTTTAAAGTTATTTCATACAAAATTTTTCTCTATAGTCCAAAGTAGGCTACTGAATTTTTGAAAATGAGCAAAAAAAAGTCAGAGTTGGTCGATGTTGCTTAAATAGCAGTATTATGAAAGAGAAGGACTTGAAACAAGTCCAAACATAATTTTTAGGCCTCTAGATCATCTTGAAGAGGTGCTGAGTCCCAAAATTGCGTTATTTTTGGGTATTTTTGGAAAAAATGAAAAAAATGAACGAATTAAACCCAAATCCTGGATGATGGTGTATTATTACGCGAAGACATCCGGCATTTTTTTAAGAACGATTTTTCATAAAGTATGGAATTTTTAAGCGTTGAAAAGTGCAAAAAATCGATTTTATTGTACGTTTTTCACGATTATCAGCCCTTGCCCCATTGAAATCGCCAAAACTGAATACATAAGGTTAATCTACGAGAAAAAACACGTTTTTAGGATACATTTAAAAAGCGGTCGCTCTTCGCTATTGAGGCCGTTTTTACAGTTGAAAATTTCGAACAGACAAAACCTCTCGAAGGACTGAACCAAAACTACTGAAAAAATTATCGTAGATAGACCTCTACGGTAATTAACTATGTGCAAAAGAACGAAAATTTTCGATCAACTACATCAAAATCAAAAATTCGTGAAAAAAATGGCCATTAAATGGGCGTGGCACCCAAACGGAGGGGAGTAGGGGTCCAAAATTTTGTAGAGAATTTTTTCTAGTCAAGGTACACCATCTGAGGTGTGAAAGAGCCAAAAATCGCTTGGCGCCGATTTGACCCCTTATCCGGCTAGACCCTTTCTTTTGAGTATCCGATGTCCAGAAGTCACTAAATTTTTTATTATTTGATTTCCCTATATTGTTAATTTGTTATGCACTAAATAAACATAAAATGAATACTATACCTTAATGTTTCAAAAAAATTCAGTGTTTTTTTTTTTTGCAAAATTTGGTACCTAGGTAAATATAGGTAACTTATTTTATTCCAAAAAGTTAATTTCAAATAGGTAGAAAATAAAAATATATTATATTTTTTTTAAAAATCGATATTTTTTCAATTTTAAAGAAATTAACGAAATTTTTCAGTCACCAAAAAAAATTTCAATTTTTTCTACTTCAAAAAAATAAAAATAAAATTTTTTCTATTTTTTTTTAAACTATGAAAATTATTTTTCTATACCTACGTAGTTTTTCACTTTTTCTTTTCTGGTTGCACAGACATTATTTTGTACAAAATGTTTACTATACTGAGTTTATTTTGTTGAATTTTTTCAAAAAAGAAACCAAAATCAATTATTTGAATTTTCATATTATTTTCAATTTTCGAGTAATTTGGCGGATGCCTCAGAACTACCTCTCCTCTTAATTTATGGGCTCTGGGTATTCCTACGTTAGGTAAGTATTATTTGCAGAAAAATTCAATTATTTTTACCTGATGAGAATAATTTTGTACAAATTGAAGTAAAGAACGAACCAGTTGCCAAAAACCGAACAACACAAAAAATTCGTGCGAAAGATCCGCTAAAATCTTATCAAGTGAATACTTTATTCGCTGCCCGTCTTTCGTGTAGGCAGGTAGGTAAGTCTAAGTATACTACAAAGACAAAGTATCGCTCGGAATTAAGCTTCCTATTACTTAGCAGACTCGTTATTTTCGCATAATAAAACGTTTAACCTAAGAACCGACTTTTATATACTTCACGGTACTTAATCCTTTAATTTAGTAACTTAAGCCCAAACCGGTGACCGGTAGAATCAAGAATGTACCAACGATGGTACGAATCTTCGATTTGATGGACTTTTTAAAAACGTCTTTATCTGTACTTACTACTTAGTGTCTAGTGGCAAGGTCCAGTTGTCATTGCATTTTTTTTCCTCTCCCAATTTCCAGACTTGAGTTTCGAATTTAGTAGTATTTTATAGTTTTGTAACACGCGGTGCGTTGTCTGGTGTCGCGTTTATACGTATAGCAGTTCAGTAGGTGATAAGTGCAAAATGAAAGTGCGGTTAAAATACGATATTTCCCATTAGACTAGGTGTCTATTTCGACTGGACATTCATTCGGGTAAAAGTTATTTCATAAGTACCTAGGTAATTATATGTGATGGTGCCTAATAAAAGGAACCCTTCGACCAAAAAAATCGATGTTTTTTTTTTTTTGGTTGGCGTATTTGATGTGAAAATCGCTTAGAAATCGAATAGAAGTGACCCTTGGTCACCTACCTTTTATGGGGCACCTTCACATACATATTTAGTCTATAACTTTTGCAACGAAAGAACGAAATCAATGAGATTTCATCATCTTTCTGAGTTGAATTCCTCACCTACCACGCCACGTGCCTCATTAACAATTTATTCGGACCCTTATAGATCTGCGTGTTTATCTACTGTCTACAACCATTAACCATATAGGGAAACGAGAGCAGAATGAAATTCAGAAACTGCAACTCGTCTTTATAATTTTTTTCTGTCGTGCCCTTTTCTATCGGAATTACAACTTGGCTATTTCCCAATCCTCAACGACGCTTAACCGGGAAATTCCAATGTCTCGTAGAAAAGAGAGAAGGAGGAGCAAAGAGCAAATATTCAGCTACGATCGTTTTTCTATTTCGAGTTCGGGGCGTAGCGTACGTACGTCTACGTACGTCGTACCTACTACGTTTAGAATAGAAGCACGTTGGTAAAAAAAAAAAAAAAAAAAAAAAAAAAAAAAATGCGCGTGTATACGCGGTGGAACCTGAACGCGGCACATTAATCAGTTAAGCGAGCGTCTACAACAGGTAAAGGTAGTAAAAGTGGGTGTACGCGCGGCAGTTACCGCAGGTTCCCAGTTCCCTCAACCGAGTACCATAGCGAAGCCCTTTCCCGATGATGGAAGGTCTACTCGGTAGCACGAAAACTACTGACCGGTCAGTGATTTATTGCACGAATAGTAGATACATACGAGTCAACTGCGCCCTATAAATCTTCTCAACGTTCGAGGAAATTAAAATAATATCTTCCACTTATCCACATATTTTCGAGCTGCCCGCTTCGGTGTAATAAAAATTAATGAAAAATAGACGCGCCGCCAGTACGGTGGCGTTGCGTGCGTATATTCTCTTTCGTTTCGTTCGTCGTACACGTTTCAATCCTCAATTTTTTTTTCTTTCTGCGTGTACGACTATTATACGTATATATTATTTATATTATACTTTTTTTTACTTTTTTTTTTTTTTCAAAACGTATTTGCATATTCGGCCATTCTATTATAGTGCTTCATGCTCGACATAATCAACGAAGTGTGTGAAACCTTAAATCCTGCTCCTGCTGCTCGTCATACTAATCTGCTGTCGAGTAGTTACTTAAGTCAAGTACGGATGTACTCGTAAGCTGTGCTTGTAGTATGTATTTGCTTTGAAGTACCCTATCTACTCGTAGTATCTATCCAACGAGGTCTCGTCTCATGTACCCACCTACCGTGTAGGTATGTACATATTATGTAGTTCCATACTTATCTACCAGCTGCACTTTTTCTACAGAAATGCAGAAGACTGAAGATGAAGAAGTCTTTAGCAGAGATCATTTAATTTTCAAGCAGTATTTTCCAGTGGCATGTTGAAGAACACCAAGGAGTATCATTCACTCCAATTCTTTTGCCATTCAAGCTGGACTCCTCATAATCAACATTTATATAACTAGGTATCAATCAATTTTTCCAAAAATGTTGCAAAATTGAAGACGACGCAGTTCTTCAAAAGAGTCCATGCCATATAAGCTGTCTTTAATGAGATTTTAAATTTTCACCAAATTTTAGGAATTTAAAAAACAAAAAAAAACTCCAACTGGGACTCTTTGCAAAAACACTCCTTAACGAAAGTACTCCTACGTGACTCAAAAGGTCAACTCTTGCTCCTCGTAAAACTTTTTAGTAAAATCGCTCCAACTCCACTCTAGAAACATTAGTCTTCATCCCACACTCACACTGCACAGGTACCCAGGCGGTCCTATTCTTCAATTTCAGGGTCCAGGCACAAAGATTTTGTATTTCCTCTTTTTTTTTTCTAGTTCAGCTATTAGGCCAAAATTTACTTCATTTTCTTACAATTTTGGGCCCCTAAAACCACCCCTTCCCAGGGACATGTCAGAAGTGTTAAAAAACCGATTGAAATGAAAACATGTGGAGTAAGTTACAAAACCAAAATTATAAATGCCCGTTTCCATTAGAAATTTTTTTATGAATTTTTAAAATAGGCGAGATCAGTTGGGATAACTGGGCCCCGTTTTTACAACTCTTAAAAATCTTCATTCAAAAATGCCTCAGTAGTGAAGAATATCCTTAAATCATCAAATGGGACATGTAGAGGAGTGTCATAGAGATACGCTCACTTTGCTGATTTTGAGGGTGAAGCACATACCTGAGCTGAGGAACACCTCACTCTACAAAGAAAATGGTTGCCCAGGTTACCCAGAAAAATGGGATAACTGGGCTACCAAAATTTTTTTCCATCAAGGAAGATTTAAGAACTGTAATGCACTTACCCCACTCAAATCTGAGTTTTGGGGTAGCTGGGCCACAGTTGTTGGGGTAACTGGGCCATGTCTTATTACTTAAATTACTGAGGCTTCCTCAGGGGGAGCTAGGAACCGAATGGTCATCGTTATGGTGGGTTTACGATGTCAGTGTTACCATGCAACCAACCATTTACGTCAAGATGATTTTAGAGGGAATTAGGAAGAAAATGGTCCAGTTACCCCAACTGACCTTAATAATTAATTTTTAATCCATTTAAAAAAAAAAAAAAAAAAAAAAAAAAAAAAATCAAAAAAAAATTCAAAATTATTTCTTTAAATTTATGGTAATGTGTAATTTTGTATCCTACATCGTTGGCACGAATTTTGTTATGTGTTTGAAAAATTACCTACCCCTTTCGGAAGTGCTTTATGTAACATACAGAAAGAATACACATACACATTACCTTAAATTCAAGGAAAATATAATTTTGATTTTTTTTTTTCTTTTTTTAAATGAATTAAGTAAAATAATAGTTCTCCTTCAATTTCAGAGGTAGGCAAAAATATGTACCTAATAACGAAAAATTTTGTTTGTTTTTTCAAGTTCTATTAGGTGGTGTGCAAAGAAAATTTTTTAAATAAATTTTTGAAATTTTTTCGGGATTACACGTCAATTAATAACACATGTGGAGAAAATAATTCCTTATATTTTTTATTTTTCCCTAGCTGAATGTTGAGCCATGCATGCCTGGAGATCTTCAAATTAAAACAGGAAATTAACGAAACAAAAAACAAAATGACGAAAAAATTTCAAAAAAACAAAACAGAATTGAAAACGAAAAAACGAAATTAACAAAAAAAGACGATAAGATTTTGAAAATAACGAAAAAAAAATCGTTTCAGGTTTCAACAAAAATCAAAGAATTGAATTTGTATTAAAAAAACAATGACAACAACAGCACTGAAAATTTATTTTAAAAAAGTTATCTGTAGGGAATTTCTCCATAACTTTTTGCTGTAAATTCAGAAAAATACTTTTTGAAAAGAATAATTTAATTTTCTAGACCTTTCAAACTTTTTGCAAATAAATTTTTACAGCAAAAAAAATGATTTAAAAATTTTTTGAAAGGAATTTTTCATATAGAAATTTTTTTGAATAAAAAATTAATACCTATAATTTTTTGTCATACAGACTTATTCCAACACGAAAATTGAAATCTAATTGCGAAATTGAATTCTGGACAAAATTTTATTACTATTTTTTTTTTTTACTTTTCAAATAAAATTTTTATCAACTAAGTATCTAACTATCTAATTTAATTTTGATTTTTTTTTTTTTTTGTAATATTCAACATTATAAAACTGACTTTTAGCCATTTTGTCTAAAATATTCTGAAAATTATAAAATTTTGAAATTTTTTCAACTTTCCTTCAAAATAGAATCAAAGCATCGAGTTTTTT
Organism: Balanococcus diminutus; assembly: GCA_959613365.1. Lineage (NCBI taxonomy): Eukaryota > Metazoa > Arthropoda > Insecta > Hemiptera > Pseudococcidae > Balanococcus > Balanococcus diminutus. Next base: position 62,166,941 of record OY390716.1, on the reverse strand, counting down.
TTTTCAATTTAGTTTAATTTTTTCAAAATTGGTGCCTCATGCATAGCTTAGCATTTATTTAGAGGAAAAATAATAAATACTGAATTATTTTCTCCAATTGGCGGGTGTTGCCGAAAAAAGTCCAAAATTTTCACAACAAGAACCACTCTAGCTGACACACTCCACCTAAAACTTTACAACTATAAGTTGATGATTTTTTTTTTCATTTCCAACTAATATTTGTTGATATAGTTGACAAAAAATCAGATGAGATGAAAAATTATACCTAAATGTGGATATGAGCGACATAGCACACCTATTAAGCTAATCGCCTTGATGATATTGCGTGATTGGTGGGTACCTTGTACGCGAGTATTTTACTTTTTACTCTTGCATACAAGTGCACCATACAATAATGCACTGCTCGGCTATACCTATATGTGTACACCTAAGTACTCGTACACATACATGTAGGTACAAGAACTGAAGAACGGGTATTTATCATAAAAAATATACCATATATTTAACTACCTGCTCGGTCGCTAATGTAATAAATTAAGGCTCTTTAACGCTTACCTTGTATTCACGTTGCACGGTACTACCTCGTTCGGGTACAAAAAATTTGCATTAACCCGCACCCACAGCGCATTCAACTGAAAAAGAAAATTATACACAAACGCTATTATTATATTATGTAATTATTCGCTGCAAAAAACAATAGCAACGATTAAGTAAACATCATTAGAAGGAGTTTTAAATTAAGTAATAAAATAGGTAAATAAGTTACTACATCTATAGGTAGAGAGAGGTACGTACGTAATACGTATCTACCCAACAGGAATTGGAGTACGTAGGGTCATGTCGAAGTGAACAATTCGTTGGTCACTTCTAAGAATCATTGCAGTGACATGACGAAGCGATACCCAGTGGGGACTGGGGAGGTGTGTGAAACTCTAATTTCCCCTAATTTCTCAAATTTTCTCATCTTTTTCCAAAAATTCCTATTTAACCCAACTTTTCTCCAATTTTCCCCAAAATTTATTTTACTCGAGAGAGTAAGATACCTGCCCACACATAAAGAGTTAACACTCTACGTATACGTAATTATTAGGGCCCGGATTTTTATGATATTGCTTATTTTTTCCTGCTGCAATAGATGCGATAGGGCATATCACAATTTTCTTTACGTTTCATGCAATTCTGAGACGAATGGTGAAATTTTTAAGCGCTTATTTTTGCTTATTTTAGGTATAAATGCTTAAAAACGCTTATTTTTGCCAAAAAACATCAAAAACCAGCATATTTTGCGTTTTTTTTTTAGTTTTCAGCGCTTTTTTTTTGAAAAAACTGAAAAACCTGGACAAAAAAAAATTTAAAAATACAAAAAATTGTATTTTCAATTTTTTTTTTTTTTTTTTTACTTTTCAAGTTGCAATTTGAAGGAACTTTCAGTTGTGGAGGCGTTTTTCATACTATAATTTAATTTTAATTCAATCTAATCGATTTCGATTGTGAAATCTCATCGCGTTCAAATTTATTGAATTTCGCATTATTTATTTTAAAAATGAATGTTTTAATGTTTTTCTGCTCCACATTTGTTTCAGTTTATACATATGTACGATTTGATAAGTTTTTCGAAAGCGATTTTAAAATACCTGCATTTTGATACCCATGATGGTATAATTTTAATGCACTTATTTTTGCTTTTTTCGGTTTTATAGGGCATATTTATGCTTATTTTTCATATTTTAACCGCTTGACATAGCGCTTATTTTGCTATTTTAAGCGTATAAAAATCCGGGCCCTAGTAATGTACTTTACCTATACGTACCAATAACAAAACAAGATACGAATACGAACACGAACACGTTCGAATGGATTTATCGAATTATACATCTTGAATTATAGGCAATAGGCGGCGATATTTTCGAAAATTTCGTTACTGTTTTCATCATTAACGGTTGTCGGTGAAGAAGAACACGTTATAAAACTATAAGTTATATTTTGACTTCCACCATTTTATGGGTGTATAAGTTTCAGTCACACCGATAAAAGGAAAATTAAAGCGAGATAAAAAAAAAAAAAAATGAAAAATGAAAAAAAATTTACTTCATAAACAAAAACCGGTTGAAATCGTTATCGTCTGACTCTTTTCTTTTTTTTTTTCTTCGTCTTCTTATCGTGTTATGAATATTAAAAACGTTTTTTTAATAGGAATGCGAACGAATAGCTATACAGCCACTTATTACTGGAAACAGGTTTGATTTTTTTTTCGGTTTGTCATAAAAAAATAATTATTGCTATTGGTCTACAATTTTATTTTTTGTTAGGTATTAGATACTAAATGAATTTAACAATTTATATATTTTCAGTTTTAATCGAGCTATGCTAAACTCGATTCGTATTCGTTTCGTGTCTTTCACACAAAAATATATGAACCTATACACGTATATTATTATAGGTATCTATAAGATATATTAGAGTTCCCATATCTCATATTGGTTTTGGTCAGATGACAACCATTTACCGTACACACAGCACGGTTTATAGTTGACGCGATGCAATTCATCTCTACATATTTCACGAATCATGATAATATGGTTAGGTTATCCATTCGATTGAATGTTTTTTTTCTCTTACTTTTTTTCTTCAAAAAGAGCTGTTGATCGGTGCAACAACGTAGCCTAATAATTTGTATAATTAAATAGTGGATATCGATAAAATAATAAGCCATCAGATTTCTTTATTCTGGAGGATAATCTGACCCTGACCTCACCACAGTTTCTGTTGGGTTAAATATGTTTTTCGACTTTCGACCCATAATACCTAATTTCTGCAAAAACAAATAGGTATTGTCTCCCTGCCTCGCCTTGTATTCGATATACAAAATCTATATAGTTACTTATGTAGGTAGATTAGCATATCACCATCCACTGCAGTAATTCATCTAAATATCGTCTATTTATTTCGTATACTATACGTATCGTAGATATATCGTGGTCGAAGCTCGATAATAACCGAAGCCATGACCAGGTAACTATTACCACCATGAGAAAAATGGCCCGGCCCGGCCCGGCCCGGCCCGACCCGACCGACCGGCTAACGCGAGTAATTTAAATAATTCATAACCGAACGACACCGAACGTAGAGCTGAAATTTTTTTTACACGACTAGTTCTCTTAAAATAAATACGTCATCTTTCATGATATACGTTACAAATAGTATAACTATACTATACCCACATACATATACAAGTAACATAAACACACAAACGCGCACCACAACTTGGTCCACTCTGAAAGCTGAAAAACGAGCGCATAAAAAATATTATAGTACGTCATTAAGCAGATACGACTTTTTAACATTAAACATTTATTAAAAACGTTGAAGATTTTCTTCTTCTGCTCTCTTCAAAAAACGGACCAATTAATATTCGTGTAGGTATACTCTCGAAAACACCCTTCAAAAAAGAAAAGAAAAAAAAAAAAAAAAAAAAAAAATTGAAGACGGGCGCGTCATTCTATGCCAATGAAAGAGAGAGAGCCTAATACTCTCTCAAAGTAGAGGAAGAGTAGCGTAAGGAAAATAAGTACCAGCCGTCATAAATAAAAAGGCGCGTTATTTTATATACATATACTGGCATCGGAGTATATGGCCGGCTACACGCCGGATAGTAAGAAGGAGGGTGGGTGGTAGCTGAAGTCATTTTAACGCAGTTGAGTGGAGGAGAGAGTTGGTTTCAAACAAACCCAAGTCCCGCTGAGCTAACAAAATCTAGAATACATTATCGGTTTATTGATGAACGACTGTATATTTTCCAGAATATTAAGACTAATATTAACATCATCGAAAACGGTAGTATGGCGTATTAGGGCGGGTTAGATGTGCTAGTGTCAATGTTTTACAAGTAAATAAATAGTGTATCTATATACCTAGGTATTTATTTCGTATACGAGTAAATTTGAAATTTTTTCAACACTTTAATATGAGAAAAGCGAGAAGAGTAAGTATAGGTACAAACGTATTACGCTACAGGTGAGCAAAGTTTGCCAATCCAATCAAACGAGTGCGCAACTTGCAGATATTTGACTCACACACATTGGTGACCAGTTGCATAAGTAAACTGATGTACAAGTAATTTTGCATTTTGATTCACTCGCTACAATAGTAAATTTCCTTAATTGGAAAAAACTAAAAAGGGTAGCCCGGTAAGAAGAGTGAATTGGCTCTTATTGGGTACGATTATCGAAATTTCTGGCAAAAGTTGATCCTTATGGTCTAAAAACTTTCTATGGTAAAAATGTTGGCAATCCACCTCACCCCTAGCATTCTTGTTCCCCAACCCGACAATTTTTCTCATTTTTCTGTGGTAACTCAAAAAGTTTTCCTATGACCAAGCTGTTATTATCAACTTTTCAAGGGGAAAAAAATGCTGCTCTTTTCAATGGCGCAACTCCCACCCCTCTATCTCACTTCCATCAAAAGTTATGAGCGAATACTTTCTTAAAAAACGGCTAAAAAAAAATCACAATTCAAATCTTTTTAAAATCTTTTTTCTGAAATAATTTTTTTTAACGTATCAAACGTCATGATCAGTTTATTTCTATGCAAAAACATCTGAAAAAAAAAATTATTTAAAAAATATAAATTGAAAAAATATTAATTGAGATTTTTTTGATTGAAGTGAGATATAGAGTGGTGGGAGGGGGGGGGGGGGAGTTGCGCCATTGAAAAGAGCAGCATTTTTCCATCCAGAAAAGTTAATAATAATAGCTTAGTCATTGGAAAACTTTTTGAGTTATCACAGAAAAATGAGAAAAATTGTCACTTTTTTTACATGTTTTTTCAAATATTTTGCTCGGTATAGACTTCCTTGTACACTTATAAAAATTACCAGTACCATGAAAAAATTCTAGATAAAATTTGCCAACCGATGCCGCAAAGAGCAACTCTCTAATTATTGTAGTTGTCGAGAAACGCAAGGTTAAAGACACTCTGCCAAAACGAATTTTTTTTTTCAATGGGCATAATGCAGCCCCTGCAGTCCGGAGGTTATGCAAACATACCTACATCAACTCGACAAAAGTTGCATAGTTACTGGTTGGAAAGCTTTACTCCCAATCCGGTACACCCTGTATAATGTAGTATCATCATAAGGTATCACGCATTATTTTTTCTGAATTTTTCAATATGGTGGAAGACCTCCCCCCCACTAAAATCCAAAAAACCAACTTTTCAACATCTTTTACCCTAAGAGCCATCAATTTTCTATAGGAATACCCTTGGTAAGGTCTATCATCTTCGTAAGTTTGAAAAAATTCGATTGAGAAATGCATAAGCATAATTCAAAAATTCAAAACAATGTTTTTTTTATCACATCAGAACCACGCTCTGCTACCATTTTGTGGTACAGCAAGATTATCAACTGATGAAGAGGTAATACCATTTATCATGTTTCACATGTTGAAATACGCTTGCTGACGATATGTACTAAATACTCATGGTTGAAATTATTACAGACAATAGACATTACAAAATTCTGTGACATTTTTTATGTCTGCAGAATGGTAGCAGAGCGTGATTGAAAATTTCATATTTCCCAATCCCAGCTCCACGAAGACGCATGATTAACTTGGAATGAAATGATCAGGGGCATACACCCACAGGGGATAGGGAAAACTTTCCTTCAACATTTTTTAAAAATTTTGAATTAGAAAAATTGTGGATATTTAAAAAAAAAAAAAATGAATTTTATTATTTATTTGACAAATTTTTTGTCAGAAGTTGGAAAGATTACCATTATTGCCTACTTCTTAAAGAAAAGACATATTTCAATAAAATAATACGTTTGTATTAGAATTGTCGTTCACAAATTTGAAAAAAAAAAAACAGATGGAAAATTGTTGGGATTTTTTATTTTTTTTTGTTTATAGTAAGAAAATTTTTCACTAGGTATTTGTGGGAAATGGAGTCGGCGTGCCTCTTGAAGTGGTGCGAGGAAGAAACTTAGAAAAAATATTAGATCAGTAGGTAGGTAGTTAGGCAGATGTTGATTTCCAAATTTTGGGAAAATGAAAATGAAAGGTTGTTGGCAATTTTAATTGTTGTATCAGGAAAAAAAATGAGACTGTCTTATTTTCATTGGTAGCTCTGCGTATATTGAAAATGTAGAGTTGCATTTTCTACTAAGGAAAAATCACTTGATAAAAATTTTTAAAAAACGTGAAATCCGCTAAAAACACGACGTTTTTTTCTTTCTCGAATGACGTGCAGAAAGCGAGGTTAATGTAAAGGTGAGCAAAAAATAAACATTGTCGAATGGTCGTGTACATACGGGAACGCCATTAACGCCATTTTGTCGAAGTGCCCAGCCATAGAAACCGGCTTCACTCGTCGGTCGTATACTTATTACTCATTTGTTGTGTACACAGTACAGTTGTAGGTATTAGAAGTATACGAACGAGTACTATATTCAAAGAGGCTCATCTTCGTGGTGCGTGTATATCATATTATATACCGGTACCTACTACCTACGTACATTTGCGATGAGCGAGTTGTTCGAACAAGACGAAACGAGTTCGCAACATTTCAGCCACAGTCTATAAGCTCGAGTCATGAAGATGATCACGAAAATAGCATCGCATCGTATCGTATCTGTTATCATAGGACGCGATACCGATGGTGATGACATGATAACGTATCACAAGGTATAGGAAGGTTTCGAATCGAAACGTTGTCACGCTGGATACAGTCATCGGAGGCTGAGTGTGTGTAACATTAGCTAGGATCACTTTACACGATTCTAGACTCCAGAGTGCAAAGTCCAACTCCAAAGTCCAGAGAAAAGAAACGGGGGAAAAAAGAAATAGGCGTCTGTGGTTGAAAAACGCGTTGTTTTTTGGTAGATATCATTAGCGAACGTAGCTCTCCTGGTGGCGCCCACTTGATGGGTGTTTCTTATTGGCTTGACGAGCACGACACCGGCCAATAGAAACCGTCGTCTTTTCAGCGTGCAACTCGAATAGAGGGGGTCTCGTCAGAGAAGTAAACAGAAACATGGGTGTTGTTAGCATCCCTCCCATGAAGTCGACGCTCTAGCGATCTTGGCTCGTGAATATTCTACGTTTAGTAGTCGTACGGGGTTCCCTATGGTGATAACGCCGTCGGATTGTAACGGCCTGCTGTGATAACTTGTACGAGTATAACGCGAATTTTTCACTAAATTTTCAGTGCGGCGCCCCCGAGGTATTTTTCGAAAAATAAAAATTATACCCCGAATCGTGCGTAAATTTTTATTTCGTATTTTTTCGAAAAACAATTTTTTTTTAAAGAATTTTAGAGTGTTTTTTAATCGTTTTAAAATTAATCGCGATTCAAAGAAATAGATAAATGGGTAATATTATCGTAAAATAAACGTAGGTATTTTAGTTTTTCGTTCGCTACGTTCTTATAATACCTGATTAATCGTTAACGTAAATTTTAATAAAATTCGCCAACACAAATTGCGCGCGTTCGTCTATATTTTTTTGTTTATATTATTATTACTTAACAAGTTTCGTGGTCAAAATATTCGTCGAAAGAAAGAAAGAAAGAAAGAAAGAAAGAAAGAAACATATAGAAATGCTACACTACGACGTCAGCTCGTCTGCGAAGAACTAGAAACGCGGGCATACGAATTTCACGCGGACATAAAGCGACGGCGGAGGTCGGAAAAAATTTGGTGCTGATATGAACAGACGATCCAAATCGTGGAAGAGTGGAACCAGCAGCAGCGCGGCGACCGTACCAGAAGCCCCATAAACACCATGATCAACGCTTTTATGGATACGAACCTGACCGCTAGCATGGGTATCAAACTAAGTCCGCCGCCACCTCAAGACGACGCTCAAATGCTGGCTCAACAAGAGCAAAGTCAATTTCATCACGGCCACCATCATCATTACCATCAAACGACGCCGACCAGTTACGGTCATCCGATAGCGCCGCATCTCAACACCCATCACGCCGGCTACCCCAGAGAATTTCTCAAACGATGGGACCACAACGAATTCGGCTCGGCCGGCTCGGCCCCGGTGGCCGGCGGCGAGGTCTTCTTCTCGAATATCCATCCGCTGGACGATCCGCTGATGGCGCATCACCATCATCACCACCATCAGCCGCATCCCGGCATATATACGTACGCGCGAACTGACGCCTACCCTCAGGACGCTTTCCAATACAACCACCATATGGCACCGCCGCACGGAGCTTTCCTCAGGTACATGAGACCAGGCCCCAGCAAAGAGGAGCACACCTGTTTGTGGGTCGATCAGCAGTCGGGAGCGAGGAAACCTTGCGGCAAAACGTTCACCTGTATGACCGATATCGTATCGCATTTGACCATGGATCACGTCGGAGGACCAGAGTGTACCACTCACGCCTGCTTCTGGCAAGGATGCCCTCGAAATGGCAGACCCTTCAAAGCGAAATACAAATTGGTCAACCATATCAGAGTACATACGGGCGAGAAACCGTTTCCGTGTATGTTTGCCGGCTGTGGAAAGGTTTTCGCCAGATCCGAGAATTTAAAGATCCACAAACGAACCCATACCGGTAAGTTGGCCAAAAGCCATTGCTAAAATTTAAAATAGTATCTACAGTTACTGAAACTGACCGTATAGCACCATAATCGATGCTTATTATGTCTATGTACCGTACCTACATAGTTACCTTTTAAAAATATCTACCCATTTTAAAATCGTTAATGATACTCGCATCGAGTGACGAAGGCTTCAGTAATAATTTAAGCATAATACCTATAACTATACTCCATCCTGATCTCAATTTTTCCCAAAGTTTGCTTCGTTACCATCATATACATAGGGTGTGTCTCATAATTTCATTTTTTCGACTTGAAATGTTCCTTGTGGTGTAAGATCAATTCCTTAAAAAAATTTCCTCAAAAAAATTATTTTGAGTTGGTGACACAGAGTCCCTTTTTTTTTGTTGAGAAAACGAAAAAAAAAAATTAAAAATTAAAAATGTTAACAAAAAGGCCATTACTTTGGTACTTTTACACAAAAAGACCATTTTCTATGATCTTTCATCTTTACCCCCGTTTTTGAGGAGTCATAAAAAATGTTTTTAAAACGTTTTTTAAAAGAAAAACATTAAAAATCAGCTGAAATAAAAACAAATTTTTTCGGATCAAAATGGTCTAAGCATACTGGCATTTTTTGCCCCCCCCCCCCCCCCCAAAAAAAAAAAGAAAAAAAAAGTTATCTTGGATTTTTTGAAAAGGCATGAACTATGTAGGTATTAGGCCATTTTTCCAGAATGATGCATTTCCTGAATAGTGAGGTAAAGTTGAAAAGTCGCCATAAATGCTTTTTTTTGGGGATTAAAATATGTATGTTGATACCATTTTGATCCAAAAAACTTTTAATTTCATTCTGGATGATTTTTAATTTTTTTTCCCTTTCAAAAAATGTAAAAAAGGAGTTTTTTTATGTCCCCTCAAAAACATGGGTCAAGATGAAAAATCACCGAAAATGATCAGCTTGTTGGGTAAAAGTATCTTCTGTGCAGTGACCATTTTGCTAAAAATTTTGAAGAAAAAAAAATCAATTCCCATTTTTTGAAGTTTATTTTTGTTTTCTCAATAAAAGGGGGGTTGCGCCACCACTCAAAATAATTTATTTGAAGAAAAATTTTAGGTAGTTGATTTTACACCAAAAAAATCATTTGTAAAGGGCTAGACCTTGACGTTTCGAAAAAAATGAAATTATGAGACACCCTAGTCTATACCGACGTATGTACTTTGTCAATAAATTCGTATCGTAGTCGTATTCGTATCATACCCACTTCCCTGTCAAAACCGAATTAGGTACATAAGATACCTACCTACTACGAGTATTTCCACCAGGAGGTATACAATGGCACCCACTAGTACATATACCTACCTACCCATCGTTCGATAAAATTAAAAAGAAAAAATAGGTAGGTATTACCATATATATTCGAAGGCCAAAAACATGTTTTTAAAAATCCATTTCACTCGAAGTTTATACCTCACATTGTAAATATTCGAGTAAAAAAAGTAGAGAATTCTACCTATTTTTTTATCATTTTTTTTGGAATGTTTTGTACGCAAACGAAGATAATAATATATCCACCAATACGTGGGTCTGGGTAATGAGTACACAAGGCGATGGTCGAATTTTGTTTTACTGATAAGTTTTACGATTTTTTTCTTCTACTAGAAGATAGGACAGTATACAGTATGAGTGTGTACTTCTACTTATCGCTCGACAAGTATCCAGTCATACATTGACGTAAAATAATTTATCACCTATGACCGAGTAAACTGGACAAGTCGCAGATTTGAGATTTTCAATCTTGCTCGAGTAACATGTATTTTGTTATTTTTTTCATGTTACTGACTTGGCGATACCAATCTCAACAAACGCTCTTATCTTATGGTTATTTTTCTGTAAAAGGATTTTTTTTTAAATAATACGAAATAATTTCACCTCGTTTGACGATTGTCACTGGTCAAGCTCTGTAAATACCTTGGCCTAAATTTCAAAGAAATATTTTTTCGGCGTTTTTTCACTTCAGTTTTAGTAGGTACCAATTTATGTGGAAATTTTGCAAAGGATTTTTTTTCCAACTCCACGAAAAACCAATTATGCTTTATTATAGGTAATATAGGTAGGCAAATTGTAGAATATTTATTTTTTTTTTTCAAATTTTTATTAAATTTACCGAATAGGTAGGAATTTGGTTTTATTTAAACTCGAACAAAATTTAAACCAAAATTTAAAGAGGGTGGCGTCGGCCAGGTTAAAATGTCAACTTTCCACCTGGTTCAAAATAGCATTCAAATTACATCGTTTGATACACTCTAACTACCAGTTCCAACACCTCCAACTAATAACGAAGAAATCATAATAAAATCAAGTAATACTCTTACTGGTACACAACAATAATGTACGATAGGTATACATACGCGGCGTACTTTTAAAAACGCCGCTGCAGCGCACTTTAAAATCCCCTATTATGTAGGAGGCGTGTTTTCAAGTGTACTTTGAACGGTTTCGAGAACCCTTAAGGATTTAATAATAGGGTGTTAACAAGCTACCAAAAACAAATATTTACGAATCGTCTTTAAATCTGGACTAGGTAAATATTTAACAACGCGTCGCTTAAGGCTGCCCGTGCATTTTAACCCCTGCTCCGTGTACCTTTTGCTGCCGACTCAGCGCGGTGTGTTATGTTATCTTTATTATCGCGTTAATTTAGATAATTTTCAATTAGCTTGGTAGGTGCTCATATTTAATAGTTATAGTACCCACCGATACAGATAATGATGAAAATTTTGTATAAATACAAAAGAAAGTCGAATTTTTTTTAAAAAAAATTGTTATTTTTTAAATTGATAAACAACAGTCCCTTTTGTTGGAAATACTTCATACTTTTTTGGTTTTGGTCTCTTCTGCACAATGCACATCCTCTATAGATTTTCAGAGTGATCTCTGAGTGAGTAGTGATTATTTAATTTCCTCGTACCCTGCAAAATAAGTTCTTGAAACACCTAGCAACAATTTTTTTTCAATATAAGTTTTTGAAAAAAAAATGTGAAATCAATTTAACCAAATTTCAATATAAATCGTTTTGTTTTTTTTTTTTGTTATTTTTTTTTAATTTTCAAGATTTTCTGAAATTATTATGTGAGTTATGAATTATGATAAGCCATGAAAAAATTAATATTTTTTTATGTTTAACCAAAAAGCAAAAAAATTTAATTACCAAAAAAAAGTTTTTCACTACATCCTATTGTACATCTCGTACACTCAGTCTCAGGTAAGGACGCCTAATTTTCAAAATAAAAGCGCTAGGTATAGGTCTCAGGTTAGATATTAGGCCTTACGTCAGCACCCATAAAGCTGAATAACGAGTAGATTTTCAATAATATGTATGTATGGTTTCTAAATTTGAGTAAAAAGAAGTAGGCATCGAATGTACTATAGCAACGAAGAGAAAAGGGAAAAGAGAAAAAGAACGCGTGACTAGTAAAGACCCGATTGTTGGATTGTTCACGACGATTTCTCGCTAATCGATAATGGTATACATGTAAAATTGTAAATGTAAAGTTCAGCTTTTCGTTTTGTTTCGTTTTACTAGAATCGTCGAGACACAGGCGAATAAAATGTACTTATATAGGTACACGGTACATATAGACAGAGTTCTGCACTGATACCTACTTTCATGAGTATATGACCATAGCCCATAGGCACATGTTTACCGTGCATAAATGTATCGTACACATGAGAATGAAGGAAATTTTAAGGCCTTATACCGCTTTTAGGTGTTGCTGTTATTCGACGACTTGATGGTAGGAATGGTTGGTTGGTTAGGTAGGTAGGTAGGTACATCAATAAAAAAAAGTTGCTAACGTTTGTCATTTTGAAATATCGACTAGCCTTCTATTTCGCTTTAACAAATGACCATGTGAACCATTTATTTGCATTATCGTAACACTCGCGGATAAGCCGGACGACCGAGAACAATTTATTGATTTTTTGCCCTTTGTTTTCTTCCTCCCCCTTCGAGTAACTGGTTCTGCGTACAGTGTAGTGAGTATATCAGTATCATACCGCATACGAATACATACTTTTTACTATTTACGTATAGGTTTCTTTTAGATAGATTTTTAGGTAGGTATTAGGTGCCTACGGTTTGATAAAACGTATTTTTTTTATATACCCAAGTTCTCTTTTACAGGGTCTCATTTACCAAATAGGCATAATAGACAATTGCTTGCGAGTACTAAATTTCAGACAGTAACAAAATTTCATTTTGATAATAATTCGTTCGAGAAAAATTACGCAATCTAAGCAGCATTGCTGTCTGGATTCGACAGGGCCAACAGCAAGCGAGGTTGAAAAATTAATTTTAAAGTTCAAAGATTGGAAAAAAATTAAATAAAAATTTCAAGTTGTAAAAAATTTGAAAATTGAATATTTTTCAAAAGCTTTGGAAAAAATGTTTTTGACAAGATGTTATAATTTTTGAACTTTTTTTTCTGAAAAATACAAACACTGCAATAAATTGGAAAAAATTCAAGAAGTACCTGGTTTGAGCAGATAAATAAAAAAAAATAATAATAATAAAAAACACGTTTAAAAAAACTGTAGAAAATGTTATTTAAAACCCCGACGAAATTATTCCCATGAATATGGTGAAAACGTGTTTTTAAAAGTTTTTTCATTAGAATTTTTTTGAAGCTTTGAAATCGTTTTCGACAAATTGTTCTCAACAATTTATAAATTTTTGTCTTAAAAATCCAAAAATTGCGAAGAACATACAAAAAAAAAATCCAAAGGAATAGGTAGAATTTTTTTTGTAAAAATTGTAGAAAATTATTCTTAGGTATAGAAGCTGTGAAAAAATATTTTTCAACGTACTAATGTGTAAATTTTTTCTTAAAAATAGGTAACAAAAAATTCAATAATTTCAGGAAAAATTGTAGCAATTCTGTGTTTTTTTTTAAACTTTGAAATGGTTTATAAAAATGTAATAATATTTTAGAGTTTTCATCAACATCTTAAAATTACAAATATTGCAAAAAAAAAAAAAAAAAAAAAAAAAAAAAAAGGAAGAAATTATAGTAGAAAAGGTTTCAAGAAATTGTTATACTTTTTCAAAATTTTGAAGTTTCATTTCAAAAATTGCAAAAAAATGTAATTTTTATTGTAAATTGTAGATATATTCAAGTTTGGATTTTCAATAAACTGAGGGAAAAATTTACTAAGTAGTGAGAACAATTTTTTTTTAAAATAAATACAATGGTAAAACATACTATCTACAGTATTTTAGAAGGAGAAGGATGGTGTTTTCATATTTTCAAATTTTAAAAAGGTGCCAAGTTTCATGGCTACTAATGACGTAATGAGTACACTGAAAAAAAAAATGGATTGTAATGATTCTGGGCAAAACACAGTAATTTTAGGACACGTCGCCAATTTTGGAATCATTCCGGTGAAAAACAGAAAAGATTCAGTTCTATTCCAGAATGATTACGGAGACTCCGTAATCATTCTGGAATAGAACTGAATCATTTCTGTTTTTCACGGGAATTATTCTAAAACTGGCGACGTGTACTAAAATTACTGTGTTTTACCC